>CM031858.1:7754737-7941008 GCA_018697195.1 Certhia americana | reverse complement strand
TCTTCCCTTCCCGTTCCCTCCTCCCTCTCCTCCCTCTCCTCCCTCTCCTCCCTCTCCTCCCTCTCCTCCCTCTCCTTCCTTCCTCTCCTTCCCTCCCTCCCTCCTTCCCTTCCCTCCTTCGCCGTTCCCGTGGCGAGGCCGCCCCCTCGTGGCACTCTCCGGGATCGCCCCGCTCCGGGAATGCCGTTCCCTGTCCGGCGGCCCCGGCGCAGCCAGCGGGGAATCCTGTGCGGATTCTGAGCACCAGCAGCCGAGCTCAGAAATCCCCGTAACGCTCTGCCTACACTGCCTTACCGTAGGGTTTGTGTACTGCTTTGCAAGTGTTGTCAAATCGGAGCACCTGTCTTGCTTTAATACACTTAATTTTTTTAAGATTTATGATTTACAGCTATCATCTGATGTACTCGAACCTGACCCTGAGGGGTTTTATTCTGTAGGTTGTTGCATTACATCCGGCAAATAAAAAACCAAACTTTTGAAACTAGGCAGGAAGGCCAAATGTGGATCCAGTATAAATACTCTTACCTAACTAATACGTGCTGAACTAATCCAGAACTAGTTCTGACAGCGGTGTTCCCTTGTGCTGCTTTTGGATACAACCACCAGGTGGGGGTAAAACGTCACGAAACTGCCACGAATAGGAAAAATGGGAAATTGTTCAGGGTCTACTCTGTTTGCCAAAGACTGAGAAATTTTTAATTTTTATGTTTTATTTACTTTTTCTATGGGGGACAATCCTAGGTCACTGCAAAGGCAAAGGAAAAAAATTCTAATTGGATGCTTACAGCTTTTCTATATGTTGATGTCTGCAATTGTCTTAAGCAATTTTATAATGCAATCAGTATAGTAGAAAATTATTTTTCTGGGTCTATTTTATTTTGATTTCTGAACTATCAAATTAGGATGAGAAATAGAGAAGATCCTTACTTTGAGGCAAGTGCACGTGTCTGTCAGCAGCAGAACAGCACTGTCCTTATTTCTCATATGTGCATATTATAGCTCTGTAGTTCAAAATTCTGTAAATGTGGTTTCTATATGCTACTAATGTGTAAATTTCTGGATTTTTACTTTTTAAAAATCACCTTAGCTGTGCCCCAGTCTCCTCTCCCTTAAAATGCTCAATGTACTCTGCAGCTCCTAAGCACTGTTTTATGTTGTATGATACTCATGTAGTAGAGCTGCTGAAATTCAGACAAGCAGGTATTCAGCTTTGCACTACTGAATGCACTCTGTCTTCAGTTAGGGAAAACTGCTGAAATAAGACTCCTGCCCCCATCAAGTTGTATTTCTGCTCTTCCTCTGGTGTCTTTTTTGGGGGGAAAGAAAAAAAAGTGCAGACTGCTGGAGTTAATGTCCTCTTGTAAGGGCTGTTAATGACATTCCTGCTGATGTTGCTATGCCTGAATGTTTCTCGAATGGTAACAGGAGCTTCCTGGCAAAGCAAATTCAAAAGGAAAAATCTCTCTCTTTGTTAACTGGAGTTTAGCCACCTTTAGGCAGTCTGTTTTCTTTAGTAAATGAGTGTTATATTTCACGCATCTTTTGGAATTTTCTTGTTTTGTTTTCTGTAGCCTGTTTGGCTGAGTTTGGTTGCTGATGTCCTGCTGCTGTCAATTGCTGAAGAAGTACTCTTGTCCCCCTCCTCCCCTCTAGCTTTTATTTTTCCTTCAAATTTGAATGCTCTCATTTAAGGAAAAAGGAAGTATATGGTAGAAGCATTTTTTGAGAGGGTATAGGCAAAAATCACTGCTGACTTTTTTACATTTGGATCTAATTCAGAAATTTCTCTTGATAATAAATATCCCAGACATCCAGTAAATGTCTTTTTCTTTCCCTGTTCTTTACAAAATATCCAGTTTCAAAGGGGAAGAAGAACAAGCCTGTACACGGAAAGAAGGAAACAAACAAAGCTGTTAGTTCAATTTTTTTTATCATGGGGGAATATTTTTTTTTTTTGAGTGATATTCAGGTGATAAAAGTCCTGTAGAATTATGGAAATATGTGTGCTTTGGGAAAGGTGGGGAAAGAAAGTTTTACTCTGCAGACTTTTTTTTTTTTCAGGATGCAGAACATGTGACAGTAGTTTGACCTGTTAGCTACTAAATTGCAGATAAGCTTCTGCTTTTATAGAGAAGAAACCCTGCATCCTGCACTTCTGATAGGATGATTGATGATGGATTCATGTTTAGGCACCAGAAACTGGATGTTCAGAATGTGTTCAGCTTAGAAAATCTTAATAGAGCGGATACCCTATTAGAGATGAGTTACCACTTCAGATTGTTTTCTAAACCCTTTCTCTTCCTGCAGATGTCACATGTGTCTTACAGATATCCTTGTAGTGGTCAGTTGTTGATTTTTCAAATAGGTCAGATAATAGTTGAGGTTGGAAAGACCTCTGGAAATAACATACTCCAAGCAGGGTCAGCAGAGAAGGCTGCTCAAGGCACTCCTCTTTTAGGTTTGAGTATATTCAAGGATGGAGGTTACAAAACCTGTGGGCAACCTGTTGCACTGCTTGAGTACAGTGGCAGTGGAAAATATTTGGGATTTTTAGTTTGTTTGTTTTTTTTTTCTTTCCTTTTATGAGTAAATAGATTTTCCAGTTTTTCAGTTCATGCTCATTGCTTCTCCTCAGTTCAGTGGATACCACTGTGAAGATCTGAAGATCTATTTTCCTTTCTGCCTCCCTCATCAGATATTCATATACATGGATAAAATCTCCCTAAGTCCTCTCTTCTCTGGTGTGTCTATTTGTCCAGCCTGTTGAGGTTCATTAGAGTTGCAGGATGCTGCTGTTCCCTATTTTGTCTCTTGAGCAGGTTTGCTGGGGATGTTCCCTCTCCCATCACTCAGGTCACTAATGAAGGTGTTTAACCCACCATCAACCCCCTGGGGTGCCCATACCCCTGGTGACACAAGCCTGAGAGCTCAGAAGCTCAGCCAGTGTTCAGTCCACCTCAGAATCCACTTACCTTGCCCATACCTCATTAATTAAGTTATGAGCGGGTTCATGGAGATGATGTTGAAAGCCTTACACAGCTGAGATAAAAATATCTCCTGCTCTGCTCTTGCCTTCTGAGCCAGTCATCCCATTGTGGAAGGCTGCTGTTCCCATGAGATCTGCTTCTGGTTTGGAGGTGATGATGGCGTTTGTGTAGTGCTCATGTTAAAATCCAAGGTTTGCTTGAAAAACACATGGGAGAAAGGGAGTATACAGAACTGGATTTTGTGATTCACTGAGAGTAGTAAAATACTTTTGTCTTGAGAACTCCTACAGTGGTTCTGATGCCTTCTGGAGGCTGACCTGGAACAGAGACTGGACAGGGCAAAGGATAAAGTAGGGATTTATTAAAAGGTCTCAATGGGTACTCTTGGGCCACTCAAGAGTCCAGATGGGCCACACCCGAGATGCACCCAAAGTGGTTACAAAATGGACGCCCAGGTTACGAGGTGTCACACTTTTATAAGTTCTGATCCATCAGCATATTAGAATCAATTGTCCAACCATAGCTTCAGGTTATGAAGCTCCATCCTTATTGTTTTTTCTTCTCACTTCACTGTTGTTTTCATTCTTGGGCCTGAAAATTGTCCTTGGTATCAAACTAGGGAAGGAATTGTTTTGTCTATCTACTCAGTGAAGAGAGCACTTAATATGAAACCTAAAATTACTCACCAAAACAGCACAGAGTTTAAAAAATATGATAGATAAAACTTAAGGCATCAGTTCTCTAAAGAACCTCAATGAGATTGTGGAAGTGGTACACCTGAGCTTGCAGTCTGTCCCCCAAGACATTTGCTGTTGAAAGGTAAGTTGTATCCAGGTTTTATTTAAAGACCATTATGCAGAGAAATGGATATTTTTCAGCAATGATCTGTAAATAACTATATCCATAACCCCCTGGCACTTGTACATATATTACATTATTATATGTAAGGGAGGAAAATGTAATGTATTTAACTGTGAAACTTATCATGTAAACTTCTTGTTTGTTGCAGGTTTGTGGAATCTTGCCTCTCTTTTTTCAAATCTATGTTTGTTTGTGTTGATGCCCTTTGCATTTTTCTTCCTGGAATCAGAAGGATTTGCTGGCTTAAAAAAGGTAGGAAAATACTATTAAATGCAGAGTAATTGCTGTGTACATTTCACTTTTGGCCCTTGTTTCTGATGAAACTGTAATTACAGATTGGGGAGGATTTTGTGCTGGTGTGTGTGTGCTTATGTGAAGGTGTATATACAGCTGCACACTCTAGCACAGGCCAGGTGTACAGGGGAAAAAGGATTCCTTAAAAGCCCTGTGTACTGATTTTTTTTTTAAATTAAATGATTCAATCAAGGTTTTTTTTGGAAGATGATTCTGTTGGGATGTTAACAGGAGACAACGTTTAAGAAACGCACTAGAAATAGAATAACAAGGAAAAGAAGGACAGGTTTCTTTCTAGTGGGAAGGGTGATTAAATTACAGATGACCCTGAGAAAACAAGCTTGATTTGTGAATTTTAAAGATTACAGACATCCCAAAAAGGTTCAAATATGGTCAGTATTAACAATTACATGTTAAAACCCCATGTCTTAAAATATTCAACTTAGCTGCATATTTTAAGTTGAGAGGGCTGAATATTTCAGTGAAGCAGGGAATTTTGCAAAGAATTTTTGAACAATAGATGATAATAACACTAAGATGATAATCATAGTGTTAATAAATGAACTAAAGAAATACAGTGAAAAATTACTATAATGGGAGGCACATCAAAATTAATTTCAAATCATAAATATCATATAG
Organism: Certhia americana; assembly: GCA_018697195.1. Lineage (NCBI taxonomy): Eukaryota > Metazoa > Chordata > Aves > Passeriformes > Certhiidae > Certhia > Certhia americana. The sequence continues at coordinate 7,936,227 of CM031858.1, read as the reverse complement.
ATTAAACTAGAATGACTATCTGGGGACCAATTGTAGCACTTTTCCATTAATCTTTATCATCCAAATGATTATACTTTTATTTTTAATGATACTACACTTGAGGGAATTCTGCTCCCTTTGGATGACAATTGTCAGAAAGCAAAGGGTCTTGTAAGTGATCTTGAAATCTGGAGAATTAAAATGAATTAAAGATGGATGCACAAGACTGTGGGTCATTGAAGCCTGGCATGTAATATAAAGCCACAAGGGGATAATTGTGTTTGGAAGGAAAACATCATTCCTGGTTGCGTTGACAGGAACTGGGTATGAAGGCAGTGAATTTGCCATTTTGGTTCTTGGTGGGGTTAGGAAAAGCTCAGCTGAAGTGCTGCATTCAGGTTGGGATTTTTGGGCTCACTTGAGTAAAAACAGAGGACAGCAAAACAAACAAAAGAACTTAGGAACTGCTGTGTGAAGGAAAATTTTAGTTCAGGGAGAATGATGTGGAGAAACATTCTGCTTTATTCCACAGCAGAAGGTACTGGTGGATTACAGCAAGGCAGCTGTGTTAGAAAACACCTGCAGGGCCTGGCCCAGGTGATGTGTAAATGTTGTCTGGTGTCACCTGGGCTGAGTTGATGCTGCTGCAGCATTGCTGTGCATTGACCAAACTGCAGAAGTAGCCAGGTCACTTCAGTTATGAGTTTGGGTGACCAAACTAATGCATTCAGCTTTCCAGAAGTTTGGTGATGGGCTGCTGTGTTTAACTTTACCACCTTGGCTGAAAACACTTTCTGTTCTTTGTCATTCACTTCAGGTATCTACAGGGCTGAGAGCTTTTAGCTGCTCCATTTGTCCTTCCAGTTTTCACGTGAAGGCCACTCCATTTTTCTTTTGACATTCAAGTATTTAGCCACAGCTAATATTTATCTTTTCTTATAAAAAATGTTAACTGATTTCAGTGGGGTTTGTGTTGTTTCCTGCAATCCAACAGAACCAAGGATTCTCTCCATTAGCATACTGGGTAAGGTACTTCTGCTGGTAGAGTTCTGTTGGCTCCAACAGATCCTTTGTGTATCCCAGCTACATGAAACTTGCACTTGGCATGAAACTTTTAATAGTTAATGTGTAACTTTCTTATGGTAGAGGCTATCAGTTAATCCCATTTGAGAAAAATCAGATCACTGTTGCATGTTTATGCTTGAAAACATTTGAGAGATGAGATGGATAAAATAGAACCATAATCTTCTGCAGATGCCAGGGAAAAGATGATTATTGGTGCTTTAGAGTTTGCTTCTTCGTGGGGGTAGAGGATCAGATTTTAGTATCAAAAGCCACCCATTGGAGGGGAAAAATTCCATTTTGGAATTTTGGAGTTCTGAATGTTTTTGGAACATCCTGGAAGCAAAGTGTGGTTCCTGGTACAAATACTCCAGGCCTTTATGCAATTTCTGTTCTACCTCACTGCTCTGTTTAAAATGGTCCAAAATGGATGGAATTGTTTTGGTTTGGAGTGAGCCTTAGAGCTGCTGGTCAAGATTCAGGAATTGTTGGATGTTGTAATATGAACGGACCTTGTCTTTGATTGCTGTTCTTGGGAAGTAAGTGGCAGATGGCACTTCTGGACTAAGGTGATAGTTAAAATTGTGTGCTGTTCTTTTCAGATGCTGATGTGGATAAAGGATTCTATTTGTAATAACTGTTATGTATTTTTAAAAGAATTACATTAATTAAAAGAATTACATCACATAATTGGATGATTAGAATCTGGGAAAATTGGTGATTAATCAAACTCATGATTACATGTAAGGTTTTCAGTTCTAGCTTTTGCGAAGGAAGGGTATTTCCCATCAATTTTTACTTTCTGTAAATTTTTGTCAAGTTTCTTACTTCTTTTCCAAGAAGATTTTGAGACCATGATTACTTTGTAGAATTTTGGTATTTGAACAAATTATCTTGTGTAAAGTATTTTGAAAAGTCATATTTTGTTATTCATCACATCAAACTAATGGCCAGAGAGATAAAACATGGTTCAAATGCTGTTACTGATTTTTCCGGTGAACAGATTTTAGTGAACATTTCATGCAGTTGGCAAAACTTGTAGCATTTAAGAGAAGTCTGGTCTACTGTAAATGTTAAGACATTCAGTAAAGAGGTTTGGCATGGGTCTTTAATCTCTCAGTTGGGAGTTGGGAAAGCAGTTGGTTCTAGATACCCAGCTCAGATTAAAATTTGGATAAAAAGACTGGTCCAGTGGAAGCTTTTATGCAGGTCATTTTGTCATTGAATTACCTTCATCATAATTACTAAATAGGTCCCTTGGGATATAGATGTGTTCAGTGAAGATGTCTATTGGAAGGTCTTCATAAATGAATTACTTGTTGGACTTCAATAAAAATTCTGAAAATGCATAATTAAAAGAGGTTCATTCCTGAAATTGAAATAATTTTTCATTTTTTAATGTATGTCTTTGTTCAGATTAAATAGCAGCAGTAATTTTAGTCACTATCACGTATGGGTCTGAGTCCTGAAGATTTTAGCCATCTGTTTGTTTATCACAGATATATGTGATAAATCTCAGACTGTGCTGTAACAGTTGATTTTATGTATGGACTGTAATGGAATTTTTGTTTTTTGCAAGCTCTGATATTTCAGATAACTCATAAATTACTGTTGTGAGCTTTGTATAACTTTTCATTCTGTGTTCCTGAATGGTAGCATTGCTCCTTTAACTGTTCTGAATCAGAATGGGTTTGATTAACCATCTTCCAGTTTGCTATGGCCCTTTTCCCTGGCTGCTGGTATACTTTCTAAATGGCACAGGGCCCCTTTTAGAGACTCTCTTGCACTTGGCTTCCCCAGGGCAGCAGTTTAAAACAACCAAGGGCTTGTATGTTGTGCAGAGAAGAGAAATAGGGAAATGAGTTGCTGGCCATGGATGGATGCAGTGCTGCACTGGAATTCAGACTGATTCTCTGCTAGTTTTTCATGAAATTCACTGTGTGAATTCAGAAAGGGCATTTTGGGCCTGAGGGGGCTGACCATGGCCTTCTAAAGAGTTTAAATGCTGCTCTTTGCTCTTGTTCATTTCTCTTGAATGGCACCTGAACAATTCTGATATCAGGACAATAATAATAATAATCCAGCCACTACTGGAGGTGTATAGTGTACATCTGTCTGTGTGTATCTGATGTGTGTGTGTATGCACACATGTATCTCTGTGTGCACATGTGAGTTGGATTTTTCAAGACTTTGACTCGTAATACATTGCAGTTTAGCCAATGCTGTTAACTGAGCTGTGTACCTGGTACCACTTTAATCTCTTGCATCAGTATTAAAAACTGTTTTGTCTTTCTCTGTTCTTGTCTTCCTTTGTAGAGATGGTGCATAAAGCTGTTTATTATTTAGATAATCTTTTAGTTCTTTGTCACTGATGTGCTCATATTGTAGTTGTGAAACAAAGTTGTCAACAGTGTTTCTTAATGGCAAAATAAACCTCCTTCTTTATCATTCTCCACGAAAAAAGAAAAATTGTGCTATTTGCAGTTGAGTAGGTCACAGTGCTGATATTTCCATGTGTGCAGCACAGAAAATTACATGTGTGCTGCTCTGTGAAGGAGGCAAACATTTTTGAGGAGATAATTGCTATACCTTTTCTTGACCTTTAAAATATGACCTTTTTCTTGATGTAACTTCAATGGAAATTTGTATTTATTTGAAGCTGACAAAGAGAAGGATGTTTTGGAGTAATTTCCTTGTAAGAAAATACAAATAGCACGATTTACTACTGGGAGAAACTGGAAAAACTAGGTATTGCATAATCACAAGTGTAGAGTTTTAAAAAGGCTTTATGAAGTATATTACCTTAATACTGATCTTTGAACTTGTAGTCTTAGCATAAAGTTTAACATGAGCGACAGCAACATCCTGACCAATTATCCAAATTATCCAGACATCCCAAAATGTTCAGAACACAACACACAGAGTCTGTGGATTAAGAGGTTAACTCCTGGAACATCAAAAGAAGTGCATGATAATAAAAACAAATAGTACAAAAATTTGAGGTAACTTCCTTGCTTAATTAATTAGGTAGACCAGGTGGAAGCGAAGAGGCCAGAGCTGGTGCTCAGAATGTCTATAAAGCTGAGCAACATGACAGCACAATGGAGGAGGAACAAAGATTTTTTTAATATACTTCTATCCTGTGTCACAGTTTGAAATTGTCCTGGTTTATGTCCCTTTTGGCAAACTTACATAAAAGTGACCCTGTACTGTATTTTATGACCAGATGACTTTTTTCCCAGTGGCTAATTTGTATCAGACCCCCATCTTAAAGAGACACAGAAATGAGTAGGAAGTCCAAGCCGGTTTGTCTCAATGAGCTTTCATTGCATGCTTTCATTATTTTTACTCGTTTTTGCCACTGATCATCCATAAATTGTTGGAAATGAGTGATTAAGGAAGTGCTGCTTAGTGTTAGTGGCACATGCACATTCTTGGTATGTTTTTTGTGGGTGAGAGGAAATCGTGTACTGCACAAACAAAAAGGAAAACTCCTGCTGGGAACCTTTCAAGGAAATTTAACTTGCGTAATGTTTTGATCTTGGTGTTTATTACAGAAAATAAGAGTAATATTTCACCAGCTATTGTTATGTGTCAGCTAGTCTCTCCATCTGCTTGCCTTTCCTTGATGGCTCTTCCCAAATTCTTAGTTTATTTTAATAAAAACACTACTCAAAAATGTAGCAGTTTATTCATATGCTGAAGGCAGGTGAGCTTGGCCAGCGGTCAGAACATTTCTTGTGTTGTGCTTGCTACTGTATAAAGATTTGGCTGTTGTGGCTGCAAAGCCTTGCCTGTGTTAGCAGCTACAGCTTAACCCGTGCAAGTAAAACATGGGGTGTAGGTTCCTCACAAAATAGTGAAATGCAAGGATTTCTGTTTTTAAAGGCTGGTTTCTTCCCTTCATCTCTTTTAAAAAGATATTTTTTAAATAAAATTACTTATTTGAGAAAGGGTGAAAGTTGAAGCTTTGCAAAAATACTATTATTAACAATTTTGAAACTGCTTTTTTTTTGCTGTATTTTTCAGCTCGCTGAACAACCATAGTTTGTCTTCCATCTCCTCAGTATTTTATTTGATTCACTTTATTAATAGCAATGACTTTTCCTAGTCATTGCACTATGAAATAGGACTGAACTAAGCTGAAGTTTCCAGTGTATTGTGTTGCAGTGCGTTGTATTTGCAAATTCCAAGTAACTAAACACAGTAATTAATACAGTGAGAAGTGAACCTGCTGCTTTTTTATTTCTTGGTAGGTATGGAAACTCTAATTTCTGTATTTTTCCTTATAGAAAATCTGTACTCCCAGCTTTGCTGTTTGTACCAGTAGAACTTTGGTACAGCTATAGGTGTAGATTAATGTAAAAGACGTTTTACAGTGTGTGATCACAATATCCAAAGTTAGCATTGAAGTATTTACTTTCAGAAACTTTTTCACTTATCTCTAGCAGATTTCCATGGAAAGAAATTGTTCCTATATTGCAAAATACTGGCAAGTAGGTGGCTTGTATATCTTTTCGAATATGAAATGATCTCTAATTAAGATCAGTTTTTAAAATTTGCCTTGATTTTTCTGTAAAATGGGTTTGGAGACTTCAAAATTTTGAACATTTTTTCAAACAGCATTTGACTGTGCTTTATGCTTATTTCTACCCCTGACTGCAATACCCACAGGCCACGGTGTGTATAGCTCACCAAATAGTCTTGAGGTGCCCTGTTAACAGTGGATGTTTATTTGGCATTTAAGCTCATATTTATTTGTCTATAAAATCATTTAGCATGAACTGAGACTTTAGTGCTCTGATCTCTGTGAAATATTTACTAGTATGCAACTGAATTATTGTACATTATATTACAACCCATTTACTAATTCCATTGGTAGTACCAGAGACAAAAGTTGTTTAATCAGTCACATCAAAGGCAGCTGTTTGGGTTTGTATTTTTGACATAAACTAACATGTTAAGTTCAGATATGAAGTCCAGTTTTTAAACTGGATTCCTTTAAAATGACACCACCTTAAATTTATAAGAGTTTGTTATTGTTTAGAAGCAGATCCTGATGATTCTGGAATTTTGATTTGGCAAGTAGCTTCATCATGTTTTTTCCTTTGCCTAATTAAAATAAAAATATATTTAGCTGACAGTTGTACAAACCCATAACATAATTTGTAGGATGTAAGGTGCAGAGTTAAGGGCTGTATTTAACTGGAAATCTTACATTAAGGGTGGTGCCTATCCTGTACCTTGCTGCTTCCACCAAAGTCTCAGAAACAGCTTGTACATAGCTAAATGTAAAATGTGTTTAATTTGTAATGTAGAGGATAGCCCCATCTAATACTAACTGTGAGAGGAACTTATAAAATAGCTGGAAAAGGAAGATGAGAAGGTTTAGTATAACTTGTTAGCATGTAACATTGACAAGTGTTACACTAAACTCTGAAAACATGTTGAAATTACAGCTTTACACTGCCAAATCCTTCACTTGCACTTCTGCAGAAGAAAACAAAATATTCCTACCTTACAGTTATATATATTAGCAAATTAGAGTTTGGTGAGTGTTTGGCCTTCTGTTATGAATCTGTGACTGGAATCTGTAACTCTTGTGTAGATTAGTGTGAAATGAAAATCCCTTTGTAAGAGTAATGCCAGTTTGCAGTGATGTCTGCTGTCCTTTCACAATGACTGTGAGAGCATGAAAATTACTACAGGTACAGGTAAATCAAAAGAGGTTGGGAATCCTGGTTATATTATTTTTTGTATTTCAAAATCTTTACTTCAAAACACAATTTTTTTTTGGCCTAAATGTCTATGTTTAGACATTTAGGATCAAAGGCTGTGCAGGACAGGTAAATAATGTCCATGTATTTGTCACGTTAAGACCATACCATGTTTCACTGAGAGTGAGATGAAAAGAAATGCAAGAATAAGTGGCCAGGAGAGAGAAACTTGCCAGATGAGGAATAATGGCTTAATGTGAATTTGGTTTTGTAGATATATAAAGTATTTTATCAGGTTTTTATAAGACTTCTTGCTTAAGTCCATTGGGGACATTATATGCAAAAATCTGCCTTTTTTATATTAGCATAGGGGGATCTGTGGTTTGTTGAACTTAAGTAACAGTTCTGTATCTGGGACAGCTGAGGGGGAAATAAGGGAATGTTAGTTGTTGAACACATTGGATCAAGATGTGATGAGATGTGATCTGTGCTCCGTTTCATTGATGTAGTTAAATGTCAGTTGGTTGCTTCCATAAATTAGATGGTACTTCGTTTAAAGAGGCCTCAGCGTAAGGTACAAAAAAGTAAGCTACCAGGAGATAAGCTGATGGTAAAATTTATTTGGTACAGCGTTTCTGCACTGGTTGCCACTTCGTTTTCTGAGCAGGGGTTCAGCCTTTCTGCAGCTGTGGATGGAGTTGAGGTTATAATTACTTTTTGTGACCAATTCTGTAGTGTAGATAGAAAATCAAGAAGTGTCAGGTTAGTTTGTGTTCTTGCAGTGTTTTAATGTATTTAAGCTATGGAAATTTGTAGAGTAACAAGATGAACTGAGTTTTGTTAGTAGTAGTGGGGTAAAAATGCTGCACAAAGAAAATGGTATTATTTTGAAATGTGGTTTTCTGACTGACTTCTCTGGCATGCTGTGGGAAACTGCATTAGGTGACACATTATGAGTAGATAGAGGCATCTGTAAAACTACTCAGTTTTGGAAGCTAGCCCTGGAGCATTAGTTATTCCATCTCACCCCAGCCAGGAATGGGCTGCATTGCTGAACTTTTGTGCTTTCCCCACGCCTACGTTGCCCTGAACTTGCACGTTTGTGCTGTATGTAGCATGCTTATGCTTTGTAGAATTTCCACAGTTTCTGCTAAGAGCCTTAACACTTAGCTGGAAGCCTGCAAATGGAATAAGAGGAGAATATTTTCCTCTGCTGCTCTCTTAGTGGGTAAATTGAGGAGTTTTTTGTTTTTGGTTTTTTTTCAGGTTTTTTAACAGTTTTTATTTGTTTTAGGATAACTTACCGAGTTCTGTATGAGCAAAAATGTTAAAACATGTTTAAACGTGTTAAATACTTCTACTACTTGTAATATGTACAGATGGTACAATAGCTACCAATGCTAAGCTTGAATCACTTAAGTTTATCACTCATGTAAACTGAAGCACTGGCTTCTAAAATGTTTTTTCTTCCTAAGGTATTTGTTTTTAGGCAGAAATAAGTAGCTTTCAAATTCTGTGTGGATGGAGCATTCTTAATGCCCTCTATAGACCCTTCTGTTTGTGGTAGATGATAGCTGTGTATCTAAAAACCCTGAGATGTATTTCTTTTTTTTTTTCTTTTTTTTTTTTCCTTGTCAGTTTATAATACAATTCATGTAACAATTTAATAAAAAATTGAAATGTTTCATGGAAAAATTTGCCATCCATTGGGTAGAAAGTGTTTATACGTGCAAGATCTCTGAAGTGTCTGTGATTCAGATCCCTTTCTTAGTCAATAGAAACAGGCAGATGGCTCTTAAGAATTTGGCATGTCTGAGTTAGAAGCTTCAAGAGGCAACGTGAGCATCTTCCCGTCTCAGTGTGTTTGGATTTATTTCAATAAATGGTCAAAACCATTAAATTGATTGGCTGTTTGTTTTATTTGGAGGATGTGATTTGTTTTATAAAAATGGCTGGTTTATGCATGAGGAATATCTTATTGAGATTTGAATATTTAAATATTTCCACATTAGTCTGTCTTCACTTGAACCTTCATTGACATCAAGTCGTGACCATTCAGAACAAGCAAAAGTGTCCCAATTTTAAGTCTATTTATGTGCTTTTGGAAAATACTTTGCAGATTTACTATAATTGCAATTTTAATACCCAGAGAATAAAATGTCAACATAATTTTATATTGATAGTGTAAAGGTTTAATGTAATTGTCTTAATCATAGAAAGGCAATAAACATTTTTTAATGGCTTTTCATTTATTAAATGAAATTTTACTAGGCAGATATACCACTTTTCATTCCTTCTCTGAAAGCAGTGGGTTTTTGATACTTTTTACCATGTGATATTTACATCTGTAGTCTAATATTACTTATTTAGTATTACTAGAGTTACTTTACATTATGGATTTCTCTATATTAGGAATCGCTTATTCTGAACTGACAAGGAAGGAGCTTACACATCTGTAGTGAAGATTTGTGAGGCAATTTTATTTATAAAGAAGGGGAGGAGGGAGAACCAAAGACTTTCTCCCATCTCTGTCCATTTTTTTTTTTTCCAAGAGTTTCCCAGCTTATTAATAGGAATTTTCAGCATTCTGCTGCTTTGACCAATTCCTGGAAGTGTGCTTTCTTCTTGGGCTTATTCACCCTATCAAGTTATTAGTAATAGACATGACTTCAGGGGATTTTCTTCTGTTTTCTTTACTTATTTTAGAATTTTTGAAGTGACCTGTGTGCTTGTACATTTGCTTTTGGTAACTGTCTTCAGGATTTCATTCTGCCAGAAATACAATCACAAATTCCAAGTCTTTCTTTATACTTAGTACTTCTTATCTTAATGCTCTGCCAAGCTACAAAAAAGTTGGAAAGCATCTATTTATCCTCCTATCAGGCCAGTCTAGCAGGAAAGAGTCTATCTGATCCAAAAGTAAATGATGAGAGGGAGACTCAGTGTCAGAAATCCCACCGCTCCCGTGTTGTTGTTGCAGGTGGCATTGGAAAGTCTGGGAGACACTGTGAGTGGAGGGAGTGGATCATCTGAGAGCTCATTAGTGAGAGCTGGGCTGGTGAACGGAACAACAGAGCAAACTTGTGGGGGAAGGGGTAACACTGTGACCATTTTACTGTGATTATCCTTTCCTTTCTCATTTCCCTTTTCCCCGTAAGGGTTGGGTTGGATGTCCGCAGATCTATGTCCAACCCTTTTAGGGTGAGCTGCAGCAGGGTAGTCGTGTACATCTGACAGCTGTAGGCTGTACCTATTTTATTCCAGTTAGTGTGTGCTTGCATTTTGGCTGCTATTCTGTCTAGCTTTCTCTCATTTTAAGAAATTGGTATGTATTCCATATTCTCGTATATATCCTCATACAAAATTTGTAAGAAATTATGAAGGAATCTGAAGTACTATTTCTATGAAAAATTTACAAGTATGATACCTAATGTGGAAGAGCCATGGGTATTCTCTTTGCTTGGTAATTTCAATCCATGTATTTGAAACTGCTGGGTAATAAATGGGTCCCACCTTATCATTTTCACTGGAGTCCATCTTGCATTGGGTAATTAAATAGATCTCGGGGAAAAAAGTGAGAAAGAACTGTTTTTTGTCCTGGTCTCAAGGACTCCAGTCTGCAAGGAGTCCATCTTAGTTCTTAGGTTATTTCACTGAGTTGTGTCAGTGTCACAGGTGTCAACAGGAGCGTTTGGTGGGTATGGACCCCAAACCATGTTCTAACATTGTGGTTTGGGTACTCCTCTGGGACACCAAAGAAGGGACTATAAATTTTCTTTGGCAGAGGAGTCACTCCAGTGGGTGTACAGCATTCTGAGTAGACGCCTCCTCACCAGGCTATTAAGTAGAGACATCTTTTTCTTGAGCTCTACTTGAGGGATTTTGGTCCTTCACTTCCAGCTTGTCAGGCATAGCTCTAATGCTTATTGTTGCGTGTCTTTTTGTTTTTTTCCCAACAAATTTTCATTTTTCTGGATTTTCAGAATTTTCTGGATTTTGTTACTTATCCTGTGTTGCTGTTAAGTTTGATATAGTTCAGTATTTTGGCTGCTTACTCTTGCTCCATTGACGGTTTGGTAACAACTGTGAAACTATTTGAGAAAAGATACTAACAGAAAAATGAGCTGAAAGTTGCTGGGAATGTTTTATGACTGACTTTTTCACCTTAGTATTGCGTGGAAAATAAATATAAACTTTAAAATATACTTGTGGTGAAAAGTGCTCATTTTAATCTTAAAATCCCTATGGGCTGTAAAAATTCTGTGAGGGAAGAGGTAGTGTGGGAGAAGACTCAGTGCTAGTTATAGTCTGAAGTATTTGATTCTTGTATGGGCAAGGAAATGTTGGTTTGGTGTTTTGTTTTTTTTTTTTTTTTTTTCCCTATTTACTTGAATCTGATGCCTGAATATATTACTTCTTGATTAAAATTTTCTTAACTTGCTTCATGAGGGTTCTGAGTCATTAGCAGCTACGTTTTTTAAATGAACTGAGTTTTCCTAAAACTACAGCATCTGTTTTTGACTTAGTAATATGTGGTCTCATGAGGTAATGACCCCTTGACTAAATATCAGTGTGCTAAAATGTACTATGTGTTTAATATTGGCTGATGCAAAATTGTTCTCCTTTACTTATTAAAATCTTGTTTGTGGACTGCCTTGAATAGGTCACAGCAAGGACTGCTCCAGGTCTGGTGTAAAACCATAGAAATGGGTGAAATGCTTGACACTCATCACTAATGCTAACAAACTGAGAAAGAGGGGGTGTCACATGATAAAAATGTAATTGGGGTTAATACATAACATCCACAACCCCATACCCAGTGTAATTCTCCCTTTTTTAGTGCCTCCACTTCTCCTGCAGATGTTATCATGTGTGTTTGTTGCCGTCAGCCCCTCACTGAACAAATCTTGAGGTTACTAAGACTCCTTTCTGTCACGTGAGAACAATGGGTGTCATGTGTACTTTAAATGTGCCATGATTGCAGAAATGTTTCCCAGGCTTTCCCCATGGGTCAGGGCATGGTGTAAAAAGTGATGTTTACCTACCTTGCAAGAGGTCAAGATGTTCAAGCAGAACTGTGTTCACATATTCAGCACCATAGAAACTTAGCACTCGGGTTTTGTGTGTAACATGTAACTTTGATTTCATTGATGATAGGGTGTTTTTATTAATTTGCGACCAGATTAAAATGTGGAATTAACAAAAGCCATTTTATGTCTCACATTGGCAATGTAGCTGCAAAAATGTCCATTTCATAGGAGCTAACAATATGTTCACCAAAATCTCTATAGCCAGGTGATGTTCCAACAAAAAAATGCTTTTTCTTAAGGTAAGGACGGGTCTGTAGTCCTTCCACTTTACCAACAATTTTGCCTCTTGCAAAAATTGACAATTGCATACTGAAAGGTTTTCTAATCATTTATCAGCATTAAAACTAAAGAACTCCTGGTAAATATCTCAACATATATGTTAAAATCCATATAGCATTAGACAGCATTAAAAACTATGCTTAAATTTCTGAAGAATAATATTTGTGTTTCTCATCACAACTGTCAGAGCAAAAAATCAGCAACAAATGGCTCGATTGCTCTCATTTATTTAATAATTCTTTCCCAAAAAATAACAACTTGTGATTTTTCTGGCCCAGGGTTGTGCCACTGCTCAGAAGATAACATTATCTTCCACAGTGTCTTTTCTGGAACGTGGTGCATATCTTACCGTACAATTGCTAGAATGGCAATTGTCAGAGATTTCCTTCTAAACTTTATCTAGAGTTTACATGCAGCTCTTAATGGAGAGGGGAGCTGACAGAAGATGTCTGTGCACTGTCCTGTGGGTCAGGAGAGATCCCTGTGCCAGCTGCTGGTTATGAGAGAGGCCTGGAACCTGGTGGATAACCAGTGTGCAAAGCAAGGTCTTCACTTGTTATTGGGGCCAAATTAATGGCAAGGCATTTTGTGTTGTTACACTTGTGTAATTCCAAGTAGTTAAAGAATTTTAAATGGGAACAACACCCACCCCCCACCCCCCAACACTTTTGTCTCCATTATCAAGAAATTTTCCTTTTTTTAATTGAAATTTTCCTTTTCTTTATTGTCACCATTTATTGTGGTGACACGTTACCTCCTAAAGTAAAACCAGTCTCTAGGGGTCACGTGTGAGCAGGAAAAGTCTTAATGTGTTGTAAGTGGCATAATAGTCATCCCTCAACACAAATGTACTGCAGGGGAGAGGTGGTTTCCTTGGTAATTACGCTGAGTTGCTTGTATGACATCTGTTATCCCTTCAGGACTGTTGTTGCCATTTGTACTTCATTGGGTTTTTCAAATGAAGAATTACCTTTTTTGGCCATGTGCTGTTTTTTAATATCTTTTGGCTATTTGTCATCCAGGATGACTTATCTCTGTTAATCATAATAGAAAAGAAACATGGTAAGATTTTGATGATGCCTTCCAGAGTAGCAATTAAAAATTTGTCAGAACACTTCTAAAATAATTAAAACCTTTCCTGCTAAAATTAGGCTTTTCTGGAAACATGAACCCTTAGGCCTGGTGCTCCAGGCAGCGTAAGTAACTCAGGATTAAGCTATAAAAACTTCTGAATGTCTTGACAATTGAATTTTAAAGAATTAGAAGTCTGAGAGTCAGATATCTCTAAGGCTGTACAAACCACAAGATCCTTAGAATGTGTTTGTAGGACAGCTTTATTTGTAGATTTGTAGGCAGGCCTTGAGAGCTTCAAATGCGCTTTTTTTTTTTCATTCCCCCCATTAGTGCAGAGAGAAGATGACAGGTATTACTGGGCTTCTGGCAAGTTGCAGTCTGCTGGGATTGATGTGTTAAATATCTTTCCTTTAATAAAATGCTTCACTTGGTTAAGTGCTCATGTTAAAGAACTAGGTGGATTTTGAAAATATGCTGTGAGTGAAAGTATAGGTGAGCTGTGGACTCATAAGCTGTAAAACTTGGAAGTTTAAAAAAAAAAAAAGATGGTTTGAGTGTATGATCTGTCTGGTTTTTTTCCCCATTTTTCTTGATAAACAATTAAGTTGCAGTTTCTATTGGATTATAATAATTTGCTTCCAAAAGTTTTTGTTTTTTATATTTTTTTTTCATCTTCCACAAGAGACTCCTTTTATGTGTCAGTCAGCCTGTAAGATGTCAAACTTCTGCTTAGAGACAGTAGGGAATCACACAGGTCATTCACTTTCAGGAGTGGCTTTTGCTTTATGGATAATCTGAAACTCAGCTGGAAGAATTTTTAAGATGTTGGGTGTGTTTTATTTTCCTGTTCAGCAGTTAATAGAGATGTTGTTATGGACTTGTAGTGCAACAACAGTTGATGTTTTATTATAGGTACCTTCATTGAAAAAGGCTTTAAAGTGGAGAACTACTAAAACCAAAATCACTGTTGAGAAAGAGAAGTACTAACTTCAAACTGGCAGGTGTTCATGCTTCTTAAACACTGGTCCGGAGTCCATTTTGGGAATGTGTCCCTCTCATTTACTGACATGCAGAGAACTTTATGTATGAATTGAAGACCCAAGATCAGACTCTCTTCAACAATTCTGTTTTTCTTTTCAGCTTGCATTAGTTTTATCATTTTGCTCTTTGTGTTCCAGTTTGAGTGAGCACAGCCTTCCCTCTTCTTTGCATGTCCCTGGAGAGGAGAAGTAACACCAGAGTTTACAAAAGTGAGAGTGCTTTTTGAGCCCCTTCTCTCCGTTCATGTAATTCTTGGTTTTTTGTTTTTTCTGATATCTTCAGGGAGTGTTTGAAGAATCAACCATGCTTTATATTGCTTCATCTGTTTCCATTGATGAAAATGTGTCCTGGTTACAGTTTCAAATTTTCTAATCTTTGAGTGGCAAGTAGTTTTTCTAATCAAAGGCTTTGTGTTAGACAAGTTTTTTTTTAAAAGGAATATATGTTCCAGGTCCTCCTACTTCCCTTATTTCTTTCCCAACTCTTTCTCCTCTTGCACAGAAATGTAACCTGAAGTCATAGCAATATTCTTAGTGTATAGTAGTGAGTGTATGAAAGCCCACCACCGTAATATGCATTTTAATTGTCCACTTAATTTTATAATGTCATGCTTAATTACATTTTCTGCATTGTGTTACTTTTTTTTTTTTTTTTTTTTTTTTTTTTTCTCACTCCTCTGACTTAATCAGCATCCCAGCATTATTTGGCCAATGAAAAGTAAATGTCAAATGAAAATGTGACTGCCTTTAAATAGAAGTACTCCCGGGTGTAGTTTGTTTTACTGAAAATGAAGCCAGAGGTTGTCCAGAGAGGTTTTGGAGTCTCCAAGGTTGGAAGTACTCAAAAGATTCCTGGGCAACCAGCTTTAGGTCAATCTGCTTGAGCCAGGGAGTGGACCAGGTGACCTCTGGAGGTCCTTGCCAGCCTCAGTCATTCCGTGATTCTCCAGAGGTGTTCTCTCTGTGCATGGTGGGGGGAAATTCTGCACCTTTCATTCCTTTCAAATAGCAGCTATTTGGCAGGTACTCCAATGTATGTAAGTATGAACTAATGTGCCTGGAACATTAATGTTTTCATAGGGCACAGTCTTATGGGTGCCTAATTGAGATTAAGTATTTACTTACCTGCTTTAAGTGTCTTAATTTCTTTTTTATCCTGGACCATTACCAACTATTCATTAGTGTCTATGACAGAATATTTCTATCGCTTGACCAAAGTTCTTAAAAATATTATTATTTCCTTATATTTAAATGAGTGTGAATCCTAGTCTGTGTGTACTGTGCAATATGAAAATTTTTCTGCCCTGAGTGGAATGCAGTGAGTTGTTAGTGGTAATTTTACTGTTCTGCAGAGGACTGGTGCAGGAGTGGAAGTGGTGTGCAACGAGAGATCAGTGCTCATGGTTGGAATGCCTGGGGTCCTCGTTCAGAGTTGGATGCAGTGATTATATAGAGAGCATAATTTTCAGGGTAAATGTCATATAAAGGTTACCCTTAAGTAATCCCCTAGCAGTGAGGGAAGATGTGATAAAAACAGAAAAAACAATCAAGTAAAACAAATTTTCTTGTTCTAACTATCAAATAGTCTTTGCAATAAAATATCTCCAAGCTGGGGTGAACCTGTGTGAGAAACAAGTTGGATTCACTTGTGAAGATGTATACAAAGAAAAAGAAAAGTAAAATTGTTATTTGAGTATCAGTCTGACAATTTAGTGTCACTCTCTGACACTAAAGCATCCCAATCACTCTATTGCTCAAAACTAGTTAAATCAGCGATACCAGTAAGAATTGACTCTGATTTTTTTGGTGTTATAATATACATGATGATATTATGTATGATGTATATATTTGCGTAGTTGCATTTTCCGGCTGGAGCAGGCCCCTCAGCCGTGCCCGGGCGGGAGCTGCAGTTCCGCGGGCGGGCGCTAGAGGGCTCCGCAGACTGCCGGTACCTGCGCGGGGTGTAATGCTCGCCGGGCCATTTGGCGATTTGCCATCATTGGCTTTCCATTCCCTTGATTGGAATCATAGATAAAAATTTGCTAATCCACTTTCTTTGCTGAAAGTATTAGAAAAGTAATCCATCTTGTAAAAATGCTCGGACAAAATCATGTGGTATAAAGAGTACTTTATGGAATAATGAGATTAATGAGAACTATACGGCATATGCAATTTAAAACGTTTTTCTATGGGTTTAAGGGGAAAAATGCAATCTGGGCACTATAAAGCCATAAGTACTTCCTTTTTTTATGCGCTACCTTTTAAACGTGCATTACACGCGTTATGCTTTTGTCTACATGATAAAATGTGAGTATATATTTAGGAAGAAGGATTTGCTATTTATTTGTAATTTTAAAAATGTTTGAAAATACCTGATTCAAACTTCTTGACTGTTTTTTTTCCCTCCCTCTCCCCTCTTCTGCCCATAGGGCATCAGAGCACGGATTTTGGAAACCCTTGTAATGCTCATTCTTCTTGCACTGCTTATCCTTGGAATCGTATGGGTGGCTTCAGCACTCATAGACAATGATGCTGCCAGTATGGAGTCTTTATATGGTATGGAATGCAAAATAACCTTCACCCAGTTTAATTGTTAATACAAAAATACAGGTTTCCAGTTAAATGTATTTCTAGTACGTGCTGTGAGAGTATTGCATGGGTTGTGAAGAAGGTGCCTTAATTCAGTCAGTACCATTTTGATGTTAAATTCTGTGACAAAAGTAGCCTCTTGGTAATAAGCTAAAGCTATGCTCTATGTTTTCTTTACAGACCTCTGGGAATTCTACCTCCCGTATTTATATTCCTGTATATCACTGATGGGATGCTTATTACTTCTGTGTAAGTATTTTCCTCATTATTTCAAAAGATGAATGATATTATGGTGGGGGATTTTTTTGTGTATTGCGTTCAATTTTTTTTATGGTTAAAGGAAACGTTTTGATTGTGAAAGTTGAGTGGTATTTTCTTTTTCTGGTAAAATTTAAATTTAGGTGTGAATTTGTTAGGTTTGGGTTCTGAAGTTTAAATAAATAGTACCTTACATTTTCAATTTTTGAGAAACTTTATACCTCACCTGAAACAATTTTGACTTCTAACTTATAAAGCAGCTAGTTGAAAAATAGGGATTCCATTCTGCAAAGAGAAGCACAACTTTTAAGCAAAATGTCTGCAGGAGGCTGGTATGAAAATGATGAGAAAATGATTTTGGAACATTTTGTCCTATATTCAGTAAACCACTGAATATAGTGGTTCTTTTGTAATTGAAAATGTTGCTGCATAGGCAGGAATTGGAAGACAGTGCAGCCAGCTTTCGTAATCACACAGCTGGTCTCTGGCCAGTCTGCAGGTCAGTTACACAATTGCATTTGAAACAAATGCAGTAAAAACCCAACCTTACAGTGACTGTTCCTAACCAGAGTTCAGTTATCCGTGTTTTGGGGTATAAGAAACACGATGGAAGGCTCCAAATCCCACTTATAATCTTAGCCCCCTCCTTGAATAATTTCTAGAAAATTGCTGAGAGGGACAATACATCTCCCTTTCTGGATTACTGTGGTTTGATCTCTTCTCCAAGCTTGACAGGTTCAAAGTTATGTGGGGCTGTCACTGTGGAGAAAGGGTGGGGGAATGATAATTTGAGATATCCTTTAAACAGATGTATGAAAGAGACCTTGGTGAGTCTCCTTAGGTTCTCTGTATGTTCAGATTCTCAAATCCACTTTGGAGGAGGGTATGAGGATTAAATAATGTGCTTCTCAACATCTTGTGCAGGCTGTTTCAGAGTTGCATTCACTGAGGTACTGAACACTTAAATGGGAACTTGGTTTACAAAACTTCAAATCTGCCCTGAAGTTTGCTTCAGCAGAGCTGAAGACTCAGCCTCTCTTCTGGGGCTGTTGTAAACCAGTTCACTGAAATTACTGCAATTAAATGTTAGGTTATGGAAATGTGTAACTTAAGCAAATTGCTGAGGTGAAGGGCCTCCAGGCTGTTAGATCTGTGTGCACCTGAAAGGGCAGTATAGAGCAGTGGGGCAGCTGCTGGGGTAGGGCTTTAGATCTTCAGCTGGTTTAGCTGCTAAAGCAGTGTTTGAGTAAAGCCTATTGCAGTGGGAATTTGGAGCATCGCTTCATTTTTCTTTTTTCCGATTTCTGCAGGATTCTTCTGCAGTAAAGGCAGACTAGCTTAGGTTAGATTTTTGAATACTCTTGTATTTTTCCTGTACTGTAATATGGAGTAGCTGTAGTGAAACACTAGTTAATAAAAATAAATGCAATTCTCACAAATCTTGTCTCCTTTTTTTGACAACAATGTTTTATTGTAATGGAAACCACAGATGTACATGTTCATCCATATTGTTATAAATTTCTTCATTATTCTTCCTTATAAATTCCGTATAAATTCCTTCAGTATTTAAAGTATTGAATATTTTGTTTTCCCTGAACTGTTTTCTGCTAATAATTTTCTGTTACCATGGTTGAGCCTTTCTCCCAAGAAGCATACATGCATCATTCCTGAAAACCATCACAGCCTAGGATCAGAAAGGGCCTGTTGTTATTTCATAGAAAATAACCTAAAGTCTGGTAGCTGAGCCTATCATCGATGGAAGTTGAAGGATAACTTTCAGAGCAAAGCAGCTTCAGGATCTCTTGGCCTTGCAGCTACACCTGTTCTAAAAGATAACAAGTGCCAGAGATGTTCTCCAGTGCTGTGGCCAGCCAGTGTCACTCCATCCAGGATATTGCAGTTGCAGGTGTCTATGCAGCTTTGGCTCATGATCATGGTCCCTGGGCTGCCTGGACTCCAGAATTGCACTTAGAATCATTTGGGAGAATGTTAACTGACCCAGGGAAAATCATGCCAGGAATAGTTCTAACAATTTTCTGGTGTAGGCAATCCAATCTTAAAGCCCAGGAATGCATCCTGGCATTGCTGAATTTACTAGTGAAGATATAGCCTCTGATGACACATGCTTTGAATAAATAATTAATAATTAAGTTGAGCAAGTTTAAGGTCTCTGATTATATGGTGTTCCTTGTTGACAAAAAGAAAATCACAATTAAGCTCTTGGAGGGGATGCTTGCCTTGTTCAAAATTTGTGTGATTGCGATGTGCTTGGAAGTTCATATTGGAGCTTTAAGCTCTTGCAGTACTTTTCAAAACCTAGAAGTGGTTTATATATGGAATAGCACACTAAGCATCCAAATACCAAACTGATCTTTGACTTACAAATGAGTGTTTTGCATGCTCTTCCTTCCCTGCAGTGTGCACGCCGGTGGGGCTCTCGCGCATGTTTACAGTAATGGGTCAGTTGCTGGTGAAGCCGACAGTAAGTGCTACACAATTCTGTCCTCTGTGCTACCTGGGAGAAGGTATAATGGTATTTGGGTACTTTCTTCTAGAATGCTTACACTTCTTACATCCCTGGATGTGTTTAAAAGAAGACTGAATGTGGCACTTGCTGCCATGGTCTAGTTGTGGTGTCAGTGCATGGGTTGGACTCGATGATATTGGAGGTCTCTTCCAACCTAGAAATTCTGTGATTCAGTGATTCTACAGAACTCTTCAATTCATCAGTTTCTATAACCACTATTTATGTACTCATTTCACATTTTTCGTATAGCCCAGAAGCCTGGTTTTTTCCAAGGTTTTTCTTATGATAATACAAATGGGTGAAATGTGGGTAGTTGTCATCTTTAAGACCTTATTACACACAGATGCTCTTTGGTTCATGTTCTGAGTGCTGTGAGGGAAGGGAGAAGTTTGTGCCACATACAAGTTCACTAGTGACTTGGCTGTTGTATGTTCTAGTTTGTATTTAGTAAAATTTGAGTGCACTTAGATCTTGTATTCCTTTTCATTAGTCGTTCAACCCTGGAAATACAAAAATACCTACTTTTTTTATCTTTAGTCTCCAAGCACCTGGTAGCTGAGGTAGACCGACTTCATTTATTTGGTTTTAGCTTCCAATAGCAATTTGTGTTTTCATGAAATACTGGCTTATGTGAGAAGTTGCTTTTTAATACATTTTTTCAAAATCTTCAGTTATTTTTATATAAATTCAGTGTGACAGTTGATAAAATTTGAATGTAGGTCAGACATACTGTTCTGTCTCTTTAGGTTGAAACTGAACATAAAAGCCATAACTTGAAATAAAAACTTTAAAGTAACTTTACTTACAGTAAAGATACAACCATATAACAAAATAATCTTCTGTGAAGTTCTTACTTTTGTCAGTTTTGTAAAGTTGTAGACTGTATATTTAAAGTAAAGGTTATAGGAGCAAAGTGAATCTGATTATGTAAGTGCAGTCAGGAAAACAAGTGTCTCTCAGACTCAGTTCGTATTTCTATTTCCAAATACAGATCCTGGAAGACCTAGATGAGCAGATGTATATCATCACTTTAGAGGAAGAAGCAATTCAGAGGAAGCTTAATGGTATGTGTGCTATCCCTGTAATGGTACTGTTTGAGATACAGTATTTAGGGTAGAGTGGTTCTGGTCAGATGTATTGGTCTCACTCTTGTGCAGCCTCTTCTCTCAAAACAGAAAATTTCGACATCTAACCTGTAACAAGTGTTACAGGTTTATATTTCCTCAGTGGGTTTTCCAAGATTGGCTCTTTTGTTTGTGTGGTTTGCTTTGGTTGTGTTTTTGAATTGTTCATCAGCTCTCTAATGTGGGAATGTTCTGAACCTGAGAGAGCAATTGAGTCCAGACCCACCACCCTTACTGCAAAATAGCTTGGATTGGTAAATGACTCTATTTCAGTCTTGTTTGAAGGACAATGAACTTATATTAGCAAGAGGCTTGACTTCCTGCAATATGAGTTTTGTTTTTAATTTGGAGAATTTTTTGTGTTTCAGTTTATTATTTAAAATCTTAGGTAGTAATCCATTAAAAATCAGAGCACTCCTTTGTATTCTAGGAGTTATTTTGTGAATTTAATAATTAAAAACATTCTATTAATAAGTAATAAAAGTTGATAATTACAAAAGTGTTTTCAGACTTCCTATATTTAGTCTTAAAATTTTGCATTTCTTGATAAGGTGTTTCTGTTATGAAGTATTTGGAAAACAGAATGAAGCTTTTGCTTAGAATAGAAAGGAATGTTGCATCATGCAGACACCAATTATGGAAAATATGTTGGTTTTATAAACCTGAAAATCATGTCGTACAAATCTTCTGACTTGCTTTTAACTGCATGGTTAAGCAAGCCATCTATCCATAATTTATACAATTACAGCAGTTTTGAAAATCAAGGAAATTTCACATAAGACAGCACAACAACGCATACATTGTTGTATGATGTCATGATGACTTATTTTAGCCTTAATTTTTTAAAGTTCCTGCTTTTTCTCTCCTGCTTTTCAGTCTTCTGTCATATATGTCAATCTTTCCTTCTCTGAGATCTCATTACGTCTCCTTTCAAATTTGCTTGGTCGGGGGAAGTACCTTTGATAGCAGAGATCATGGTGGTCATCTTACTCCAGTGCTTAAAATTTGTGGAGGAGCACTGACTTTGTGCTGAAATCAGCCATCATTTCAGTTTAAAAGTAACATTCACCTTTTCAGGTGTTTATAGTGACACACGTATGTATGTGCATTCACACACAGGCACACAAAAAGGTGCAAGCAGAGAGTGTCTTTGAAGCTGTGATGGGATAATGATAATCATTCTTTGTGTTTGATGTTAGCTGGGAGCTGTAAGATATTTGTTACTGAATATTTTATGTTGTCATGGTGATTCTGTTTGTGTACAACACAGAGCAATGACCCAGTAGTTATTCAGGAATCTATTGGAAGTAGTGCAGAATGTGATTATTTGGGTGATTCTGCCCTTTTTCTTGCAGAAGTCTCTCAACAGTTTCTTATATTGCAGTTTAATATCACTAACCTAGGAGTGGTCCTAGGCTGTTTGTAGGTGTCTGCTAACTGGGCATGGATTTAGGATGCGTGCTGGGAGCTCCTCTAACACCAGCCAAGAGACTGGATTTGCTTTCAGCACATGGCTTGGTATTCAGTGAAAAGTGGAACTGCAGCCCACCCATATTCCATGGAGCACTCAGCAGCCTGCTCTTGAGCAGTGAAAGACATGGGGCTTAAATGTCCTGAGACAGGAGAGGAGCTGAATTCCCTCTTTCCAATGCTGAGGGAATGGCATTGACACTCCTATCTTAAGGAATGCTTGAAAACCCCTAGGTTGGTGTGCACAGAAAATTAATGGACTTAAGCTGAAAAGTAAATGAAAATGTGAACTTGCATGTAGTTGGGCCAAGATGTTACTTGTGCAAGAAGATACTCTGCAGGTTTTTGTGACTAGGTACTTTAGTAAATTTGAGCGTGGTTCTCATTATGGCAAGCATAGAAATCTTCATCTTCTCTTCCAGAAGTATTTCTAATACATGCAAACTATGCCAGAACCATTTACATCGTTATTGCCAGAAGTATGAAGGGTCATGTTTACCATGTTTATTGCATTTTAAAAAGTGTGTATAAATAGAGGTGGTGCTAATTACATCAGTAAATGTCATGCTGTGATGTTAGAGGCCATAATCTGTGTTTTAGCATGCAGATGGTGTCTCTTTGTTGCCATGTTCAGCTACACACTTAGTCTGCCATGACTGTTGAAAGTCTTCCACAGTGTTGGTGGTGGAAATCCATGGTGCTTAAGTAACCCTGCTGGGCAGGTTTGCAGTAAAGTGCTCTGAAATATATACTTTATTTATATGTATGACTAAAGAGTTAAATTTTTTATTAAAATGGAGAGGACCAGAGCAAAAGCTTAAGTGATACTTGATGATTGTAAAGCTTTTCATATTTGAAAATAAATCTATCTGTGAAACTGTAGATCTTCTTTGTGGGAACTAATTTTCTTCCTCCTCAGGTGTCTGCAGTGTCTAACTGAAAATCGAAGGAGGAGGGAGGGGAAAGTTTGATTGTGTTATCTACCCTAGTATTTTTATCTATTGAAGAGAGACTGGGCTTTGGGAAAATGTTTGTTTCCCGTGTATTATATTTCTGTACCCACATCACTCCTACAGTTGAAGAATAAAGCTGGGACTTTTTTATATTAAAAGAAAAAGTTGCCTTTAGCTATTAGTTTTCCTGAATCCAAAGAGACGGGTGGGGTAGGATCAAAAATACCTACTTGATCAAAGTTATTGGCTCTGAAGGTATCCTTACCTATGTAAGAAAGATGAAAGGTGTTGTTTTTATTGCACACTAGTAACAGTGTAATTTTGAACTAATTGGTGGTGAACTGCCAATCACCTTGGGGGAATGCAAATAGATACTCTTACAATTTCCTTTGAGGTACTGAAATCTTATGTCGGGGCTGGAAGAAAAACAGAATAATACCGTTAAATTGACCTTAAATGAGCTGCTTTGTGGCTTTCTTGGAGAATCCCTTCTAACTTTTCATTGCTAGTCCAAACAAGTCTCGTCTACCAATTTGATTTATTGGCTAGACAGCGCTGACATTGAACTTTGTGCGTGTTTGAAATAAAGCTAATGTTAGAGAGCTTTTAAGAATTTAGCTGCATCCTTCTCAAATACTCTTTTGACTGATCTGAAACTTTGCCTCTCTTGTAAAATATCCTTTTTGTATAGCAAACTGTTGTTTGCAACTATTTTTAAGGAGGAACTACAACAGCACTTAGATATGATTCAGAATTTCTACTGACCTGTGTCTTAGGCACCTACTGTGATGATGCTGATTTGCTGGATAGACTCCCATGAAATCAGTGTTTTGTGCTCTGGATTTTTGTATTGATGGAAGAGAAAACCAGATATATATTGAACTGAGCTTTTCCTCAGAGACTCCTAAATCAGTTACAGAGAAGAAGAAAACATCATATGCTGACTTGAGTTTTCCTTTTTCTTCAGCGGCTTCCATGAAAGCTCTTTTCCCACTGAGCTCTATAGCTGTCCTTTTTCCCACCTAACAGTAATTAGTCATTCCATGAAGATGTTTTTAGACTTTTTTAGGGGGGAGAGCATTGTCACAAAAGCTTATTTTTATAGTGATAATTAGCTTGGGTTTTTTAAAGACTTTTTCTGAAAACCTATGTATTATGATTAATTTTTAAAGAAACACTGAGAAATGAAACTGACATTTGTATTTCAGGCACTTCAAGTGATAAGATGTTGTAATAGAACAGTGTCCATAGGTCTTACTGGATAGTCCTGCGACTAGAGATATTTATATATTTGAAGCCCTGTAAATATTCACCCATACTCATTATGTCACTGATATCCAAGATAAATGTTTAGACATAGCACAGAAATTGGGTTTTACATGCAAAAATATGCATGGAAGAAACATTGTTATTTTGATTAAACATTTAAAATTTTAAACAGTTGGATGTTCCATTGATGAGTTGACTGCATTGAACAAATCAGTATTTAATAGTCTGCAATAAAGAGTCACCATTTTTCTTGTATTGAAGTTGCTGGATGAATGAAGAGGCAACAGAAAATGAGGAAATAATGAGACTGGACTACAAAGTAGTGTTGCTGTGCCAGCAGCCTAAGTGCTGTTTAGATTTTGTAGGCAAGTGATCAAGATATGAGATAAAAGCCTGGACAAGAATATTAATCTCATATAAATTTATTAGAGACTGTTTAAAAGAAGTATGTGGAGCATGTATGTGGAGCTAATCTTACAGGTAAGCCCACAGCCAGAGGTGGGGCAGAGGGCAGGGGATGGCTGGCAGGTGAGGGGTGTGAATGTAAATCAGCAAAATAACAACAGAGAGGACTTTGGGTTTAAGACCTTCTACTGTCAATGCTGTGGTGTGTTACTGCAGAGGGAAATTGGCCTGGAATAGACAGGGAAAATATGAGCCCTTAACTTACTTTCAGTGAGATTGCCCCACTTTCATCCCTTTTATTTCTGAGCAAAGGTAAGTGGAGAGTGTTTCTAACTTATCCCAGGCAGAGTATTTCCAGGTTGTGTTTGCAGAGAGTGAAAGCTGAAGCAGAAATAATGGGATAGGAACTGAAACAGCAGACCTCTGGTCAACATTGCAGAGCTGTGGCAGTGCCTGAACACTGTGCAGGGTTTGTAGAAGAGCTGGCATCAAGGCGGGAAGAAACCCCAGTGTACTTACACTGGGAAAGAGGAGTGGTTGAAAGAGAATGGAAGGTTGAAGAGAAAAAGGATGGAGAGAGAAAATGGGCTGGGTTTCCTCAAGGCTGTGTAGGGATAGGAAGAAAAGTTGATGAGCAACTTTTAGGCAGGAAATTAGTAGAAAGAAAGGAATTTAATATTATGGTTGTCAGGGCTAAGCTGATGTACAGGAGAAACTGAGGAGTTGCACAACAGTGACACGTGTATGTTGAAAAGTCTCATGGTGGTTGTGGGAATATCTGATTGTGGCACGCAGGGATGGAGCAGGCAAACTGATATGAGCAGAAGATCCATTAGCCAGCAGGTCAGCAGTATGGAAACTGAGCTTGCTGAGGAATGGGAGGGAGGGGCAGAAGATGAATCTGGAGCTCTGGCCACTTTAAAGGCAAAGATACACTTTTGATAAATAATAATGCTCCTGAAGGTCATATGGGGGTTCTTTACATCTTTGTACAAGAATCATGTGGTGGTTTAAGAATGAGGCATTTGAGACATCCTGTCTGTCACACTGGTCAGTGGACTTGTGTGAAAGTTCAGTATCAGCAAACAGGCTGGGATCACAGGAGATGATGCTGAAACCTCTGTGCTGAGCTCTTCTGGGTAGACTCTGGTATTTTGGAAAAGTATTTGAAGAGTCTCAAAGAAACACCTGCAGTTTAAAGTCCCAAATAATATTGTGATGCTTCCTAAATCTGAATTGTCACTGTGTGCCTTGCAGTCACATCCAAAAGAAAATTGTGTCTTTTGTTTTAAAAGGTATATCTTCCACAGTGGAATACCAGGCTGTAGAGTTGGAACGTGAGCTTGAAAAAGTGAAAAGCAAGAAAACAAATCTAGGTAATGAACTTTCTAGGGTTTCATATCGATTATAGTTTACTAAATGATTTTAAGGTGATGTGTTTAGTTTGGAGCAGTTGTTTGATTGATTCCAATTGTTCTTAACCAAATACTTGCATTTGCAAATACATTAGATGGAATCATTGCACCCCTCCAACAAAAAAAAGTTAAATAGGGAGTCTGATTTAGATCTTACTTTTAACATTATTTTAAGGAAATTGTAACACTTCTTTGCATGGAGCTTTTAATGTATAATATGCTTATGAAAAGTTGGAGTAGTCTAGAACATTATTTTCCTTTTTGAGTTTGAATTATTTCTGTAAAATTCAAACAGTCTTTTCTTTTCTTGCACATGCTAATTATGTCCAGTGAAGTTAGTTCTGTCTTTCCTACCTTACAAGAGGATAATACTATTTAAATATCTGAAATTCTGTTCTGTCCCTTTAGGTCGTGCTAAAGTGACAGTGTAAACAGTGTATTCAGCAAATTTAAAACTTTGTGGAACTGCTGATTGCTAGGGGAAGAAAAAAGTTATGGGGAAACATGCCTCTAAGAAAAATCTGCTTGTGTCTGTCTCCCCAGCCTTCCTCTAGAGAGGTTTCATGTTTTTGCCATTGCTTTGAAGAGCTGTACAGGGTGGATGCTCTTATGAACTGTTGATGTTTGTTCTGGATCAGGATACTGCTGTTACTTACATTTAAAATGAGCTTATAGAATGATTTTTACCTGTTTTGTTCTAAGGTGATCTAAGGTATTACACTTATGTTTTTTCTCTTCTGAACAGAACGGAGGAAAAAAGCTTCTGCTTGGGAAAGGAATTTAGTTTATCCAGCTGTCATGATATTGCTCCTGATTGAGACAGTAAGAATTTTCTTTTTTTTCCTCATCAAAAAGTACAAAGAGTTCTTTGGTTATTTGAGGGAATAGTTTTAATTTTTTTGAGTGATGAGTGTTTAAGCAACACTCTTGATACTCTTTTCTTGACCATTTAAAAAAAATTGACATTATGGCGTCTGGTGAGAATAAATGTGTAGATTTTAAAAATGTGGAATACTTTTCAATAACAAGACTGTTTCTGCTTTTCTTATAGTCCTTTTCAGTTCTTTTAGTTGCTCTCAACATTCTTTATCTGTTGGTTGACGAGACTGCAATGCCAAAGGGATCAGGGGTAAAGTAATCTTCTCTTACAATTTTTATTATTTTAGTAAAGCTTCAGAAGTGCAAGTGAATGCTTTTGCTTTAATAACATCGAAACTAATGAGCCTTGACCTTGACTTTGCTTCTAGATTTCATTCCTGTGCACACACAAATATTTATTACATGTCATTTGTAGTGTGTTCTTACTAAAATAGTGCAGGAGCTTTATATAGATACAGTGGTGCAGTAAAGCACATCAGTAATCTGGATGTAATCAATTGTCTTTGCAATACATAACACTGCAGTTTGAAAGCTGCTGGTGCCATTTCATGGGGTGGGGGCACTTAGAAGGTGGGACATCAGGCACTGAATTGAGAAAAGACTGTATTTCATGTAAGATGTTAGATGTTTTGTTCTTAGTAGAAGTTAACTTTATGAACTGTTTCATGTATCTCGTTTAGTTATGCAAAGTATCTTTTTCCTTGTAGGGACCTGGTATAGGAAATGCCTCCTTATCCACCTTTGGCTTTGTGGGAGCAGCACTTGAAATTATTTTGATTTTGTATCCTTTCTGAAAGAATTCTGTCTGTTAACATGTATTCTGTCTAGTTTTCTGGGACATTGGTAATACACTAAGAGACTAGCCTGGAAAGAAGAAAGATAGGTCAGTCCTTCTCAAACACTTGAAGTGTTTTTGTTTCTTTTTTCTTTAGTTCTTAAGACTTTTAGGAGACTGCTGAGAACTTGAGTGAAGCTTGCATTCCTTGCAGGTTCCTTTTTTCCTTGATTCTCACAGCTATCTTATGGTATCTTCTGTCGTCGGCTTCTACAGTCTCCGTTTTTTTGAGAATTTCACTCCCAGGAAGGATGACACAACTATGACAAAGGTAAGGTACAGTCTGGGATGGGGATGGCCCCCTCCTGTCTTTCTTGCCACCCAAGACAAACTGACTCTCTTAGTAATTGCCCTGAATGGCTCATTTGCAGTGATCAGTATTTGTTTGTAAGCTGTAAACACAAACTGGAAGATTGTCAAAATGCTGAATGAGTGGGAAAAAGGATGTGCTCTGTTTAGTTTGGATGGCATCCATCCACTTGTAAAAAGCCAGGAATGGCAGAGCTTGTTAACTGGCTATAGAAAAGCAAGTGAAAGAACTTCCTTCAAAAGGAACTTATTGCTAATGAGTAACTTTGATTGTGTTAACTGTACTTCAGGGAGCTTGTTGAGATCTGAACAACGTGGTTGCTAGAAGTAATACAGACAAAGTAATTCAGATTTGAATAATGAAACTGAGGATGGCTATTCAGCAACATTTTGCAATCTGAAACTAATTTGACTTTCTACAATTTAGCACTGGCTTTAGAATAACCAATGCTGTTACCTAATTTGGAGGAACTTGCCTAGGTTTTTGGCAAAATATTCCCACAGCTGACATGGGGAAGTGATCAGTAAACAAGGAACAGATGTTGAATTTAATTGTTTTTTTTTCAGTATGTTTCATTGTTTCTTTTTTTTTTTTTAAAGTAATGGATTGAGATACTTTTACTACTAAATTATTGGAAGTGAGAAAGTGGGTATGCACACAAAATGATTGGAGTAATAAGTAATAGAAAGCTGGAATGTTCTTAATATTTCCTATTGATTGTTTCCAGTAGACCAGGAGTAGTGTGGAAATAAATAGTGAATGTACAAATGTCCACCTACTTTCAAGTTTTCCTTTTTTTTTTTTTTTTTTTTTTTTCTGGCTTCTGATAGAACTAGACCTGAAGAAGATGATCCCTTGTGAAAGAAAGTTTCAATTACTCTTTAAAGGCTTTATAAGAACAAGAATAAAATCTAACAGCTGTGAATTTTTTGGTATTATTTAAAGTAGACAACAGGCATTGAATTGAAAGGAAGCTCTTTGTTGTAATTTTTTAAATAGTGCTAATCCCACAAGCAGTTACATCCAAGGCTTAAGCTGATGTATCAGTCATCCATTCTAAACCCATGGAATTGTTCTTTTATAAAACATTCACAGGAAGTAAGTAAACAGTTGATGCTTCGCAACGTGGTTGTTTTGAATAATTTTGAATCTGAGCATACATAACACTTTGATTAAAAGCACATGAATACATATTTGATTTTTTCTTGGATCATCTTCATTTTAACACCATGTGGAGAGGAGTGACAGCAGTCAGCAAGACTAACAATATGTTTCTGTAAATTGTTTTAGGTTCAATTTGAAGAATGTGCCTTTTAAGAGTTCTTTCTGTGTTCCCTTCAGCAAACCCATTTATCATTTAAATGCTGTTTGTCATTTTCAAACAGATAATTGGAAACTGTGTCTCAATCTTGGTGCTGAGCTCTGCTTTGCCAGTGATGTCAAGGACACTGGGTAAGTGAAATGGAAGTAACATCATAATAAAGGATGTTTAATTGAATTAAAAAAATAAAAGAAAGAAGAAGAGCCTGAAGCTGTGTTTTCCATAGTACGTATTTAATTTGCCATTGCTTGCAGTGGGAAGAGCATGTATCTGTGGCCTCCATTTCTACATGAACATGAACTGTTGAACATACATCTATATGCATGAACTGCAGAACGTACTTTCTAAAAAGAAAAAGATACTAAGCACTTTTTAGGGAATATATTATTTTAAGAAGGTCAGATTTGAAACTTCTTTAAACAGGAGATTGTGAGATGAAAAGATAGGAAAACTGATTGTCCTGAGCAGTGTGAAATAGTTTCATGTTCACTGTGAAATTAGTGCTTAGTTCCTGTTAAAAAATACATTTGGGATTTGGTGTCTGAATTTTGAGGTGACACTTGAGTGCAAATGGCTTTTTAAAAGCAGTTAGTGACTCTTCATTTATTAAGTTTTTTAATCAGCAGTGATACTAGGCTACAATAATATGCTTGTATTTTTTGTTAACTTAATTTTTCAAATTTAACAATTTGGAGGCTACCACAGCAGAGCTGAAGAACTCCTGATTTTATTGCTAAGGATTGGCAGTAGTATTTGAAGGAGTTAAGCTGTTTTTAAGCAGTTGGAAAGACGTGTTGTATCTCCACTTTAATTAGGTAATCTTCAGCTTGAATTCTTGAAGTTAAATTGCAAGGCTATTACATGTTTTAAGTAGTGCAGAATCCTTGTAGCTAATGTGAATTTCATTGGGAACATTAAATAGAACAAAACAAAAATCTTCACCTCGGGCTGTACAAGTCTTATGTACAAGCTTAGAAGTTTGAGCTCTGGCCCACAGACCAGCAGTGTGTGCTCAGGGAGAATACTCTTGAATCAAGAGTAGTTCATAGTTTTCCAGTAAGTTATACTGTCTGTATTAAATTATAAACTATATATACTGTCTATATATAAATTATACTGAATATACATATTCTCATGCTATGCATAGCCACAGATGAGGTGTTTTAATAAATTATAAATCATTTCTATAGCAAATGAGAAACCCTCTGTAATGCATTTTGGAATGCTGAATCTTAAAATAGGCATTCTATAGCTTACTTAGAAAAAATCTGTAGTAGAACTTCACAAAAATGCAAAAGAGTAATTCAAGTACTTAAAGTAGTGCAATTTAAAAATATAACCAGTATGATAAAGGTCTTAGAAGTGAAATGGTTCTATCATGTGGAGCCAGATGTTACATAGAAACAATGTTTTAGAATAGAATTGTAACATAATTTTGTCTCCACTAAGTTACTGCATTCAAGACTTGTTTAAAAGAAAATAAAATTAATTGTTAATGATCCATGAGATTACCAGTTGATAATAACCAGATTCTGTGGCAGTAAGTGTACACGCTGGCTCCATTGTTGTTGCATAGGAAACAGATTAATGGTAAAACTCACTTAAAAACCAGACTAACAAGTGAAATTCCTGAATAGTTTGCCATAGAGATAAATAAAAGAAGAAAAAAGATGGAACAATTAACACACAGCTAACAAATGCACAGTCACAGCTGTCCAAACAGGATTAATAGAGTGTATTAGAGTACAGTGAGTCATGTGGTGCTTTGCAGAAATATCAATGTGTGTTGCACTACATGCCACTGCCCTGTGGCACTGAATAGATGAAAAGAAATAAATATGTTAAGCAGATTTCATAGTCTTTTCACTTCATTAAAAAAGCGAGATTCTAGACTATACAGAAGACTAGACTTCATCCTTATGGGAAAGGTGAAAAAGCAAAAGTTATCTAATACATGCATTGACCTTTTCCAACTTTTAAAAATGGAAATAGTTTCTTACATGTTTCATAGCACTCTAATAAAATATGTAGGTGGTGGATATGTCTTATCTGTCATTCTTCTAGAACTCCAGGAAAGTTTTAAACTAAAAATAAATTATTTTACTTAAATAAGTTAACTCATATTTTCCCAGAAGTTTTCAGCCTTTTAGTAGCCCTTCAGAAATGTTTCCTACCAGCACCATATTGTTAATCACAGAGAAACAAATTGGGAACAAGGCAGTTAATAGTCAAGAATATGAGAACAAAGAATTCCAGAGAAAATTGAACTTTCTAGTGTATGGAAGTTTTCCTAGAATTCTACACTTGAGTATTATGTGCAAGTAAATGGGGATTTTAAATTTATTTGTGTGTGCTGTCTAAAACCTACTACTTGTTTTTAACCTGAAGAATCCTTTAATAGTTAATAAACTATTTCATCAGTTTTTGTGTTTATACACTTGTGCCCCTAGATATGCAAGGATTTTTTCAATTACTGAAGAGTTACTAAAAGGTTTTTTCTTTTTCTCTTTGGGCTGAGTAGATACTGCTTCTGTTAGAAAGTCATCAAAACCTTTTTAACCTTTTTCTCCCATGAGTTTACAGACTATTACTGTGTCACTTTTCTGTGACTTTTTCTGTTTGTAAGAAGAAATTGAAGTAATTTGTGGACAACAATTTTCCCACCTACTCTAACAGAAATGTTAGGGTTCATTTCTGTTTGTCCTTGTAACACTGCTCCATGGCTCACTGTTCTTCTGGACCTCTATATCTTGAGGAATCTTAGTCCTTTTCCAAAGAATTCCAGCGCTCTGCCTATTTTGTTCCTTTTCCTTTAGAATTTTGGAAGCCTGTACATTCAAACCTGACTTTCTTAATTTTCACGTGGCTGCACAGTCTGACTAAAACACTGCTGATTTGGAAATGTTAAGGACGTTGTTTGCCTTCAAGTGGGGAAGCAGCTCTGGGTTGTTGTCCTTCATCTCTTTACCAGTTAATTCAGACAGCTGTTTTTTTCTTTCTGTGCTAAGACCTTCTGGGCTTTTTTAGTATTTCTCTCTGACTCTTTTGCTGTTTTGATCAGTGATTGTTTTTGTTTCATCCTTTGAAACTACTTTTAATTTCACTATTTTTTCCTTAGATGCCAAATTCAATTCTCATGTTATAATTAAAATGACTGATGCTGAGTATAAGAAGTGTGTGTATCTTTTAACATTGTGATAGCTGGCTTGCAAGTCTTGGGTATCCAGGTACAGTGAGATTCCTAAGTGTCAGGTTTACCCTTGGGAGAAGTGCAACAGACCCTTAATTCTATATCTTCATTTATTGTCATTTTTGAAGTCAGTTTTTAAAAACTGACGCTTTCAAACGCAAAACACTTTCATATTAAGATGATAGAAAATCAGGAGTTTCAGAGCCAGGGCTGCTTTGTGATTACCTCATTTGCTGCTGCCATTTTAGTTCTGGGACAGGGTCACTTCCTGCTTTTGCACTGTTGAAAGGGCACACTTTCCTCTGACATCAGCTGTGCCAAGGGTTTTTTGGGAATGCAACAGCTTTTGAATCCTGGACAATGGTCATGTGGCTGTCATCTCAATATTCTGCCATGTGTTCAGTGCAATACTCCATGACCTGATAGAGGAACAACCTGTGGTTCTTTTTTTTCTGTCTTCTGTGGTGGGCCCTATACCTTGTAGGTGTTTCCATGTTTCAGAAAAATGTTGTTCACTTAATTAGTGATTGACAGGCATTTGATCAGCTCAAAGCCCAAGTGTCAGGGTTGGAGGTGCCCTGTGAAGAAGACCTGTCAGCACCATCTTTCAGCCTCTTTTCCTTCTGTGCAAATGCTCCATGGCCGTAGTGGTGGGTGTATCCAGGAGAAAAACAGTAGTTGGAAAGATGTCTTTAAACTTTGGTTTCAAAAGCAGTGCTCTGGAAGAACACTTAAGAGGCTTAGTGTTTATCATAAGACGTTGTGGCTTTCATAGGCTGTTTGCTACCTGTATTTTTTTTAAATAGAAAGTTCAGGGCAGATTTTATTCTCCTCTGGAATCATTAAGGATTTTATAGAAACTGAGGTTTCAAGCAGTTTTCATACGAAAGCTGATTTTTTTGTTGGTTTTATTTATTGAAATTATAAAAAGAGTTCTTACTAGTCTACTAAAATAGACAGTTTATTTCAACTCCCATTATTCATATTTTACTATGAAATTTAAAAAACATTTTGATAAAGGTGTCTTACAGTTTTATAGTGATTAACAAACACTGACTTGTGTGTTTAACCATGTGTGTTCTGATGGGCTATCTGTAAGAATTTTGCATCCAAATGTAATAGAAGGAAATCTTGTGTTTCCTAAAAAAAAGTTATGAATATTTTTATATAAATCTTGCATGCAATTTAACAGGAATCACCAGATTTGATCTCCTTGGAGACTTTGGAAGGTTCAACTGGCTGGGGAACTTCTATATTGTGTTATCTTACAACTTGCTCTTTGCTATCATGACAACGTTGTGTCTGGTCAGAAAGTTCACTTCTGCTGTGCGAGAAGAGCTCCTGAAGGCATTAGGTAACACAGCCTGGAAAATTCACTCTGTGCTTGACCATTCCCTTTCTCCACCATTGACACTTTGATGTGCTGCTGGTAAAGTTCTGTCACAGCTCACAGAATACTTTTTTTTTTTTCCTGTGGAAATTTCTCTAAGTTAAGGTGTAAGGATGAATAACATTGTGTTGTTTTTTGAAGAGTCCAGAGCTAAGGTACAGTTTTAATTTCAATGATATGCCTGTGATACTTATTGATCTCCAGCTGGATTTTCAGTCTTTGGAGAGCACAGAAACATTCTCATTGCTGTGAGCAATTACAATTACTCCAAATTAAAACTTCAGTGTGTGTATGAGTTAGCTTTTTTCTTTTTTTTTTTAAAGCAATATATGAGTTCCCTGAAAATAGTTAGCAGAGATCTTAACTGCTTTGTTGTCATACTTTTTTTTTGAATATTTATTCAGAAAATCTTTGTACATAATGTACAGAACCTTAGTAACTGGCTAGGTAAAACCTGTACCTGATATAATCAAAAATTTGATCAAATTTTGCATTGATATTTCTTGACCATAGGAGAAAGGATTGAAACACATTTGATACTAAGAGGATAAAATTTAAAAAAAATTTTGTTATTGTTGCCTCATCTTATCTTCACTAATTAACAAAGCTCCTCTCTGTTTAGATCCCTAGAGCAGTTTTTGCTTAAATTGAAAGGATTAATGGTGAAACTTGAGTGTTTCTTTGTAACCGAGGATTCAGTTTGCATCATGTAGAAGTTACTCATGTTAGTTTTCACTGCTTTCAGAGTTGTGTTGCTGAAATAAAATCCAGGCAATTCCCAGAGTACTGGTGGAAGATTAGTTTAAAATTATTGTAAAACAATTAGAAATAAAGTATTTAATAAAAAATTACAGATGTTGAAGGCAGATTAAAAAACATAAAAATGCAGGCATAGTAGGGTAATGGTCACTGATTTGACACAAGTAGGGAGTCACAAACCCTGTAATGTGCAGGTTCCTGACACAAACTGTGTTTGTTTTCAGTGTTGTACATCACAAATGGTGTCTGTTCAACACTGTCCCATGGAATTTAAAGAATGAGAACCCGAATTGGCCCATGACCAAAAAATTCACTATTAGGACTACAAATAAGATAATATTAAGGAGATTTTTGTTTTTTTTGGTAGTACAGTCAGTTTTGGAATTCCAGTTCCAACAATGCAATACATTTAACTTTGTCCATCAGGGCACTTCAGTAAAGCATTCAGTGTAGTCTGCACGAAATGAATAAGAAACTCTTTCCAGGTTTGGTCCTTAATTTTAGGGACTTAATAGGAGACTTCAGAGAGAAACTGTAGCAAATAAGGAAGTACTGACATCATGTCTTTTGAATAAAATATGGCTAAATTTGCCATCTTTCTTCATCTCTCCCCCCCCCCCAAAAAAAAAAAAAAAAAAAGTAATTTAGCTGCTTACCTGGGGCAGGATGTGAGACTTGAATTAACACTCACAATAGAGAATTGTTCAAGAAGAACAAATAGCTGGAAACAGAAATAAATCAGTAATAGTGTAGTCCTAAAATCGTAATTAGACATATAAATAGTTTAGACAAGTGATCAGGTCATCACTGATGACATTAAGATCAGCAGTGGATGATTTATAAAAAGATGTTATGGTTTAAAAGCAATATTTTAGGTTATTATTTAGGTCTTTGTAGGCGACAGGGTAGACTATTTCAAGTCTTTCTTGGTTCTAAACATCTGAGTATGTGATTTAAATAATGGAAAGTTAGGATTCTCTGTTTTCCATGCTTGTCCACTGTAATGGATTTTCTCACTTAATACTGAGGGAATTTCCCAGAAGCAATTCTTACACAGGAGGTAAAACATCAGTTCTGGTCTTCAGTAAATGAGAAATAGAAGTAGAAGTAGAATTTGGATTGTCTGTGTTATTTAGAAAACTTTTGTGCAAGAAACAAGGGGGAGTCTTAGTTTCTCCTTATTCTTCAATGTTTTGCAGGATTAGATAAACTTCATCTATCAAACAATCCAAGAGACTCGGAGACAAAGCCTTCTGCAAATGGCCATCAGAAAACACTGTGATAACAATCATCTGCAATCAACAGAGCTGAAAACATCAATCTCATGGCATTCCTGTCATCTCATCAGCATTTTTATATTGCTTTTAGTTGTTAGTTTGGGTCAAGCCTTGTCTCACTTTGATGCTGTGTACTTCTGAGGAAGTTAGGTGTGTCAGATTCTTCTCTTTCCAGTGAACTTTTGGTCTGCTTGTTTATTTCCCAGTAAGATAATGCAGGAGGTGCCTTGAAGACTGGAAGCTGAAGAGAAAAATGCATTCCTTTTTATTTGTTGAAAATCTCACATCTT
This sequence comes from Certhia americana, assembly GCA_018697195.1. NCBI lineage: Eukaryota > Metazoa > Chordata > Aves > Passeriformes > Certhiidae > Certhia > Certhia americana. The sequence continues at coordinate 7,899,725 of CM031858.1, read as the reverse complement.
TATTTTTAAACTTGCTACCATTTGAATGCACAGTACCTCCTGTGTTACACAAACACAGCTATGAAGAAGAACTTTGGGACTTGATTTAAAAAAAACCAAAATGAAAACATACACTTGAAGGCCAATATGACCCTTACTGGAAATGTAAAGTACCTGGAATAGGTATCTGTGACAGGAGATACAAAGCTCTACTGAGAGTGAGTTGCAAAGGACAGGAGAGCTCACAGTTCCCTCAGTGCTGGATGCAGTGGGCTGTGTCACAGAGCTTTCTAGGGTGGCCAGTGTTTTCAGCTCTCTGTCCTTAGCTCTAAATGCCAGCTTGCTTTACTGGTGGTCAAACGATGTCTTACAGAAGTCCAAGATGAAGATTAACTTCAGTGTTAAATCTGAGCCTAGTATGCTTTGTAAAAAGCTGTGTAGACCCCCTGTGACAGCTCTCACGGTTCTGTGAGCTGTTGTGCTGTGGAGGTCCCTTCCCCTACCCAGTACCCCCTATGAAATTCGTGATGAACTACTGTGTGTATGCAGTACCTGGAATCAATGCAAGGAGCACAGGCCTTTTCAGGCCTTTGCACAGGCAGTTGCAGTTTTCTACAATCTTTAATTTGAAGTAAATTTCTTTGAATTTATATTTCAGTTACCAGGATTTCTGTTCAGTGGCATAATCCAGTTATCTGTCACTAGCCTGTTTTTTAATGTACACATGGACATGTATATAGGCCTATATGTGTAGATATCATAAATTAAATTCTAAGATTATAGAGATGACAGTAGGTGGTTTGGAAAGTAAAACTTGTGTGTTCTTTCTTGGTAGTTTGAGTTTCTGCAGTGTTGCATTTAAATGCTCAGAGGCCTTAGATTCAAGATGGCATCAGTGGGTGATAATGTCCTTTCTTGTAGCATTTCCTTGCAGCCTTAGGAATCCTTTTAGCAGTTTATAGTAAAGAAAAATACCAAGTAAGTATTCAAAATCTGGTTGCACTTTTGTCCTGCTTGGCCTCAAGTAATCCTCAAACAGACTGGAATGGAGACACCTTCAGTGAGTGCCATCACATAGGGAGCCAGAAAAATTTTCCTGTTCATTTCCTGTTTCTGTAAAACAAGTCTGCCTGTCTGTAGTTTGAGGTCATATGTTAGTTGGTGACAACTTGGTTTCCAGTGTGGTTCCAAAATAAGGTAAACCTTGTGTCAGAAACTCTTTGGCTGTTCTCCTGAGATGACTGCATTGGGCTGTAGACCTTATTGCTGTGTGTGTGAACGTCTGCTTGTCTTTTTTCCCCTAAAGTGCTTCAAAAATTAAGCTCCAGTACACATGAAGATTTACCTTTTTTGCAGCTGCCTTTTCTAACTTGAACTGGGGCATAATGTAAATATTTCTGTAGTAAATATGATGCTAGAGAATTACTTTTTGTGTGTGTTTATGATTAGTATAAATTCAAGGTTTATTGAACTGACTATTGATGTGTTGTATCAGGTCTTGGAAGAAATAGTAAATCACTTGATTTCACTAAGATGTATAAGCATCTTTTCTCTTGTTTAATGCTGACCCTTTGGTGAGAAATCTTTATCTCAAAGAGTCAAAGTTCTGCAACCAATAACTGAGAGCTATAATTAAAAGTTGTTCTAAAATGAGTTTATATTTAAAATATTGGGAGATATAATATTAGGGGCATCAGTCAGGTGTTCTCAGAGCTTGTAGCCTTATGTATTGGCATCACAGTTAAAAACCAGTGAAATATGTCCACTTTTCCTGCAAGTCATTGTATGATCAAAATTGTCCTCATGTCTTAATGGGGCTGGTGAATTGTGTGTGAGGCCAGTTAGTGTTATAGAAATATTTCTGTTACAATGGTAAGACAGTTAATACACTCTGAAGAAATTAATATTAGGAATAAACTTAGGAATATGAATCAGCGTAGGTCTTTGGAGAGATGTTTGTCATGGCATGGGACCCAAGAACACAGAAAAAGGTGGATTATAATGTGTGTGTGGCTCTGTAAGTGAGCTGGGAAATTTCTTCAACTGAGCAGGGGCAGTTCCTGCCGACAAGCACCCAAACTTCAGGCAAGACTTTCAAACTCTTTTTTAAAACAAATGTTAGGGCCTCAGCTGTCCCCACCCCTTCTGCTGGATTCTGCAGGCAGATGTGTGGGTTAAGGCTACGTTAGGAGGACTTTACACTGGACTGTGGGATGGTTGAGGTGCTGTTTGGTTTTCAAGATGGATGAGAGATTCAGAACTACCCTGTGCAACTACTGACAGTGTTTTGTTTTAAAATCATCTCCTGATGTTGTGACACTGTCTACATTAAAATACACCTTTGGCCTTGAAAATGACGTGCTTATGCAAAGCTTTGTCACTGCATGCAAGATACAGGCCACTATACTTTTCACAGAAGCATATGGTCACTTAAGTACAAGCAACTGGTAATTCATTAATGGATATTGACAATACATTCCTAGTATTTTGACTCATGTAGAGTCAGGTGGTCTATACCTTCAAGGTATATACAGCTGATCTTAGTAACATTAACATCTGCCTCACTTCTTATGAGGCAAAAAGCACATCAATGCTTCCATCTTCAACTAGATACTACACAAGACCAAAAAATAGATGTAAACTGAGTGTTTTAAGTTAGTTGTTTTTGGCTTTTTTTCCATGTTGGTAGCACAATATTAAATGGAATTGCAGAACTGTAATGTTTATGGGGTTTCTAAGCATAAAGCACACATGCTTATCACTTTAAGCTAAAAAATAATAATATTGGTTACTGTACAAGTAACAGTTTTGCATTCATAGGGAGCTTTGTTTACTGTCTGTAATGTGCTGTTTAGCTCTGTTCCTCCCATACCTTTGTCCCTGTTGGCTGTTTTAATGTCATAGAAATTAAAAGATTTGACAAGTTGTTTTCCTTGTCTGGTTCCCAAGTACGACCTGGAGCAGCAGTGGAGGGACGGCTGGGCTGCCTGTGCAGGCAGGAGCTCCTGCAGCAGGTGCTTGGCAGGAATGGACATGGGAGCAAATCTTGGGGACACGTCCTCTGTGTGTCACCAGGAGAGGCACATCCTCCCCTGTGTTACCAGGAGTGATGGGTGCCAAGGGGCTGCAGCCACCATGTCTCTGCCACTCAGCTGTGAGTCTGTGCAGGAGCTGGTGCTGCTTGAGGTGCTCACATGTGCCCAGTGCTGTGTAGTGAGGACATGATGGCCCTTTCTTAAAGAATTTACAGTCTAAATGAGAAAGGAATAAGGTAGAAACAGAAAGAAGTTGGCCTCTTCCTGCATATGATGTTCCTTGACTTCTTGAAGTATACTCAAGGTTATTTCCCATCTCTTCTTCCTCTTCCAGAAGTGGGGTGGTGGTGTATGTACAACAGCTGAGCCTTACCCTTAGTGGACTGGCATCTAAAATTTTGAAATAACAAATACAGGAAAACAGCTTCATCCTGTTTAACATATTCTCTGATCTTGAAAAATAGCAATTTTTTAAATCAAGGTGAGAGAATCTAAACAGAGACAGGACTTTAAGGCCACATAAATAACCTCTTCAAAACAAAATGTGCTTAGTTTTGTTTAAAAAAGTGTTGATATGAACTGTGAAGCTTTAATTGCTTTAATGAAATTAAGATTCCCTACCTCCTAGTATTAGGGTTTTTATTGTTGTCTTAGTGCTGAGTTGCTTACACTGACTTCCCTCCCCAACCCATGAACTCTGAATTTGCTGTTGGTAAGCTGGCAGGTTATTTCAATCACATTGTTAGGATTTCAGCTATACAGAAATGCTACTTTTGAATTTATCCCTCATTTATGAATTTATCTTCAGCAAGAGCAAACTAAGGTCACAGCCACTAGCCACATGGTGATACAACTTCTGCCTCCTTTTCTACCTTGCCCCCTTGAGACAGACAAAACATGAAATAACAGAAGAATCCGCTTAGATTGGATTCATGCACTGTAAGAAAACATACCAGAAGAAAACTGTAATTGAAGGCTTTTGAAATATTTCGCAATTGAAGCACCTAAAACTCTTCTTTCAAAAAGAAGAAATGTGTATCATTAGTATGTATATGTCAGTTGTATGTTCTCTAAATAAGCCAGTAATTCACTGACACCAAAAAAAAATTCATCACTTCTTAAAATCTCTTCTGTGATTCATAGTAAAATGGACTTTTATAGAAGCCTATGAGCTTCTGAAGGTATGTCTGTCTTGGCAACAGAAACCTGAGGATGCTTGTTAGTTTTGTGTTAATTACCATATTTTATCAGTAGTTTTTTAGTTTCATTTATTGCTCATAAATTTTTTTTAATATACATAGCATTAAATATTTTAACAAATATAGAAGGTGACTCCAAACAGTCAAAGAGATAGTGTGAGAAATATCCTATAAATACTGATATTCTTGACATACTGAATTCCAGGCTATTTAGAAACTCTATCCATATGAAGGCCCTTTCATCAACAGAGAAATTAGGAAATCCTAATTCTTAAAGGCTTTTAGGTATCTGAATGTTGATATGTACCTACTTGAGCACTTTGGAATGCTTGTTGATCACTAACCCTAAGCATTGCTGTTGCTTTTCTCCCTACCCCCATTACTTTAAGTTTTATAGTCAGCATCACTGGATGAAGCTCCTTTCCTGAACAGGGCTTTATTTTGCATTCCTCATCTATTCCCTGCTTCCATAGATACCACCTATTGAAGTGTTGGGGCACTTACTTTGATTTTAATGTATTTCTTTTCCCAAGTAGCCTGTACAGAGATATTCCCTAGTTAGAGCTGTTCTTCCACTACAAAAATGTTCACTATTATTAATTTGCTTTTTACCACTAGACTCCATTTAAGCAATCCTATCACTAGAGGGTCCTCTAACAAATTACCAAGAACTCAAGTCAGTGAGTGAGAGGGTTAAATCAATGCATATACTTGTGCTTTTAGCTTCCAGCAGTGTGAGGGTACAGCTTCACTTCTCAGTGAGGAGAATGAACTAGTTTGGCCACTGGGAGCCCCTGGGGTGGCTGTCACTGCAGGGTGGCTCCTGTTGTGGAGCTCTGCAGCTCATCTGCTGTGGGATGTACAGAGAGACCTCAGCTCTTGCTGCCTCCCCCAGTGGGAGGTGGACATTGTGTCAGCTCTGTGTTCTCATCAGGGCCAGCCTTTGCCAGCTGCCAAGGGGAGGCACTTCTGCTCTCTGGATTTTTGTATTTCATGTGTCTGAGCATATTTTGTGCCTTTTCTCCCAGTGTGAATTGATCATTCAGAGAAGTGGCATGATGGTGATACCTGTGCAGTGGATTCAGTGGGTGTGTTTAAATGCTTAAGAAGAAAATTAGCTGGTGCATGATTTCCCTTTTCCCCCCTAACCATAAGTTTTTTCCAGTTTGGACCAAAACCTTAGAGTCACAAATTCTCTGTGAGTATTTTCTCCTCCTTGGCTTTATATAACAAAAAATTTCAGTCACTTTTACTTTCTTAAATGTAGGTTTCAAAGTATTTTGTCCTTATTTGGTGTGATTTCTGTTGCTTTTAAGAGAAGTGGATAGAAAAGGAAGATACATTTGTGTCATGGGGTTTGAAATCTTTGGGGGTGTATGTATGTAACATGTGTACACAAAAAAAGGGTGCATTTCCTTTCCTGTGTGGTTTGGGACCCAGCCCTGCATTACCTAAATAGAAATCATGTGTTGCTCTTGTCTTCACTGGATTTTGTCTTTAAAATTCCCAGTGAGGAGACTGAGGACATTCTTAGGGTGCTGCTGGCACCCTGATCCCTGTCACATGGAATTGGCTTCATGTGTGCTTGGGTGGCATGATCATAGAAACACAATTCTGAGCTGGCCTTTCCATGGCTGTTGGTGCTTCTGGCTGCGCTGTGGTGATGGCACCAGTACCTTCACTGTGCACATTCAGGTTTTTCACTGCAGTGTTACTGGTTAATATCACAGTTTACAAAACAAATTATAAACTACGCACAATCTCTAAACTGTGTGAGGCTGGGAGATGCTGAATGGAACTGGTGGTCCCCTCTTGGTCTGATTTGTGCTTTAGGTTTTGTAAACTCCACAGTCTTGAGCAGCTGACTTCTTTCACATGGATGTATCTGACCAAGCTATAACACAGCTGAAAAATTGTGCTTTGAGTGTTACTTTATTCACAACAGTTTTCAGTGTACATACCTTCTCCCCACCAAACCCTTCCTGGTTCACTTTTCGTCATCCAGAATTATGATTTATAATGTTCTTTGTTGTGGGTATTTTGTTGTGTTACAAAAAATATATGAATATATCTGCTGCCTTAGCTAGGCTGATTTTTTGTTTTGTTTTGTGGAAAGCAGTGGTAATATTTTTTTTGTTTGTTTGTTTGAAATGTTACACTGAATGTTTTGTAGGAACATTTTTTTTTACTGTGTTTTCAATAAAGGTAAAGTGTGATTTATAGCAGAGTTTTGTGCTTTTTTTTTTTTTTTTTTTGTTATAAGCAATGAAAATATAAGAATCTGTGTCGCTCTAAATTACCCTGTCAGTAATTGGTATGAATAGTTGTGTTCCTCTCTTCTTGTTCCACCTCCCAATTTAACCTGCTTTTGAGATTGTCAGATGGTTGCATTTCTAAAATAGCTGAGGTAGAGAATGTGATGGAGATTCTTCTACGTTCATAGGCATCACAGCCCTGTGTTTTAGGACAGGTGTGCAATTAATTTGAACCCTCTGCTTTAGGCCAGTGGGGATTGTTTATAGCAAAGTAAGCTCATTATGTAATTTGTAAGTAATTTTCAATCGCTTCATAGTTTGACTGAAGGGCAATTTTTACATCTTAAACCCCTGACCACCATGCTTCCTAAGCTGTCTGTAACTTAAACAGCTTCAGACTTTCAATTCCATTTCACAGGAGAGTTTAGGCTGTTTCTAAAGTTAAACAATCATGTGGCTGGAAAGGACCTGGAGATGTTTGATCCATCCAGCTGCACAGGATCAAACATAGCTGCGTTATTCCTGGTATTTAACCAGCCTGGCAGGGGCTATCTGTGATGGGATTGCTGTGCTGTGCTGTCTCTAGGCAGTATATTCCAGTGCTTAATTGTCCAAGATTTCATAAATGCCAAATGTGAAGGGCCCTTGTCATACTTTAATTTTGTTCTCAAACATCCATAATAAAACAAGCCTTTCTTCTTCCACCAGCTTTTGCACACCTGAAAGTTTACATTTCCCTTTATTTTCTACATGAGAAGTGACGCCAATTCCCTTGATGGTTTTATGGAGGCCTCTTATTATCCTTTTTGCTGTCTGTGTGGATGCTTATGTATTTTTGGAAATGGAGAGCTCAAGTGAAACCTCCAAGCTTGAGCTCTGGGACTATATCATGTCTTTAGTACTTCTTTCTTTGTATTTTTTTGGGGTTGGTTGTTTTTTTTGACAGACAGTGGGAGAAGAGGCATCTAGACTGTCCTCAGTATAGATATTTGTGCCTTTTTACTGTCTTGAGTATGTTTCTGCATATTGCATATAGGTCTGGGCAATCTCATCTTTGTATCTGAAGATGCTCCCACAGGAGTTCAACAAAATAAATACGTAAAAGGATTGCTTTTCTTGAATTTAATCATCTTGAGTGCAGTTCCAGCTCACTGTGGCCACTTCTTCCTTATGTACCCCTGTATCTGAAAGCTCTGCAGGGACTCACTCAAGTCTGAGACTCATCTGTGTGTCTGTGCTCATAAATGTGTGCAGCAGTTTTAAGGGACATTTTAACCCCTGCATCATGACCAAGCAATGTGAGCCTTTCTCTCCATGCCTTTTCTGTGAGAGAAAACCTGATAGGAGAAGGAGGAGCCATTTTTTCAGGGAGAGTGGGTTGGGAAGTGGGAGGCGAAGTGGCAGAAGGGTTGAGCTCAAGGTCAGACAGCCTCATGGCACTTGAACGCTTTCCTATTGTTTTATTTCACTTTTTTTCCTTTTTGGTAGCTTTTCTGTACCAGCACATCTACTCCCTTCCTGCAAAAGTGACCCTTCATATATCACAGTATTTAAAATGAACTTTTCTAGATCCAAAGAAATCAAGAGCCCAAATCACAAAAATCCCTCAGAAATGATGTGGAAAACTCACTAACAATTTATATAAACTTTGAATTTCTTAAATATTCTAACATGATCTCATATTCTTTTTATTCTATGATCCGATTCACTGCTAACTGAGAACCATTATGACTTACTGTGTTTCCCAAATGATCCCTAACACAACTGGATATTGAAAGGATGTATCCATTTGTCAGTAGAAATGGAATTTGTTTCCTTGTTAGTAAATGCTGATTCAGCAATGTAACATAAAAGGAAGACGTTCCCTGAGAGCCTTTGTTTTGTGGATGTATTTAAATCCCAAAGTGATGGGAAAAGCAGCAGCCCCTCCTGCACTCTGTGAGAGAACTCTGTATAGCAAAGAGCAGGTGGGGAACCTGGTGCTCACCCTCACGGCTGCTCAGTGTCAAGAAAGAAACATCCCGGTCTCTCCCACACAGACGTTCACACTGACCTTCAGTGGTATGTGTAAACCAAAAAACAAATAAACAACAGTCCCCCCACAGGCCTCCTCCAATATTTACACTTTGTGGTCTCCAAACAATCCTGACCGGTGACACCGTGTGCTCTCTGAATGACTCGTGGAATGCTGAAATATTAAATAACTTTAATATTTTAATTTGATTATGTATTTAATCAATAACAACCCTGGTAAGTTGCACACGGCTGTTGTTAGCTGGGTTTTAGAACTGAATCTCTGCATTGCAATTTTAACTGCCCTTACTGACTTCATATTAAAATCTGGCTTCAGAAAGAACACAGAAGTATTACACCAAATTTTTACCTAATTTGGGGTTTCTGTTCACCATCAAGTAAAGATTTGAAAACACTTCTGGCCCTGAGTTATGCTTGGTTTTCCTTTATAGTGATATCGTACTTGTCCAGAACTGACCTGGTTTTGTAAGCAAGTTCCTTAAGCTGGAACTGTAAAAAAAAAAAAAAAAAAAAAAAAAAAAACCAGGAAAATTCTTTTCCTGCATGAGACAGGGATCTATTAAGTTCCTCTGCTGCTAAGATACTATCTTCTTTGAGCTGCTCCTGGATTTTCTGTAGTATGACCTGACCCAACTCATGTCCATCAATCAGTGTATAAAGTCTAAGGTTAGGAAGAAAAAAGTGTGACTGAAATTTAATCCAGAATTTTTGCTAGCTGTTAGATCAGCATGAATTATCAATGTGGACAGAAATGAAATCAGCATTTTGAATAATTTATTGTCATGTTCTAGGATGTAAAAATGAAATTCTGCTCTGTTTTAATGCATACTACTGAATAACTTTTTTCATCCTAGAATAACTGAAACAGACAAATTGAACTTATTTCTGAAAACACTGTTTCCTGTACATTTTATGTCTGAGACTTCCTAAAGCTTGGACAAAGTGGCATAAAGTGACTGTGAAATCCCCCTTTGGTATGCAAAGCTGCATCAGTCATCTGTACAGCAGCACAAGACTATGATAAAATGAAACGATGAAACAAAGCGCCGAGGTAAACTTTGTCCACGGGGAAGCCTTTTTAAGTGATCCAGTGTCAGCAAATTGCTTACTAATGTGTTGACTTATGGCAACCCTCAAAAGTAAAATGAAAAGGCTGGAATTTACAGCATATCAATGAATCAGTTGATAAGCTTTTACTGGTTTAATATCCTCCTAGTTTTGCTGCTTGGAGCCACTTCAGGTTAGCAACAGAATGTTTACCATCTCTGTGTGATAAAGGAAGTCAAATGACTAAACAAATTCCAGGACCATTATGCTGTTTGGTGAGATTTAAATTAAAATCGTTGGGAGAAATCATGTGGAGGGGGGAGGAAGAAACTAAAGTCAACTGCATCATTTCACAATGACTTACCTCGCTTCCTAAACAATGGCAGGATTTTTAGCAGAGCTGGAGATAATGTAATGCATTAGAAAAGATTTAATTGCACCAATAAAAGGCTATACCACAATTAAATGACATACAGAGTGACATTTATAGGTAGGATCAAAGAAATTCACTACCTAACATGCTGAAGCAACACCCTGCTCTCTGTGTATAGGAGTGCTAAAAAGTAGCCTACTTTGGTTTCAGTGACCTTTCTTATCTCCTTTGATCTAGATTATTAAAAATTTTAAATGCCAGGTGTAATAAGGGCTACTGTAGCACCCTAAAACAAGCAATATGTGTCCTTCCTAGTACTAATATTTCAGACCTTGTTTTTTATTTTGTGATATTTATTTAAGCATATGAAACTTGACATTTAACCTTTGAGATCCTTCCAGAGGTAGCAGGGTTATTAAAAAAATAGTCGGGCTTTTTTTTTTTTTTTTTTTTTTTTTTTGCTATTGTGATGCCATTTGATTATGCTAATGTTTAGGGAGTGACATTTTAAAAGCACGGTTCAATTTTGAGAAGCACATTTATTTTAGAAAAGCTTTTTCGTGTCTGGAATCGGATAGCTCCTTGTGAAAACTCTCTAATGCTTTCATTAACTAAGACTTAAAAGTGTAAGAGCGAACAGCAGGAAAACTCATCTACAGTTCCCACTTGAAAGCCACTAAGAAAAACAAGTGCAGATCCTTTAATCACAACTTGCACTGAATAATCAAACCTGGCTAATCGTTACGAGAAGACTTTATAAATTGATTAATAGAAGGTGGAAAAGCGGTGCCCATTTTGTTCCCTGTAAAATCCTGAAGTGTTACATGTGAGAACGAGTTCCTACTGCTGAGGCCTCTCTGTGGGCAGTGTTGGCTGAAGACCTTCCCCTGGCTTTGGTAGCTATGGGCTGAAATGTGGGCAGGCAGGTCCCAAAGACAGAGACCCTAAAGGTAGCCCAGGGGAGAGTGGAGGGTTGCTGCTGTAGACATCTCAGTTTCAGTGAGAGAAATGCTGACCAACAACACTCAGCTGCAGTTTTCAGCTTATTTAGGAACCTTCTCCAGCCTCCTGTTGCTGAGACCTTGTTTGATGGCTTAGCATGGTATCCTGGGCCCATGGGAAACTGGCAACCTTCCTGGGAAAGAAGACTACATCTGCTTCCCCAGAGTTTTAAACAGCAGGAAAATCGAAGTGTTGCTGTTTGTTCCAGTCACACTTCTTGAGGACATTCACAATCTGCTCACAGGTTAGTTTCTTCCAAACTTAAGGGCTTGAGCACTTCTGAGTGTAACATCAGTGTTCTTCAGTCACCTTCATATTGTTTTTCTCTGCTACAGGGAAGGATCTTGCATTGATTCTAAAGAAGATGGAACCAACAGAATTACAAAACAACTGAGTGGCTCCAGTGCTGCCTGCCTGTTTAGTATGAATAAGAAGGAATAAGTGAAAAGGGAGGGAGCTGATATTCAGGAGTTCTGGTGTAAGGAAGCTGAATCACCCCAAGGAAACAGACCAAGGAAGCAAATACAACATAACTTTTTGTCAAATAATTGCTTTCCTGATTTTCTATTCTTAGGAGGCACTGCTTCTTGCAAATCTTTGTACTCTTTTCTAACAATATGTCCCCTCCAGGAAGCTTGGTTTCTCTAAGACACAATTCTGCTCAAGACGAGGAAACTCAAATTTATGTAATTTAATTATTTATATGAAACAATGATTTAATGCATTTTTTAAACTTTAACTTCTGTAGTGCATTCATTCTGTCTAGTTTCTTACAAAAAGCATAATGTGTTTATAACATTATTAAGAAATAAATATTGTCTCGTGACACACCTGTAGTGGAAGTAAGGCTTACCTAATTCATTCAATTTAACCAAGCGTACCCCATCATGTATTACTCTGGTCTAATACTGTTCTTTTCTACACATAAGACAGCTTTTTACCTGTAAATTTTTCAAAGGTTTTCAGACATGACTGGAAAAATAATTCTAATTACAATCACTTACAATATATTTCATCTCGTTAGTACAAATAAAACAGGATAGATTACAAAATGTAAAACCAGTTAATTAATCAATCCGTGAACACTCTACAACATACATAGTTTTAAAATTTAACTGTTAGGAAAATTCTGCAATTCTTCACACATTCACATGAAATTTCATGAATTAAATTATTCCAGGTTAGTATACCCCTGTATAGCTCAGTTAAAAACTATGTTTTCCCATATGCTTTAAAAAAAGGTTATAAAAAATTAAAGTGCTTCATCATAAAATAGCTTTAAATTATATTTCTTGCCATAAAAATCTGGAATCAAAATTACTTTTCAAGATGATTACATTTAATTCATTAAGATATTCACTTAGGTAGTTTAATTAAAGGACTCATGTATTATGTGCTTGAATAGTTTTATAAGAATGTACTCCCTTAATGGACTACATGGAAACATGAATGCAGCACCTGTTTTTTCAAAGGAAAAAAAAAAAAAACCAACCCCAGAACCAAACGTGACTTTAAAGCATTCTAGCAGCTGAAAAGGAAAAAAAATGCTGACAAGAAAAATTCTGAAAGGTCATCAGTTTCCTTCTGTGATTACTGCCATCTTTTGAGTGAAAATAAAACTAATTTGTGAAATTGTGAATTTTGTGTTAACACATAGGGTGGCAGAAAGGAAGAAATGGCAACTGCTACTGATTGGAGAAAAAAAAATTATAAAACAAACATTTAAAATGAAATCTGATTGATTTTTCTCCCCTTTCTCAACAGAGACATTACATTTCAAGAGGTGATACACATCAAATGCAGAGTTTCTCACATACAATAAAACAAAGGAGAAAGTAAGTAGACAGGCTACAAGAAAACTTCACCTTTATCTGACCTAAATTCCCACCAAATGCTGATGATCTCTGTCCTGACAAAAGATGCAGAGTTGGACAAAAAAAGCAGTTGGCTCTTAGAGGAAGGGGAAACTGGGAAAGGAGTGAAGCCCAGAACAAGCAGTGAGCACTCTTGAGCTGGCAAACACAAGAGGATTAATGGCCAGCAGCCAGCTGGAGGGAAAGCTTTCAGATACAGTGGCTTTTTCCCTCGAGGGAGGAAAGCTAACGAAACACCGAGGACAAAAAGAATTCCAGAGGCATTTGCCTTTTTGTGCCAAATCTAAACCTTTTTAATGAGTGCTGTCTTTTGCTCTCTCTGGTGAAGTTTGACTTTCAGGGTAGCCAGAAATTGGTAGATCTTTCTAGATCTCTCCCACCTGCCTGTGGATAGTTGTTCACCTCCAGCTAATATTCATGTAAAAGGAAGCAAAAGCCCTGTATCTAAGGCTATTCAAAGACTTTGATTCACAACACAGACTGGGCTGTGAAAAATCTAAAAAAATTTTAAAGGGTAACAGGCAGAAAAACTACCCTAAAATGAACTGTGGAGAGAAACTTGTAAGCAGTTGGGATAATTCTTCTATTTACCATCATCACCTCTCTGAAGCAGCTCTCGTTCCATCAGTCACCTCTCTCTTTTGCTTAATATTTTCAAGATGATAGATTAGAGAATGTAATAAAGAAGTAAATAAATAAATAAATATGTAAAAGTAAATAAATATTTATGCCCATGCTACACACATGCACTGAGGAAGCCATCAAGGTAAAATGCAGGCATTTCATCAGATAACCTGAGGAAGTGACGGTCTGGCATTGGGTATACTTTCTTTTCCAAATAGAAATAGCTGTTGTACTAAACTGAAATTAACAAAACTTTTGAGAAGACAAAAAAATCTTGAATTGTACAAACAGCAAATGTTTACCTGATGAATCATATCTAACAGGAGTTTATTTGAGGCAGAAAATAGCCTATACCTGCTTTGCGAGAACAGATAAAAAGGCTTTTCTACTGTCACAACTTCAGAGGTGCACAACTACTAACAGTCTTCCTCTACCATGTTCAAAAAATTATCAGAGTTGGCCACTGAGCTGGTCCACTTTTTAAAAGCTAATGATGTCTAAAAGTAGAATATTTCCTTCATTTCTTCCTCCAGCTGATGAGTTTTAGCAGTACCTCAGGAAAATAAAATACATAAATACTATTGTGAGTCCACACAGTCATTCAGTTGTATTTGTGCTCTGGGTTGAATTACTAATTCTTTCCTGAATATTGCATAATACTGTATTGATTTTCCATGCTGTGTGGATCTCTTTCTTTTTGCCCATTCTTCAGCAGGAGGTGACAAGGAAGGGTGCTCAACTACTCCTGATTCCTGAGCAGCAATGACAACAAATCACTGAATAAACCCCACTGAAAATGGATTTTCTTCATATGAAATACATTAATAATGCATCTGCTTAGAAATACTTTATACAAATACTTCATATAAATTTATCATCAGACAAAGAACCATCAGGCAATGAATTTCTTACTATTGATTAGCTAAAGGGGCTACAAGAGAGCTGGAGAGGGGCTTCTGACAAGGGCATGGAGAGATTGGGCAAGGGGGAATGGCTTCAGACTCCCAAGAGGGTGGATTTGGATTAGGAATTGGGAAGAAATTCTTCCCTGGGAGAGAAGGTTGCTCAGAGAAGCTGTGCCTGCCCCATCCCTGGAAGTGTCCAAGGCAGGTAGGATGGGGCTCTGAGCAACCTGGGATTGTGGAAAGTGTCCCTGTTCCTGTCCCTGAAATTCATTTCAGGGACTTGGAACTGGATGATCTTTAAAGTCCCTTCCAACCTAAACCATTAATGGATTAGCTATTCAGTAATTATCAGAACCTCTTTTACATACAGGATTTTTACAGGATATCTTTAATGTACATTTTTATTTGTTGAGCAATTTCAATTTATTTTGCTACTTTTCAGAGTCTTTAAAATGGGATTAACTAAAGAATGTGCAAACAACATGATTTCAAATAATCAGTATAAATAAATCTCACAATTGTCAAGTTTTCCTCAGCATTTATAAATAAAAGTTGCTTTTTATTGCATTTATAAATAAAAATTAATTTTAAAAATAAAAATTAATTAGGTAGTGTAGTAAAAAACTATGGCTACTGCTGCTGCAAAATTCTGAAGTTTAATGAGGCTGTGACATAAGATAGAGAAATAGAGTGTGAAGAGACAAAGAGATGGTTAAAGGAGGCCAGTGATGATGTCACTGTTACCACTGAGCTTGTCCATCTCCAGCAATGAATGTGAGCTGCCTTGCTGCATGTACATGTGAAATCTCTGCTTTCTTAAAGAAGGAATCAGTGGAAATACTTACAGTATTCCTGCCTGCCCCCACAAGTGGCAGATAAAGCCCAGTGTCAGTACTCCAGCAGTAAAAAACATGTGCTAGCAGAATATAGATATTTATCATCTTTGAAGACCAGAAGAAGCTGCTTGTGTTGATGGACCAGAATCCTTGGAGAACTGTCCAAGGTTTGTGTAACAAGCCAGTAGCTTGAGTCCATGATGGGGCCTTAATGGTATTTGACAAAAAACAAGAAAGGAGGAGCGACATACAATAATTACAATAATTACAATGCAAGCTGATGACACCTAGATGAGAGTTCCAGTCCTAGATGGGGAGGAAAGGGTAAACTCTTTCATTCATACCAGAATCTTTGCATAAATCTGACATTACTATGCAGCACATATTTGTTCTGTGTAAGCTTTCAAAACCCCCATCAGGCAGCTTGTGCATCCAAACCTATTTCTCATGAAGAAAAAAGGAATCCTAGCAAATCATGGGTTTTTGGTGATCCCCTTACTCAAATATCTCATTATTCTAGGGCAGGATTTGTTAATTTTTGAGGCAAAAATTCTTTTTCTGAGCTCATCCATCTACAGATGTATATCGTTAATCATCTAAAATTTGCACAAACTGCCTTTGATCTTTTAAAAGAACTTTTGAGAGGTACTAAAGCATCTATCAGGAATATTGTCTTCCCTTTAGTTGAACTATCTGCCTAACCTACTTCCTTGTGAGGTCATGACATCCTTCGAACATAAATCAATTTGAATCCGTGTTTTAGAGCAACAGCTTTGAGGTTTCAACTGGGTCAGTTTATGCTTTTGGAACAATGTGTGGAGTGATTTCCCTACATGTGGTTTGGTTCACCTGGACCCCACCTTGTTACTTTTGTTATCCCATTTTGATAGCCCAATATATCGAGTGATGGCCTCTGTGATGTGGCCCCTGGGCACAGGGGGAGTGAGCAAGAAAGCAAAGCATGAAAGAAAGTATCACAACCTAAAAAAATACCTGCTCTTGATTTCTTTCCAAGCACTATGGTCAGAGACTGTTTTAAGGAAGAAAATTAGATGGCTTTGTGGAAAACCTTCTGCAGATCCCCAGGGTAAGAGAAAATGCTTATTTCAAGCCTTCACAAATGGATTATTTAAACTGCCAAACAAGAAGAGATTGGCAGCAAGGCTGAACTTCTAAATAATACAAACCAGATGGGACACTTGTGAGAGGCAGGTTGTACAGGTGTTTAGAAGGGAAACTTTAATACAACAGAGTTTCTGAAGGAAAACTGGCAGTAGGACACAAGGAGGGATGTGTGGTCAAAGCAAAAGGCTCTGTAGAGATACTCTCAAAGCAGTACTTTGAAAAAAATACAAGCAATGTAAACTTACATTAATCACAGCTCAAGACATCCAAGAATTTTCATCCTTATGCATCAAGTTTAAAAGCCCACCCCATTTACTGACACACCCATTTACAGCCAAGTTATTTATCCTAAAATGACCCTCATTGAAATGTGTACATGCATTAAACTTTAAACTGTTAATGCTGGAATTTAGGAATCAAGCCCATATTGAAAAAAAAAATGAATGACACAGACCTGTGAAACTTTCATTGCCCATAAGCTCAAGAAGAAAATGTTGCATTGCATTAAATTTTCAAAGTTGTTTTGCAGTTTTAATGTTTAAACTACAACGTCCTTATTAAGGAAGTGAAAGTTTGACAGATGCGTTTTGAAATAATGTGAGAATATTAGTGAAAATACTACAAAGTAAAACTCAGGAAAAATTGAAATTTCAAAAAATATTTCAGCACAGAATTTTTTGAATCGCTTTCACAAATATTTGTGTGGCAAAATTCAGTCAATGCTGTGATCTAAAGAGAAAATACTTAGTCTTTCTAATAATGGCAGAAAACATACTCACACCTGGGCTGCATTTTTTCACTTCAACCTTTAGCTTCCAAAATCACTCATTATTGATGTTCATTTTAACACAAATACCTCTTTTCTGTTTTTCCCCCTGCTATCCTCTCTTCAAAATGAACCAAAGGAAAAACCCTCCCATGTTTAGAAGTATAACCATGTAAATATATTACCTCATCCTATTACCTTTGTCCTGTCACTGGTTACTTATACTGTACACTTGCTTGTTGTACAGTACCTGAAGTTTCCCTCTCAATCTTCAGCTGATTCCAAAGGCAGATGTGCTTGGATGGAGCATCTCTGGTTTAATGGGTTCCCTCTGGAGCTGGGGCTACTGTGACAGTTCCTGTGTCAAAGCTAACCTGATCTTCAGGGAGGCCAAAGGGCATTTCCATGAAAAAGAACAAGTAAGATAGTTATTAATGATGATGAAAGTTTATTATGCTCAAAACTGCAAATTTTAGAGCCAGAAGGTTCTTTAAGTGGTGCCTCATCAAGGCAACAGAAAGGATGGACAAAAGAAGAATACTGTTGAAAATACTTTATACTGTTGAAAAATTTAGAAAATTACTAAAATACTGTTGAAAACTTTAGAAAAGGGAAATACAGGGCTGAAACTGAGAGGCAAGCAGCACATGTGATCTCCTGGTCTGTTTAGATGCTCCCTGACTTTGTTTTTCTAAGCAATATCCTCTGTTGCTCCTCCACAACTGTATTATTATAATGCTGTTTAAAAGTGAGCTTTCTCACCAGGCATCATTCCAAGCCCTCACATCTGTGACTTTTATCTTGCTGCATGTTTTCTTCTAAATTTGAAAAAGGTATTTAGCTACAGGTGTTAATTCTTCCCTGGTTTAGCCCCAGGACCATTGTAAAAACAAACCTTTTCAACTTTGAGCAAAGCTGGGTATATATTAACAAAGAATACATTTCATGCAGCATTATTGAATGTCTTTTTACAGAATAAGGAATAAACCAGACCATTTGAAATAGACTTAAAAAAATTTAAAATCTTATTGCTAGAAGCTTCCCCCAACTAAACACAGTAAGAAAATTACTGATGTTTTCTTCAGAATAAAATATAAAGGAAGTTATGACATTCAATAACATTAAAAGTACTTCTTGCTTCTAATTAAAAATATGTCTTCATCAATATGGACTAGTTTTGCCTTTTTACCTTCATTTTCACAAGAATAATGTTTTAAATGCATTTCAGATATGAAAAGACACATTTAAGCCACTGATGGCACTCCCATTTTTTACCTAATGGCTTAAACTGCTGAATTTTTATAAATTTTAAAACAAGATACCATGCTGTTTAGCATTAAGTCATCTTTGGAACAGAAAGCTTAGCTTCCACATTTTAATTTATTTTAAATAAAAACAAAAATTACAAATCAGAATGGTTTACCTAATGTCAGCTGTGGAGCACTGGGGTCAAGCAGATACTCCTTTTCTGCATCTTCCTTGCTTTTCTGCTCTTTTTTCTTAGTCCAGTATCTACTATTATTAGAAATATTTTTTTAATTCAAGGGATTTGTAAAAGTTCTTGGTGTTCCTTGTCCTTGTCTTAGAAGAATCTGTTAATAAAAGATCCTGCAGCTGATGACTGTGTATTATAAGATCCTGTAGAGCAACTGCAGAAACTGATCTCGTCTTTTGTTTGGAGCAGCAGCCCAAAAAAGCAAAAAAAAAACCCCAACCAATCTTAAATAATTGTTGTTATAAATGATTCAAACCCATACATATTATAGTAAATTAAAAGAAACTCTGCACTTAGCCAATATTTTTGAATTGTTTAACGCTTTTATACACATACAATTCCAGTAGTTGAAGCCTAACATGCAATTACTGTAATATGAAATTTGAGTGATGTTTCTGACACATCCTAGTTTGAACTTATAGAAAGTCAAATGAAATCTTTGATTTATCATTTATATTAAATAAAATAACAGTAATTTTAAAGTTTTAATTACTGAGCTCATAATTATTATATTCAATAAACTCATTATGAGCTATAAAAGTTTGGTGTGCCCAAACACGTTTTAATTTCATATAATTACAAACAATCCCAAAGGCTAATTTTGCCTCCAAGAACACTGAATATAAACAAGAATGTATTATTTTTATATAGGGAATGGGCTTGTCTACCTGTTCCTCCATTTCTCCCCATGCTTATGCTTTATTTTAGCAGATGTGAAAGAGTACCATGTAAAATCATGATGTTCCATTGATAATCTTTAGCTGATTTGACAAGAATGGTGTTCCTTTACAAGCAGACATGTACAAGGACTTCAACAATATTTCTCAGGAGAAGCAGCCTCATCAATAACAGATAAGAAACCTACAATTCCTGTTGTTTTCTCTTCAGGATACCATGGAAAAGAGCTTAACATCTGTTACAGAAGTTAACTTTGGATCCATAAATCACCAAGTCTGTTCCTCTCCTGTCAAACTCATTTCACCCTCAGTGGGATGCCTGCAATGTGCAGGGAATGGATCCAAAACAAATGACAGGAATCCCAAATCTCAGGCTGAACAGGGGAAAAGATGTGGCTGTAGCAATAGACCCTACAGAACTGCTGTGCAAGATTAGCTTGTTGCAGACAGGGAAGCAGAGGGATGATGTTGTCAGCTCCTCTGGGGCTGAAGCTGCTCTGCTGTGATCCCAACATCCCTCTGGTACAGCAGGAGGACGTGGCTTGGCTCCAGACTGGAGGCTGTGGGGGATGAAGTGAGACCCCTCAGGTGTGACAAACAGGACCCCCTGCTTACAGGGCTGTTCTGAATCACACTCACAGCACGGTTTATGTTAGAAGGGGCCTTAAAGATCACCTTGTTCTACCCTCCCTGCCATGGTTGGGGACACTTTCCACTATCCCAGGTTGCTCAGAGCCCTGTCCAACCTGTCCTTGGACACTTCCAAGGATGGGGCAGCCACAGCTTCTCTGAGCAACCTGTGCCAGGGCCTCACCACCTTTTTAGTAAAGAATTTCTTCCCAATATCTAAACTAAATCTACCTTTTTTCAGTTTAAAGCCTTTCCTCCTTGTCCTGTCACTCCTTTCCCTCTCCCATTGTCTCATAAGGCACTTGGAGCTGCTCTAGGGTCTTCTCTCCCTTCTCTTGTCTGAACAGCTCCAACTCTCAGCCTGTCTCCATAGCAGAGGTGCTCCAGCCTCCTGATCATCTCTGTAGCATCCTCTGGACTCACTCCTCCTGGTCCATGTCCCTCCTACACTTGGCATCCCAGATCTGGATGTTTCAGTGTGTGGTTGTTCCTTTGGGTGACCAGAGGGGCTGTGTCTGTGCTGCAAAGGAGCTATGTGGCACTTGGGGACATGGTTTTGCAGTGGACCTGGCACTGGTTAATGGTTGGACTCATTGGTCTTACTGGTCTTTTACAGCCATGATGATTCTTTTTTACCTCTTGTCCCTTTTTCCCTCACAGCCCCGGCCCCACAGCCCCACACAGGCTCTGAGAGAAGAGTGGCAGTGGGAGGTGTTGCTCCCTTCTCCTCAGAGGGTGGGACTCAGAGCCTCTCCTGGCTTGATACCAGTCACTGCCTATAGGGAAGCCCCTGGGAATGGTTCCTTTCTGATTTTCTCTATCACTTCCTGTATCCCACTGTCCCTAGACAGTGTTTTCCCCTTTAGCTCTATGTCTGTGTGGTACTGTGTGGATTAGTGAGCATTAGTTGAGTCCCTCCATATACATTTGGATTTGAAGACATTTTTGCTGTGTTTTTCAGTTTTTTATGTGTATTTTTAACCTGGCAGGTAGTAAGGTGGGAGGCAGGCCCTATGATTATCATAGATTTATAGGATTCTTTGGGTTTGAAATGGCTTGGAAAGTCCAGCCATTAACCCAGCACTGCCAATCCACCACCAATTTGTGTCTCTAACTGCCACATTACACATTTTTTTAAACACTTCCAGGGATGGTGATTCCACCACTTCCCTGGGCATCCTGTTCCAGTGCTTGACAACCCTTTCAGTAAAGACATTGCTCCTGATATCCAATCAAAACCTCCCTTGACCCAGCTTGGGGCTGTTTTTTCTCGTCCATACTGCTTGTTACCTGGAAGAAGAGACTGACCCTCACCTGGCTACAGCCTCCTTTCAAGTACTTGTGGAGAACAATAAGGTCCCCCCGAGCCTCCTCTTCTTCAGGCTCTGCATCCCCATCTCCCTCAGCTGCTCCTCACAGCACCTGTGCTCCAGAGCCTTCACCAGTTTCCTCCCTGCCATTTTGGGTGACCTGTGACTTTTGCTTCTATTATAGTGTCATCACTAAAAGAAAAAGAAATGTCAATAAAGAGGGCAGATGAATGGAATCCATATGGCTCAAACAAAGATCTTTGCCCCCTAGAGTCCCATTTTTGTTCAAGGCAGGAAAGAAAATGGCTCAGGGACGTGGTAAGAATGTGTTTAGTACAGCATCAGCTCCTTCAGGGACTTCCCATATTTTAAAGTGTGGCTTTCTGAGCCAGAAGCACTGCCCATGTCTTTGATTAGTACTGATGTGTTTCTTTCATATCCAGAATTGTGACAAAGTCCTTCTAGTAGGAGTGTAGCCTTCTTCTGTCTATTTTCCTGGTTCTTCTCACTTGGTGGCCCTTTATTTTTCATGAGGAGGACAGGCACAGATGGTGCCTCAAATCCAGGTGTGCAATTTCTTTGATTTTTTTGGGTTTAAATACTTGTCAGACTCCTTCTCAGCTGCTGCTGACTTGAGAGATTTGTTTTCCTGTGGAAGTGACATTTTCTGAGCAAAAGCAGTGAGGCTGTCCTGAAAGTAATCCTTTGAGCAGCATATAAATGGAGTGATTAATCCACTGGATGCACTTCTCTGTAATTACAAGTAATTACTTTAAAGTCAAATCTGCAAATGAGAATACCTCTCTGTACGGTAGGGGAAGATGTAAAAAGCAGCTGAAGTGGCTATCTTTAAAATGACATTAAATCACTGATTGTTTCTGAAGGCAGGAATAAAAAGACAAAATAGAGGCTTTTAAAGTGAGCTTGCAAGTTATCCTGACACCAGATATGATAAAGGGTTATTTTACAGGATAAACTTCTGAAGATTTTCAGTAATAAATTTTAATTAGGAAATAAAGTAGAAAGCTTGATTTTCTGCTATCTAAATTTCAATGAAAGGGTAAATGCTGAAATATTTTCAAAACCCAACCCACTAATGTGTAGAAAAATCACTAACATGTATCAATATGGATATAAAGATACTGAAAAATGCCTCTCTTGTGCCTGTTTCTGTTTCAGTTTTATGCTTGAATGTGATTCAGCATTCTCATGTCTTTTCAGTATTACATTCCATTTTTTTTTTAGAATCTATGACTGACTTTCCTGAAGTTGCTAATAAGCTTCTTTTCAAATAATGCTTGCCATCTCTTCTATTTCTGTCATACCTCATTAAGGTGATCCTATACACATGTGTGCTTAATTAAGGCTTTTCTTTAAAATAAACCTTTAATCCAGAGGTGCTGGGCCTTAATTGAAACTCAGAGAAGATTAGTGTCATCTCTTATTTTAGTTTTTACTTTTACTGTACTTCCTACTGCTTCTAAACTAAAATGCTTGTGTTAGCCTTAGCTGATACATGGCCAGGAAGAAATTAAAATTCATGCTGCAGTCTTCTGGAGGGTAACATGCCTTAGGAATTGCCATTTCTTATATAAGTGCCACCTTTTACCAAGAGCCTCCTCTTCAAATGCAAAAGGTTGCTTTAAACACTCCAAAGGCATTAACATAATGAACACGCTGCCTGTTTTGAAGGTGACTAGTAAGTGACTAATGATACCTGGTTTTATCTATGTATATAATTTTTAAATGTTAATTGTAGATTTAAATAGTGCTGAAATCTTGGATCTGTCTCAAATTGACTTTTACAGAATCCTTTTTAAGAAGACTTAGGAAAAATGAGGATTTTTAGCCCCTGGTTAGCTGCACTCAGCTAAGGTACTGTATGTTGCAGTAAATTTTAAAACCTCTTTGGAGGAGTAAGACACAGATTCAACATCTTCTGGTCTTCTAGAAGGAAATGCATCAGCCAGAGAGCCAATCTATTTCCTTCTTGTAGAGCTGCAACTGGGAATGGTACTGCTAATTAGCAGAGGCAGGTGGCCTGCTGTCATCAATGGCAGGAGAGTAACTTTTCAGGAAGAGCTATTAAATTGTGTGGGCTGAATAAATTTAATACAGAAACAGCAGTGCTGGGGCAAAGGTTTGAAGCAAACTTTTGAGTATAGCAACTGTAATGAGCTTCACTGATATTGTGTCTTTACATCATGAAACTTGCTGCCTGAAATGTGGTTTTTACACTTAGTTGTGTTAAAAATGTATAACGAAAATATGAATGTAAGTGAAAGGAAGGCAATACTGTTGTGCAAGTGGGTTCAAACTGAATGGTGGTTTCTAAAAGGATGTGTTATGAAAGTGTGCATTGAACACAGTAAGTAGAGCCTTTGTGGAGAGCAGTGAGCATGGTGAGGGCTGCCCTGCCCTGAGCTTATCCTTGTTGGGTAGGATTGTCCCAGGGGTGCTGGGCTGTGTCGCTGCCTCCCAACCAGGCTCCAGGATGTAGACATTGAGTAGGATGGGTTAAAACCTTTGCATGGGTAAACAGACAGATGTTTTCTCCCACTGGAAATCAGGACATTTATGCTACTGGAAGCCTACAAGCCAGTATTTCTTCTGAGAACCAAGTGCACTGCTGTCATAAACAATGAGAGCCGAGACTGAACACATTAAAGAGGAATTCCAGCTTGAAATACTTCTGCTGGCTGAGGAGGGCAGGTTTTGGCAAATCTGCACATGTGAGCCCTGCCTTTGACTCAGCAAGGAACACCGTGTCACAGACCTTTGTAGTTGCCCTGTTAAAGGTTGTTTTAAGAGAACTGAGTCAGACATCCTTAATTACAAAAGTACAGTGTCTGCCCTTTCTTCTCAGGAGTTTGAAAATGTTTTACCTCACTTTCTCTTTGTTCACATATATTAAATACATATTTGTTTGTACACGGGCATACTATGTATTTGTCATTGTTGTGTAACTTGCTTAGTGTTTGCATTTTCTGTGAATTTCTGTTAACTTTCAGGCATGTGCTTCCAACTCAGTAGGAAAGCTGGACAATTTTAGTTTGTAAGGGTAGTAGAAATGTTATTAGGTCTCATTTAAAGCCCTTACAAGTCAGTGAAAAGGTTGTCACTTGTTCATAGTTGAATTAAAAATCTGTTCTGTTAGATAAGTTTAACTTCCTGCTCAGGGAGAAAAAGCTTAATTTAAGACTAAATTTGTATGTATACATTATTGGATCAAATCAGATTCCAACCAAAATATGATTTCACATATGACCATTGATTTTTATTGCATATATATCTTAGTAAGAATCTTGATACTCCAACAATGCACATTTAGTAAGGATTTATAAATCTAATGTGCTTCATATTTGTGAAAATGTTAAAATATTTCATAAGAATGCTTTGGTAATTACTTAGATTGTGTTGCTGTAAAAAGAAAAAAAACATCTTGTTTGCAATATTTCTGATGCCTGTGCATTTACCATGTATGGTACAAGGCTGTGTAATGTGGCAGGCATAAGAATGTATAATATCGTATCTGTTTATGAAGTGCTGAGAATGTTCCAATCTAATTTCTGGTCAGATTAACATTTGCTTAATGGAGACAGTTTTCACTTTGTGGGAAATCCGTTTAATTGTGTAAAGGGTGAATTTTTTGCAAATGTGTCCTGTAGAGTGCAAGCCTTGAATTCATACCATTGTCAGCATTTAATGCACTGATATTGTTTCTTCCTTTCTGTTTATCTTTGGAGAGGTCCTCATTCCTTGGGGATGAAGTAAAGCTCTGGTTCCATCACCGCAGCCTTCAGAATTAGCACTGAAAACACAGGATTCTTTCCCTGGGTTGATGAAAGTAATTTCTTGTTTGCTGTGTCAAACAAAGCATGCTATTTGTCACATTGTGGTTTGTGTATCTTTTAAGAAGCTTTCAACTTTGATCTGAGCCAAGGTACACTCAGTAGCACAGATGACAGAAGTAACAAACCAGTGATGTGCATTGTCATTCATACAAACTCTTTAAGTCAACAAATACTGAGACTTAGATGTAGAAAACCATACTGCTTGTGAGGGGGCTTGTGCATTCTTGTGAGAAAATGAAGAGCTTTGCTTTTCTTGTTTCAGACAAAGGTGTGGAACAATTTATTAGTTAAGGATTCAGTTCAGTGTCTGCAATCAAAAGGTGCCTCATCTAGTCCAGATTCTGGCCCTTACTGATATTTTCTAGGTAAACAGTTGCATTTAAAAGACATTGTGGAGATGTGCTCAGTAGCACATAAAAGCTGCTTTCTTCAAACTGTCATCACAGTGGTTTTCAGAGCATGCTTTTAATACTTCCAGAGTTGGTGTTTGTGTCTTTTTCTCCCTCTTTCCCCCCTCTCTCTTTATGTTAAATGCTATTTGAAACAGGAGTGTTTTTTTAAATACAACTTTCACCTGCTTTTTACCTGATATGTCTGAAGAGAAATTAACCTTTTGTGTAACAAGGCTGAGGGCTAGAAAACTGTTTCACAAGCATAGCATTTTAAGAAAATTAAAAACCCAAAAATTATAAAAAACCAGCAGTAGTAAGGAATGATTGTGTGGTTCTGGAAGCTGCCACATATTAAAACTTTCAGGTTTGAGGCACTGTTTTATCACCCACTTTGGCCTTCTAAGATTGTGCAAGGAATTTTATGCAGTTGTTTAGAACTTAAACCATTTGTTTAAATCATATATTTCAGAAAGCCATCCAGTTTTCATCTAAAAATTTCATAATTTGGAGGAGGTTGTTTGTTCAAGTGATTAATCATCGTGACTGTTACTCTTTATTATATCTCATTTGAATTTGTCTGGCATCAGCTTCTCACCATTTGCTCTTTTTATGCCTCTCTCATCTAGGCTGAAGAGCTCTTTATTAACTGGCATTATTTTCTCCTTGAAAAGATACATTAACGATGTCATCAAGTCATCCCTCAATTTCTGTTGTTAATTTGAATAGATTGGGTTTGTCAGACTACTCTCGAGACATTTGCCTAGGCCTAGAATATTTTCTTGTGTTTTTTGCACCCTGTTCATTACACAAATTTTCAACTCAAAAAAAATTAAGATATTTGAAAAATATAATATTCTGTTCTTTGTTTCACCAACTTACACAAAGAAAAATATTTCTTTTTCTTGCTTAGTGTTACACATTTTCTCATAGAACAAAAGTGTACACAGCAAAAAACAATCTTTACAAGAAAGGGTATTTTCCTATAATTTTGCTTTTCTCCTCTTGTATTTGCAGATGAAAATGTTCCATTTCTTACAGGCTGCTCAGGCCTCTCATATTTGTAAAATACACCCAAGAACAGAGGACATGATAAACAGCTGCATCTGTGGTGCAGCAAGGGTGAAAAGACATCTCTAAAGAGGAAAATTTCAGTAAAATAATAAAACTTGCAAATACTGATATAAGGAGCTTAAAGGAAACTCTGAGTAGGGCTTAATGTCTGGCATCAGGATAATGTAGGTGTAATTTATCACTTGTGAAATATGGTGCTAAGTTAAAAAATCAATGAGGTACAATAATTCATTTCTCTATACTGTGTAGGAAAGAGATTGGGGTGTGGAAGTAGGAGCTTGTTCTATAAATCCCTTTGGGCTTTTTTTAGATGAGAAGAGTGAAGGGTTCACAGGACCAGGAGAAAATACATGGGTTAAATCCTACCTTGAATAGGTTATGAGTGACAGTAAAGAGCACAAAGCAAAGGATGTTTTCTTCTCTGGTAGGGTTTTAAGGCAAATATGAATAAAAATAGATGACAACATTGGTGTGTATTGTTAAAAATAGGGGTTTATTATTACAATTTCGAAGCCATTTGCTTGTGAAATAAGTGTAGTTAACCTCAAATACTTTAGAGGAAAATTGAAGAATGTTTATAGTGATAATGTGCTGAAAATACATGAGGAGTCACCAAGGCACAGAGGGAACAAACTGAGAAGACAAAGAGCTTTTTGCAGAAACAAAGTGTTTTGGTGGCTTAGAACTTCAGCAGAGCAGATCATAAGGAACCACTTGCCTTAGTATTTGCTATTTACAAAGAGCAAGTGTTGCCAAAAGCAGTGATGTATACACAGGGTTTGCAACAACCCAGGGAATTAAATGACAGTGAAAGTCAGAACATGTGGCATTCATCCAAGGAATCTGAAGGAGCTAAAGAACTGCTAACTGAATTCCTATTGAAACTTAGGTAATTAATCAGGAAAATGTGATACAATAGAGGAAAACTGGAGGTAGCCAGCTTCCTACAAAACCGTGTTGGGATAAGTGGTTCTGAGAATGCTTCCAGGAATTACAATGGTGAACTTTTTTGGTGTCAGGAAACTTAATTGATAAAGTCATTAAAGATAAAAGACCCAAATATACAAAGAGCCTGAATGGAGTATAATTCTAAGGAAAAATAACCCTGATTGTTGCAAGAGTATATCTTGCTGCTCCAGCCTTATAGTATATTTCAAAGATTTACAATTTAATGGAGAAGTTTACAAGTACATATATAGTTTTATGGAAAAAACATGAGTTCCACAAAAAATACTAGACAAAGTTTTTCTGCAGAAGCTAATAGCATAAAAATAAAACTTAATAGTTAGGGTGAGACAAATAAAGTCAGTGAGGGGGAAAACTTGATTGGTGATAGAAAACAAAATATTTCCTTATAAAAATACACCCGTGGGATATCCAAGGATCATTGTAGATGTGTTTAAGCTGCCACAGAGACAGAGCACATGTCACCTCTTTTTCTGACATGGCAGGTCTTACTCACTGAGCTGCACTATGTGTGTCCCTTCCTTCACCTTCCCAAACCATGGAGGTGTCACAGACCTTTCTGTGCTGCACCCTACTGTGCGTCTGATTTTGGAGGATGGGCTAGAAGTGGTGACTAACAACATCCCAATTTGATAATAAAACAAAATAAAGCATTTTCTCACCATGTTTCTGGGAAAAAAACCCAACCTCAGACACAGGAAGGGTCAAGGGGGAAGATGGAAATGATTAGAGACATGTGGGGAGCTTCTTTACAAATAAATTAGCAACAATGGTCCAGATTTGCAGCTGATGAAAATTGGCACAGTTCCACAAGAATCAGGGCATTTTGCCAGTTTACACCAGCAGAGAACCAACCCCAATATGTTTTTGATATGAAAACCAGGGTGATTATAGCAGAGACCTAGAGCAAAAGACTGACATGATTATGAAACAAGGCTGTGCAAAGACTAGAGGGAGTGTATTTAGAGATGGGGTTTTTGAGTGCTGGTTGGGATCAGATTTTACAGTCAATGCAAAATTGCTTTCTAATTTTTGCTGTGGGATACAGATTTCTTCTGTCATATCCCAGTCTGATCGAGTCTAATCCTTTCTCCTGCCTTTTCCCAGTTCGAGTTCTGGCATCAGGGAGGGCTTTTTAACTATTCTACCTAGGCACCACAGAGCAAAAAGGGAGCACTGAGAGTGCAGTAGGCAGTTCAAAAGTCCGTACAGTTGTCAGGGTGTTTCTGCTCCTCTGCCACCTGCCCAAATTAGCTTGAAGGTGTGGAACTTGCCTTTTGCCTCTAACTCTACATCACACAGATGTAGTGGAGCTGGAAATTCTTTCTGGAAAACCACATTAATACTTGTGTGGGTGGCCCACAGTGAGCTCAAGGCAGGCTTGGTGATGTGGATAAACTGCCCAGGTTGTATCATCAAGGTGTGAATCCACAGATCTCAGGCTGTGTAAAAGCCACAGTTGTTCTGCCTATGTTTTCCTACACTGGTGCAGAAAACATTCTGTGTAGAATACTAGCTCAAGAATAGAGGCTGGTAGACTTCTGGGGGTAAAATATGGTTGAAGTGGTTCCATTTTCAGAACTCTGGGAAGATGGAACATATTAGCCCAAGACAGAGGCTTTAAATCTGCCAACTCCAACATGACTCCCTTGAGCACTTGCAGAAGGATATGTCTCAATTTTATCTTTTTTCCTGCAATTACCACACCAACAATATCTGAGAAAGGCGTAAATGTCTTGAATGTAGACAAAACAGTCTTTCCACTTACATAGAAGGTTTTCATAGAAACCTTCCAGAAATGTTTCTTCCCAAGACAGAAACCTGGCATGGAAAACAACTCAAGTTTGGCAAGGTTGTGAGCAACTGAAAATATGTAACAAAGTGGTGTTAAACCACTAAATTATAAACACAGTTACCAGCTAAATAATTTGTGTAGTGATGTGCTTGATGCAGCTAATTGCACTTCCTGATACTACCTGAAATAAAAGGTGAATTAATGAGAGGGAAACAGAAAGTTAATGAGAGTTAATGAGGCAAAAAAAGGTGCAAATATTTGCATCCACATGGTGAAGAGAGACAGAGAATCCACGTTGCTTCTGTAAGGGCAAGCCACTGCAATGGACAGTAATGCCTTCTATAATTCAGGTACAGGTGTTACTGAAGAACAATTTCAGATGACATCATTGATATCCAAAATTATTTATTTCAAGTCATAGTGACTACAGCTGCCATACAACTCCAGATAAACCCAAGTTTTTCTTCTAAGACAGTATTGCACTATAGTAGATCTTTAAAGGGACTATTTCTTCTTCTGAAGCAGAAAACATTCTGCTTTAAATATTTTAAATATTTAAATACTGGTCATATATATTACATAGATATTTGTGCATGCTGATGCCTCAGTATTTCTCATTTAAAATTACTTTTTCTCCCTATTTTTTTATTTTAAATGTCTGCGAAATGCCTGTTAAAATGTGTATTTATTTTCTAGTTTAAATTTTATTAACAGAGAGTAAAATTTCCTAATAATTTAACTAACTCATATTTCTAATTAGAATTTGTCTCAGAGGTGAAAGAACCAGCAAAATATTTGTTGAATAGGAGACACAAATGCTGTTGCTAATGTGATGTAGCTATTGTGCCTGTATGAGGTTTATATGCTTGAGAGAAAATAAATATTTATTCCAAA
The DNA here is from genome assembly GCA_018697195.1 of Certhia americana. NCBI lineage: Eukaryota > Metazoa > Chordata > Aves > Passeriformes > Certhiidae > Certhia > Certhia americana. The sequence continues at coordinate 7,869,587 of CM031858.1, read as the reverse complement.
CATATCTGTTAATTTGAGAAATATTATTAAATCTCTTTACATATATCATCTCCCCCAAGTAGAGCTTTGCTTATTTTTTTCTAAAATTATACTTCAGATTTGGAAGAATGAGTAAAATCAGACATTCTGTCAAAAATATGCTAACTTTTTTTGGGGGGGTGGGGTGGGGTGGTGTAGTCCATACAATTAAAAAAGTAAATTGCCATTCAAGTTTAGCCTTGTCAATACTGATGGAAAGGTTGCTGAGTAGTTCTTGTTGAATGAGATTTTCTCTAATGTTTAAGCCACCAATAAAACCTCCAGTTAAGCTCTTCATAGGAAACTTAAGAATTGACTGATGGGAGTCACATGGTTAAATCAGTGCTTGTTATTCATAATTTATTCAATGGCTGATGGAAAAAAATTGTCCAATTATTTGACAAATACTGCTTGGCAAGATGATTTACAGAGAATAATGCAAGTATTTGTTGAAGAATTTAAAGTGACAAAAACTGCTAAAATTACGGCCTTTATTCTCAATGCAGTGATTAGAGCTGATTGAATGATATTCAGACAGTTTGACTAATTTTGAATAGTCCTTACACAGGCAATATTCCCATTGACTTCAGCTGGAATTTTGCCAGAGTAAGGACTGCAGGATTGGACCTTTGAGTGTAATGTCTTGAAAGGGTCCCTTTATAAAGCAGCAGCTTAAATTCTGAACTGCAATGAAAACCCATTTTCACTTTCCTCTGTTACTTTGCCTGTTCTGTGGAATTGCTCTGTATGAATGTTAATCCCATTCCCTCTTTATCAGCAGAGGGTGCTATGGGAGTTTTGTGCTCTCCAGTAGCCTTTTGTTTATGCACAGTTCAATCTAATTTAAGTTGAACTGACCATTTCAATGGGAGTCAAGTGTGTATTTAAATGGTGTGTGGGAGAGCCATAGTTTAATGGCAAAGCATTTCCCTAATTGATCCAAGTTAAAGAAGGGAGACATTTTAAAGTGGATATTTTCAGATTCCTGGCCTCTACCCCTATACCCTCCTAAATGGGTCACTGAACATGGTTTTACATCTTTGCTTGATAAATGATAGCATTTGCATGTGTTTTTGACGGGCAGGTTCAGTATTTCAAAATGCTAGAAATGCATAATAAACTAATATTTTTGAATATAATCTTCTGTGACTTCTTGAAGTTCCTGATTTTTCTAAATGTTAGTAGGACTTCAATACAAAAAAAATAGTGTTTACAAATCCTTGATATGGAAATGCCCAAAAGTGGGAAAATGGTTTTAGGTAAGTCAGTATACCATACACTTTGCGACAAGAGTGTTAAGATTGTATAGTCAAGTGTAGAGAAAACAGAAAATACATAGACAATCTTATTTCTGGTTATTTTTTCAATCGTTCACCATCATTCTGACAGGGACAATAAATTACATGATCGCATAGCTACTTTTTTCTATGAATGTCTGTGCCTTTAACATATACAAAAGAGATCTCTGAATAGGAGCTTTATGAAATGTTTCTTTTTCTCTGAATTGCTCAGTATGCCACTGAGTTATTTGCTGCACACCATTCTGTCCAGCATTGAATGCATGATTATCAACTTCCTCAAGTATCTTTCTCTATAATGCTACCATAAGAGGGTAGTTTATTAATCACTTTTGATTTAATCAATTTAACCTTTGGTTAATCACTGTTTAAATGTATTTTTGCTATTTAATGGAGACAGAAAAAATGGTGAAATGCAAGGTAAAAGTGATCGATTTTCGATCGAGTTGCCTTAAACCTCTAACATATCAGAATATTTTACACTTCTTGTAGGGAAAGCAGGTCTGTGGCTAACTTCTGCAGTTCTGGATTCTCAGCTCTTTCATAAACCAGAACTTTGATTTCAGGCAATCTGGATTTTCAGAAAGTCAAGACCAAACAGTCAGAATCCAGCACTGCGAAGTTCAGGGTGATCTTTTCAGTGTCATATAGGTTGTGGCCAAAACTGACCTGACTGCAATACTTGAGTATTTTAATTTTATGATCACATTTTAAACTTTCCTCAGGCTCTGCCCATCTTTCAACTCCTGCTGTAAGCAAAAGAGTGTCTTAAAGATGTCATTCTAATTTCCTGTACATTTCCAGCTGTGATGGGTTCCCAGCCTGTTGGCCTCTTGGTACATGGAATGAAATGGCTTAATGCAGATGAACATCTAAAGCTCCAAAACTGCTGATGTGCTGGAGCAATGTTATGGAGGGATTTCAGAGTGCTGGTTTTTTTCCAGCCTTATTTTTCATAATGCCATCCTGTGGAAGGAAGTGAGACTTCAGATTTGTTGGGAAGGTTACTGTAAAGCTGCACATGCTGATTGCTTGAGACACTGGCAAAGACAAAATCCTTGGATGCACTAGACAACCTGCTGCCGTTTGTTGTTCTTCATTATGTGGCCAATTTCCATGCTGAACTTTGTAATTGAACTTCTTCATCCAATCATGCTTAAACTTTTCTGCCTGATTCTCATACTACTTGGATAATTTGCTGTATTCTTTTCTAACCATGACTGAGGAGAGGGGGGACAGCAGACAGAGGCAATGAAAGGCACAAGAAGGAGAAAATGTACAGCTTTCATTGCTGGTGGGCCTGGTGGGTGCACACAGACAGAAAGGCTCACCAAGCCCTACATGGGGATGGATGTGTGTTTCAGGAGGACAAGGTACACACACTCTGCCCCAACAGGTTTCAGTGGGTCCAGCTGTGCTTCTTATTTTCTCTACAGTCAAAATTTCTGCTCAGTCTGTGTGGGCAGAAGTGCAGAAACTCATAACTTGGCTGATTTTGTGGACATTTTCACAAGAACAACAGAATATGGATGCTATGGCAACTGCTGTGCCATGTTTCCAAATCCTGATCTGAGTCATGGAGGGAGCAGTAGCATCTCCACCAAGCAGCTGTAAAAGGTGTTTTTTACTTAAAATGTAAAAGGTGGGGGGAGGAGGGAATAGGGAAAGTAATGCATTCATCCTTCCAGCCCTGAGAAAGAGCAGAATACTTTTAGGTCAACATGTCCCAAAAATTTCAGCCTTAGCAATTTTCATCCTTTCAGCCCAAATCATTGCAGTTTGGGGAGATGTGAACTCCTGTAAAGACAGTATTTTAGTGGGAAGTCTGATACAGCCTTGTCTGAGAGCACTGCCTGCTGCAGATAATATCTTCTCTACCATAAACCAGTCTTCTGCTGGTGAGAAACCTTCTTCATTGCTTTTGTAATGCCTCCTAACTGCCTTAGAAATACATATTTTGATTAACTCCAGTCCTTGCACAGATAAATTCTGTTTCCTATGGCATCATCCAAAGTATTTTTATGTTTGTTTTTTTGTTCTGAATAACAATTTGAAATCCAAAGGTGATGAATTTATTGTTAGAGGTTATTTCTAGAACAGGTGTAAGATGGTGAGTTGCCTGAAAATAGTTGTAATAATATAAACAAAGGTTGAATTTCTAAATTTAAGACTGCCCATTTTTCTTCTGTTCTTGTTTGACACTGTAACTAACCAGTGTGCTTCACTTCCAAATGTGTTTATCTGGAAATTTTGCTTATTGCTCATTTTCACAATTGTGCTCTTAGTACTTCCAGTAGTAGAATTTTCTTGTAGGTCAAATTAGTATTGTTCTTCTTTACTGATTTCTAGAAGGTGGGCTTGCTCTCTAACTGCTAAGGAATAAGGAGGTTATTGTTAAGAATATTTTTACTGTGGCATGTCTCCAGTAAAAAGTTGAAAAATTTTTGTAATTAGGTGGCTTTTTAAGAAAAGCGATATAATACTCTCCTTAAACCTAGTGCTAGAGGAAAATATTCGACTTGCTGTTTATTTGCAAGTCGAATATTCAGTCATTGAAGGAATATTTTAAGGAGTGATCTGTGCTAGAACAAAACAGATTCAGAACAAGTTTTTCTTATGCCCACTGAGAAGGTTAGGTGTAGCTGGAGATTTTTCTTTGCATGTAAATATTAGGATGTATATGTGTTTTTACTACTGCTCTAATTCTCTTAAAGAGAGTGTTTCTGAGCACTGAGACCTAAGCAGCCAGGAGAGACTAAACAGATGAAACTGTACTTGTTCATCAGGAGGGGCTTTCTTGCCAAGTTTCCCAGCACATAATGTGTTTTGTTTTATTAGTTTTTACTGTTGTAAAAGTCTTTTTAACCTGCTTTTATGCTGGTTACAATAAGGATGTTAAATGCTGTCCTAGTTTGTTCAGATCACTTGTAAAAGTTATTGGTGCCAACATTAATATGGCTCCATCTTTCTTTATTGCAATTACTGCTAAGCTTTTCTGCAATGCTGTGTGCTCTTTTTTCGTGTGCCATCCAGTTTGAGTGAAACTGTCTTTGTGGTGATTCCTGTGGTGACCTTCCAATCACTTCACTTTGCCTGCATTTCCCCTTATGTAAGGCCCTTCTTTCTTTGATATCCTCCCTGTCCAATCAACAGCTCTTCCCAGTTCCTGGGATGTTTAACTTTTAGATTAGGCTATCAAAAGCCTTTAAATCTCAGGCAAAGAGATACTCATGCAAGTATGTTTAGCATAGATGTTTATCAAATCCACACTATTTTTTTTCCATTCTGTCTTAATTATTTCTGATTGCATCCCATTGATTTTGTTCCTCTTCAGCCTGTTTACTTCAACCAGTAAAGAAGATCCCCTACTTTCAAGGATTTTCATTATTTTTATATTGTATTCTTGTGTTGAAAGCATTTGAGCATTCTTTCCAAGAGGGATGGAAAAAGGAGGCCTTACAGAAAGAAAGACTTACATGGGAGGAGGAACTGGAAGAATGAAAGAAGAAAAGAGAAATCAGAGAACTCTATTGATCTCCCACATAAATAATATTTATAACTAGAAGTAAGAACTCCATGTGGAAGGAGTATTTGCTCCTTCAATACATAGTAAATGCAATATAATATCCTTTTTCCAGGGCAGGGTACAGTATCTAAAGTATACCTGTGAAGTATTTATTAGCTATCAATGCATTTGGATTTAGGCTTAAGCACCAAAGTGACATAGAATATTTTGTTCATGATGATCCAAAACCTGCAGGAGGGCAAATCCTCCCAGTCTGAGTCACATAGATAATACAAGAAAATCGAGAGCCTTGGGTGTTCAGAGGGCAGAGCACCTACAGTGTGAATTGGAACACTGCAAAAGTGAACTTTCCCCTTATGATAAATTTTTATGAAGAAACACTTTGCAAATGACACAAAACAAATTAGAAAAATATTTTGGAGAAAGCAAATTGGAAAAACTCATGTTTCTTTATGTGGTTTAGTGTGTTCCTTAGTTAAGTTGCCATGTTCTGTTGGGAGGAACCAGGAGACATATGCAAGTCTTCCTTATTTGCAACAAAGCCCTATAAGAACCAGGACTTAAAATTCCAAATCTCACTGATCTACTGCTTCTTTGATGCTAAGGGCAGACTGATTGGGAACTACTAAAATATGCCCCATTCAGTAAACAGTGTAGGAAATTCCAGCTCTCCTGCTTATGGAAGCTTAGTCTTAGTCTAAAAAGCACCTGAGGTCATTATGTATTGCATTATCTCTCAGTGTCTTTATCCAGGGAATTCCAGGAAGTCATTTATCTCATGGTACAATAGCCTTTGGTCAACAGCTTGTACCCTTTGTGCAAAAAGTAGATAATGGCCAGTACTAATGATATTGTCCTGGGAGTATGGGCTGTAAATCCCTTCCAGGAAGTCTGGCAAAAACTTGGGTATTTGGCATGAAGAGTCAACTGAGCCAAATTCATTCAGGACAGGTTGTGGATGGTTTTTATGCATGGCAGTGACTGTGTGTAGATACTGTGGCAAGGCACGTTGTATTGAGCAACAAACTGCATTAGGTTGCCAGCATAAACTCCACTCATTTTGGTTACTGACCATGTTTCTCTAGTGTGCAGAAGTGTGGTAGAGAAAATTTTCCATGGTACATTAGCAATTCCATTACTATTCTTGAATGGTAATCAAGGACAGCTGACACCTTGTCATTGTGAATAGTATTTCATAATGCTGATGTTATCAGGTGGCTGCTTAATTCCTCATCTGTCACCTCCAGCCTTATCCTACTGCTGGCAGAATAAATACACACCCTCCCTTAGGAAGAATTTTTTGAGCAGTCAAAGAATTTCCATATTTTCCATTTTTCTTTGCCACTTTCATTCTTTAAAGACCCTGCTGATGTCATGGCTGTATCATCCATGTAAGTCAAAGAACACAGCTGAGATTTGAAGTTCAGAAGTATGGAGTGTTTTGATGCTCACTTTTCCTTGTTCTTACTGTATCTAAAACCCCAAACCAGTTCAGTTTCTGTTCCATTTTATTTATACTTGTAGACCCGGTGGGAATTACTTTCCTGGAAGTGTCAGTCTCAGCTGAAGGAGTTGGGGAGGAAAATGCTGTGTTCCACTGCACTATCCCTTCCGTTGTCTTCCAAGGCTTTATATTAAAAAAGCCCTGGAGAGACACAGTATGGATCTGAATAAAGAGACCCTTGATTCACACAGTCTTATCTCCACTTATTTGATTCTTTCTGTTGCTTGAGATTCCTCGAAAGCCCAAAGGCAATACAGCAATTCAACTTCAGATGGAGTTTGGGCTGTAAGAATCTGGAACATGAGACCTTAGGAGATGAAGGATGACCGCCAGAGTGTTTTCTAGAGATGTTAGTGTGAATAGATGCTTTTTTTTTTTTTTAATAACTTGAGGCATCTAAAGTAATTGAAAAGTAAGATAGTAACAGCACTTGACAGCATCTTGTGACTAACTTTAGATTGGCATGGCCACCTTAGAAAAAAAGCTCTGTAGTCCTTCAGACTTGGGGATGGTACAGGTATATCCTACTAACACAGTCTGCTCTTTATCAGATCTTTGTGATGGTGTTCCTGTTTATCTGCTGTAATGAAAATCTTGAATGAATTGAATGAACTGGAAGCCACCTCTGATTAACATACCAATTTGTCTTGACTATCCAAATCTAAGACTCCATGGGTGGAAAAGTGCTTTTTTATGTTGTCATTAGGAAGTGGTAAAAATCTGTGCAGCAGAAGAACTAGGGTACAGTGTTTCATGGTGGTTACATTATTTAATGAAATACAAAAAAATTTGCAGCCTTCACAGCACCTCTAGATGAATTTTGGATGATGAACATTTTCTGTATCTAACCTTTAAGCAATGACATGATGTTACATAACATTATGTTTTAGTGGCAGCCCTAAAACTTTTCTCTTCTGGGAGGAAACTTCCCAGACCATATTCCCACAAGATGTAAGTTTTAATATGTATCTCCCTGATCTTTTTTTTTTCTTCTGTTCAAAGAAAATGTCGTCTCTCTTTACAATTGGCCAGGAAGCATTTGCAAGAGGTTAAGTGATACTACAAATATTCCTTAATTGAGTTTAGATGCATTTTTACACCAGCATCAAAGAAAACATCTTTCCAAAGATAAGCAGCTTCTTCTCATATTTCAAAAAATCATCACGTATTTTCATCAAGCTTTCAGGAATGAAAGCTGCTGGACTGCAGTGTTGTCATAATAAAAAAGAAAGGTGCACACAGAGGTTCTGTGATCCAGAGGTGACAAGTGCTGAACAAACAGCGCGTGAAGACATCTTCCTACCTGACAGCATCCATCCCCATCAGTTACTGCTCCTGTACAGGCTCAGATGATGTTTGATCAACTTTCATGTGATTATCCTGGCAGGAGCAGGTGAAAGCAGTCATGATACTTTGATTCAGACTAAAGTACAAGGCAGTCTGAAGGAACCTTTCATTAGCAGTTGATACTCTGTTGACTGATATTCATATGAGGAAGTTGGGATGAAAACAGTTTCCCATTCCCCTCCTTTATGAGAGAGGTTTGGTTAGGGTAGTATGTGTAAGGAGTTTCTGCTCTCTGACTTGTATATTAACACATCTGGTATTCAGATTTATTGCTGCAAGATCTGAGTCTGGTTTGTCTGCACCTAATATTTCCAATTAAGTGACAGGGTTATTCTTTCACTTGGGTTTGGTTTTTAAGAGCTGCTTTGAAACACCCTTGCTCCTGTGGAAGAACCAATGCAATTCTCTGTGAGAAATTTGAAATCACTCCAATTTGAAGCAGCTCAAACTAAAACCTGACCTGAACTTGTCCAACAAGGAGTTGATTATATTTGTAGCATTTATTGGTACTTTGAGATTTGTTACCTGATGAGGGTTTTTCTCTCTGAATAGACTACATTGAACTTTTGATGCACATCCCAGGGTGTTGACATCAAGAATGACTCTGATATATTCTCCATTCCTGCAACTGAAAATGAGTTAAATATGCATGCATGAAGAATAAAAAAAAATAAAGAAGAATAAAAAAATAGAAATCTAGTTAGTCTGAATAGATTTTTGGAATATGTATACTACTTCTTTTTTTTTCTTTTCTGTATTTAACCAGTTCTAGTGTTAAATAATTTCATTTTATTGAAGAATAAGATTTACATTCTCATCAGCACTAAAGCAGATGAAGTCATGCTAGTGAGTCCAGTGGGGTTATGGATTTTTAATTTTCCTTCATTCAAAGCCACATTAAACAAACAGAGAGGCATAAAGACTCCATAATACAAATGAGAATCAGGCCAGTGGTGTATTTTCATACTCCTAATATCTGTGCCTCTTTTCAGCATTCTTCTTGTACCTCACATCCTACCATCTTTTAATCTGTGTCTATCTCTCCATCACTTCTGATACTTTATAACATTATTTGACCCTAAACTTGGAGTGGCACGACCTGGCTTAATCAGATATTAATTAGCCTTTAGCTACTACGGTTATCTGCTGACAGTCGTTTTCCTGTACATACTTGATAAAAGAAGTGCCTTTTTGATTATAGTTTTTTGCATTTCCCTTTAGCATTTTATCAAATAATGATATTTTGTCACTAATATATGTATTAAAATTCTCTCCTCTGCTACAAGGAACTGTGATTTTTAAAAGTAAATAGATGATTAAGAAGGCTTTAGTGATTGCAATCTTTGCATTTCTTCCTCCCAGTTTCCTCAATGAGACAACTCTCCAGTAAATCTTCCCTGAGCCATGAATTGTCAAGGGTGAGGTAAGATGGAACCATGTTGGTGCATCATGAGAGCGGAAGGCTGGTTAGAGAAATTGAGCTGTGAAACAAAGTAGGAAGGGTACAGATGGCAACCAAAGCAATTGAATAGATTTTTTCCTGTGCCAGTTTTACAGAGTTGCATCAAAATCAGATTAGTTCCTCACATGAATAAAAGATAATGAGATAATGAAATAAGATTCTGCGTGGCTAGATTCTACAGGTCCTCTTCTGCATTTTTATAATAAAACCAGGAACTCACGTGAATAATTTACCTTTTATGCAATACCTTCTCAGTTCTTACTGCAATTGAACGAAACTTACTGTAAATCAATGTTTAATTACTTATGAAATTGTAAAAGGATTTCATACCATATTCTGGATGCCTTGGCATCACATCCTTCCACAGGCATGTGAAAATGGAGTTCTCTCTGGCATCAGTTGATTGTTTCAGTGAGCACAATTAACTAAAATGGGCTCCTGCACACAACACCTTCAGCCAACAATTCCTTTAGAGAATCAGGATCAGGAGCTGAAAGGCCTCAGTATCCTTGTGACTATTTTGGGCTTGCACATCCAGGTTCACCATCAATGTCTGACTGTGAGCCCTGGTACTTTCCAAGTTTATTTTCTTTATCATACATTTTTATGGTCTTTGTTCAGTGCACTTGCAAAAACCCTCCTATGTCCTGACAGACTCCTGTAGCAAAAAGAGGAGTGTACAAGAAAAAGTCCTGAGTAATTTGTCTTTTATTTGCTGTAATAAAAAAGCTGCATTTTTGACTTTCTATTGTTGTTCAGTGAAGAAACTTTATTTCTTACATTTTTCTTACATTGCCTGGTGGTACTGTGATGCTCAAGTCAGCTGCTGTAAATTAAGCATACAGCATTTGTCTCATAGGGGATACCTGATTCTTGATGTAAAGGGCATGAATAAATGAATTATCTTTACCCTAACTCTTGATACTGATAATTTTTGACTACACTGTCAATGATTTTGAAAGTAATGAAAAGCTTCTCAAAAATAAGAATAATTAGTGAGACACATTTTGTGAGGATATTTTGAATGTGAAATGAATTTAGACACAAGAAGGTGTGCACTGAAAATGAAAATTTTCAGATTCCAACCCAGACAATCCCACCAAATGCCTTCTTAAATGTCACAGGGTTGGGTTGGTTAATTTTTCTTACACAGACTGAGAGAAATTGAGAGTATTTGATCCATAAATTGTCCATATTCACTCTCAATGATGAATAAAGAAATAATATAAAGTCCTAAGGCAACGAAAAATGCATCCATAAAACTTCCAGGTGCTATAACAGCTGAAGAAGACGGGGTGTTCTCAAAGAAGCAGAATTTTTCCTTCCCACAACAGATTGACAGTTTTCTTGCAGGTTGTATCATTGCAGATGAAACTGAAGCAGCACAAAGCAAAATGCATCACAGATTTGGGGACCCTGGCGGTAAGGGGGAGTTTGCTTACAGAGTCATCCCCTGCTGTGCAGAATTCTGCCCAATTTCAGCTGATTTTGGGCTATGGTGAGACATTACAATGAGAGTGTGAGCACAGAAGATTCTTGCATTAAATTTTGTAGCAAAAAGCTGTTTACTTTCACCTGCACTTGCTTCTGGCATATTCTTTTTCCCGCACAGCTGAAGCAATCATTCTTAATTAAAACCCACTAAAACATGTCTGATTTCTCAGTGTGACATCCAGCACTTCACTGGCTTTGGGAGAGGTCATGTTTGGATAATGCCTGGTTGCTCCCATGCCTTTGGGATAGTTACATACTGTAGAATTCTTCATGTTTAACCTATTTTTTTTTTCTTTATTTTATTACATCTAGTTTCCTTTACTGAGATGGCATCCAAGGATGGATTTTGCATCCAAACTTTTTTGGCGTTCCTCTGAAAAGGAGGGCACCCAAGGCTTTTCTTACTGTTTATATACATGAATGTGTGAAGAGAGATAAGGCAGAAAATTTAAATGCCACCACTTGCATAGTTTAAAACTGTAAAGCCCCACAAGGAAAGGTTAATTAAAGTCCCTGTCTTCACCAAGAGACTATTCATACTCTGTCTTACTCCAAAAATGCCATGTATGTGGGGGATTAGTGAGTGTCTGATTATCAGATATCTGGCATCAAGTAACCAAGCAAGATGTCCAAACTTCTGTGATTCACTGGAGCTGTTTATATTTTTCCAGCTGGAGTAGGCATTCATCAGCTCTGGGAAAGCAGGGAAGGAAGTACACACCTCCAAATCCCATTTACTTTCTCCTTTCCCACAGGAGAGAATCACTTTGTTGAGAGACAAGGTGGTTAGAAGTTAATTGCAATTTAATTACCCCCTGTGTATACTTTTGCAGAGAAAGACAACCTCTCAGTTAGTATCTTCATGCTTTCTAAAATAGCCCAGTGAGGCTTTCAGAAGAGCTCTGTAAAACTGGGATGCACATTTTACATCCTTAGCCAAGTAGATCCTTCAGTCCTGCTCTCACAAATGCCTTGAGGCAGCAGGTTTTGGTTTGTTTTTTAAGGGTGTTGTGTCTCTGATTAAAATGGTAAGATTTCTGAGTCTGAGCTAGATGTCCAACAATCAATGAGCACAATATTAATGAAAATATTACCAGGATTTCTTTCATTATTTCTAGTATTTTTATAGATAGGACACAGTGCTATAAAACCATGAAATAAAAATACCATCTTTTTCCAAAACCACATAAAACCTTAATTAATAATCAAAGGGGAAATTCTCCGATTAAACCTCAGAAAATCTAACCTATTCTGTGGCCATGGTCTTTTAAAAATATAGCATAGTTGTTAGGCTGATAAAGACTACTTTCTAGGAGTTCTTTATTTTGCCATTAACATGAAAATACGATTATTGTCATATGGCTTTTATTATTGCTATCAAAAATTATTTTTATAGGATGGGGTACAATTGGGTTTTATAGAAGCCTCCACAGTGAAAATCAAATATTTGTCTGATTTTAAAAGCACGCATATTGGTATAAAATTGCAGTTTACTCAGAATACCTGACACAGAGGCAGAGTTAAAATCCATGTAACAAAGCAAATGTTAAAACCAACATTTTCTGGAGAAGATCAATGGGTAGTAGACAAGGCAGAAGACTGAGCTTCAGGAGTCAAGTGCCACTTTTTTTGTTGTTGTTTTCTTTTTAAAATATCTTAAATTCTTGTGTGAAAAGGCCTATGTAAATGCTTAGGGTTGGCTTGTTCCCATTTCTTCCATGAGCTCCTTGTTTAACCAGGACTAATAATCACTTAGCTTTTGTGTGGCTGCATTTACTCATGAGTGTAGTCACTATGAGTATTTTGACAGAGGTGTCTTTAGGTTACATTCCTTTTTGAATCTGGAGATAAAAGTTTTATTTTAATAACTTTATAATTCCTGAAGCAACACTGATGTATTAAGTAAAACAGTACACAATTTTTATACTGTCTTCTTTTAAAAATGCTAAACCCTGAGTGCATTTTACAAATATATATTTTCTCCATATTTAAAGAAGAGGAAAGATGGATGTGCCAAATTTTTTGAAATACAAGGAGAGCTGTTGGTAATATATACCTGTACAGTGTTCTGCAAGGCTCTGAACCCTGTGGACTAATAATTTTAAATGGAAACCACAAAATTTAATCTTTGGCACCTTACAGGATAGTTTGACACTACCTGAACAAAGTTCTCAGGCAAAGTGACAAGAATATTACTTTGTATTTGCAATACCTTTTAGCTGGAATTGCTCTCAGCGCATTTTGCAGATGGAGACATTGAAATGCAATTTCAAAAAGGAAAGGCAAGGCTTCAATGCAATGAGACAATAAAGTGAATCTTTATGATGAATGATTTCTCTTAAATACATGCCCACATGCTATGCTGGCTTGGGGATGAATTGTTTCTTGGAGGTGGTACAGCAGACAGTTCCACAATTAAGACTACTGGAATCTGTAGATTCTCATTACTTTTTTTTTTTTTCCTCTGGGTTGTGGTTAACATCAGCAGCAAAGATGAGAAAATGCAATCAGAAAAGAATAAACCTGACCAGCAGGTGGTTAACACTTTTACAGAAAAAGGTATTTTCCATCTTTATTAGCATTAAACAACCAAGTGACACCAGTGGTGATGGAAGAGAATATACTAGAAAAAGAGGCATTCCATATGCAGTTTGAGCTTGTATGTGCATTGAAAAAAGACTATTGAACTCTCCTGAGTAGTTTTTAGAAATAGTGTGACATTGAGAGATATTGTGGTGATTATGCTCTGTGACATTAATCCTCATGAATGCTAACTAAAGTTCTGTGCATGCAGCTCTGTGAAATAAATATGTGCATTTGCTATAGAATTCCTGCAGATCACCAGCTTTTTTTCACAAAAAACGTGTATAGAGTTCAACTTTAAAAATAACATATTTTTCCTGCTTTTATAAAGAAGATTTGAATTGTTCAGTGTGTTTGTACAGCTATTTTATTGATATCACATTCCACAATGTCCTTGAGCTTTGGAAGGGACCAAATGGCTTCTGAAGGTTTGTTTTGGTTTTTCTTTTCTTATTTTCTTTTTTGGACAAGATTAAAGAATGTAAAAGACTATTTGTATTAAACAGATTAAGCTGTTAGTAAACATGTCCCCTTTAAATTAAGTGGTGGTGAAGACAAAGAAAGTGCTTTGTTGTTGTCAGATGGATTTGTCTTAAGTCAAATGGGCAAACAAGTTAAACATCAGTCCTCTTTAAATCCCTAATGGCTGTGCAGATTAAATCTCAAAAGGTCTGTAAAATGAGTAAAAAAATTAAATTGCTTTACTTCTTCCTGTCATTTACTTTGGCTAAAGCATTTTTTCTTCTTCCTTTTCTTTTTTCTTCTCTTTTTTCTTCTCATCCAGCTTTTGAGAACTTTGTTTTCAAACTGCATTAGCATACAGACACATATTAAACAAGAATTTCACTTCTCTGCAGTCTTGTCACTTGTGATGAATACATCCTTGCTCGGTAAGTGCTGGTGACACATCATTGTGGCAGCTTCTGCCTCTCAACAGAAGTATAATTAATCTTGCTATCAACACTCCTAAACAGGGGTAGCTGGTTCAAAGTTTTTATTCCATGGAGCTGCTTTGTGTGGGGTGAGATTCCTTCATTTGAAACAGCTGCCTGTGAATCCTAGCTTTTCTGTGATTAGCTTTTCTTTAATGCAGAGGCTGTTGATCTATGTGGGAACACCAAAATGAGCAGGTTTTGTGCTGTTCTGGCCTGGCACTTTTATGCCTTAATAAAGTGGGAGGGTGCAGCATGTGATTCAGAAAATACACCAAGTCCTAAGGTGGCCTCACAGGAGTGTGAAAGAGAATTCAAGGTATCCTGCTACAGATTCTTCTTCCATCCCACTGACTTCAGTGGGAATTTGGGTGGTTGGGTTTCTGCCAGGAAGACATCAGAAGTATGTTGCTTATACACCCCAGATATGAGTGTGAAAATATTTTATGTACACGTCCAACAGCTGTCAAGTATCAGAAGTATTGGAGAGGGGACAGAATGCTAGCTAGTTATGCGTTTAAAACTGAATATTCCCCCCAAGAATTTCATCATCCCAGCAGCTCTGTAATGATGAAAATCAACCAACAGAGTATTTGCTCCAATTGGATTTTCATTCAGTTTATTAATGATAAAGAAACTCAACTTCATGCATATTAAAGGAGTGTTGATTGAAGGTCACAGAGGTGTTAGCTGTGGTGTCCTGGCTAAATTCCAGTTGGCTAATTACAATCTGCCTTCCTAAAACTCCCTTGTAGTTTCATTATTTAGATCATTATCTTTTTATATTTAGTTCCAAACTCCTGGTAGCAGAGCTCTATTTTTGTTAAAGGGCTCTCACTCTTGAGCATGTTGGGTGCTGGGAAGGCAAATGGTGAAGCCAACTTCCTGCCTTGAGTGCAGTATTGGTGATATGGATATGGGATTTCAATGGGAATACATCTAGCTCCAGTACAAAGGAACTGAGGCATGTTTTACAATGTCATGTCCATCTCTGTGACTGACAATTGTTGTTCTAGAATCAGAGGGCACCCTTATGGAAAGGTGTATCTTTTAGCTATTGACTTCTAGTTACCCCAACACATAATTTGATATGATTTCTCCCCCCCCCCACTCTTTAATTTTTGAATTGTGTGCTATTCACTCCTGCTTGCCTGATTCTTTCTACCTTTCTGGAAGGCAGCCTTTTTTTTTTTTTTTTTTTTTGCAAAGGTTTGTTGTACCAAGCAGGTCGGATGGACAAACTTTTCTTTTTCTCATTCATTTTAGTTGTTTTCCCAAGACATATGAGCTGTCTGTGGCCCTTCTAAAGGGGTCATGCTGGGAAACACAGGTATATATTTTCTATTTTGTGGTGCAGAACATGACTGCCCTCCACTCCAGACAAGCCCCTGTTTGGTCAGGCCTCCCAAAGCTCTCTGCAGGAAAGAGAGAGGTTCTGAACTCTGTTACCCACTTGGCTGTGTACTCAAGGAACAATGTTGCAGTGTGCAGAGCTGATCCATTGGGTTAGGGTGTAATTTGGTTTCAGCAGTATTGTTTCCACATTTAACAGGGGTCAAGCATCAACAGTGTTGTCTAGTAGCAGCAGGCTGAGGACAAATTTGGCTGTGGTCTGTACTGGTTTTACCACTACACTCCATTCTTGGTCTTTGATAGCTGAAGGTCCACTGTGAACACTGAGGAGAAGCAGTGAAGCAGCTATTTAGAAATGGGTTCAAATGCAGTTGAAATAATTTGCTCTAGAGATTAGGCCCATGCTTTTAATTGAAAAAGGGAAGGAAAATGATTTATCAATTATTCAGTATGTTTTCTTTGTACGAAACACTGAGGGTTTTTGTAAGTATGTGTGTCTCAATATAGTGTTTTTATTGAACTATTAAATGTAATTAGAAACCAAAGGTAAATGGTGTCTCAGTGAGTCAAGAAAGCCACAGAGGGGCTGAGTGGTGTCTGTAGCTTTCTGAGCATTGTCAGTTCCCCAGGAAGCCTACCTAAGGGTGATTAGCTCTTTACCCAGGCTTACTTCAGCTTGTTTCTAACTAATGATGATTTACCATTTAGCTAAATACTAAGCAGCATTTGTTTGACAGAGTGCTAAGTGAGGGCTCAGAGAAAAGCAGGTAAAGACTCACTACAAAGGGCCAGTCAAAATACTTCTAACATAGACTGTCACAGCATTAAACAGTTTATTAATAAGCCTATTAATACCCAAGGATTTTTTTTGTATGTGTGTCTTGAGGTTCTGTTAAAAACATCAGTGTTTAAGATGCTATCCACACAGGCTTAATGCCAGAGAAAGCAATCCCATTAAATTGGACCTCATAAATATTTCATGAGGTCCAATTTAAAATTAATCTTGGCATGAAGCCAAACCAGGCAGTATATTTGCTACTGTATTAAAAAGAAGCAGCAGATGAGGTACTTTTTCACAATAGTAATCTGACTGGATTTTTTGCAGCATCCTATCAATATTTTTAATAAAACAGCTGTTAGTTTTGGCAGGAAGAAATGCATTTCTTTCATCACCCATTCACGCACGAATCATACTGCGACTAGTGTATTTTTAATGTTGTCATTCTAGAAAATTATTTTATTTTCCTGGTGATGAAATCTCTGTTTTCTGAAAAAAAGTGTCACCTTGTTACTTGAAAGAAAATAAATAGTCAGATGTGTAAATTTATAGGGAGAGTGTAGGTTTCTTTGGGAAAGGGCTATGAAGCAATCAGTTTTCAAAAGGGATTTAGGCAGGTAGGAGGTTTTCAATGTGATTTGAATCTGAAGTATCTCGGTCATCTGGGAAATGAAGTTTAGGTTTTCAAAGTCATTTTGATTGTGAAATTTACTTCTTAGCAGGCAAATTGGAAGAAATGTATTTTGACAGCAGTTGAGAATAAAAATTTATCCCCAGGTATGCTAGAAATCTAGGGAAGCTTTTATATATTTTTTGAGACAATGCGTGTAGATTTTAATGCTTCTTTGAGTCATTCAGGGCACGGAATCTGAACACATAAGACATAGGCAGAGAAAAGAGAACTCATTTACTTTGCTCACTTAAGAGATCAGATGGTTCTGAAGGACTGTCTGATGGGAAAGGAATTCAGGCTGCAAAAAAATTAGTGCAGAAAGAAAAAGTCTCCTTCTCTTGGCAATAAGCATTAGATGAGGTCTCTAAATATTTACCAATTTTTGACAAGAATATTAGAGACTTTCTATTCTGTCTTTCATATATTGCGTGTTTTCCTAATCTTTGTCCAAATTCCAGTCTCGAAAATTTCCTTTATATATTTGCAAAACACTTATAAATGTGTGTGTGAGGAAAGGGAATAAATAATAAATACAGTGACAATATAAAAGCTAGAGTAACAGTTCATGTTTTTGGCTTTAAAGCTGGTGTGAGGATGAAGAATAAAGCCTTTTATGCTGGAATAATTTCTGGGAGACACTGGTAAGAAACAAGATTACAGGGTGTTTAGAGATGTGCGTTTCAATAAGGAGCAATCACCATTCATATGCATACGTTTCATTTAAATGCATTATATACACTAGCAGATTGGGAGGCAATCCTGAAACATTGAACATAATTTATTTGGATTTGAAGAAAGCCTTTGCTTTTGTGCCTTACAATGGATTTGATTTACTAAGTCGGGAGACATAGTGGAAGCGAATTCAAATGGACTTGCATTTGACTGAGGAGAGGGGAATAGTGGTTATATGAATGTGGAAATGGACAAGGGTGGTGTGGAGGGAATGCCATGGGGTTTAGCACACCTGACTTTCTGCCTGGAATCCTTGTGTAGGTGTAATAGAGTGAAGGGGGAAGGGGATGCTTCTTCAGGTTGTGACTTGTGCCTCCTGTCTTAGAGATGAATTGAATCCTCTTGTGAAGTCCTGCTCTGCCCCATTTACCACAGATGGAGCCTACAGACCCATCTTGGACTAGATGCCTCACGTGAAACTAGAGGAGGTGAATACCAAATTGCTCCTTTCCTATGGATGTGACTTGTCTCTTTGCTTGATTACATTTGAGAAACTTAAGCAGCCATTTGATTTATCTGGACTCTTCTGTAGCAGGTTTTGGACTGGGCCCTGTGGGAAGGATGGAAATGAAATGCTTACTGTGAAGGAAAGGTGACTTTGATCAAACACTGCCTAGAGTGGCAATACTGGATGGGTTATGCAGGGCAGGAGTGAGCAGCTCTGGAAACCAGCAGGGATTCACTGAGAAAGGGTCACCTCCAAGCTGACAGTGAGAGCTAATCCCAGTTCAGGAATGAGGTGTATATGTCAATGCTGCAGTTACATGACTGAGTCTCTGAGGTCTGCATTTGTCTGTGACGTATGAATAAAGGAGCACTTAAGGAACAAGATGGGTTTGATCCTTCCAAAGACAGGTTTTTCAGGAGGGGGAAGTGAAAGATGCAGGCTTTTGAGAAGTAGGGATTTCACTACTTCAAGGAACTCTGGCTATGAGATTTCTATTGTGCAGCAAAATTTGGCCCAAAATTTAGTCCTGTGTAGTTCTATTTACTTTCCCAATTACAGAGGATCAGAGGGTGGTTGAGGTTGGAAAGCAGCTCTGGAATTTGTCTAGTCTAGCCTCTCCTGCTCAAAGCAGGGTCAGCCACAGCAAGGTACTGAGAGCCATGTTGGGTTTTGAATCCACCCAAGGATGGAGACTCCTCACCCTCTGGTCTACCTGTGCTCTGCTCAGTCACCCCTACAAGGGAAAAGATTTTTATTATGTATAAATGTAATTTCTTGCTTGTATTCCTTGTTTTCTTGGATACCAATGAGAGAGTCTGGAACTACCTTGTGTACACCATCTCAGCAGTAGTACATGCAAGGCCATGATAATCCCAGCCATGATAACCCCAGTTTTGAGTCTCATCATGGTTTTAGGCATTCTTTCCTGCCCAATCATCACACAGTTCACAGTATCTTTCTCTAGACACCAGATTTAAGTCTCCAAATACAAGAATTATGTTGTCTGTGTGAAGATAATCAGCTTTTTCATATGCTTTTTCCTGCTTCTCTCTTTCTTACATCCTCTCAGCAGAAAGAAATCCTGGTTCCTTTTTGGCCAGAATGCAAATTTTGAACTAATAATGAACTTCCTCAGTTATGCCAAGGAATGGAGAGCTTCCAGTGATTAAGAGTGAAGGTGAAAGCTCATGTCTTATAAAAGAAAGGATGTACTGGATTGTGATATAGATATCCTAGTTGGGTATATAAGAAGGAAGAAAAAAAATTAAATAAAACATCATGGTATGAAAGCAGCTAATAAAAAGATAAATTGCTGTAATCTGGAATCTCACCCACGGGAAATGACAAAGAGGGTAGAAAGTCTGGAGTCTGGTAGCTAACAACAGGATGACTGTGATTCACCCAAGTGACTGCAGAAAAGGCAATTAGAAAGTCTCAGTGTTTCCAGTAGTGATAAAGACTATTAATGCCATCCCAAAAAGCACTGTTACAGTTTAGGGTTCTTTAGCCTAGCAAACACTGGTGTAAGTGGATATGTCTTCTCTGTACACCCAACAAGGGAGGAAAAACACTGGTGCTGGTGAAGCTGGAAGATGTTGGCACTAAAGCAAATGGGCTTAACCATCTGTGGGTATGGCAACGTAAAAATATTTGTATAAGAAAGAACAGGTAAAGTGCTGGAGCCACCTCCCATTAAAAACTGTGAGGAAATCAGAGTGGAGTGTGCTCAGTCTATAAAAGAGTATAATGCAGTATATTATGCCAGCTCACACTGTGTCCCAAGAGCTTTCTTCTAGTCATCATACTGCTAAAACCATGAGGGGACATTCAATTGCCCAGCCATAGATACCTAGTGCCTTTTGGGATACCTTAGGATGTCCTGGTTGTCCTTCAGGTGCCACTCCTGTGTCACATCTGATGAGTGTCTGGGGGATGCTGCAGCATCTCTGAAACATCTCAAATGGCATCAGATCCTCATGCCTGGGCAGCTGAGTCAAGCCCTGACAGTCAGTGGAGGAGAAGTTAGGAAAGTTGAACTCAGATGTGCTGATCTCTGGTGAAAAATGAGCACACGATGCTGATATATTGTGCTCCTCCATCATTAGGTTTGGTATGTGTTTAAGGGATTTTTTATGAACTTGTTAGAAATTAAGGATTTGAAGCTATATGAAGCATAGTTTTTGAATTATGAAATAAATATATGTTGCTGCTGACTACTAAACCATGCTGTAGAGGACAATTTAGGAGCAGCCAACAGATGACTCTATACAAAACAACATTTTTATCGCAGTCTAGAGTCTATATTGTCCCCTTGTCTTCTGCAACTCTTTCTTCAGTAACCAGTGTTCTCCCACATTTTAAACTGATGAGTAAACAGTGACATCTCCAATCTAAGTTATGAGTGTCAGCTTCCTGAATGTCATTATACGTCATTGGTAACAGTAATTATTTAGGATATAAGCCTATTTTAGAACTTTGGTACCCATGACTTTGCCTAAAAGTAAATAAAAGATGACTCCAAAGCCTATTGAATGAACAAAATTAGTTGAATATTATATTGATTTGCTGAGAATTAGAAATAGCTATGCATATGAAAATAGAATTAATAGATTTCTTTTGACTACAACATAACCAGAGCAAACTCTCCAAGAAGAGGTAGAGGTGCTCTTAGAAGTGGGACAGGCTGATATTTAGTGTAACTCTGGAGCTGATAGTAGATAAGTTTGGCACCCTGTGAAAGGAGATCAGCATTCCATTCAAGTTATACTCCCCGTTCAAAAGTAGACTTTTATCTTTTGCCATCAGAAGGAAAGCATGTGATTTTTACAACCAGGTGTTTCTGACCATGCGCCAATATTATTAATATCAACACACTAATAATATTATTAGGAGATTATCTGCTGTGCACATGGAGCTACATAACATTTGCAATTTCATATGATAATGAGTGTTTGGAATAAGCTGGAAGTTGAAGTAGATTTGGATCTACAATTGTGAGCAGTATCCTGACAACATGCCACTGCTTCTCCATTATATGTACTAAGATTTATACCAGACTATCTGCAAAATTGGTATCATTATCTTTGGCTATGTATTTTATAAATGATTTTTGCTAAATAGAAGGAAGTTGCTTGATTCTAGATAAGATTTTCTGGGGAAATTATGGGGCCACAACTCAGGTAATTCCATTTGTAAGCTACACCTGGAAAAGGAGAAAGAATTTGACTGGATGGCATGATGATGTCTACCTATGATATTTCAAGAAAGTGTTTGAGATACAGATGATGTACCCTATAATATCGTAACTTCCATTTTTGGAAGAGATTTGGTGGCAGTTCTGGCAACGATTTACTGTTGCTTCAATTCATTCCATGGAGTTTCAGGGATGAGGCCAGTGTAGAATTCTGAGGTTCCTGGCTTTGCTTATCTCAGTCTACACTAGTGATCTAGATATTTAATCCACTCATGAACTAAATATATTTTAGATTTTTTATGGCACATCCACATTCAGCTAACCTTTTTATTTTGACTGATTTTATGGTGTGGAATTTTCTGTGCCTTTGAAATTTGTTTCATTCCCCTCCTCCTTCCCCCCTTTAAAATAAACCAATAAACCACATTGGCTTTACACTTATTTCCTCTGCAGGTATGTTTTAGGATTGTGTGCTGTTACCCTGTTATTCCTTAACTTGCAGTCTCCTTTGTTTTCTTTTGTAGTTAGAGCATTCTAATGTGTTTTGAGGCATTTACATTTTCAAATCGTTTTCCTTTCTTAAAATAAATACTTGGATATGTCTTAATAGATGAAGATTGCAACTCAAGTACTTACCTTCTAGAACACAGTCTTGATTTAATTGAAAAAATGTAAGTTCTCTTGTGCAAAATCCACAGTTTAGTCTGGGCTGAGTAATCATGAAATGTTAAAGCGTAACAGCAGCAAAAGCCAATTTGGACCCATATTTTGCAGAGAGGTTGAACCTACAATGTGATTACAATTAGGATTAGTAGAAAACAAAACACTGCTTGCATAGACAGGCTTAGGTTACAGCAGAGGTGCTGTTTCTTACCCTAATTTTATGGTGTTTATGTACTAGAGATAAATAAGTATTCTTAAGTGGAGTGAAAGATCTTTTGAACTCTCTCTGGAATCTTAGAATTGAAATTACATTGTTCTTCTAGTGTAGATGGGTATAGACAGGTAATGCAAGGCCAGGTGAATTGTATCAAGGAGGCATTTTTATTAATTTGGCATACTTACAAAATGCTTTTAATCTGGATGGCAATCAAAGCCCTGAGATCTGAACCAATGTCAAACCCTTAGGACAGCCTTTGGTATTACCACATGGCATGATGCTTGCAGAAAGCTAAAGAAATCCAGCAAGTACTGTGTGTTCAATGAGTTTGGTGCACCAGAAGTAATTTTTTGGGTCCCCAAGAGTAAATTTCTAGGGAGAATTAGGTGTCCATTTTTACCAAATATGAGTTGATACAATGCTTGGCTGTGATTAAGGATTATCTATGGAAGCAAATTTTAAATGCATCTGGTTTTAAATGTTGCAAGGATTATAAGAGACTCCATTAATGTGTTTAGAGATAGGACTGATTACTTCTTAGATATGGTTTTATTATGATGATCAAGATTTCCTAAAACAGGACTTTGTGATTTATCTTCTTTAAGGCAACATCAGCCATAGATATTTTCCCAAACATCAGTTGCATGTTATAAGATGTGATGTCCATGAATTTATGCACTCATGCCAACCTGAGTGGCTTATATGTCTAGTAAAGGTGGAGTTTTATTCCACAGATGAAGAAGGAGAGTGAGAGAATTTGATAAATAATTGAGTTTGTTCCAAACAAATTGGGTGGCACAAAGTAAGAAAGGTGGTGAAAGGGGATGGATTTGCCAGAGCAAAGAGTGTAGGAGGAGATGAAAGTAGAAATGTGGCTTTGAAAAAAAGCTTTGAAAGAAAGAAGAAACATGGATGTGAAGGTTGGAGGAGCTACACTGAGAGAGAGGGGCTATAGAGGGCTGAGTTTCAAGTGCAGCTGAACAGGAAGGGAGAGTGAAAATATGGTATGGAAAATAGGAAATTGAGTCTTAGCAGAGAAGATGACAACAGAGGACACAAATGGAGATGTGGAAAGTGGAGAAATTTCAGGGTCTGGGTGTAAGGGCTCTGCAAGGGAAAACAAAATACTTTTCTTCAATAAAAAGGCTGGTGTCATCAAACAAGTAATAAGGAAAACAAATATGATATTATTCCTATTGGGTCATATTTTCTGTGAGCTCATTTGGACTTCACCGGAGAGAATTTACGTACCAGGTTCACTATGAAATTATCTTGAGGATTAACAATATAATAAAAACATAGACATTTTAGGATTAGAATTTAGAAACTACAGGGTCTGTAGAACGTGGGGAGACAAATTTTCAGGGTATGGCAGAAGAGGTCACCTAAGAGGCTGAGAGTGGTAATTAGAGTGGAGGAAATTGTCTGAGAGAAAAAATCAAATTAAAAGCTCCAGAAGACAACCTGAGAAATGTCACTGTTTTTTATCAGTTCTGCCTCTCCTAAAGATTTATAAAAGACAGTTATTGCACCAAGCAGTTGCTACTGGTGGAACACAGATACAGGAACAGAAAGTTGCTGCTTAGAACAAGCGAAACTACTTGAGAAAAATGGGTGGTAGTCTGTTCATTTTGTTTTTAAAAATGGATTGAATCAATTTGTATCTTTCATTAAAGCAGAAATAAGTTGAATCCTAATCTCATTTTATCAACACTCTGGGGTCTTGGAAAAAACCCTATGATTTTGCCTCAACTATTTTGAGCCAGCATGCATTTTGAGAAACCCTCATATCTAGGCAGACAGGGCTGCATTTTGTTTTGTTTTACAAAGTGTGTGAGTTTGTTTGTGGTAGATATGTTCAATTAGTCTTTTAAACCACCACATTTCAGGAAGTGATCTAGTGTAAAGCCTATAATTTCTATTCTTCTCTGTATTTTATAAATATGAAATCACTGACTGCAATTTCTTCTGAAAAGAATGTATTGATTTCTTAAAAATAGCTAGAGAGTAAAGACGCTCAAAGAAGGACTGGTGTTTGGTATCTTTTGAGATTGTTGGGGTGTCCAGCACACAGTCAAGAACTGGACTCAATGATCCTGAGGGGTCTTTTTCCACTCAGTGTACTCTATGTTTCTTTGATTCTAACTCACAGAGTAATTGTTTTTTTTTGCCTCTTGCACTTGTTTCATTTTTCTTTCTCAAGATTAAAAAAATTGTAGGGAGAAAGCTGATTACTTTTTGAAGACTTGACTGTATTCCTTGCCTTCAATAATTACATTGACTTAAATCAACTGATTTACTCCACTCTGAAACTAAATAAGCTTACTCAGGCTTATCACACATATTTATCAGCATGGTTCTGTTTTGAAAAGTTATTGGCTGTAGTAATTATAGTCTTCATAATTTATGATGTTATAAGCTCTTTATTGCCTGGAGCACTAGAATT
Organism: Certhia americana; assembly: GCA_018697195.1. Taxonomy (NCBI): domain Eukaryota; kingdom Metazoa; phylum Chordata; class Aves; order Passeriformes; family Certhiidae; genus Certhia; species Certhia americana. The sequence goes on along the minus strand of CM031858.1, from coordinate 7,844,920 downwards.
TATTTGTGGTTTTATTTACGTAACATATTTATTACTTATGGAAGAGTCTCCAGTGGTAATGCTGAAGAGTAACACATGGAATGCGTGCAAAGATGAGCAGTTTTAGGGTATGAGCCATCTTCTTTGAGATCCTCTTGTGAAGCTGGCAGTTTTGAGTGGCATCCAGAAATGATTCATTCCTTTCTTCTTTTCCACTGTGTTCCTATTTCAGTGAACTCCTACATGAATAGCATGTTTCCAGCATGCTTTCTCTGTGTGTATGTAGCATTTGGACTTCTGGGGACACTCTATGGCTCAACTTCAGTGCATATATTCAGAAATACACACCCAAAAAAATGGAACTGTGTAGGAGTGTGTCTGGTGTTTGTGAACAGACTCACTTTCTGTTTGCTGCTTTATAAACATTCCAAGGCTGAACAGTTAGAGCTGGAAATCCTGAAAATCAAGCTAATTGTTGATTCATTGCTAAATGCCTCCAGGCTGCTGATTTGATGGTGTAGATGTGATCAGTGCCCCTTCTTCCTTAACCTTTCTGTGTTATGAGATCGTCACTGTCATGTCTGGAATCCATAAGCTGTTGGTGCTCCATGGAATTTATCCTCTATTTGCTAACTAGACCAACATTAAGTACCAAAGAGGAAAACAAAGGTTATGTCCTTGCTCTGAAGAACTTAACTACTATAAAGGTGAAAGGTTGTAACTGAATTTAGTAAAATGGCTCCCAGAATAGTAGCTGGTTTCTGCAGGCTTGTCAGACTGTGTGTGATGTGAAACTCATGCAAGTCTACTCCCAGTTTTTAGGATCTTCTCCTTGCATGTAGGAGTACTTTCAAGGTGTGGTCCCAGGGAAAACAGCAGGAACACTGAAATGGATAATGGTTCTCAGGTTGAGCCTCTGCTTATAGTAGGAGAAGTGGATGGATCCCAGTGCAAACAAAAGCATGTCATTACAAAAGAGTGTGGTTTCTGTGGACACATCATCATAAGGAAATCTTATCCTTACTCTGTACCTTAAATTCCAATGGAATATCAAGAGTTCTCAAAATGTGATCAATAAAGTTGCCTTAAAATATAACATATTGAAAAACAACAGAGTGTCTTGCTTTTAAAAATGAATGGGATCAATACATTTTGTTTAGATGTCCACAGTCATGGAATTGATTAATCTTTAATTCTGAAAGGTAAGTGAAAGTGCCTAAGATGTTCAATATAATAATACATTAAGACATTCACTATAAACACAGTGAGCCTTATGCCCTAGAGATGCCAGGAAGGAATGTGGTTTCCATAGGCAATGCTTCTTGCTCTGGATGAAGTGTTTGCTGTGCAGGTCATACATCCAGCATGACATGTTAATGGCACTGGGTGTCTTTTCAGTGCCACAGGTTGCATGGTACTCGAGTGCTATTTTGACAAGCTGGTGTGTCATGGGCTCCCACAGCCATGCCTGACTGCAGATAAACAGCAATAATTGAAGCTCAGAGTGGAAGTGTTTGTATTGTGTTTGGGCACTAAAACTTTATACCGTTCCTTGCTTAAACTATGATGGTGGCATAGGAAAGTTCAGCTAAGAATGAATATTTAAAAAATTGCAGGCTTGACTACTTGAGAAGTTTGCTTCAGAGGCAGTTTAACCAGCCCTGTGCCCTTCAATAGAAGAGTCAAACAGTTTTCAGCAGGAATTTTTTTTTTTCCCTGTCCTACTGACATGGACGTGAACTTTTATGTCACACGAGTGATGCACTGTAAAATATTTCACTCATCCTACTTATATAATAGAAGAAGATGGTCACATGTCACAAGTAAACTTCCCTTGGCTGTAAATGTTTCTGGAAGACTTTTTGTCCTGAAATGAGTGTAATATCTTCAGTTATAGATGATAAAAAATGATTTGTACCACTCTGGAGCAAAACTGGTTAAAATCAACCAGTTAACGTTAGTAATAAAAGTCATGTCCTAGAAAAGTAGGTCTCTAATATAACCTTAATGACCCTTCCATTGCCTTCTAAACACTATGCTTGTTTTAAAAAATTTTGGGTGAGTCAGAGCAATTTGTGAATATAGGTTAGAGTGAATATGTTTTCCTGAAGAAGCTATCATGAAAAAGAATCATGCTTCATTGTAATTACACATCCATGCCTTATGCAATTTACAGTACCCATGCCAAGATTTGAGAGCTTATTTGCTAATTGCAGATGAATATGCCAGTTAATTAATTAGGAACTATGCACCCTCAGTTGTATGTATCTATCATGCTAATATAATTTATAGTGATACATTTGTCTGGATAATTTATTGTCCATACTGTTTATTTAAGATATCTAATTAAGGTGTGATTTAGCATACCAGAAGTTAAGAAATTCAGTTTCCATGTTAGGGAAGAGGAGCAGGTACTTCTGAGGGCAGTTCAAATCAAGCACATCTGGACACATGAATGTGCCTCTGGTGAGCAGCAGCAGTGAAATGAAGGAGTTTATCTTATGAGACAGAATGAGCACTAATCACTAAGCAGTCTCATGAGTTTCCAGTGCCTTGGATACAATTCCTCCTCATCCTAGGTTTTTATGTGTCCATGGAGCAACTCAGCTCATTCTTTCTTTCTGCTCCCAGCCTGTATTGGTAGAGTGACTGTCCTTTCTCCTACAAGGTGACGGTCATCTGTATTTTGAAAATCCGATTCTTGCTTGCTGAAGCTTGATTGTCATTTTGTACTTCTTGGGCTAGCTGTTAGTTTGTTTACTTTCTCTCCTGTATCATTACCTACATGCCACAGGAAAACAGGAATCATCTGTGCTTTAGGAATGACCATAACTGGAATACAGCAATGATTTGTGATGTGTATATATATATCTATATGCACATAGTTGATGATCTAGGTATAAGCTTAAATATATGGTCCAGGACTCTGCAAAGGCAAAGTGATGTACATAGAGTCACTGGTTTTAATACAAGGCTTTTAAGAGTTAGCAATTCATGAAGGAAGCAGGCAGGATCTTAGCTTTTTTCCCTATGACATGTCTATGACTTACTAAAGATTTTTAAATTAAGTTTTTTGCTAAGCTTTGGAGGAGATTCTCACTTACAAAGTATTGCCCCAAACAAAACCAAAAGGAGACAAACAATAGATACCTATAAAGGAAAAGTATACATCCTGTTCTAATAACTCTGTTCAAAGCTCACTAAGAATGCATGTGGTGTGCTTGTCAGAATATATTGCTGCTCAATGACATGTAAATAAATAACAAATCATGTCAAAACATTTGAGAGATCTTAATAATGTTAAATAATTGATTACTAAATACATAATTTGATGGTTTGAATTAATAATATGCTGTAGTGTGGAGTTCTGTCACGGTGACCCCAAGGTCAAGACCTGTAGTTTATGGACTATTAATTAGCCATTAAGTAATTCACTCATCTGACCTGCAAATCTATCAGATTGATGGATAGCAGAGACCTTTATATTCCTAATAAGTATTCTATTTAACTTTCAAAATTTTCAAGCAAAGTTTGATGCCTAAGTAAAATGAAGTGAGAAGAGAGTTTAACAATTTTTAAAGGCTATTTCATCACCTTTCACTTGAAAGCAGATATTAACTTGAAGAATGCCATTGCTGTCTTCACTGTTCTCCCAGGACTATTGACTGAAAGGTACAACTAGTACCTTAATTTTGTTCCTTTAAAAAGAGGAAATCAAAATTATTTTTATAGATCTTTTGAATGTGTAATATCAAGCATAAATTTTAATTGCACTTCATTTACTAAGTGGTGCATTACCTCATCCTTTGGTTTTAACAATGGATTTTCTATAAATCTTCATATGGTTAAACATGATAAACTGCTCAACATATCATGGAACATGGCAGTGCTTATTAGCACTTGAGAAGTTATCGATTGCTTATCTTGATTAATCTTTTATGGGTCTCTGTAGTATTAATTCCACAGAAAAGGCTTTGGAAGTTCTGTAGCATTAGTCTCCTCATTCATACATTCACTTTCAATTACATGGATTTCTTTGACTGCTCTTGCTAGATTAATTACAACCTCTTTGTCACCATATCTTGCTTTCAGTTTATCAAGAATTAGAATTTTAATGAAAAATACACATTTAAAAGATTCTAAGAAAGAGTGGCATTAATGAGATGACATGTTTCCTGCAATTGGTAAAAGGAAGGAATTCTTAGGTTTCTGACATACAAGGAAAAGAAATTAATATTAGTTTTAGAAGAACAGTTTATGATGCATGGGTTTTGCCAGATATTCAGCTCCTTAATTTCAGATACAGCCTAGGAAGTTTCCTCTGAATTTTAACTTAATGACAAAGCTTTTCTATAGCAAGAAATATCAGCTGTATCATAAAGCAGAGACAGACTGCCTTTTGGTCACCAGTTTTATCTTCAGGAAGGCACATTTCCTATGTCCCAGAGAAGTACCTGCTCTGGTCAGCTTTAGGCTATTAAATGGAAATCTTGGAATATTTGCATCTTCTTTCTGTTTAAGAGCAAAAATATATTCTGGGATTCAAAACTTCACAATGTCTTTGTTCTTGGACAATTCTAAAATCAAAGGCATAACATTATACAAAATTCACTGGTAGGTAAAAGGACTTGGTAAACAGAGGTAAATCTGACAAAATCATCCTAAGAAACTGCTTCAACCACAAGATCTGAGAACTTAATATTTCAGTTCTAATTTGATAGAATGTCACCATTTCATGGTCAACTACTGATGAATACTTGGGCCCTGTGGCTTTGCCATCACCATCCCAGTGCATTCTTGGTCTCACTTTCTGCCCTCCTTATACTCCAGTTTTTCATTCACTCAAAACATACGTTAAATGAACATTGGGATTCGTGGAGGAAGGGAATACAAGGCTTTGAAACGTCTAAGTGTCCAGCCTGGACTGCTGTGTAGCAGCATTTTGGACTTTGCTTTTGCTACTTTTTGTGTGAAGACATGAAAGGAATTTACATTCATCATATGTGTGTATTAAAACCTTAAAGGATTGCACAGTTATGGAGGAGTCCAACTCTGATGCTGTAAAACGGCAACAGGAGGGTGTGGAAGTTTCCAGTGATTTACAGTGGTGTTGGTCCTACTCCAATTCAGAAGAATGGAAAAGCTGTCACTGTCTGGAATGGACAGGGGTCAAACCGGTGTCACTGCGGCAGCACTTGTAATGATCTCACTTTCTTATGGATCTAAACCATTGGCAAGAGCAACAGAGCTCTGAAGTAAACAAACAAAACCCCCACAGCAATAAAAGGCTGGCTTTATTCTGAGTTAACATCATATTGAAGGAGTAATGAGTCATCTGCCTTATTAATAATGGGCAGATTTTCAATAGCAGCATATTTTATTGTTATCAATCCCTATTGCATGTGTAGGAGCTGGAGTACAGCCAAAAGGAGAGGAGGAATAGAAAGGTCCCTTGGTTTCATAGGTTAAAAGAAAAAAAAAAAAAGAAAGCAGATGAGCTCAATCCCTGTTTCTATTTAAGTTGAAATCAAAACATCTTTTTACCTTGAAAAAGCCAATATTCCACCCTGCATGAGGACTTTTCCTTTTTCTGTAACATGCTTTTATATGCAGTGCTAGTCCCTGAGAGCTCTGCCATCCTCACAGATGTGCTGCGGGAGAGGCTTAACCAACCCTGGTCAAGGTCTTCACATGAGAGGTGTCATAAGAATGCAAATCATAGACAACATTGAGGACTGACTGAGTATGCATGGACATCTGTGAAGGAATTTAGACATGAATGGTATGTAGATATCCACTGCATTCCTAGGAACATTTTGTATTATGTTAGCTTTGAAAGCTGTTGAGTGTTATCTATTGAATATTAAATTTACAAGCTTGCTCCATAGGCAAAGCAGGTCACTTCTCCAGAGACACTGAGCAAAGAAATGGACCTATGGTGTGTTCCTGTCCCTAGCAGTTTTGTCAATCCCACCATGAGGACAAGGATTTCACCACACAAGTCCCTTGGATTTCATGTAGTTTCAGAAAAGGCTTAAATGCAGATATTATACTGTATGGGAATGTGCAGGACACACAAATAGAAAGCAACCTGCTATGAAATTACCAGTAAGTTGGCATAAAATGAGATTTATACTTGGGCTGTAAACTAAATGGATACATTAACCACAAGATTCCTATAGAGAAAGGAAGTGGGCCATGACTCTAGTGTAGCCTGAGGGTCATGGCAGCAGCTGCAGAGCAATTGTTCTTTGTGTCATGCAAAATGTTCATCTTGCCTTGTTTCCACATGTGTCTCTACAGAGGGAGAAAGAGTTTATTTTCTAATAGTATTAAAGAATTTTTACCAGTAATTTTCACAGGGTAAACACATGATGTTTCACATTAGGTTATACTGTCAATTAAAAAAATAAAAGCAGTCTGAAAGAATCTTCAATTTGGTTTAACTTTATTTTGAAATAGTAGATCAGAGAAATGCCTTCTAAAATCAGGATGGTCATGTTATGTCTCTAAATTAGTCTCAGTATCAAGGTTATATGGAAAGAGTTCTATTTTTCATAGTTGGCTTTCTGAACTTAGTAAACAAATTTGATAAATAGGTGACTAAAACGAATTGCTGCAAATACACGGCATGTCCATGTGAAAGATGTGGAATTTTCCTGGGGAGAGTTTAATTTCATTTGGTGAGGTGGTTTAAAGCTTTACTCTTTATCTCTATGATATTTTGAGGTAAGAGCCTTCAACTTCTTCTTTGACTTATACAAAATTGTGCATGTGCAGCCCCAGTATATTCCTTGTGCTGGGTATCACTTGTGCTTTCTCACAGCCCTTTACCATCTGCATGTCAGAACATCTGCACCATATTCCAGCCATCCTCTGCCTTATGGTGAAGGGTCCCTTTAAAATCAGGGAAATCATGTGAAATACTTTGGATTATTTGCTGTTTGAGTTACATGGTTTTACTATGCTGGACTGTGTTTTTTTCTTTAATGAAAGGTGCTTTACTTGAAAAACAATTATTTTCTTGGGAAGCTTTTTTTTTCTCAAAAACATGCTACATAACATCAGAAATGAACATGTTAAAAATTAATTCTCACTTACAATCTCTTCACTTAAAGGGTGACCCATAATTCTCATAATACTCACTTGAACTTAATGTTTTCCTGTCTTCTAATGGACAGTAATTGAGAGGGATCCATCATCTAAATTATACTCTAGTGCAGAGAATCACTTAGAAAAATGGTGCTATAAACTGGAATCTCTATGGTAAAAATCAATCCCTGGAAGCTGGTTAGTTTTAAGGAAAGATATTACCTGTCTGCTAGACTTATATGTAGCTTTATTATGTTTATATTAAATTTGCATATGGAGTGTAAGTCCATAGCTTTTCTAACATGAATTTCAATGACGACCCTCATACTAAAATTTTTCTTTTGTTTCCACGTTTCCATGGAATTCTGTGTCTTTTTCACCGATATAACTGGTTTTAGTTTGCAAGACTTTAAGGATGTCCTCACAGCATTGCTTGCATTTTTTCTGCTTTCTGGGTTTCAAAGAGGGATCTTTCTTATTCACACTGAGTCTGTAATGTATTCTAGGTGACTGTGTTTCCTAAAATGAAAATCTTAGGAAACAAAACTGAGGTTAAGAGTGTGATTGCTTTTCCCTGCTGCTCAAGGGGATCCTCTCCAGCTTGAATTCATCTGTTTTATCAGAGTTTGGTCCCTTTCTAGTGAGATATCACAAAAATGACTGTGGAAAAAGCCTGCAGGACACCTGGAGGAAGGCCCTAACCCATGGGTTGTCAGATGTTTGAGAGTATGTTTTTGGAAAGTGATCATTCTGTACCAGCCCTGTCCTTAGCCCTCTTCTTAATTCCTCCTCAGGGCCCGACACCAAGGATTTAGGGATGTCACCCTGCCAACGTCCCTACTCCCCTCACTTCCAGTTTAAGGAGAGAAGAGGGAGATGCATGCCCAGGGCACTGCTTCCCCATATTCAGTCTCCGAATGCTCTTTTTCCAGATATTTGTTGAGTTCCTTCCAGCTATCATCAACGTCCAAAATCTTTGTTTTCCAACAGGCTGAGCGCATCCCTAGGAAATCCTTCCCTGTGGGAAGACCCAGGGATAAGTGCAGTACTGAACCCTAGTCCAATAATTTAACTGGAATATATCTATGCATTGTCTTCCTAGTCGCTTGCAAACTCCAAGGGCCAGTTGGGCTAGGTGAAAATTTAACAATATATACTGGATTTCATATTTGAAAATTATTAAGAAATTCATCATAAAAGAAAGAAATGAGTCTTCTCTGACCAGCTCTGACCTCGAAATATCCTTCTCCCCTGACACATCAGTTTTTGCTTCCAATAGCTATGAAACATCTTTCCCCAAGAAACTGTAAGCAAGACACTAAGCAGTTTTAAAAGTTGTCAGTTTTTAATGACTTCTTCAAGTTAAAAAATACCCTTTGTTTTTTTCCAGTAACCACTAATATTTCAAAGCAGTTTCATAAATATCTTCTGCACTTCAGGGAAAGGACTATCTTTATTGGAAAAAACCCCCAATGGCAAGTCCCCCCAAATCCAGGAGCCTTTGTTTACCAAGTCCCTTGTATGAGGGATTTCCTTTTTCCTTTAAAGAAACTAGTACTACAACCTCTATTTTTACTTTTTTTATCTTCCTAGATTTAGGCAGAAGCAGCCTGATAGTGTCTGGTGCTATTCTTCTCCTTTCCACTTATGTATGCCTGCTCTCAGACTATGATATCACAGCTCATTAATCAGGCAGCAGGTTGGTTGTGAGTGAGATCAGAGAGTGGGCCAATGCCAGTGCTCCTTTCCTCTGATTCATCAGGTGTTTTTTTGGTTTTTTCTTCTTAGTTTGGTCACAGAAGTGTAAAAATAGGAACAGTATTCAATATTTTATCGTCAGGCTAAATTTAACGTCTTCACTGAGATCAGGCGTGTAAGATGGGCTGAGCATCTAAAGCAAGGTTCATCAAGCAGATAAATGAGGTGACAGTGCTAAAATACTGTTTAGCTAGAGAGTTTTTGCTCTCTAAAGAGCATGATAAGGGAGTCTATGCCAGCTTTTATAAAGAAATGTGTAAAGAAATAAGGAGTTTTCACTTGCTTTACGTTCTCATGCAGGGACCAACCTATTTTGTTAGTGAATTACAGCAAGCCACTGGTTACTAACCAATGTCCAGATCTGCTAGCAGGGTTACCTGACTGTAGAGAGAAAAACCAAATAGTTCCAAAGTCAGGCAAGAAATACCCTGGACGGATTGTTTAGGAGCCTCTGTGTTTTTTCATTAACACTACTCACGTTACTATTTATTATATTTGCGAGCATAATCCTAAGGATAATCATTGGTGCTTAAAGAAAATAAATTGTCACTAAAGGATGGCAAAGAAGCTCTGGAAAAGAAATGTTGCTGGTTTAACCTGCCATCTCTGTGTGCCCTTGCAAGTGGGGAGAAGAAGCCAGGCAGGTGACTGAATTCATGCCCTTTTTCCAAGAGGCCCTTCATCTCATTTCAGGTGGAGCATTTTGGCTAAATGAGCATTCAGCCTCTTCCAGGGCTGCTTGATCTGCTCCAACATGACAGCAGTGGTAGGACATTCCTTTGGTTTTCCAGGCACTCACTTAAATTTTACCTTCCTCTGAGCAAGTTCTGAACTGTAGGAAAGGACAGTCAGTGGTTAAGGACTAAACGGCACTGCCTCCTTTGCAGAACAAAGGTTCTTGAGGCAGATGAGGAACACAGCAAAAGGAGCAAAGGAATAAGATAATGACAGCCTACAGATGACAATCTGCAAGCAGCAATGTTTGAGATAGCACAGAGAACACTGCAGGTTTTTTTTCACTTTTCCAATGACAGCACTATTTACAGTGGGAATACTGCCAGCAAGAGCTAAGATGATGCCCTTCAAAGTACAGAAAAAATGCTCATAGCTTTAAATTAAAAATGTTTGCTCTCCAGGAATATCTGGCTGGTCCAGGATACTATTTTGACAGAGCAAAAGACTATTGATTAATAGTGAGTGACTCCTGAATGGGCTTTTTGTTTTCACTTTGCTGGCAAAAGCATGGCAGTAGCTGAGTTGCAGAGGAGTTGTGTAAGAAGGAACCCAAGTGTAATCCAGTGGCACAGAGGGTTCATGAATTGTGCATTTGAGGATAAACTGTTATAAAATCATCTAGCAACCTAGTTCTCAAAATAAACCCCTTTTATTCCTGCATTTTGATTACTGTGAGCTTTTCTGTTTGCTTTTCTACTTATTAGGAGGGTTTTGCTTTTTTCTTGTGCATCCTGTTTCTTTGTTGCAGCTACTGTAAAAACCTTCCTTGCTAATCTTTCCAGCTTTTTTATTCTTCAAAAAGCTCATACTTTCCTGCTTCAAAAAAAAATTCAGGCTTTTCATTCAACCTTTTCACACCTCTGTCAGTACTAGTCTGCCTATTCTTGCCTATGATTTCTTCAGTTTCTTTTGAAGCCAGTCAAGTCCATTTCCCTATGTGTCCATATTTTTATTTTCTCTTCTCTGATACAGACTCTCTGTTCTTTGTGACTTAATCTCTTTTTTAGTATCTATTTCTGATGTGCACCTTTCAGGGAGCTATCTCACAAGCTTTAAGTAGAAGGTTATAGATGCATGGCAGTGTTTATTTTAGCATAAAAAAAATAATTAATAGACTGGCCAGTCTTGCCAGTTCAAGCCTTTGACTGTGCATTATATTACTTCCTTTCACTCCATACTTTGTTTGCATGCTGTCTCAGATGCTAAGCACTTTAGGCAATATAATTAAAAATATTTGTATTGCACCTTACCCCAAATGCCACACAAGGTCATCCTGGCCAGTCAGCAGTACCAGTAGCTATCTCATGCCTCCAGAATGTGGAACTTCTCTTCTTTCCCCATTATGTCAAATTTAGCTGGTTTGTGTTTATAGGGATTTAAATCAAGTTAAATTTGGCCCAAAATTTAGTAAAACATTCTTCCAAAAGTATTGCAGTATAGTCAATACTCTTATTGTTTCCTGCTGTGTCTTTATTTGCATGTTAATGGCAGATTATTGTTGTCTTTTCCAGTGTACTTCCCCAGAGACTCTATGCATGTTTTTATTGATTAGTTCCTCTTCATTTAACATTTAAATGGATATTTTCAAATTGGTGCAAAATTATAATAGTGTGTTTGCTCAAGGCAGTTAACTGTGGTATTAGCAGAATCATCCAAGTCTGCTGATTATGCATGCTCCTTACAAAAGAGGTTCAGGACTGCAGTGCAGACCTGCAATTAGGTCTGAGTTACACTGGCAAAAGAATCCCAGGCCAAAAGCACCCATCATCTCAATTATATTCCCCAAATGTTAGTACAGGTGCAGTATGAAAGCAGAAAGTCTATGTTATTGTAAGAACATAAATCTGAATTTCTAGCCTTCAAAAAAGTTCCTCTTACTATTTCAGTTTATCTAACTGTTGTATGCCAATCTTATCCATTATCTAAGTTATCTCTTCCTGTTGTAGAAATCCAAGGTTTTATTAGGTGATCATGCATGCACTTACTCCATGCAGTGGAGAAAATTTTTGCTGTGTGAACATGCACTGTAATGACTGGTTTGCAGCTCTAAGAGTATGGGCTGCAATCTCACAAAATTGCATAGAATTCATCTGGTCTCACTGATATTTAAGTAGAAGAAGCATAAATGTAATAGAATAAAAAAGAATACTTTATTTATCTATCATTAAGGGGGCAATGTAGAAGCATTTCTGGAGTATACTGGCCTTACAAATTTGGTTTCTTCATTGTTTCTACAGTACTGTTTCTCTGTTGGTTTTGAGGCCTGAGGATATGATCATCTTTGCTTTTTGCCTCCTGAGTTAATCTTATTTCTAGCCAGTACTCTTAAGTAGTTTCAGGTTGGCATTCGGTGCCTTCTAGCAGATCTCAGCTGACAGTTAAAACCTGTTGAAAACACACGGCACCACAGACATTTTCACAACAGACAAACCCAGCTTTTCTGAGTGAATTCATTTCCATTAATTAGAAACATAGAACCATTTAGTCTGGAAAAGGTAATTGACTCCAAACGTGTCAGACATTACAGTCTCCTGTGGTCTTATTTTCTACCTTTGTCTTCCTTTCCCTCTGTTTAGGTGAAATAAATATAACTGTTCTGCTGAACACTTTCTCTATCTTGTCCAAAAGGTTCTTTTGGGCTGAGTAACAAGTCCTGCTTGGAAAGCATCTTGGTGCTTAGGAGAGGTGCTACGTCTGTCAGTAATGTTCTACTGGTGTGTTTTTTCCCTCACACTAAGTTTTGCCTTTCCTGTTTAGGCAGGTTGTAGATATGAAACTCAAGGGTTATGAACAATCTTAAAGTCATGACAGATCAGTTACTCGTTCACCTGATGTGAAGGAGCTAAATGGCAAAGCTCTGAGTGATCTATGTGAGATGAACTGTGAATGAACCGACTACACAAGTAATTGTCTCGGAAGAAAATGGAGGTTTTCACCCCATTCTGTGGAATCATTGGAACTTACGCTGGGAGAGTTTTGTACAAAGAAAACCACTTCATATTTCAAATAGAATTGGAATTTATTTGCTAAAACTGGCATATTCCTTGAATGTCTAATCAAATGTTATTTAATGCTAACATTCCAATGCATTGTGATCATTTCAAGGGTTGCATCTCTATTTATTAGGAAACTTAGGACTGAATCTCAGTCTTTCTTTGCTGGCTGTAAGGAAAAGTATCCAGAGTACTTCCTGAGCTGGGCTGCTCAGGAACCTGCAGTAGGAGGAGAGTGAGAGGTCCCAGAACTTTGTGTCACGGAAGAAAGCAAACCCAAAACTATTGATCTCTGTAGTTCAATAAGGCACTGGATAATGTTCCTTTATGCTTTATAAAAGAGTTGCTGAAGATAGTTTAGCACAGTTAAACACAGCCCAGAAAACTGGGGCACTGAAATCAGGCTCTAGCTGGTTACTGTGGCACAAAATCACGTGTTGCTTACAGGATCTGAAATTATGTAAGGATCGGTTAAGAGTTGAGTTTTTGCCTTTTAACTGTGCATTTCCTGGCTGTTGTCAGCTTCAAGCAAGCCCTAATGTTATTTTAATGTAGTTTGGTGTGTGGAATGCATCAAAGTAGGTTATATATTGATTGCTCAAACCTCAAAGCTCTGGAGGTAAATCTCTACTGAGAAGTGTCCGAACTTCAGCTAATACACAAATTGATAGGCATGTCACTATTGTTCTTACTGCAGAGATAATATTTGTGTTGAAATTTTAATGCCCATAATGTTTAGCCTTTCTAGATTATGGTGAGCTAATCAAAGAAATTTCTTTGGTGTATAAATCACTGCACACTACTGAAAATTGTAGACAAGATAAATCAAGATTTTCGATCAATTCAGTCTTCAGTCACTTTTTTCCAGCAGCACAGAAAATAAAGCCCAAGTTGTTCTCACAATTTGGTAGCAAGGAGATGTTTAACATCAAGGCTTGAGATTAATGGTGACAAGTTATATTGTGGAGAATGTGAAATGGTGTTTAGGCTGAAATATAAATTTCTAGATTGATGTAGAACCTCATAATTGAGGCCATAAATCAGTGCTAAAATCAGCTGGATTATGCATCATCTCAGTCATTGCTCTAGGTCATTCAAAATCTAGTCCACAGATTTAAAATCTGGAAATTACTGTGGGAAGGTAAATCTGGTTTTGCACAATGGATTATATTTGTGAACCCTGGTAGCATTTACTACAACAGCAGAAATTTTTTTCAACTCTTCATTTTCACAGATTGTTTCTCTTTTTTCAAAGGCTTATGAACTGTTTTATTAAGAGATCTGTATCAAATCAATAAAGGAGGTGGCTTATTTGTAATGAAGACCTTATTGCACTCTTCAATCTCTTGCTGTTTGTGAGTTATCTGCACATAGTTTTTGACCTTCAACATTTTTTCATTTTATGGAAAGATTTATTTGATAAAATTCCAGCCCATGGAGTGCACTTACCTTGAAATCAGAGTTTATCATTGCTACTGTTTGTTCTGCAGGATTGCCCACCAAAGGCATGTGGTTTGGGTTTTTTTCTTCCAGTTTCTGTGCTGAAAACCAAAGAAAGCTTTTAAGCTGCAGCTACTTCTGCCTGAGAACTTAGGCCCACAGTGGATAATGAAGTACAGAATAATCTTTATTATTTAAGATGAATAATAATATATAAATAATCTAATATTAAAGCTGAAGTCTTCTCTGGTGTCAATAATAGAGATGTGTGCAAAATAGGCATTTTCAGTGATACTTGGAAAGGAAGTGAGTATTTTCTTTAATCAAAGTTTTTACAAAGGAATTTATCTCACATTTGTCAGCAGAGGACTGCACTGGCAAACTATCCCACATTTAGGGTCTTGTCAATTGGAAGTATGTAGTGGTCAGAACTACATTTCCCAAAATACAATGAATTAAGAAAAGAAACAAACAAAAATAAACCAAAAAACCTTCTCCTGCCATGAGCTGTGAAGGTGCATGCTAGGACTTGTACTGGCTGTCGAAGCAGCTCTGCATTAACCTAAGGGTGTCTTTACAGACTGATTTATAATTGTGATTGCTTTGGGTCATCCTGTGAAAGACTTTTGGCCAACAAATCTCTATATGAAGTCAATGGGACAAAAACCTGTGAATACAGAGACAGTGAGTGATTAATTTCCCTTCATGTTACAGGTGGTTTTCCAAAACTGATGAAGTGAAATGGTTGTCTGTCCTGGGTGGACAACTAAGAAAATGCATCATGGTTTTGGCATGCTACATTTTGGGCAGATTACAAAATACTCTGTTAATTAGGGGAATTCCATATGTGTACAGGAAGCATATTTCAGTAACCCACGATTATGCTGGGTTTCATGTAAAGCTATTTGCTTGGCTGCCAAAGTGTTTTATGGTGTGGTGCCAGCTGTAATATATTCAGAACACAAGTTAAAAAAACCCAAACACCCTCCAAACTTTGATGCTGGATGAGTTCATAGGATGGGAACACAAAGAACCTTGAAAACCTCAACATGAATAATTAAGGTAAATAGAAAAACTTTTGTATTGTGATTAAAACATAAGGAACTTTTGGGAATCACAGAGCTATCTAGAAATTCAAAACTTCTTAAAACAATAACATGTGCTGTAGTATCTCTATTATCTAACTATTACACTACATTTTATTATGAGCTGACTTGCCACTCCTTTGGGAAGGAGTTCACTACCATTCCATCATTACCTCCAGCCTCAGAGAACTACTGTCATCCCTTGAAAATACGTTGAAACAAAAGTCACTGTCATGTTATTGTTCTCAAGGGATTCCTTAAAAGTGGATTAGTGATGGAGCAAATGATAGTAGTAGTTATATTTTTGAGTGTAGTATATGCACTTTGGAGTCTATAGAAGAATTTTGCAAGAATCATAATTTGTAACTTCATAGTTGAAGGGATATGTGGAGCATTCAGAGTATCCAAAGCGCTTGTGAAGAGTGAGATTTTGACAAAAGGTTGTAGGGGGAAAAAACCAAAACAATGAACCTGTGATGCCCAGCAACAGAACTGCAGGTGATGGATGAGGACTGGCCAGAGCCCCAGTTCAGGCATCATTATGTGAAGTCCTGGCTTTAAATCACTTAAAAACAATTTCAAGCAAAATCCCAGGCCTGGCTCTGACTGCCTGAGAGAAACTTCCTGTTTGGGTGCACCTGGGTGATTGTAGACTTTCTGAGTCACCTGCCAGGAGCTGCTCCCACCCCACTCCAAAGGGTTCTGGGGAAATGTTGTCAGCCCACAAAACCCAAGACTGAGGTGCAAAGAAGCAACAGAACTGTGGAAAACCTGTGAATTGCCTTGTACTTTGGTTGTGGAGGGTGGGACAGAGATGGCTGCCAGGTCTGGTGCGTCAGGGCTTCATCTCCTGACCTTTCCCAGGGCTGGATGAAACATACTCAGCCCCAGGATGGGAACAATTCCCTGCACAAGGCAGCCAGCACGGCACTCCAGGCGTATGCCAGAAATAAGAGCACAACAGCATCTGCAGCCCCTCTTTCCCCTGAGCCCAGCATAATGAGTGTGGCCAGGGAAGGAGGGTGTGGTGGCAGCCAGCTGCTGAATTAATTAATTGGAAGTTGGAAATACATGAATTGACTCAAGGGCTGCTTTGGGGTAGGCACTGGGGGATGGATTTGACACTGACCAGAGCAGGGAACCATAGGCTGGCCTGATAGCAGCTGGTATGACCTTCTGAGATACCACTGAGGGCCTGGCTCCCAAAATAGTTTTAATAGGCTGCAAATTTTTGTCATTGTTAATTGCTTTGTTTATAATCCAAATCTGCAGGGTCGTTTTGTTTTAATGAATCCATTGTTGAACGGCAGCTAAAACATTAGTCTGGTGTCAGGTTTCATTGCCTCTGCCTGGGTTATGGTGTAAAAATGTAAATAGCTATTTCCTTTCTCCAGCCAAGGAGAGGCAGAATCTGTGAAGCACAGGATTATAGAACAAGAGCAATCTTAGGTCTAAAAGACAGGAGCCATGTCTCCCTCCTGCCTCCATCATAAACTTCTTGTTTAGTCTTAGTGAGATCATTTGAGCCCTGCATTGCTGAGCTCCAGGATTACAAACCATGAAGGGGCAATAAGATATATTCTCCTTGTGTTGGGCCCTCCAAGGGAAGGTGCTATGGGAAATGAAAGAGATTGCTTTTATTTTATTGTGTCATTCAGCACCTAGCATTGGGAAAATCCTCCTGCTGCTGTTTTGCTCTCTGCAGAGGTTGAATCTCTGGCACAAGGATGAAACAAATTCCTAGATAGATGCATAATCTCATGGAGATGGGACTCACTGTAGCTAGAATGGATATTTGTTTTAACCTGGAGAGCTGTGCTGGTTCACCCACATAGCTGAGGACTGGAGTAGGCTCTTGTGCTGCATGAGCAGGGTCATCTTCATTGCAGTATCTTCAAAGGTGGTGAGCAGAAGAGGATGGATAGGGAGATGTGATCTGCTTGCTGTCCTTCTGAGCACTAGGAATGGTGTGTTTGCTCCCCCTTTTAAATGTGTGTTTTTTGGTCTAATGCATGTTGGGGGCAATGTGTTAGGTGGCAGCAGTGACTCTGCTGGTCCAGAGTGCAAGGATGAGTAAGACTCTCCATCCACTGGCTCTGCTCCTCCCTGAGGGACAGAGAGGTGGGAGGAGAGACCCAGGCCTTCAGCTCTCCCCCAAAAATGGATGATTTTAATCAGAAAGTTCCTAGAAATGCTCCAAAACTAGAAAGTCCCCAGTTCCAGCTGCCACCTTTTCCTTCTTGTGAAGATCCCTCTCCCTGGATGAAGGCTGGGGAAGATGCTCATGTGCCAGCTCCTCAGGAGCTCCTGGGGGTCAGGTGTCACTCCAAGGATTTCAGCTGAAGTGGATGTGCCAGGGTAGGGCATTTGTGTTACTCCCTTGTCTGTGGCACTGCAGTCTGTCAGTGCCAGAGGAATCCTGTGGGCAGCTCGGACTGTGCTGGTGCTGCTGTCCAAGATTCACAATCTGTGCAGAATTCACCAGTTCAAAAAGATCTGCCCTCTCCAGGGCAATAGGTGAAGACAGGAAGAGAGGTGATGTTATAACCTAGATAAAGATGTAAGATAGATAATGCAAAGCTTTCATAAATTAGGGCATCAGAACAAGTTTAGCACTTCTGCTGAGACAAACACCCACTTTTTAGAGTATAAGAGCAGCGCTGATCGGAATAGTGCAAACTGTGCCAAAGTTGACAAACATGGAAAATTGCTCCATCCTTTTATTTGTTCCTGAACCTTGACAGTATTTCAGTTTCTATGGAAGTGCTCTCTTAGGGATTAAACCCTTCTCATCTCGTGAGGGTCATCTAAGGCAGGCTTGGGAGGAGAGGAGAAGAGGTGGCTGGTGAGGTTCCTGAGGCCAAATAGTTCCATGAACCACAAAAAGGTTGTGGACTGGCTCCAAGCTGGAGAGGACCTGGCAGTTATGTGTGTGATCTGCCTGATGACAGAGCCTGTCCTTGGGTGGGTGGAGGTGGGTGAGGGGTGCAGGCAGCTCTTGCCACAGTTCCAGCCACTGCCTGAACATCTGGGCAGCTGCCAGGAGCATGTGTGTGCTGCTGGGCCACTTGAGTCTGAAGCTGTAGCACTTAACTTCCTAGAACATCATGTGTGTTTGTGTACCTGCAATACCCATTTATAATTCATTTATAATCCTAGTGTGCTCCACAGCCTGCATATGAAAAGGGAATTTCAACCCAAGATGGGGTTTGCCACGATGTTGCAATGATTGTTCTTTACCGTGCATCATTTCTGTAAGGCTCTGTCAATCAAGGAGTTCAATGTCTTCATTATTCTGTAGGTGCATGTCACGCTGGAGGGGAGCACCAGCAGGCTCAGTGTTGGGACTTGCCCTGAAACAGCTACAGAGGGAGCTTCCCTGAGAATCGACAGAAGCTTATCTGTACTACAGGCCTCTTCTGGAACGTCAAATAACATCTTGAATCCCTTAATGAACACACCAGACCAAATTCTGCTTCAGAATATGCATGTGCGGCTCCTATTGAAGTAAATGGGCGCTCTGCCTGCATCTGAGATAAGGATCTGGCTTGTAGCAAGGCTTAAAGGGGTATACACTTTACCTGGGTTTTAATGGACTGTCACCTGCAACAAAATTGATTTTTAAGCTATTTTCAGTTATTTCTAGTGTTGCAAAAGATTATCTTTTCTTGTTTTGCTGCTATGTTCTCTGCATACCGGTTTAATAAGGCATAGAAATGGAAATAAAGCAATCCGACCAGAGAGTTTATTGTGGTTTCTTTAAGGCAATGTCAGGATATTTTACAAGCTTGCAAAATTACATTTATTGCACTCCAATCATCTGGCAGACCATAAACACTCTGGAATATTTTAGTTGGAGGAATGGCAATTTAAAAAAAAATCCTAGGTAGGGAATATGAGTTTGTTTGAAGAATGAGTGAATTTACCTAACATCTTTTCATTTTCCTCTAATTTGGCCTGTTTGGCCTTTAAAAGCTGTGCTTCTGACATCTGTTTTTTCTTTGCTGACACCATTCAGGCAAGTAATCAAGGAGAAGTCTGCCACTGCTTTTGCTGCACTAAAGTGCGTGTGTTTGGAAATTTCAAACCTTTTCCTAGGAGGAAAATGTGAGATGTAGGAAAGACATGATAAAACAGGATTAAAAGGGCAACAAATAAAATAAATTCTAAAGGTAGTACATCAAAATAGTGGATGTTAAGACAAGGGAAAAAAACACCACAAAATTATAAATGTTTTATAAGGGAAATGTACATAAAGAAGCAATAGTAACTTAGAGGTGTGATTTGATTTTCTTTCACAAAACCTCAACAGAGGACTATTCAGGACACTGTATCTGTTGAAAGTGTGATGGAAGTGAAAACTGAGTGTGGAGCCCAGTCACTGGTCCTGTGATGTTGCATCCTTCCTTTAATGCTTTTACTTCATGGAATGCCAATCTTTCTCGTACAGCAGAAGATTGGCAATTCTGACCCAGGATTAATGTCCCAGGTTTCTGAGCAGCACTGAAATGTGCAATTCATAGGAAAAAGTTTTGAAAAATATGAACACTTGCATATGTTGACATGATGGTCAAAGCTTGAGATAATGCAGACTTTTCTATGCTTATATTTGGAGCAGCCTCTGACCTGAGTAAATAACAAATGAACTCTTCCCTTAAAGGGAACTCATAGAGGGAATTCTTAAATTCAGAGTTCAAGACTTTTATATGAATGGGATCAGGTTTAATGCCACTGTCAGTGTGTTAATGTGCCAAGCATAGATTGGGTATTTCTTCAGGACTTATGGTAAATTGTGGCTTTTTGTATAGAGACCCATCAGTTCCATATGATATATCTATATGATAGACCAAAAAGAAAAAGAGAGGGAGAGAAAGAGAGAGAGAGAGAGAAATATCAACTCAAAAAGACGCATGCATGTATTATTTTGGACCTTTATAATTTATAAATACATCATGCCTATTACATTGACTTGATAGAAATACTTTCACTCAGTAAAGTTATTAATCCTGCTCTACTGCAAAAAGACAGTGTATAAAACCTCTGGGGTGGATCAATAAAGGGGCATTTCAGTTCTCATTGTCTGAGTATGCTTGGAGAATACAGCTCCACAATATTCCAGAAAAGACTGTGCCAATCACATATAAATGGGCTAATGAGGAGCCAGTGATGGGACAAAAGTAATTCCATCAACACAATTCCATCCAGCACAATTTATAAGGTCTAATTTATATTTTTTTTTTATCTTGTGCAATGAACAGTCCCATCTCTCAGGTTGCTCAAGCAAAACTGGAGCTTTTTCTTCACTGGGGCATTTAAAATACCTTCCTTTTTGTGTTTTCCACCACTATAATTGTTCTGAATCGTTTCTTGCAGTGAGAGCTGAAGACTCATTCAAGTACCTGTCCTCAGGGTGAATGCTTACTTTCTTGACATTTATGAACCTGCCCTTGCTGAAGCTCTGCTGCTCTTTCAGATAGGATTGAAATTTTCCAGGAGCTTTAGTGGTCATGAGGAACTGGATAAACATTGTTCCCTTCTTACCCTGAGGTACAGTAAAAGAAGAAAAACCCAAGCCACAGGAACACAAATTTTTGAGCTGAAAAAAAGTGTGAGTGGAGCATATTTAAGAAATGGCAGAGGAAGGAAAAATGCATCACATTCTGGGCTTACAACTGAAAATTCTTCAAAGGAAACAAGCATTTCCTCCAAAGTGCTGAGAAATAATACCAATGAATGCCCTAAAATAGGAGATGAATGTTATACATGCTGAAGTCTATACATCACCATTTTCAGGAGATGAGCTGTGCGAACAAATACAGAGCATCCTAAATCATGTATTATTTTGGTAACTCTGCTATTATCAAATACAGTCAGACTGAGAGCACCCCATGCCTGTTTTGACATCAGATGGAAAGAGACTGGTGAGTTGTGATTGCAGAAGCTATGGGCAGGGGGTCTGTATTTTTCATTCCAAGGAAGAGACATTTGTTTGAAAATGTTTCTGGAATAAATATTGAAAGACATAAACACACACAAGTTCTCAGAACTATAATTGTACTTCTCTGTAGAGCAGCTTTGCTCTCAAAAATATAATAGGGATAATTTAGAAATGTGGTTATCATTAACAAAATTAATTGAAATAGAGTTATACAATAATCCTAACATAACCAAAGCTTGAAGTGTGCCCAGGCTATGTAAAAGATTAGAAAATGGAAGCAAAGAAAGAGTTTAGCAAGATATTTGCATATTCCAGTTAAAGACATGGAAAGGGAGAAAGAAAAAAACATTGTGAAAAAATCCCCTGTCATCCAATCTCACTGTCTTGTCCCTGGCTCCAACAGATTTTTGAGAGTGATCTGAGGTTTCAGTTACGGGAAGTTTTATCCCACTGATTCTTCTGTTAATATTTCAAATACAACCAGCACAAGTTCTTGCAAGGACCCTGAGTCCTAAGCCAAATACTCTTACCTGCTTGACGGCTTAATATTCCCAAGCCTGGGACTTCTGCCAGGAGAACATATGAGTGAAGTGGGGATAAGGATATTTGTTATTCATCTGTGCAGAAAGTATTTCCATCAGAACTTTACAAACTGAAAGCAAAATTGAAAGAAAAGGAGGAATTAGAGAGATAAAAAGGGTAGATGAAATAGTCAAGGGGATTTTAGGAATGATTATGTTGAGTATAGCAATTTTGGATTTCTAGTTCTTCAAGGTCTGTGATGCCTGAAAAGATTGGGAAAAATGTGCATTTTTTTGTCTTTGTAAAAACCACTCCCCTAAAGGTGGCAGGCAGCCTGGCCTGCTGATCTCAGCTGGGTAAATTCCAGCTCTGGAACACACTATCCAGGAGCCACCTGAGTTTTTACCCCTCCTCTTTCTGCTGAAGTTTACCACTTCCAAGTTTCATAAACTTTCCTTCCAGGTTATCCCTGCCTCTGCTCTGCTCAGGGGGAAGCTCACAGAGGGAGACCCTGGAAATTTCAGGGTCTATATAAACTATATAAAATAACCTGTGGGAAAGCAAAGGTGATGCTTGAATATATCAAAGAATTACAAAAGAAGGATGTCTTTGGATCCAAAAATTTATACCAACCCTAGTTTCCTCAGTTTGGAGGTTAAAAAGCAGCAGGGAAAAATATGTGTTCACCCAGGCTTTTAAAATAGATCTGGAGCAGGAAGCAAGACTGGTTTCCTATCTACAATGTTTTTTTCCTGCTGTCTCATTCTGGTTAATTGGGTAACTCTTGTTTCTTTGAAAGCACTTTGATTCACCATATGAACACTGGAAGTATAATAAAATCAGGCTGTTTAAGAGTGTGTCTGGAAATGGTGATAAACAGTCCATTTTCTGCAGTTTGTTACATCTATGGATCATGGTGAGTTCTCAGCCTCTGTTAGAGGCCAGCTGATTGCAGTGGGCTTATGGAGGTGTTGATTATTCATTATTTTTCTTGTGACATTTGCAAAGTTTATACAATTAAAGGGATTGTGCAAGGCAAAATCAATAAACAGAAAATTTTAGTCACATGACAGAAAGGATTGGTCTTTCTCCTAACATTGGCTTCAGGCAGTCTGAAGTGGGAAATCAAAGAGGGCAAATCTGTGATCTAAAGAGTTTTGCTGTGCTCAGGACATCAAATAAAGCAATGCTTGCTAATAACATTTTAAGAAAAATTGAGAAATGGAAACCAGTGCCTGGAAATTCACTTGTGCTGAATTGTAACCATGTGTAAGTGGTGGCAGAAGGGATGGAGTGATGCAGGTAAAGGGCAGTGAGATTGTTTTGGATCACATCTGTGTTTGGACACTGTGATGTGTTCTAGAATCTATCCCTAGAACTGAATGGGGATGGCCATGGCAGTGAAACAAGAAATAATAGGTGTGATTGGCACTAAAACAGTAAAAAAAAAAAAAAAAACACGGAAAAGGCATTTTGAGGTTATATGTATCTTCTTTCAGTTTTTCCAGTCCTAAGCTGCAGTCCTTTTGTGCATCAGGACTCAAGGGTTGTTCTTTACCCTAACACTATCAGTAAGGTCTGATGTGACTTTATTTGAAAAAAACCCCACTCAAAACTGAAAAGAAGAACAGCAAGGCATTCTACAGGAAGTATCAGGAGCTGACAAGGGCTGGGCCATTAATTTCCACCAGGCTGCAAAGGCTGGTGTTGAAGTCTCCTGGGACAAGATAGATGCAAAGCCTCTGGTGAGCGTGTAGAAGTAGCATAAGCCTGTGAGCTCCAGCTTGGGAACACACAGCCAAATCTCAGGGTAAGGTTTTTGGGTGCTGCATCTCGATCACTGCTCAGGGCCCTTTAAAAGTCCCAGCCTTTGTGTCTAGATTAACAAACAGTTCATTCGCATTTTGCTGTTTAGAGGAAAAGTGCAGAGTGGACGCGGTTACTTGATACTAATTATTTAGCAGATATAAAAGCGTATTCAAGTCCCTAATCTCCTTTTTGAGCAGGCAGGCATGCTCATGTTCAAATAGTTGCATAATGTGCCCATCTCCGGTTGACAAACCCTTCTAACTTTGTTTTCAAATCTGATGCAACCCCACCCCCGGACAAGCAGTGTGCATAGCTGGCCTGGAGTCGATCTTGCTGTTAACCTCATCCTCTTTTTTGGCTCTTCCTGCAGTTCTTTGCCTGTTTTCCATGTATGTTTAAAATACCAACTGTTAAGGAAAGGGCTGCTTCAGTGTTTGCCCTGGGCCTTGGGTGACTGGACTGATGTTCAGGGCTTTTGGGAAAGCAAATGAAAAAAACCAGGACTGGGCTTTGTACTGACTTGACATGTAAGAGAATTTCACTGCCAGATCCCTCTCTGCCTCTTTGTACATCTTATATGTAATACACCTCTATCTGTCTATATACATCTGTTTGTGGGTGCATCGTTCTGAATAGCAGTATATGGTACCAGAATGACACAGCAGAGATCCTGGGTATTGTGACGTGAACACAGCTTGATGTTGATATGAATTATGAAAGATTTCTCATTGCCAGGTCCTTTACTTGACTTTTTACATCTTTCATTTGATGAAAACTGACCAAAGTCAGTGGGATCACAGAGAATTCAAATCAAAATAAAACCTGGGCTGAGCCTGATACTGGGAATTTTTGCTGAATTAGGCATAAATTAGATGTTATCTTCCAGCAAGTTACAGTGATACCGAAAACAGATACTTCAAAATGTTTACAGTGTGTGAGAGTATCTAATCTTCTTTCATATAATTTAAAAACCAACCCAACCCAGGGATAGGGTTGTGGTTTCAAGTTGTAGATGGAACAGACATTGTATTTATCTGTGTACCAAGGAGGTCAAGGAAATAAAGCAATCTTCTTTCAGCTCCCTGCATCATTATCACAAACAATAGCCTGCTGGCAAGTTTTAATTGATTGTTGTTAAAGCAGAAGAAATACAACTAGATTTTTGTAAGCCAGGGTGACCTGAAAAATACAAAGGAGACAAAGAGACTTTAAAGCCCTCTCAAATTTTGCCCACTCCTGTGAGTTTGCAGCTGAGCACTCCATAAAAGCCCTCTCCATTTCTTGTCTATTTATGTTTTTTGACCATATTGATTTTCTCTTTATATAATCCCTATCTGTAAGTTTTATTCAGGTTGTTTGTTTTGTGCTGTCACTGTCACTGTCACACAAGATCAGTCTTGTTCCCTATGGCCAGTAATTTAAACATCTCTTGCTCTTGTCTCTTTCCACCCTCCTCAAACCCACAGGAGGAAGAAAAAGTTGCACATAAAAGTTTTAGGCCAGTTGTTACCATTACTCTCTCCTTTCTGCTGGTCATTATTTTTGGAACATTTCCATTTCAGGCTGAACCCTGGGTATGGGACTTTTTCCTGTACCTGCTCCTCTACCAGAGCCTGCCTGTGAGCTGAAGTCTTGGGCTGTGAATAATCATGGACTGTCTGAACAATCATAGCAACCCTGTCCAATTACCCAGGTGGGCTGGCTGGTGTTCAGTGAGGGGACCTTGGCTTGACTTTCTCCTGGAAGGAAAGAGATGGTGAATTTCATGGGATGCTGTTCAGATTCTCACTTTCCCAGACTTTTCCTGAGCTCCCTTGGGCACAGATATGGAGGCTAAGAGAGAAAATTTTAGTGTCGGTGAACAACAAAGTTTTAGCAAATGATGAGTTGAAAAGAACTTTCTCACTGTTCAGTCTTATATGCTAATTTTATGGATTTTGGGGTAGGTGTTTGTCAAGAAGATGTTGATGGGAATATCAGGTTTTGGCACTTTTAGAAGAGGAGCCTGTGATTCCTGGAATTTTAGGTAGACTCTACATATATATATGGAATTAATTAAGTCACATGGAGAATGTTATTCTACAACTCTTTAAAATTATTAACACCACCAAAAATGTTGTCATGGATTTTATGATGCTCATTATGAACTTAATTAATACTATTATTAATGATATTACAGGTTTTATCAGTTTACCCTGATCTGTCTTCAGGGACTGTGTAAAGTGCCTTCCAAATACAGAACATGAAGAATATTACAGCCACAAAGATCTGTATGCTGGTGTGTCAGTCTTCTTCTTTCCTTTCTTCCTTTTTACATGTAATTCTTATTTTATTGTGACTTTGAGTATTTATGCAACAGTAGTAAAAAACTAGTCTTGTTTAAATTTACATCCTAGTGTTAACTCCTTTACTTACATTTGCAAGATTCTTGTCTTGGCAGCAATAGCTAAAAGCTTCCTGTCTTCCAAAAATAGTAATTGAGAGTATTACTTTAGGAGCTGGGTTTTGAAAGAAAACATTTCATTTCTACACATTCTGTTTTAAACTAAATGTTTCGTTATTCCCAAATTATTTAAGTTACAAAAGAATGTGAATTATTATCCATATCCCAAAATGAAATGTTCTGTGGCACTGCTTTATTCAGACAGTCCTGGTGTTGCTATCCATAGAATCTTGACAACAGCAGTCTTCCCAGAATGAAGGGGGGAAACAAGAGAAAAAAAAAAAAGAAAAGGGATTTTTTTTGCTTTTGCAGCACCTACCCAACTTTCCCACCAAGTGATCTGTTGTTAATGTGCAGGAAATCCCAATGAATGCACATCATTTGGTGAAAGAATGACAGCAGACACCACAGCTATCCTTAGCAAGCATCCACCTGCTCCCGTGGTGTCTTTTTAAAGCAAGTTCAGCTTACCTCTTCTCCTCTTAGTTTTCCTTTGCTTAATTGCAGGTGATGATTCCAAAGAAGCCTTCACCTGTTTGAGTGTGCTTTCATCTTTCTAGACAAAGCAGGCTTGGGCTTGGTGCTTGATCTGTGGCATAGTTAGGGCCTTTGGTATTAAAGGCGTTGGGATCACCCTGAGGCTTTTAAGGTTTTAGGGTTAAATTGATGAGCGTGTATAAAATGTAAGCTTTGTTGTTTGGCAGCGTTTTTCAACATTTGTTATTCTTTTTTTCATTAGGAAACCATGGGACTACATTGCATTCCTCAACTGCCTCTTGCCTATTAAAGAACGCTGTCAAATGGAGACCTCTTTGACTTGCATAAAACTCATGATTCATTGTACTGCCTTCAGTCCTCGCTGAGTCTCCAACTTATTTGAGATGTCTGGGAATGCCTCTGCACCAGATCAGGGTGTCTGTTTCTCTCCCTGTTTAATTTGTGCTGTTCTGGATAATAAGTCTTGGTACACTGTGGAGCTGGGATATACATCAGCTTCTGACCACAGAGCCTGGACTTTGACTCCTGTTCTGTCTTTTTGCTTGTGGATCTCAGTATTTGGGAATTCAGAGCTGTCCCATGAAAACAGTGCACAATCATCCTTTTTTATTTGTTTGTTCTCCTCTTTTTTTAGTGTAGGGATTTAATTGACCAAAGACTGAGTGGAAGGTAATGCCCTGACCTTGACTGTTGCTGAGAAGCTTTACTGAGTGCTGCCCACTGCTGCTAAAGATGAAAGCTGTTGCTTCTTGAAAAATGTTGTGCCTGGGTTTCTGGCTAAGATCCCAGCACCTTGACTGCTTCTGCTGTGAAATGATTCACCCCAATTCAATGAGCCCTGGTGGCATGACTGGCCTTGTGAAGGAAATTGCTGTCCCCCGGGTAGAGGGAATGAATAGTGGCTTTAATGGAAAAAAATTCAGCACAATTTGAAAAGTTATAACTGAAATGAAAAACTTGGTAAAATGGCATTATTTCACTTTTTTCCCCCTCTTTCCTTACCATTTGTATATGTTACATAGGGAAATTTACTTATTTTCTTAGATGAAATTTGAGATTAAGTTTCCTCTGGGAAGCCCCAAAGGTTTTGGATGCTTTGCACAGTGTGAGTTGGTTGATGTGCCCATTCCAAACTTTTTGCCACATCTTCACATGCAGTTCTCTGCTATCAAGACCCTGGAAAGCTTTTGTGGAACATGGTTGGACAGACTAGTTACTGCAGTTTAATGCATTCCTGTTGTTCACCCACAGAAAATGTGAAATAAACTCCATAATAATAAGCTACCATAAGTGTTTGGTTTCATAGAGACGTAAAAGAATATGTGTTATTAATACTAAAAATACAT
The DNA here is from genome assembly GCA_018697195.1 of Certhia americana. Taxonomy (NCBI): domain Eukaryota; kingdom Metazoa; phylum Chordata; class Aves; order Passeriformes; family Certhiidae; genus Certhia; species Certhia americana. The sequence continues at coordinate 7,817,282 of CM031858.1, read as the reverse complement.
TACTTAAGTGGTTAAGTAGTTACTATTACATTACTTAAGTGGTTATACTTTGATACAGAAAAATTTGAATATACATACAGAGTTTTCAGGTTTTAGCTGATTGGTGAAAACTTCAGTTTTCAGTTCAGATTGGTGAAGCTTCAGTTACCCAGTAGCAACTTTCTCTTCATTCCAGCAGTAAGGGCAAGACTGTGAGATTTATCCATGTATACATATGAAAGAAAAACCAGTATTTCCAACAGGGAGTAAACTGGAAATCAGGGAAGATGTAGGTTCAAGAAAGGACAAGGTGTTACTCTTCTGGTAACAACAGTAGAGGCATTGTCTGGCTTTGTCATTTGTGCCTGCAGCCATCAGTTTGGGGCAGGTGTAGCATTCCAGAAGGAAGGCAAAAGTCCCTCCTCTCTGAGCTGCCACAGAGATTCTGGCCACCTGACTGCTACCTGGTGACACTGGTTGTTTCTAGGCATGGCCACTAGGGTAGAACTCCTGTCTGTGCCAGCTTCAGAACTGTTTCTTATCAACTACCTAAACTGAAGATCCAGATAGTAAGAGCAGATATTCCATTGCTTTTTATATTAGACAATGATGTGTATTTGTATTATGTTATTGTCTTCTGAAACAATCTCCTCTTTCTAAGGCTATAGATCTGTAGACCCTGATTAATTTCTTAACTTCTTCTTTGCGAAGTGAAGCCCTCTGGGCTTCCTAAGTGATCCCTCAAATTATTTTTGTAGGTCTGCTCTGAACCTTCTCCATCTGCCTGTGTGTGGACTGTAGAAGTGGTTTCAGCATTCTAGCAGTGGTCTTTCTCAGTGTCCCCTTACCTACCACATGAAAGAGGAAAGTCAAGAGATTGTCTGCCTAAATTTGAGTCAGTATTTTCTAGGATATGGTCCTTTTTTTGTCTGCACATAAGCAGTGAATTTGGCTGACCAACCTGGAAGAGCCCAGCTGATGGGGTTTGGAGCTGGGGCACAAAGCTTACAGCTAGGCACCAACACACAGGTACTTGAATTTGGAGCTGAGTCTCCCCCTGGTTCATATGAAAATGTATGCTTGGCAAAACTGTTGAATACATATAAAAATCAGTAAATTCTTTATGACATAAAAAGTGTACTTTGAAATAATTATAAACTGTTCCTATTTAGGATTAGTGGCTGCAAATCTATGAATAAGATGAAAAATGCATGTTTCCCTGACCTTCCTAGATGAAATTATTTGGAGTCAAGTTCTCTTCACCCAAACTTATATGCTTCAACTGACTTCAAAGGAGATAAATGAGTCTCTTGGCAGGGCAGAACACAGTCTTGTTATTCCTGTAACACTTTCTATATCATTAACTCACTTTTTCTTATCTAACTCTTCTAATAGTCAACTAAATTTTAAGTGTTTATATACAGTTGGATAATTATTTTCTTTTTTTTTTTTTTTTTTTTTTTTTGCATTTAAAACTTGGGAAGGGTATTTTTCCCTTCCTTTTTGTTTATATTTACATTTTCAGATAGTACATATACAGTCTAATCATATCACTTTGAAAGTGATATAGAAAGTTGTGCTCTCTTACTCAATCAGATCTAATCAGTTTGGATGGATTCCAAATACTAAGCATTAATCTCACTTAAACCAAACCCCTGATAGTTCATCTAGCCTGAGTATTCATGTCAAAGACATAAAACAATCTCCTTTAATGCCCACAGTACTTTTTAAATTGAGCTTTCACCATCTGTTAATAAAACCTGCTTTGTACTGCTGGTTGTGTTCTGTGGAATGTGTCAGGGGTGAGTTTCTCTTTCCCTTCTATTCTTAAAACTGCCTTTTTTTTTTTTTTTTTTTTTAAGTATATGAAAATTATGCAATATAGTTACAAGGAATTAGTCACACCTTGGCAGAATCTCCATTACCTTGGCTCACATCAAAGGGAAGGAGAGAAGCGTGGTCCTTACAAGCTTAGAGCATTCCTTTGCCTTGGAGTCCCTCTCTGTGATGACAACTAAATTGGACACTGATGCTTACTTATTTTTCAACAGGTGGGTGTAAAGCACATTGACCTTGCAGTTGACTTTTTTAGAGCACCTTTCATCATGGGCCCAAGCTCACAGCATGATGCAGAGCTCTCTGCTGCCTTTCAAGGCTCCCTAGAGAGGATTATCCAGAGGCAGAGCTGCTGAGCTGAAGTCCCCCTTTGGCTGCCCCCTGTATTTCAGCATCTCACGTTATTAATCCTGGGAATGGCACTGTGGTGCTTCCCTGTCAAACTCTTATGGAGCTCATGCTCAAAATAAATGGTGCCTTCGGAGGACATTTTGCATGATTCAGCAATTTAAGGTCATAATTTACAGCAAAAGGAAGTGAACTACAAATTAGAAAGGGCAAGAGGGAGAATGCATGTTCCTCTGGGGCAGACTTTTCTGAGCACATCACTGGCTCTACCGGCTGCTGCTGCTTTCAGGTAGCAGCTCAGTGTGTCTGATTCCAGCTTTGCTTGGGAAAGCAGGTGAGCTGTGTGCATTAGTTGGTTTTAAAAGTCATGGCTAGACTTGTTTTCTATGATTCTGCATGAAAATAAGTGAAAAATAGAAGTGGTTTTGTTGATTTGAGATAAAAAGGGATGGATTAGAAGGACAGATCAAGTTTCATTTTTGAGCAAGAACTACTGAGCAAGAGACTTGATTGTTAGCATACTCAATTGATGACACTAAGCAATGACTAGGCATCCAGGGACACATTTATTCTCCTCAAGAAAGAGGCATTGGAATATTTTGGAAATGTTTTGCAGATAGGAAAGCAAATTATTCTGGCTGCCTCAAGTCTAAAAGTATTTCAGTGCAGTCTCAGAGGTTTTGATGGTTACAGGACGAGTATAGGAAGAGCGTGAGATGTCAAAAGACTGCTACACTAAACTTTTCCCTGGTGTCAACTCTTTCTTTCCCTGAAAGCTGTTTTGCTGAGAAGTGCAGAAGTGGTCCCATAGCCTCTCACCCCAGTGTCAGTCTGAAGGCATAAGCCATCCTCCAAAGCACAAGCAAAGGATGCTGTCCTTGGTTAGTGCAGTAATTAATTTGTTATTAGAGTACTGCTGCAAAACTCCCAAAAAAGCACTGTGGCCTGCAACCCTGTAGACTGTGCAAACCTCTGCTGTCTCCGTGTTCACCCCAGGACATCTGTCCCTGAGATTTGCTTTTGAGGCACACTAAATTATACCTGAAGAGTGTGTAGAGCCATGTGCATCTGCGCCTCCACCTCTCATCTCACATGTCTCTGTTGGGAAGCTGCTTTAAAATAACTATGGTAAAATTTAACTGAGATGGTAGTTATGACTGTGATGGTGATATTATGAGTTTCAAAATGTAACTTGAACATGGATTTCACTCAGTAGATGTGTTAAATAACAAAATACAGCCTGGAATTCAATTTGTATTTGATTGCACAATCAGTTAATTTCTTCAGCTACTTTTTTAGCTTCTTCTTAACACTTTTGTTTTTACTTGTATGTTTTTTGTTTGGATATAATGAGGCTTTGTGTCTCCTGATTCCTTATCTTATGTGGGTGGTAGAAAAATTGCTCTCCTGCTTCAATATTTGTGGTTGTGTAGGGCAGGTGGTTTCACGCAGAGCTGAACAAAATATCTATAGTAAATAAAAAAAGATCTGTGAGTTTCTTTGCCTGAGATTTCTTTATTCATCTGGAACCCTTGCTGCAAACCCCAGGGAACCAGAAGAAGAGCTGGTTTCAAGCATGGAGGGGCCTTTTGCCAACCTTTTTCACCTTCCAGAAACCTGGAGCTGGTTTGGTCTTCTGCTGTGTGTTGCAGGCCAGCCTGTCTTGGAATTTCAGCTGCCCCCTGCATTGCTCAGGGGTCCCACTATTTCCCTCTCATTTTGGGTTCCAGGCATCATTTTGTTCCACCCTCCCCAAGATTCAAGCATGTAATGGGTCAAGACTAGTTCTTTGAGACTGGTGTTCAAACATGAGATGGGGTACAGGACCTGATAAACTATCCAGGAACCTCAGTGGTGTGGTCCCTTGCACAATGATCCTGCTGAGCTCTGCTTCCAGGCACAGAGGTGGATACTTGTCAGCTGGAAAAAAAAAAGTAAATCTATCCAGGTACTCCAGTGGGTATTGCTCACAGCTATCTGGGGATAACAGACCAGGTACAGTACCTTCAAATTAGATAATGTATAAGATTTGATGTTGCCGCCTAAGAACACTTGGAATTTTGTCCAATAATAAATCCAAATTTATTGTAGTAGACTTCTCAGGAGAGATTTCATGTGCTTGCTCCTTGTTGCTCATGGACTCTACCATTTAGATGTTTATGTCAAAGAATCTGTAGGGTTCGAAATTCACTCTCAATGGACTTACAGGTGTCTCCTGAGCTTCATGCTAACACTTTCTGAGATTACTGTGAGATCCCACATCCCACCTCAAACACCTGCAGCTGTGCTGTCTCATCTGTTGCCATTACAGCAAGGATTTCTGGACTCCTGAAATCATGGATCCTCTCACTCTGCTCTGGGTCTTGATTCTGCAATATGGTGATGATTTGTGTGAAGACCCTCTTGCACAAGGTCATATATGCACTAAGGCATGCAACATTTGCTAGAACTACTTAAATCCTTGCCTTTATGAATGTGCAAATGAATCTTTACAAAGCATTTTAAATCATACACTTGATGTGCGCAGAATTTATTTATTTAAATCATGATTTCTTTTAACACAGTCAGCAGATATTTCTAAGGCAGCAAGGCAAGGGGAGGACTGTGTACACTTACATGATATAACATCAAGCTGAGAGAAAGATGAGATTTTTGCTTCTGGACTTCAGAAGGTCAAAATCAGTGTGGGAACTTTTCCCAGTGGTGGCAGCTGCAAATGTCAGGGAGAATTGCTTTTCCAGCAGCTTCCCAGGACAGATTTTCACAGTCAGAGCCATTAATTTCTTGTGTACTGTTGGAAAACCATAATAAAAGAAACCTGGATATCATTTTGAGTTGGAGTTGATTTTGGGGATGAATTCAGAGGTATATAAGCAAGGGAGTGCAAGGAATATTTTCATTTCAGTTATATTTGGTGTGTTAATGAAATGAACACCCAAAGTACGCACTGACCAAACATATACTTATTTAAAAGCAGAAAACAGGAAATTTGAAATGTCTGTGTGACATTTGTGATAATGCCATGGTCCTAAATATGACTATTAATAACGTGAGTATTTATCTATGACAATATCAAATTTAATTTGCTGTAAGCCGTGTAACCCAGGTGTATAGTGACGTGGAACATATATTTCACAGCACAGCAAACACAAAGCTGTATCCATTTGATAAACTGCTTAAGCAGCTGATGTGCTGCATTTATTATGTGTTTTTGAGGTGTTCATGGATGGTCTATTCCAGAGAGCTGATTGGAGACTTTTGAATTGTTTCAGATGCTTTTAAACGGAAAAAAAATGACAATCTCCACAAGATATTGTTGGTAACTTGAAATCACAGAACAAATGCAGCAGATTGATAAACAAGAGCCAGACTTAGATGTTTCATCAGCAGCATGTCTCTGCTTGGGTGATCTGTCTGGGTACCCCTGCTCCCCATCACATCCCATCCCACTCAGTGTTAGCCACTAGAAAATAGCTGGTGACACAATGCAGAATAGAAAGCTAAAAGTAGCAGCAGGGAAACTTTTAACTCCATATTTTGTTTCAGAGACACCTTAACTGGTATTTTCTCTTGTTGCAGCACCTCAGGAGGGCAGATATGTGCTTATCTGAGCAATAACCCAGCCAGCTGCCATCAAGGCGAAGGGTGGGTAAGTTATATGTCTGCAAGAACCAGGGGGTGAAGAAACTGTACATTTACAAATATGGCCCATTTTTTTCATGACTAAAACCTTTGTTTTTTCCTTTTAAAAAGGCTAGAAGATGGGAATGAGACTGTCAAGCAATTTTACTGGGGAATTATGATGTTGGCATAAGTAGGTAGCAAAAGACAACAATGGTTATGTGACTACCTCATCTTTATCTGAATTTAGCTTCAGTTCCTTAATGTTTTATACTTAAAGTGAAGCAACTTGGACAAGCTGAATTGCCACAAATTTTCTTCAAGGCATGACAGCCTAAGTGGAAGGAGTTGATGGCTTTTAAGCTCTCAGGTTCCCTTGGAGCAGGAGGTTTTCACATCCCCTATTGAACACCCAGCAGATGAGTCTGTGTTAGCTCATGTAAATTCTTGACAAATCACACAAATCCTTCTCCAGGAGGGATCCCTCACAGGTTGGTGAAGCTCTATATCCCAGGGAGGGTAGCAACCTCCTTCAGAAGCTCATCAACTTCAACCCCACAGGTACAAAATTCTCCCCAGATAATTTAACAGCACATGATGGATGTAAATCTGGATGCTGCCTGGAGTTTATAAAGGACATAATAGCTATGTAAGAACTGAGTAGTCCTAAATTTTCAAGGAGTAATTTTGCAATCTAAGGTTCATACAATGTGCATTAATGTAACAGAATATTATCTTCACTGAAATAAAAATGTCCTATTTTATAGCAATAAATATCTCACTGATATCACATTTCAGTATCAGAGAACCCTACAAACATAGAGTAGTTTGGTTTGAAGGGACCTTGAAGAGCATCTGGTTCCAGCTCCCCTGTCATGGACCCTTTATACAGCAATATTTGTACTTTAAAGGACTCTACAGCCTATCTCATGGTCCAGTCCAAGACTTCTCTGAACTTGTGCATTTTGACTTAAATGCCATTGTGGATATTTTACATTAAATAAAAGAACTCTGGAGCTTCTGAGGTGAACTTGCTATGTAGGTGACATTTTGGTATTAAAAAAAAATTGTCTCTAGAACACAAAATGAATCAGAAAATAGTGGCAAATAACATGCTTCAAACATGATAGAGCTTTATCTAAGGCAAAAATAACTGTTAGCTGAACTGGTATTAGCTTTGAAAATTTCTTTAAATTTCTCCCTAAAGATGGGTTATACATGGCCTCCTTAGGCCTCCCTTTCCTTGTAGCTTCATATATGATCCATATGGAATCCATATATGCTTGATTTTCCTGCCTTGTTTGTGCTGCTATTTTCACATGTACATGTTGAATTTTAAAAACTATTGGTCTGAACAAACATCCCTAAACCCCACTTTTCACCTTTCTTGCTGAGCTGTCACTGTCCACACAAGGTCAGAGGCAGCAGAGCAGCAGAGCTCTTTGGCTCTGATTGTTTTTTCCAACAGTGTAAAAAGGGACAGGACAGGCTGTCCACCTGGGGATTCTGGGAGCATTAAACCCCAGCTGGGAGCATGCCTCAACATGCTGCAAGTTGTGCTAAGGTTGCTAAGTGACTTAAATCCACTGCACGGAATAGAACCATATAGCCTCAAAACAGCAGAACCTGACTTGGTTTCTAGTAACTCATTAAAATGACTCTACAATTCTTTTGATGTTCTGTACTAGTCTGGTCACATTCCTTTCTGTTTTATAGCATGGTAATAACAACATTCTTGTAAACAGTCATATAAACTCTAACCTTCATATTGCTCTCGTCAGATGATCTGAAAGCATTTTCACATCAGGATTTGGCTTTCTTACTCCCATAAATCATATCCCACACCATCAAAGGAGCAGGGGGAAAAACAGGGATGCACAAGTTGATTGCTGCTTGGTCACTTGCTCAGGGCAGCCATGACATCCTGCGAAGGCTGAAATTTTTTTGCAAATATTGTTTCTACAAGTTCATTAATTCTATAAATTAATTGTTTAGAGCCATTGGGGTTTCCATGCTCTTTCAGAGGAAACCCTGCTATGAACAGATAAACTCCTGCCTGGATGTTAGTGCCTACTCTTTCTTGATCATCAGCCTATGCTCTCTCCATGATTATCAATCCACTGTCATCCTCTGCTTTCATGGGACTACAACCTGTGGTAATTTTCTCTGGGAGTTCGAGTTCTGTATCACACAGCAGGCAATGGAGAATTACAGAAAGAGAGGAGACCTAGGAGGCAAAAAAGAGAAGCCAGTCTGCTTTAGCCATGCTTGTCCACTGATAGCAGCAGACAAAACTGGCTTTAACTGCAGAAGAGTGCTGCAAGGAGGACAGGCTGCAGTTTCCAGATGTCTCTGGCCAAAGGCTTGGCACTTAAGCATTTGCTCAAACAAAAGGGCCAAGGATAAGGGACTGCACCCTTTGCAAACAACACAGCACATGGACATGCACTCACATGCAAAGAATTTACACTGGCTGCACAGTTTTCCAGGCAGTCAGTAAATATGACTTATGCCTTCTTTTCCTCCATCAATAGTTTAAACAATCTGGGAGCAAAATGAGATACAATGATTTTCCTGACACCCTAAATGACAAGGAACGATTTCAGACATTTTAACATGTCCTCAGCTTGCTTGTTTATTTTTCTTTCCTTCTACTTCTTTCTTCTTATGATTATTCTTTTACTTTTTCTTTATCTGAGACAACTCTGCATTTTCCTTTGGACTGTCCAGTTAGAGCAGAGAAACAAAGTAATATACTGTGAACTTATTACAGAGCATGGAAAGGAAACTCTAAATGCTCAAGTGAACAAATTTCCAGCAATTTCTAAATAAGCAATGTGTTACACAGCATATCTGCTGAAGGATGATACATTTATAGTAGTTGCAATCTGCTGGAGAATTTTTTGCATGTAGGGAAAAAAAAAAGTAACTAGATTTGACAGATAAATTTTTCACAGTGTTACCCTTTGTTTACAGACCTTCTCTCCTTTTAGTGTACCCTAGAGCAAATCTCTGCCTTTTCAAAGGGCCACACCATTGTTCAACTGAAATGCTATTATTTCTTCTCTCAAGTTTGATTAAATTACTTGGCACTCAGACAGAAGTTGATAATAATACAAACACAGTGATCAAGGTGGCAGATGTGCCGTTATTCTTTTAATGGCAAATAACTAATTCTTCAAACCAGGGCTACTCAGTGTTAGAGCAGTACAGGGGCTACACAGGGAGCATTACAGTGAGTTTTACATATGCTAATTGAAATGGGATTGAGAATTTATTGGGGGGTATTTAAATAATTGCTTTCCTTAGCAAATACCGTCTGGCTGTTGGTTTGTGAATGGTGTGTGTATGTGGAGATTGCAGAGATTAGGGCCAGAGAGGATAGCAGAGATTGGAGGTGCCTGTGCAGCAGTGGGGCTCAGCTGCCTTGCAGGAACTAGCTCCCATATCTGAGCCCTAGGAGAAAAGGTATATTTTTTAAGTGTGCTACCTAAAATGTTTTAATTAACACCTGTTTAAGGCCTGGAATAAGCAGCACAAGGTATTTTCTGTTACATAAGCTGATGGAAAAGTGGCTTAATTAGGTGAAGGAGTCCAGGGTAGAGTTAGGACACCCTGGTCGTCTGAAAGGACCCAGTGGTGAAAAGGGGAGTCCTGCATCCTTCCTGGGAAGATTAAAGTAGCCACCCTTTGAGCCAGAATCAGAAACCAAGGATTTTAAATATATCAGCTCAAATGCTTGAGCTAATAAGTTTCAAAATAAATCTTTTCTAGACTACACAAGCCCTGAGGGAAGAGCAAAGAGATTAAGGTAAAAATAGAAAGCATGAAGTGCCTAATAGTGAGCCACACCTGTTTAGCAAAGTTTCCCTATCTCTGGTCTGGTCTACACCCTGGGTTTGTATCAGTATGACTGGCTTGGCCAGGAAAGTGTTTTTCTAAGGGACTGGGAGGATGAGTAGGTTGCCACAAGGGAGCCACGTGACAGTGGTGAAGGCCCTGAGGGCAACCATGGAGTTGTTGCTACAGAAAATGTTTCCCTCTCACTTGCCCCAATACTGGCGGAGTTTTGCTTGTGTCATGTGTAGATAAAAATAAGAACTTTTTCAGAAGATCTAAATGTGATTTAATAATTTAATTATTTAATTACTTGGAGACAAGTGGTTTTCATTTACTACAATGGATCTCAATCTTGTTGGCCTCCAGGCTCTATTGTACTGTAAATATTATTACTCATAATAAAACCAACCCAACGTTTTTTCCCCAAAACTCCAAGATTTGGTCTTCACCTGCTGATGCTGGTTCAAATTGGGAGAGGAAGTAGATAAAAAACACCAAAGAAACTTCCTTTGAGATTTCTCATGTTATTTCAAAGACCCCAAAGTCCATATAACCTCTGGAAAACTACAGGTTAACACCCTGCAACCTGCCAGTCTTCTCCAGTCAATCTTTGTCCTTTACATTTCAGTGGGGTAGTCCATGTGTAGGACATACTGGCTAAAACACCCTTTATTTTTGAGTTCTTTTGGTTTTTTTTGGTGGTGGTGGGTTTTTTTTTTTTTTTTTTTTTTTTGGTTTTGTTTTGTTTTGTTTTTTAATTATAGTGGGCAGGAATACATCATTCTTCATGAAAAATATTGAGATCCTTTAAATGATATGTTAAAAGATTTAGCTCTGGACTAAGGGAAGTAGTTTTGAAACCTGAGAATTTGTGTTTGTGTAAACCAAGATTAGCTTTCTCCCCAGTTCCTGACCAATTATTTATTCAGTAGAACCTTACCCCCAGAGGAGCTACAGGAGCTTGGGCATCCAAGTGTCCAGGCTGACATCTTGATTTCACTGAAGTCAGCAGGAGTTTTGCCACTGATGTCTCCTCCTTAGAGTTTGCCCCACAGCCTTGTCAGAGTGGGCAATAATCCTGAAGAAATTGTAGGACAAAGGCAGTCACAGTATAAACAGAGATAAAAATTTTATCTGGGGTTAAGAGGCACAGATGGATATATATTAGGTAGCTTCTACAACACAGGAAAGTTTCCAGGGAGACTTTTTTCGTCATATCTTCTTACACCTTTGTCCATGTCTCTTTCTCCTACCAACTATCTATTTAATATTGCTAGGGAGAAAGGTGAGAAAACATCTATTCACTCGTGCTCATTTTTAACAGTTAATTACAATATATTACATAGACTCATCTCAGCTCCCTGTCTGTCTGATCAAGATGAAGATGTAGGCTCCATCAGCAGATCATTAGAATAAATCTGAATTTGGTTATGTGTCAACATAGTGACAAGGCTTAATCCTTCAGTTATAAGTGAATTTGGTTACAGTTACCTTATTAATACTCATAGAAACCCTACTGAGAGGAAAATAATTGCATTTTCCAGAACACTTTTCTGATATATTTAAACCAAATATAGTGTAATTAGAAAGCAAATGAGACAAGTCAAAAGTAGAGGAGAGAAGGAATCAGGAAACTGATATGAGTGATTTTTATGCTCCTATTTTCGTGACATGTGGCCATCTGATGATTGTTAACTGTGAGATGACACCTTGGGCTTGGTTTTGTGAGCAAATGAACAGAGCTGATGAACTGACCAAAAGGATTTCCCAGCACCTTCTGTCTTTACTAATTTTCCTCCTACTGCCTTTTTTTATCCTTCCTTCCCTTTCCTAGATGCAAAGTCCCACTACTTTAACTCCAGCCTTGGGACAGTTGGATTTTGCTATAAACCAGTTAAGACTCATTAACCCAGCAGATTTTTTTTTTGTTTGTTTTCTTGTGGAGTCTATTTTCTGTCATGAGTTGAACTGGCTCAAAGGGGACAGTGACACCAGAAGTGGAGCCAAATTAATAACAGCAGTGAGGGAGGATGAGGGATTGGTTGAGGAAGAGAAGGAACATCTTTATTTTGGTGGCAATGAGCTGTCAGAGAGGCTCATCCTGTGTCATTAAATTGTAGCTTGAATATGCAAGTTCATTTCTGCTGGAAAGGTCACTTCTGATTTCTTCTGCACTCTGGATTCCTGGCAGAATCCTTCCAGTTTGGTGAAATGTAACTGCTCTTCAGAAAGTGAGAATTTCTGACACAATGTGTTGGTGGGGAAGGGAGAAGGAGGTGTCCTTCGTAGCAGTTTACCACACCAGATCAACAAGAACATCTAACTGCACCCCAAGTGTCTTGCCCAAGATCACATGGGAAATCTGTGGCAGAATGGAAGGCTGGCCCCCTCTCTTTTAACGGCAAGAAAATTACCATACCCCCAAAATCGCATGATCTTGCTGCTGCTCCAGGTAGGATTAGTTGGTATAAAGGAAAGGGATGGTTCCTCATGGATGTAGGATAATCTACTTCATCATTTCAGCACATCCTCCTTTCTTCACATCAGAGAATGGTTAAAACTTGAAAACATGAGGTTATTAGACTTGTCCAAATTTGTTAGTAAAAATGGTTGCTCTGAAAAGTTCTGACCCCAGAACTGTATGAAAATTTAATGTATTTTGCTAAGTTGTCAGCCTTGGGGATGTCCTTTCACAGTCAGTTCCGCAGGTGAAAAATTCGTTCCCTCCTACCAGTTTTGATTTTGCCATGTCTTAATTTCACTGGACACTCCCTATTCCTTAGGGCTTCTGGCAGCAATAATAAATTTCCCCAGCTCCTGCATTGCTGTTGAACCGCGAGACCCGAGCTCCTGCCTCTTTCCGGGTGGCTGCTGGGCAGCGTTTTAAATCAAGGACCCTGGATGCGCCCCTGGCGTCCCCTCTGACATCCCGGTGACTCCGGTGACCGGAGCGCGCCTCTGCGACGCTGCTTGAGAAGGGAGATGCTGGCTCTGGTCCGTCTGACCAGAGGTACCCCAAGGGTACCGTGGGGTGATTTATCGCAGTGGGGGGATGAAGCTGGGGTGCTGGCTGTGGCTGTGGAGGTGGCAGAGCTGTTTTTTCCCGGCGGGAGCGGCGCCCCGGCGCGCGCAGCAGATGGCGCTGCGCCTTTAATTCCTGGGACAGCCACCACCGCTCCCTAGCCCGCTCCATCCCCACCAGAACCGCAGCAAAAAAACATCGGGAAAAATAGAAAACTGCGTTTTATGCTGTATTCTACTAGATCCGACTAATTTTTTTTTTCACCCAAAGATTTAACATGTCTCCCTCGCCGCAAATGAGAGAAGGGCTCCAAACCCACCAAGATACCATCAACCACCACTTCTGAGCATGGGGACTGAAAAATACCATATCAAAAATTCCAGTTTGATTAGTTTTTTTTTTTTTTTTCTTAACTATACCTACACAGTACATATAATACATGAACGTAATAATAAATCCCAGGAATGACATGGTTAATTTGGGATAATCAAAGTGCACTTTCTTAGAGGTTTTAATAAGATTTATAATTATTTATGTACTGTCTCTAGGGAACAATGGGAACTGTTAAACAATTTGCTCAAATACAAGCAGGACATGTATAATGTGGGAGAGTAAAAGAGCTCTATTTTCTTCAGCCTCAACCTCTTACAAGTCTGTATTGCTTTCGATACTCCCATTTCTAGATTGTATGTGGAATGATAAGAAAAAAGGGAACACTTCAAGGGGAAGGGACTGTTCTATCCACATTGAAACTTTCATAGTCCTACCTTAAAACGCAATTTATCTTTATGGCTCACATATAAGTGATATATCACCTTGCATGGTAAATAAGCAAGGTGAACTTTGTGGTAAAGTTCAAACTTACTTTAACATTCTCTTGGGTTATATCCCTATGGCATCTTATTTAGAGATTAACACATATCCTTTTCCACACAATATTTTCAATGCCATGGTTCATGAACACCTGCTTTTTATATCTCTCCTTTTACCGTTGGAGCTGGGGAACTGTCAAAGGAATGAATTGTACATACTGTACTTTTTTCAGTGTGTGTAGGTCTTACAAACCCAGTTATGTTGTTGAGACATCACAGAGAATACATAAAAAGATCCAGAATATTGGTATGCACAAGCCATTGGGCTGTGCCATTGCATTGAACTCCAATGTGGCCTGTGGAGCTGCATGGGAACAGTGAAGTGTGTCAAGGACTTGCTTTTGGAATTGTGGTTTTTCTGCTCCTCTAGTTTGCCTGGAGAAGGGCATAGGAATTTATAGATAGATACAAGCAATATATAGATAGATACATACAAACAATCACAACGCTTTAGGAATGGAAAAATACCTCAGTTTGCTGCATTCATCTAAATACCATAACTTGGCCTCTCTCCTCATGGTCTTGGAAAGCTGGCCCTGAAGGTTACAGGTGAGAGCAGGACTGTGTCAGGGGGAACACAGAATAAGCCATAACCCAATTGTCTGAAAATGTAGCTGCCAGTGGCAACAGATAGAGACAGGTTTAGACTTTCACCTATTTTCTGAAGATTTGCCAAGTGTCACCAGGCTTTTTGCTGGAATTGAATGTTTGTTGAGACTGGGTGTTCCAAGACTCAGTCCTGTGGTTTGCAGCTTGTAAATTCTCCTCTGCAAAGAAAAGGATTCAGGACAAAGCTGTGGGACTTGTACAGGGTGGATGCTGAGGCCTGGGGACATAAAGCCCCTTTATGTGAGTCCCTTTGGATGAGGAGGTGAGTCAAAGCCAAGACACTTCTCTTCACAGATGCTATCCTGACTCAGGGTCCAGGTTAGCACCACTCATTCCTTCCCACTGGGTGAGGGAGTGAGGGAAGGCTGGGAGTAGCCAAGCTCCTGCATCCTGGTCAATATTTGGTCGATATTTAATCCCTCAGATGGGGCTTAGAGGGGATCTTCTCTGCTCCAGGCATGGGCCATGGCACTGCTCAGCCCCCTGGGAATGGAGAGACATGGAAATAGGGAATAGTGACTCTGAGCATGTTTTACAGTCCTAGAGGTTGATTGCCAGTGCCAAAGATCAAACTGCCTTGAAATTTCTCTGCACTTAATCCTCTTTTTTTAAGGTGAGGTGTTATACTCCAGCTCATTATACAGGTCTGTCCTTACTCCTAATGAATCTAATGGTAAAACTCCCACCAAGAGAAGGCTGTCCTGAATTTAGAAGCAGCCAAGAACTGGTAGAAGCTGTAGTTACAACCACTATATTGTTTGCTATAAAAGAGAAAATTAATTTTTAAAGGGGGATATAAACTCCCACTCAAGGCAGTTCTCCTTTCAAATTTATTCTTAAATCAATAAAAAAAAGTTTGATTTTGTTCCTGTTTCTAAATGCACACCTCACATAACAATAAAATCCACAAACATTTGTATATGTCTCAATAAAAGCACTGCTTTTGCAGAGTGTAGTTAAGAAGCTCTAAAACAAACCCAAAGATAATCACACTTAGACCAAAGACATACTTAGGATAAAATAAAAACAGAGCCACAGTAGTTATAAGTCTAGAAGTGACTGGGGTACAGTAAAGTATTGTCACAACTAAATTATGTCTTGGACTGAAGTAGATACATAGTATTAATTGGATGTAGGGCCTTTAACCTTTCTGCAGGAAGCAAACTTGAGATCTAATAATTTTTGTAAAGATGAGCTTTCTGTGCTTCCAGTAATATTTCTGGGCTTTGAAAGGATCCTGACTTTCTTTTCAGATTGTTTTGATGAGATTGGCTCTAATATTTCAACCATGCCAACTGAGAAGGGGTAAGGGAGGATACAGGGGGATGGAAGCTGATTGCATTATTCAAGGGATACAAATACCCTGACAGTGCTGTCTGTTCTCTGCTGCGGATCCTTTTAAGATACTTTGTTGATACACATTTTCATGGATGTGAAAAATTGTGGCAGAAAAGAGTGTTAGCTAATGATTCAAGTATCTCAGCTTACATAGAAGTAACTAGTTGGGAAGAAGACAGGAGACAACAGTGTTTTATATCATACATTAAACTGATTAAAATTTCATTTCTCTGTTATGTTTGCTACCTTCCATTTCCATTACCTGTGTCCAAAGTAAGGTCCTGAATGAATCCTTTTGCTTTTCAATATACAGAATTACCTAATCCCTTCCTCCAACAGGTATCTCCTTCTTAGCAAAACATTTCAATTTTCACCCCAAGCCGCAGCTGACTTCATCAAGAAGAGTGAAACCCTAAAGCAGGTTGACAAACCCACACCTAGAGTTTAAAGAGGTAGTGGGTGGGTTTGTGTGACTTGCTTTTATTGTGGTAGTCTGTTATGAGATGTCAGGAATGGACTTTATCTACCCTTACTCTTGCTCTGAAGAGATTTGGAGAAGCCTGAAGTGCTACTGATGTGAAATTTACATCTGTCTAAAATTATGAATGATGCCTTTCTTTACCCTGCCTTGCAGAACTGTTCAGGAGGTGATAATGGTGAGCAAAGTAGGCACAAGCAGCTTCAGAGCTCATATCAGCTGTCACCACCATTGCATCAGAGAAGGTCTGGCCATGGTCAAAAAGTATTAAGGTACATCTTTTATCCTAGAAACTGGAGTGGGCTAAAGGAATATACATTCTTATCTATATGTCATCTGAAGAGCCAAATCTTAACAGCCACAGGCCATAAAAAACTGTAATCCTGGACTGGCTACAGGCAGGGAAACCACCACACATTCACCAGTGACCTGGATAAACATTTGTTATTAATTTCCTCCTCGTGCAGATGCAGCTTCATCCTAACAGCTGACATTTTATGAAGGATCAGATTTTGTTTCCTTGTAAAAAGAGTTAGAGAAATGCTTAAAAGCCAAAACAAATCTGAGTAATGAAGGGTGATGACATCTAACAGGTCTGCAGAAAACCACTTCTGCTAAGCTTGGGCATTAACACTCTGGGTATAGGAAAGGAGGAAAGGAGTTAAAATCATAATTATTTTTTGCCTCTGTCATCCCCACCCCACCGACAGATTTGGCACCAGAGGATGGTCTGGACCTGCTGAAGCTGCTGAGCACAGTGGCTGCAGGCTACCTGGCCTACAACAGCCACACCTCCCACAACTGCTGTGCTTCTGTGAGGCAGGGAAATGGCTATGGCCAGCCCAGGCTGATCTGCTCCTCCCAGCCAGCACCAACATCCCCAGGCCAGGCCCTGAGTAAGCAGGTATCTCCCCCCAGGCTGGCACAATGAGGTGAGGAAGAAGAAGAGGGGTGGCACAGTGCCTGGCTCGGGGGATTATTGCCACCTTGTGACACAGGTGTCACACCAGGTTTGTGTCACCAGTGAGCCTGCTGAGGAGGCATCTGCCCCTTCACCCCAGTTATTGGTGAACAAGTTAAACAACACTGGACCCAGTATTGAACCTTGGGGGACTTCACCAGTGAAAGGCCTGCAGCTGGATCCTGTGCCATTGATCATGACACTCTGGGATCTGCCATTCAGACAGTTCTCAATCTACCCCACTGTCCACTCATCCTGTCCATTCTTCCTGAGTTTGTGAATGAGGATGTGAGAGATAGTGTCAGAGCCTCGCTGAAGCTGAGGCACACAACACCCGCTGCTCTTCCCTTGTCCATCCAGGTGGTCATTTCATCACAGAAACAACCAAGTTGATCAGGCATGATTTACCTTTGGTGATTCTTGTCATCCATGTGGACAGAGATGGCTTCCAGACTGAGGTGCTCCACCACCTTATCAGGGATTGAGATGAGGCTGACTGGCCAGTATTTCCCTGGGTCCTTCTTGCCCTTTTTGAAGACTGGAGTGACTTTTTGTTTCTGGCAGTCCTCAGGCACCTCTCCTGATTGCCACAAGTGATAGCACATGAAATGTAACTGAATGTTCTTGAATGTTAGGGCAGGTGCTGTGCAATCATTCAGTTTTTTACTAGCTGTCAATGCCTGTTTGTAAGTGAGGTCAACAAGATGTTTACTGTATGGTTGAATGGTTTATTTGAAGTAAAGATGTATGGTCTTTGAATGAAGATATTAATGATGTGACAAAAAAAATCCTGAAAAAGTACTTCTTTCCATAGGCTTAACAGTTAAAGTCGTGTACTAACTAGCTAGATGCCAAATGTAGCCGCAAGGAACGTAATAATACAGATTTCTGTTGCAAAAATAGAAAACAGGAAAAGCAATAAATCTGTTAATCTACTCAACTTTTAAAAATTAGATTAAGATGTGAAGTTCTAATTCTCTCTAATTATTGTAGCTAATGATTTTCTTAAATAAAACATTTTTTTGAGTTTTACACATTATTCCTAAGTACAAATAATTTTATTTAATCAAAGCTTGATTTCAGTTTCATTTAAATCCTATTCCTCAAGTGTCCCATGTGACAATGCAAGCTCCGCTATTAGGACAAATAATAAACCAAAAATTTTAGCTACAATTGTAGCTGAGGGCTGGATTCAAAGAATTTATATATCTTTTGGTATCATAATTCAAATGATAAGCTTCAGTAACTTTAAAGCATTTAATTATTTAAAATATTATTGTAGATAAAACATACAGAGTTAAAAGCCAAACAACAGCCTTCATTAAAAGTATATAATCTAATTTGTGAAATCAAACTATGGAAGTCAAATAATAGCAGAATTAAGTTACCTTTCCAATCTCAGCTTGGTTACTTTGGGTGTAAATACTGGGTCACAATTCTTAATTACAGATCTATGTGTTGCTCCCATTGCTTCTTCTCTTCCTCTTTCAGCAGACAGACTGGGCCGTGTTCTGTTAATAAGCAAGTGGTATTTAATTTTCTTTTTGGCATTCATCATGTGATCTTGTTCTCTCCTACCAGTTCATGTACTGAATTCAGCATGATTATTTTTCTTGAGCTGTTTCTGTAGATTTCACCTCTCTGCTGTCTGTCACAAAAAATAATGGATTTTTTTCTGCAGCAGTCCAACAGATGGGATATGGCCTTAACCTGACTCCACATGGCAGGCTAGAAATATTTGTTGGATTTGAGTGCCCAGTTTCTGCTAGTTAGAGTTTGACTTTGCCCAGCATGGAGCCATATTTTATATGGTAGTTGACTGTGAGTGCTCAGCACTTCTGCAGCTCAGAAATCCCAGAGAATCTAGCCAGGGACCCAGCAAGTGAAGCTGTAGAATTTATAACAGTGAGAGAAGGAGCTGGTTGAAATTGCTTGCCTTGCTTTGGGTAGGAGATGAGCAGCAGAAATACAACCAGCTCTCAAGGACAGTGGGGAAACCATCCTCCCTCTTCTGGTGAAGCCCTAGGAGCAGATTTAGTGGGAGAAGCTGTGAGCTGTGACCATCTCCTATTACCTTCCCTGATGGGATACCTGCAGCCCAGGTCATTCCTGGAGAGTGGCTGTGCTGCTCTGCATTATCACCGCGCCTGAATCCTCTTTTCTTTTTGTGCTATTATGAGATATCCATACCCCATGGGCAGCTGTCTGCCTTTGTTACATCCTCCCATCCATCATCAGTGCCGTCCATTTTGTGCCCAGCAGGAGGGAGAAGTATACGATCATGCTATTAAAGATAATGCCTATGCAAAGAAGGGATTGAATCAGGGCTGGAGAGGCAATTTGATTCTGGCACTTCCTCACATCTGATTGCAACTGCAAGATCCTTTTCACACAGTTTGAGGTGTGTAATTTCACATACTTGAGGGGGGGAGAAAAAAAAGTAGACTGCCAAAATAGGCATTTCATTATGCAGGGTCACAATGAGTCCCAGGAGAGGCAGAGGGGCTGGAGTCTGTGCTGGCCTCTGAAAGCTCTGCTACTTCAGTTAATAGAGTAGCAACATTAATAATCACCAGCTACCAGTGTCCTGCTGAAAGCACTGGGAGGCTTGCTTCCTATAGGCAGGCTGGACAATTGTTAGTGGATCTTGCAGGTATTTCAGGGCAGCAGGGGATGTTTGAAGCCCCTAAACTGTGTTTTCCACTCCAAGTTCAGGAGGGATTTTTCTAGATTTTCCACTTCTACTGCGCCAAACAAGACTGGGATATGAGTATTTAAGTACTCCTAACTACCCAGCCACACAGTTTCCTTCAGATTTCCCTGCTGCTGGGGAAGTTCCAGCCTTCTTGCTCTGTCATCTTTAGTCCCTGAGATCTTCTAATTTTAATGGTCTTTCTCAGCCAGAATTCAAGGTTCCCTTCCTCACAGGCTCTCACAGAGTGCTTGCCCACGCACTACTGGCATTAAGCTCTGGCGTCCCCATGTCTGTCTTCTGAAACAAACATCAGACTGCCCTTAGATTTCTGGCCAGTTCTCCAATTCAGTTTCTTCATTTGCCTCTGTCTTCTCCCTGTTCTTCTTCCACTTCCTGCTCAGAGACCATTATTTCCATATTCTTCTCCAAGGAGGTTGAAAGCGTGGGTAACCCTGTCCTTTAGAGTACCCCAAAATGGATGGAAATATCTTGTAGTTACTCAGGGAAGCACCACAGTGTCAGATCTCTTTATCTCCAACCCAAAGTACTGATTTTGTGGATGTACCTTCAGGGGATGACTGAGGTCTCAGAAGTCCATGGTTCTTGTGTGACCTGTGGTTTTCTAAAGATTGCAATAATTCCTTGGTGTAGATTTTGTAGATATGTACAGAGGTAGTAAAGGATGTTTTTCAGGGATAACCCATGTCTGAATGTCAAAATTCAAGTATGTTTTTCAAAACATTAATGTTCTGAAATAAGGGGCTTGCCACATGGTTTTAATATGGACAAAGCAGGTATTTTTCCATGGTCTTGTTATTGGTAGTAGATGAAGTCTTTTGTCTGAAGTTTTCTGAAGAGGATTTTACAAATTCTGACAAGCATCTGACGTGTCCCTGCTCAGCCTAGTCATCAGCACTGGGACCCTAAAATGGGAATAATTGAGTAATCTCAATAACAGTTGTTGTTTCCAGCAGTGCCTATGAAATTTCTATGCATTGGGCCTAGCTCAGGGAAGTGTTCACAGCATCAAACCTGTCTCAGCTCAAGAAACCTGATCTCAGACATGTGGTGTCATTCTTGGGGTTTCCTGCTCAGGGGCAGGAGTTGGACTCAGTGATCCAACCCTCCAACTCAACATATTCTATTGATTCCACAATAATTAATTTTCACATTTATCCAGTTTTATAATAATGCAAGTCAACAGAAAACGGGATGATGGGAACTGTGGAATAGCCATTATATTAAAAATTATAAAAGGTTAATAGGTGGGGATATCAACCAGGGATGACAGATGATATTTATGCAAAAATGTTCATGATTAGGAATGGTTTGTCTGCTTAAGAAATCTTTGAAGTTATTTATTTGAATCCCATGAACTTTATTAAGAGGAGTTTTAAATCTAGACTAACCTTTACAGATGCAAACTTTAACTGTCATCCCAGAGCTAAGAAAATCAATTATCATGCCTGTAAATAGTATCTGCTGATGCTATTTGTTTCCTGAGTAAGTAGCTTGATAAGAAAGAAAACCATAAGCCTAATAATGGATTTTTCTCCATTTTTAGTCTCAATCACACTATAGTCAATACTACTTAAAATTGAGATGGAAACCTGGTTTACAGGTTGGAAGAGCTAAATTTTGTATAAGGTGTGGATAAAAAAAGCTTTTCAATTGAACAAAGTTATTAGGATTGTGAAGCACATCAGCGTTTCTCATCCTCACTCATTCAACAATTACTCTAAAGTGTCTTTCAGGACAAAGATGCTGAAAGATGCTGAATGTGTTTGAAGAACTTCACATAAACCCACCTCTTGATTCTCTGCATGCTGGGACCGTTTTGCATTACCATTCATCTGTTTGTCTTAGATCATGCATGATCTAAGGATTCATAGTCACAGTCAAATTATGGTAATCTTACAAACTTCTGTGCATCAGGTAAGCAGCAACAATTGCTCATGTGTATGGCCTTAGCCAGTGGCAAATATAAGGATTTTTCCCACTCTAGAAGAGTGTTACCTGTGATAATGTGCCTTGCAATTGGCTTGGGGGTCATGAACCTATGGGGTACTGCCAATTATTTTGACTTGGCTGATGTTAAGAGGCTTTTAAACTGAAAGCTTAAAGTACTTTGTGAATCTGAGCCCTTTGCTCACGTACAGTCCTGGGTACATGGTAGTCTCACAAGTCTTTAAAATGTTGCTCCAAAAGATAGGCTGTTTTATATAATAAATTAATGTGAGAACTGTGGAAAATCCTAAATAATTTCTCTGAAATTATGGGTGTCTTATCTATCCCTCTGTAGATGAAAAAATGTCTACTAATGACTTTGACCTTTTGCTGACAGTTTTTTTCTGTTGACTTGTATATTGTGGGAGTGGCAGCATAGTTAAAGTTGGAATTTCCCACCCATTTTTGCACTGTTTCTCCCAGTAGACCAACAGATGTTCCTCATTAACTTTCAGCAGATAGATTTCTTGTTGATAACTCTGGTTATTTTTTTATTGCACGTAGGAAGATGGGAAGTGCCTTGCTTTTAAAACACATCTCTATGCCCTAGCACTTCTCACAGAATCTTTGAAAAATACTGTCATTTCAAAGCACAATGATAAGTCTTGTTGGTTGGGGTCTTCAAGAGTATATTGATGTTCTAAAATTAAATGTAGAATATTAAGTAGTTTTCTGATTAACCAAAACTTCATGTGTCTGAACTCCTACTTGATTTTAGTATTGATTATCATTTTATTAAAATTATTTGAAATTTTAATACTGCAGGATTTTGCAAAATAAAATTTACTGACTCTTGTGTTCCAGCATCCTATAAGGAGGGTGGTATCATTAGAGATTTCTTTTGCTTGAAACAAGTTCTGCACAGGATCTTTCCAGTATATCTTTGATCCCAGCTGTGATTTTGCACTTTTTTGCAATTTTCTTGGCAGTGAAAATTCTTTTTAACCAAAAATGTAATCTTGAAGGAGATAACTAAACATTTTTCCCCTGAAATCTTTCATAAGAAGAAAAATATTTTTGTAATAAAATTTAATGTTTCTTTCTGTTTCCATTAATGTTAAACCACAATGAATGTCCTGCTTGTAGATGAAAGGCTGCTGTCACACTTGTTGCATCTATTTAACTTAAGTGTTCATCTGTCTCATTTTCTACCTGTAAAAAGTCCTGATGATTCTGGGTCTCCTGTGTATTATGGAGATGTATAAATTACAAATGCTAAGACTTACTTTTAATTTCCTTCCAGAGCTGTATATTTTCACTGTACCAACAGAAATGCCATCAGCTTGGCATTTTAAATTACATTCAGGGTAACAGAGTCAGTACTTTGGCTAATTAATAAAATTACACTAGTGAATGGCCAAAGAAACTGTACTGTTTGATACCTAATTACTGTCCAAGCCACTCTAAATGAGAAATTATAGTGAATGCCTGATTAAAATACAAAAATACTCACACAGGACATACACTCTGAGGACATACTGCTACAAGTGCTCAGTGTTAGAGAGGTTGAAGACATGACTGTACTTCTCCTGCATGTATCTAATTATCAGTTCCTGTGCAAAATGAACATTATGGGTGATTTAAACCCATCTGTGATGAAGAGTGCACGTTCCTTCTCTAGACAAGGGACATGCCAACAACCAGTCCTCATTAGAGCAAACTGGCAGTCACACCTGACATGATGAGAGAGGGTTTTTATATGCAGGAGAATCCTGTAGCCAAGCAGAGTTGTCTCAGCAAAAGCTTGATGTGTGTCTCCTCAAGTCAGCCTTGTCCTTGTCCTGCTACATTCTCCTGCTTTGATTTTGTCTCCTTAGATTTAATGCTCTCCATGCCCTGGGCTTCCATCTGGAGGCTTCCTTGGCATCTGAGACAGATAGCAACACTCTGCCCTGGTCCCTAGCTAGCTGAATATCAAGCATCAGTAATAAAAACCTGTAACAGGCCTAGTCCTGATCTTTGGTCTTAGTGGGACGCAGCTCAAATCTAGTGACATAAAACCACTTCATATGTCTTTTGCTAGATAGGGGAAATCCTGCCTCAAGAAGCTCATAAATCCCTCATTTCCCCCCATGCTTCTTACCCCACCATATGTCCCTGACTTCTAAAACCTGTGCGAAAGGTTTCAGCAGTTTGCTGAAAGGCAAGTGTCTGTGGGGTTGCAGGATCACTTGGTGCTGGTTACCACCTCGGGCGTTCTGGAAAGGCTCTGCTACACGAGGTGCATTTCAGAGATCTGACTGTGTGCTAAACGAGTCCTGCATCCCTGCCTCGTAGCTCTGGGAATGTTAGGCAGGTAATTAAGAAATCACACAGCACAGGTGTGCCAGGTGAAGTTTGGTAGCTTGCTTTTGATCTAAATTGAGATGCTCTGGGGATTTAACTTCTTAAACAAAAAAGGGCATAAATAAATAATCAGGATTTTTTTTTTTTAAGGTTGGAACATGCAGGCTATAAAATTTTGTCTTGGATGTACACAAGTAGGCAATGCTAGAAGATTAAGGCTAGAGCTTTGTTTTACATGGGGGTGTTGTTTTCATTAACTTGTGTCTGATTAATTTTTTCACTGGGAATTTCCCCACTGATATAAACAGGAACAGTGTTTTTGGGTTTTTGGGAACTAACTTGGGAATAAGCTATGAAAGTGTCTTTAAAACAGACCTCAAAAAACCAACAAACCAACCCCAAACTTAGAGTATTAATTATAACACAGGAGTGACTCAAAGCATTTCTTTTTAATATTCATAATTGAAAATGAGACAGCTTTAAAGTCTGTAATGAGTCCTTCAGTGTACCGCACTCTAGTTAGAGCATTATTTCATAGCTGGAAGCCAAGAAACAGGCTGACAATCAATTTTTAAATTATTCTAAGCCCACACAATAGCCTCTTGCCACAAAGTTTCGGCATGGTGCCTATTTTGCTACCATGTGGGTGGGTGAGATTGGGATAAACAAGAACACAACTGCCCACTTTTGATTTTTCATCTTCATTTAAGTTCAGTCTCACACAGATGGTTTCTGTAAGTTTGAAATGTTTCAATGCCTCTCTCTTCTTACACAATTCCCCAATAACCATGAGACAAGAAAGTTATGTAAAAAAGGAGTATTGTATTTTCTAGTTTGAATCATGAAAGTGAAGCGCCAGGAAATAAGAGGAGTATCACCCTGAGAGACTTAGCCTGGCTCTTTGGTCTTCTGAAGAAGGAAAGTTTTCATATACTTTCTCCAAGCAAATTGGGTGGCTATCTCTGAACTATCAGAGTGCCCTTAAATTACTTCTTTTGATACCTTGGGGAAGTGAGATAGCACAGGTGATGTCATAGGGCTCCTTCCAGCCCTGCTGTGTGATTCTGACTCCTTCTACTTTGGAGAGGGAACTTTAAGGGAGGGCATAAGGGCTGTGGGTTTGGAGGGCTCAAGCAGAGCAAGGGCAGGGGTAGGAGAAGACCTCTTGTAGCACTGCAAGCATGTTGTGGACAATTTCCAAATGTTAATTTTATCCTTGCATATCAGTATAGCAAAAGACCAGTTCACATTCTGGGTTGAAAAGCGTTTTTCTGGAGAGTTTGATAGTGGATGTGACTTACAGCCTGAAGTACAGTACTGGGGGAAAGCTGAGATTGCAGTGTGGCTGTGTAGTACATTTTAGAGAAATGCCTGTCTGATGGACACAGGAATGGATGGAGGAGTTGGTCTGGAACTCTGAAATCAAAGCTGAATATAGACACTGATTTTGCAAAGCATGGATTCTGGATTGGGACAGATAAAGACAGAAACTGAAGTAGCAGAGACCTCCTCCAAAACCATTCTTCTTTCATTTGGTAAGGTTTGGACCTCTGCTTTTACACATCTCCAGCAAGAACAAAAAAAATTAAGTTCTTTGCTGTGTAATATCCTGATGGGGTAATTCATCTCCATACAATATTATTTTACAGTTGGCTGATTTGCTTTCTGCTGAAATGTCTCTACGGCCATCCATTAGGCTTTTCATAAGAACAAGGTTCTTCTCTCACTCTTATTCTTAGGAAGTCTGGGACATCAACATGCATTTCTTCCATCTCCCCCACTCCATCACTTCCTCCTCTTATCAGCCTATGTCTAAAATCTGGAGATCAAAAATCAAATATTTTTGTTTATATGCACTTCAAAATATGTCTGTCTTCTGAAAGTTAAGAAAGAATTTCCCCCCCTAAATATTATCTAGAATGAAACCCTTTTTTCCGCTTACCAGCTGTAGTTCAGGGAAATTCTGCTCCCTTCATGCCATCCTTTTCTTCAGTCAGCAGAATACAGAATTTGCCTTCATTCCTTTTTCTTTACCAATAATTTCCTTCCAACTACAAGATGTGTAAATGAAAATGAATAGGGAGTGTATTCTCAGCTAAAGACCTCAGGGTCATATTTCTCCCCAGTGCTGAATCCCCCTTTCTTCTCTATTGAGTTTTGTTACTAGAACAAAGATGTTCTGATGTCTTAATTTTGAGGAGATCTGGAACATTAACAGTAACACAGGAATTATGGGGAAATCTGGACTCTGAGTAAACTCAGCCTGTACTGCACTGCTGTCCCAAGCATGAGTCTCTCCTGTTCTGTTGCAGAGGATTGTGCATTTATCACCTTGCTTCTGGCTTCAAGTGAGATTAGGTAGATAACAGTTCCCAGTTAGGAAGACAACGCTCTTCTCCCAGAGCTGAAGAACTGCTTTTTTTAAGCAGACTATCTTAGTAATGATAAAAGAAGCTGGTGAAACAACTTAGAGCACCTCAGCAAAAATAAACTGGTCACACTGGATAGGAGTTGGACATATCTAACAGTGTTACAAGGCGGTTTAGACAGATGTTCCTGACCACTTCACTATGGCTCTTCCCATCATCCGGGTTAATGGGATTCAGGGTAGCTTGGGACTGGAGCTGCAGGGACTAGCTGCACTTTGACTAATAAAGAGTCTCAACAAGTCGTGCAAGTGCAGTCTCAGTGATGAACTACAACGTTCCTAGGTATGCTGAAGCCTGGATATTTGGACACAAAAGATGGGTCCCACCAGAAAACCAATACAGTCCCTTATTGCTGCCTTCTCATGGCAAGGGTGGTTGGGTGTTCTCTTCACAAGGAAGGTTAAAGCAGCCTCAAATGCACAAAAGTGCAATGTTGCGTGCTGCAATTGACCCGTTCATACAAATGGGCAACCAGCAAGTTTATAGACCCTTCCAGGGTGATGTGCAGGGACAGGCACAGCATGGGCTCCTGAGAGTTCAGTGCTTAGGGCCAGGTGTGGCAGATGCCCAGGAGTGACACAATCCAAGTCAATGTGTGCTTTCACCATGAAGCCCAGACATCGGACACAGATTCACCTTTAGACTCACACTGAGATGCTGCACCCCACCACCTCAGTGTGCTGCTGCAGTGGCAACATAATTATTGCCAGGGAAATTCTACTTCTTGTCATCTTAAACACTGGGGGCTGCCAAACTCAGTGAGAACTCTCCTTGGTTTCAATGGTCTCTTACATCAGTAATACGTTCAGATTTGGAAGGGATTAATCTCCCATTTTTCAGATATCAAACTGACTCTCAAAGAACTTGTGTGGCTTCATGCTTCATTGCAGCACTAGTCCAAAGCTCTCTATGTTCCCCCCATGAAAATTCGGTTTCAAGGATTGCATAGGCTGGTTCTGAATTTAGAACTTATTTAGGTGTCATATTTATAAGTACATGGCATGAAGAAGCTGATAGTAGGATCTATGGCTCCTTAAATTTTGCGTGAATATATGCATTTTACTGTTTTCAAAAATATTTGTGCAGTATGAAAGATTAAAGAAAATAACGTAATTGCTTTAAAAATGCAACAATTGATCTTTTGATGTTTTAGTGTGTAGTTGAGTTTTACTTTTAAGTAGGTACTAAAACTAGTGTGCTCCATTTATTTATGACTGGGGCAAATTTGCCACTTGATAAAATAAAAAACAAATAAACAAAATTAGCAAACAAAAACCACAACAAATGTTGCTGACTTAGATCTCTCCCAGGTAAAAAGCTTATTTTCTTCTGTTTTGAAAATGAAATCTTAATCTCATTAGATCTTGGAGGAAAATAGTTCTGATATATTTTCTGTAGGTAAAAGGACTTGCTTAATGTGCTTTGTTTATGTTACTGTTTTTACAGTAAGTAATAAAATTTATTAGGCCTATTATGCATTTATAGAATCTCTTTGACAATGGCTTTTTAATGAAGTCTTAGCTCTTCTGAACACAGGTTAAGAAAACACAGTACTACAATAACACTGGCCTTGTCAATAGGTCTCTGAAACATGGGAACATTCATTGATCTCCATCTAGGATATATGGCTATTGATTTTAGTTGCAGACCAAGAATTTTGTCTTGTATTTATGTGTTTCTACACCCTAATTTCCCTAATTCTTCCATCAAAACCACTTCTCTTGTCCCTCCATTTAGAATATGGACATGCTTGGAGTTGTACCTAGCAGTGCACTCTTCCTTTGGACTCCTCCTTCCAGTGTCCATGGCTCAGCAGCCAGGCAGCAAGCACTATGAAGGATCTCATACACAGAACAAGGGAGGAGTTTAGAAATAAAAGTTTATATTTGGAATTACATGCAGAAAGAGACTGAAAGCAGGTGCAGGCTCTTAAGGGCTGCAGCAGAGCACATCTTGGTGACCCAGATGGAAGGAGCCAAGGGCACAGACGGCAGAGGTCACTTGTGAGAGGTCTTAACTTCATGTCCGTTCTGTCCTGGACAGAAAGAGAGCACAAGGCTCACTGTGTTTGTTGGGAAATCCATATTTTTTTTGTATTGCTAATATTTATGTATGTTTCCAGTTGAAAACATGGCCTGACAAAGGAGGGACAGCTATCAGGAAAAGGCCAGCTGGTACATGCCATTGGATTGGATCATTTCCCTGCCTTTTTACAGATACCAAAGAGGGGAACTTTGCTAATGCATGGCACTACAGTCTCTGGATACTGAACCAGACAGTGAAGAGAGAGACAGCTCTGCTGAGTCTACTACACCAAGACCTGCAGTTAATCCTACATCCACTATTGTCTTTATGGCTTTTTTGCTGAGACTCTTGCATGGATCATAAAAGTCCTTGCAATCCTCCCCTTGAACCAGACATCAGTTTTAGATGACTTCTAGGCATATTTACAAGTACTTTCAAACCTTCTGGAGCCTAAGACATGAGATTAGGGTATTATTTATTGGCTTGCTTTTGTAATTCTTGTATGATCTACAATAAAATAGTGGTCTAGGCTGTCTAATGAAACAGTAGAAAGTGACAATCAACAGCACCATATCCCACAGCAGGATATTCCCAGGATTCATTCCTAGTATGGCAGGTTGGAAAATCATTGTACAGCCCTTTCCACGGAGGAATTGGGAGTGTGGCAAGGAGTTTTCTGCAGCTGTTAGGTGGAGTACTGCATGTTATAGAAAACTGTTAGAGATATATTTATATATATAAATTGTCAGCCGCTGGGTGTTTGTTAGATTAATGTCCTCTCCTTAACATGAATGCATAGAGGGTAGACCATGTGATTATGCAGGTATGGTAATTATCCTTCAAAGAGTTGGAAGCCTTTGACGTAACCTCTGTGTCCCAAATATGTTGGTTCCAACACTTGCTAGAGGGAAGGATAAGGACTTGATCTGCAGGCCTTTCCCATGTGACAATTTGGTATTGTGCCTTCTAAAATCTGGCAAAATTGTAAATGACAGCAACCTTTACAAGCATTAAAATGACTTTGTAGAGTTTGGTTTCTTTTTTCCCTGATAAATAAATTCTTTGATGTGCTGCTCCAACATGCAGAGACATGCATGAACTATTGTAACTACTCCAATTTATAAATGCTTCACAACAGGCCACAACAAGCTAGCATCAGATTTTAAGTATTTTAAAATTATTTTTTACATGTCTTTACAACATGTCATAATGCATCTTATTATAAAGCAATTTCTCTGATTAATATTAATTATTATTTTCCAACTGTATCTACAATGCAGTGGCACTTGACTGGGAATGTGAGGGCTGAATCAGCCTTACACAAGTTCATCCAAAGAGGAGAGCCCAATTTCTGCATCACCATTCCAGAATTTGTAGGCAAAGACAGCAGACCTTCAGCACCCAACAATCCTGGATTCTTTCAGTTATTTTGTTTTGAACAGATGTCCACTCTGTTTTCCCTACCCCATTTTAACTGGCATTGGTTTTGCCTTGTTTTAGGTTGAAATAGATGTTCTTGCCATGAAAGCAGTCACCTGGCTCACTAGAGCTGATCCAAGACACATATTTTGGTCTATGTCCTCACATCCATCATGGAAGATTAGTTCACAGATGATTAGTTCATGCCTGGGTCTTTTGGGGGAGAATTATCGTATATATATATATCATCATATATATCAGGTGATGAAGTTTTTCAAGTATTTTCATATAAAGAAAGCTGTTAGGAGCCTGAGGGCACTTACTGGACGAGTCCAGCCTCCACCCACCCCTGCCCACGGCCCAGGAGCTCCAGCAGCTCAGCCTGGGCTGTCAGACTTTTTCTCAGCAATGCCATAGGAGTGAAATCTCCAGCTCTTTCTCTGACCCTTTGTCCTTTTGCTTCTGGATGGATGCCTTGGATGATCCCTGGCCCTGCTCTATGCCTTGGTGTGCTGGGAACTGCCAATGGACCCTGCTGGGACTGGCACCACTGAGGAGGAATGGGACTGTGTTAGATCCTGCTCAGCTCCACAGCCCCAACAGTGCAGAAGCATCCAGATTTTGTGGTATTTTCTAGAAAGAGCAGCAAGCACAGTGCTGAAGTGCTGAAGTGTAGTCAGTAACATTAGACTTGTTTTCCAAGCTTTTCAAGGACACAGAGCTTCTTTCCCAAACAGAAACAGCTACCTGTCCCCCAGCCCCTCCCAGATCTCTGCCTTTTTTACGTACTTTTGTGTCTGGCTTGTATTACTAGAAGCTCTAAGGCTCATCAGATTTTGTTCTGTGATTCAAGTGGAGTTTTGCCAAGAAGAAACTTTAATTTTAGTTTCTAATCATCAATAAGAACAGGTGTGTCAGGACACCTAAGAATCAATTGATATGGTGTTTTTATCCAGTAAGGATGTGCTTTTAATATGATACCAAATCCAAACACCAAATCCAGACACCTTTTTTTTGGTTTTCACAGAAATCCTTCCCAGCTGCCAGCAGACAAAGTCCAACCCCTTTGTACAGCAGAGGTGCTGTGAACTAATGTTAGTGTCAAGTCTCATTGTCTACATCCAAGGATAAAAATGTTAAGTTTTCAAGATCAATGAAAATCATCCACTTTCATGATGCATTGTTCTCACTAACAGTGATGTACGGGAAGCACCTGAGAGTCAATCTGGAAACTTCTTTGGCCAGAACACAACAATATCTCTTGGTTGTTGATGCGTGGTCTGGCAGCTGTTGCTGCTAATCTGGTTATCAGGGCCTGCAGGTGTATCTGTATTTACACAACTGGCTTCTAAGGACCTACATTTATCAAGCCATGATTTATACTCTACAGATTGCTTGGGTTTTAAATTTTTTTAAAATATTTTTTATTGAGCACTGAGGATAAGAAAGAATGAGGGAAGCCTAGTCTTATTTTCATGCAGGTTCAAGGTTTATTAAATTCCCCTGCATCAGTTTACATTCCTAGATGTTCCTGTCTGTGCTGAGATGAGTCAGGGAGGAGGGCTGGCAGCAGTTAGGTTTTGGTACCATGCACAGCTGTAGGACCCACTGGAGCTTAGTTCTGCATGGGGCCTGTGCCACATGCTGCTGCTGGGTGCTGACAGAGGATTTGGATGCCAGAGCCTGTGAATTTGGATCTCCTGCCTTCATGACCTGATATGGAATCTGCTCTTGGCATTGCCCTGCACTGGGAGCGGGTTTGGGGATGGTGCTGCCAGAATAGACATGCCCACTGCAGTGCCATCAGGGTGCATCCAGATAGATGAACTTCCTGGCTTTCGTTTCATGCTTTTCTGCCCTAGATCATAAAGAAGGCAAGGGCGGGTCTGGCAGACAGTGCCCTGGGCAATAGATTATTTGAGGAGTCTACAGGGTATACAAATGAATACGCCTCTTGTCTTATACTGGGATAAGGAATGATAAAGCTACCGCATGCCCTTTCAAATGCCACTAAGTTTTCAGCAGCAAAGTGACTCTCAGTACTGTATTTAGGTCTTACCAGGCATAATTCTTTATCTGTAAACCCCATTAATAGTGAATTCTTTCTTCTCCTGCCCCTGAAGCATCTTGTTTCAGTCCTAAGGTCAGATGAGAGGTTCTGGTTCTGGCTAAACTTTCACCAATTTCATTAGGTACCTACATGCTCCACAGATCACTTGAGATAATGACTGAAATCGTGTCTCTTGGAATGACAGAGTCATCCTATGATCTCGTTACCTGTGTAATGTGAAATTATTGTCCAAAGACACTGCCTTTTTATTGGTGTTTTTTGTAGCATATTGTTTTTGTTTTGATGATAAATTCAATTGCCCTGTCATGTGACCAAACACTTCTTGGCGGATGTCGGTCTTTCATGTAAAAGAGATCATATTTTCATTCATCTTATTTTAAGTGACCTATTGACATTTTCATAACAGAGTAGACTTACAGTCATGGTTTGCAGAGGAATAACACTAGAATTTTTCTAAGTCTCACTAGTCTCCTTTAAAGTTTCTTCTTTTACTTTCCCTTCTTGAATCTGTCACTGAAGACCCTGACACTTTTGTAATTGAGCAGAACATTAGCGATGACTCTTCCAAAAATAAATGTTCATAAAAATGAACTAACAGGAGCCAAGCGACATCAAGCAGAAATATTGCAGTGGGTGCTAGAATCCATCCCAATTTATGACTCTGCTCTTCTTGGTATTCAGCTTAAATCTGAAATTCTGTCAGTACTTAGTCACTTCCACAATATTCCAATTTTGCATTGCTGCATATTTTAGATGTAAAGAGAACTATTGATTATTTCAGTGATGGAAAAACCCTTTTAAGTTATCTTGTTTGTGGTTTCTGATGAAGTTCCCAGAGGAACTCCAGGCCACTGGAGATCTCAGAACAACCTTGAGGCTGCTTAGAGAGGTGGGGAAACGTGTCCTTCTTGATCTCAGTCAAAAAGGCAGCTGCCTGGAGCTTGATGCTTGTGGGGCACAATCCTCTGTCTGCATAAGGTGGGGCAGCTCTTGTGAGACGGGTTAACTCTGCTACTGCTTAGTCTTATTCTTGAAGATGACCCTGATTAACCAGTTTTCTGCAGTGTGGAGAGACAGAGGCTTATATAGGAAAGGCATTGTTCTCCAAATATCGTCTCTTGGGGACCACATTGGTTTCTGTTTTGTAACTGGTGAAGAAGGGAGGATGTGGGAGCCTTGCTAGGTTTTGTTTTACAGCGCTGGGAGGTACTGGTGGAGGTTGGGTGATCACCTGCTTTGAAGGCTGCTGTGGAGAATCACAGTGTAACAGCCCTTTAACAAGGCACATCTACAGTACACTGGGAGGTGTTTCAGGGCTGGGAACAACAGTAATTTGATAATGAACTATTTGGGATATGATTTTGCTGAAGACATTCATCCCTGAGCTATGGCTCTGTTTCAGGATAATGATAACAGGATAATGACTGTCACTTAGCAGAAACTTACTATTAGTCAGAGGAGTAAAACCTGAGCTGGATGTGGGCAGCTGTAATTCTCCTTGAAACCCTGGGTCTAGGGAATAGCTAGAGATGGACACCTCTGAAGGTCAAAGGAGAGGTAATCTGGAAGACCTACTGAGAGCCACAGGAGCTGCAGTCACCGGGAAGCAGTAGGTGCAGTATTTATTAGAACAAGAATCTCTCAACAGGAGCCTAAGTAGATACTGAGTTTTACAAACTTCTACTGATTCCTGTCAGTGTGTGCACAACACATACTCTAAATTGTTGCAAAGCACTTTCTGCACTGACTCATAGTCCTCAGCATAAAGACAGACAGATCATTGCATTCATTTATGTATAGGACTAACTGCTACCCCCTAACATCACAGAAATGCATGTCAAAAATAAAAATCATGTACTGACAAAAGTACACAAAAAATCAAAGTAATATTTTATTGTAGTGTTGAGCCCCATTTCCGCAGCAGAGTTCCCTCTTTCAGCTGAAATGGGCCATTACTGGCATACACTGCAAACTCTACAAAATTTCAAGGGAAAAATAAAGGACATTGTCATCATATTGTCCTTCACTAACAAAAGTTACCTCCACTGTTTAAATAATATCATTGGTCTTTGGCTCCCTGCATTATTTAATAATCTTGGAAACTTCTGTGACCTTTAAGCAATAGTAAACTGTGATTGCTTGACAAATAGGTCAATGTTTGTATAATAGTTGTGTCTTTGGAGGTACAAAAATATTCATCAGAATGCTTTGACTGACTTCCCCCACCCTTCCTTTCGTTGGCAGTTTTCCCGCAGCATTGCCCTTTGTTAAACATTATTCCACTTCAAGGGTATTTGCAGGACTAGGAAGCAGGCAGAATTATTATGGTCCTTGAAAACACAGCGTGGGGGAGGTTGTGTGTTCTCTAAGACACATTTGCACATGCACACACATGTATGCCGTGATTAACTGTTACTGTTGGTAGAAATGGTGTGTTAAAAAATTTGGTGAAATTATTGGTGTCTTGTGTGCTAAATACCTTGGTGTAGATACATTGGATTTACTCCTGGTTAACATGCACCCTGTTTTAGGGGGATGATAAACTGGTATTTGCTGTTTGAAGGGCATACTTGAAAGCAAGGAACTGAGTTTGAACTTCTGGTTTTATTGTTAGCAGTGTTGGTTGCAGGGCCAGTTAAGCAAACATGTGGGCTCCTGCATGTTCCTTAGCAATACTTAAAGGGAAGGTTGTATTGACACATTCTCTATTACTTAAGTTTGAATTAGTGTGATCATAAAAGTCAGAAGTGGCCTCAAACACGAATATTGAAGCATGCAATAACTTTGCTCCATGGCATTTTATATGAAAGTGTCTGTTGTGTCACCATCAACTGCTGGATTTTACACACCTTAGTGATATCTATTTCACGCTGGAAACTGTGCCTCAGCATAGGTGCCTAAGAATAATGAAATACCAGTTTCACTTTAAAAAAACCAGGTGTTTTTCTACTGCAGTGCAATACACACACGTGAATATAAATACAAACACATGAATATATATTATTAAAATATATAATGCTTTGTGGGATGAAGAACTTGGAAAACAGCTCTGAGTTTTTAAACACACATTGTAAATATTCTGCCTCTTTTAGTCTCTCTTATGGTGCTGAGTTGTGTTTGTCAACATACAGTATTTGCATTCAAAAATTTTGCCACACCACCTGCTTCTTAGAGAAGGAATCAGACACAGAGCATTTGCTATTTGCAAATATCTTTAATTGCAGCTGATACCACACTTCAAATCCTACATGCTTTTTTGAGCATCAAACAAAAGACTAAGAAGATGATTTTGGTAAGTTCCAGAAAGCAACTGGAATACTTGGATTTCAAATAAGGTTGTGGACTGGTCCATAAGCATTATGATGACCATAATTTTGGGTGCATTTGCCCAGCAGTCATCTCTAGGTTAAGAGCTGAAACCCATGTTGTGCCTGGCAGGTGTGTGTTAAGGCATATATGAGGTCAAGGTCTGGTTTAACAATGAGGAAATCTTCCTAGCTTGGGAGAGGTTACATATGCACTTGGCATATTTGAACTAAAGCCTCTTTATCTGTTGGCTTTTCTTCCAAAGGCAGAAGCTCTCGGCCTTTTCAACTCGGAGCAGGGAAGTAGGAGCTGTTGGCATTTTGGTGCCATCTTTGAGCTGGAGCTCAAGGATCAATTCCAGCCCTCTGCTTGGCTTGCACCATTATTAACGCTGTAACTGGGACACTCTGGAGCAGTTCTGACTCAGTAGTTCTCCATTAATTAATTAGTAATCCTCTCTCTGAGAATAATGCCAGATTATAACAGATACTGATAACTCCTAAGTATTTATTGCATTCAATAAATAGAGGCTTCAAAGAATGTACCTGTTAGTGAGGTGTGGGCTATTTAATTATTTCCAGTGTTAAAGCTGTGAAAGGAAGCTATAAGGGTTTTCTTATATTTTTTTCTTTTCCTTGGTCAATAATCAGTTTTAAAATATTTATCTTTATTTAATCTTTAACTTTTGGAAAAAAGTTTTATTGTGTGTTCTAGGTTTATGCTTTGGCTGGCAGCAAAGCAGAGCTTTTAGCAGAGCTCTTAGCTCTCTTAAGATCTGAAATAAAAAAAAGAAAAAGTAACTCAGGTAAGCGCTCTGTTGGAGTTGAGGTGAGGTATATTAGCACAAGAAAATTAAACTATGCATTTATTCATTAGCAGTGACTTCAAGCTGCAAATTATATATATTTTTATAAAATACACTATTCTAAATATTTATTGAAGAATCAGTCAGCATGAGAGGAAGGATTGAGATATTTTTGTTTTCCTTTATCTCAAAATTAAGATTAAAGATTTTTAAACAAAAATTTCAGGGGAAGGTCCCCAAAGATACAGACAGTCTTAGAAAACACAGCCTTTCTAGAAAAAAACCCAAAGAGTGTATGAAGTCAGGTTTGGCAGGGGAAAGAGTTGTTTGCAGTCAGAAATGTTCTCCTGAGTGTCACTTTTTTATGATAATCTACAGTTACTGAGGATATCTACACTTACAAGAAAATAAGATAAAATACATTATGAAGTAAACATAAAAATTTTACTAATTTCTCATTGGAACAAAAGTGAAATTTTATAATAAAGCATGTTTCATCCTCCTTCTCTCCACTGTTCTGGCCCTTAATGGTTTCTTTTGCTGTCTTTCCCCACTTTTCCTACTTTAATTCCTCTGCAGTTTTTACCATCTCTTCCCATTCTTTTTCCCCAATCTTCATCTAAAACTTCACTCCTCACTCATCCATGATGTCTTGGAACTGCTCTTTTTCACCCCAGCCATGAATTGCCTTTTGCCCATGGCCAGTTTGTTTAACACTGGGGCTATTGTTATTTCCAGGGTTAAGATGGTGAAGCTGTAGGGAATGTGTTCATATGCTCTCTTTCCAGTTCCTGTATATCCCAGAGGCCTTTCCAAGACTTCTCTTGTTGTCCCATGTTCCCCAACCATGCATTTTCTGGCTGCCCATTTCTTCCTCATATTTTTGCTTATTTCTTCTTTCCTTCTCCACTCCCTCATCCACAAATGCAAACTCTCTTTTTATATCAATCAGAAATATTGTGGTAATATTTTCCTAAACTCAGCTTTAAACAATGTAGCTTCTCTTTTGCATATTACTTCCTGTCTTTTCTGAATAAGATCCCTTTTCCTATGATAATTTTAATTTTTGAGAGTAAATTCTTATAACCTTCTACAAAAAAAAAAAAAAATCAGTAATTTTTTTTTCACATCTCTTGAATTAGGATCTCTTTTTTCATGATGCTTGTAAAATGAAAGTTAGGACACTGGTGTACAGAGACCTTCTGATTGACATTTCCATTTTCTCTGGGTGCTTTTATCCTTACTTCTATGCAAATGATACATGATGCATGGAAGAAGGTAAAACAGTCTTGTAGTTCAGTAGAAACAGCAACTCTGCAGTGGGGTCCTGTTTAATGTGTGTTCAACATTGCCTTATCATTATTTTTCTTTGTGAATCATAAAATTATAGAATGATTTGGCTTGGAAGAGACCTCAAAGATCATCTTTTTCCAACTCCCCTGTCATGTTCAGGGACGTCTTTCACCTGACCAGGCTGCTCCTAGCCCCAACCAACCTGGCCTTGAGCACTTCCAGGGATGGGGCATCCACAACTTCCCTGAATAACTGTTCCAGTGCCTCACCACCCTCACAGTGAAGAACTTCTTCCTTATATCTAATCTAATATAACTTGACCAAATTCCTAGTGAAGCAAAGCAAAATTTTACCAATTCACAAAAGTAAAATGACACCTATAATAACTGCAAAATAAGATTTCCCATCTTTGCAAAGCAGTAGTACCAGCATCTAATGGGTACCATTAGCCATTAGCCATTAGCCATGGGTACCATTAGTCAGTCCCGAACTTCTACAGTATTAGTGGAAAAGTGTTTTCATTATAAAATAAACTTCTAAAAGATTTAGATAGCAGTTTCCTCAAATTAACTAACTTTGGAAGAGTGTTTCAAGGGGGAGAATATGATGTCCTCCTTTCCAAGCTTCAAGTCTTAGCATGTCCTGAAATTCACAAACCAGTTCTGCTCTGACAACATGCAGTGACCTTGTGGAGAAACAGCAGTTTGTCAAAAGGAGCTGTTGATTCATCATGTTTAATACCAGCCTTCAGGATTCCAGGAAAATGGGTGCACAATGAAATATCAGTTATAGCTTTTATGAGTAACATCTTTAATGTGAAAACCATTGCTTTTTAAATCCACCATGATTCATACTAATAAATGAATATACCATAAGCCATTAGTATTTAGCATACAAGATGGCAGAAAACAGCTCAAAACCTACAGTAACCGAGCTGAAAGAACTATTTGAAAAATCATAACAAAGCAATAAATGTTTAGTACATGACGGATGTGCATCAAGGCAATGAAACATTGGAAAGCAGAGAATGACATTTTTCTGATCTGATATAAAAAGTTGATCACAAGAATCAATAATGTAAAGAAAATGCATTTTTCCTCGTATCTGTATTACTGCAAATTGCTCTGCTGTGAAGGAAAATCAATTGTTGTTATGGCTATTGAGTGCTTTTTAATAACATGGGCTTCTATACATGGCTTTTTGGTAAGCGTTACTCTAAATTCAAACATCTTTGTAAATCTCTTATGTGAACTATCTTATAACTTAGATATGATTCAAGTTATGCTTGTAAAATCTCCACTTAAAATGAATCTCCATGTGACAGGTAATTGGCTTCAGGCCTGTTTTTTGTTATTGATTTAACTTAATGCCAATGTACACAGGTGTGTTGGCGGGTTGTTCAAGCTTCCAAGGCACCCACATTTGGCAGGACAATAAATTGTTGCATAATAAGATTATTTTCCCCCTTCAATCTTGAATCTTTTCAAGAGCTGTATTTTAAACCTTTGTAGGTATGTACGTGGGTGAGAGAAAAATACCCAACTGTGTTACCATGAGGCATGTTTCGATTTATTGTTTGAGGCGCTCAAGGAAACAGCATCATGTAGATAAGATATCTGCAAATGTATATATATATATATATATATATATATATATATATAAATGCCAGCTGAAGAGAAAAAAGCCAACTTCCTTATATAAATTAGATTGTTTCCTATTTTTTTTTCATGATATAAAAACTTACACATTGTTGTTAGATGAAATGGGTTACGTTAGAAAGAAATTTCAGTGCTAAGAATTAGCACTGAAAATATTAGCTGTTCAATGTGCTTTAAATTCAGACAGCAGATGTGATTTACCCTTGCACACAGAAATATCTGCATCACAGACATCCAACTGAGGCCTCATTTGAATACTTTGAGCAAAATCCTGGCTCTGTTGAAGCTGATGGGAATTTTGCCATCAGTTTCAGTTGGGCTTCAGCTTCCTTCTCCAGTGATGAAATGAAATGTGTGGCAAGGGAGGTATCCTTGAGGAACACACAGGCTCATATGGAAAAAATATAGAGTGCAACAGCAGGTCACAGGTGATGCAAATTCTCAGGAGAGCAGTGACCTTGGAGGAAAAGAAGGGGAAGCACTGCTGAGAGGGCTTTTTGTAGAGAGGTGGGAGGAGATTTCATGAAAGGATGTGGAAGAGTGTTGCAAGTATAGCAGGTAGCATGATTGAACGTGTAACATTGTGAGGAGGAGAAAACACTTCTACTTTCACAAGCCTGAAG
The DNA here is from genome assembly GCA_018697195.1 of Certhia americana. Classification (NCBI taxonomy): domain Eukaryota; kingdom Metazoa; phylum Chordata; class Aves; order Passeriformes; family Certhiidae; genus Certhia; species Certhia americana. The sequence continues at coordinate 7,777,761 of CM031858.1, read as the reverse complement.
AAAAGAATGAAGAATTAGGTGTTGTTTCCAAACTTTAGAAGAATATGAATTGGGGGAAAAGCTTTGTGATGGCTCTTCTTTCACACAGATGTTTCTCTTGGGCTTAGTTCAAAAGGAAGGATTTGTTTAGCTTTCGAGATTTGTCCACTAATCTCTGTTTCAGAGGAAAGCTTTCCATCCCCTCACAAGGAGAAGGCCACATCTGAGAAAGCCAACTCAGGACAGGAGTGAAGTTCTTCACCTGGATGATTCAGAGCAGCTGCATTGCACTGGAGTAGGCATTCAGTCAATCTCTCTCCTGGGCCAAGAGCTGCTTTTTTTCATCCTCTTTGAAGAAACATAATACTGTCAGCAAGCTAATACAATACCAAAGCTCCAGTGATGATTTTGGAAGTAACGTGGTTCCTTAATATTTTTCCACAGTGATTTCAAGGAGCCTGGGCTCCTCCACAGCCTGGGCTAGTTTAATAGAAGTGTATTGGGTACTGCTGGTAAATATATAGCAATAATACATTATGGCAGATCTCGTACATTTTATAATGCTAGAGCCAATCCATTAGCTTCTTGGCATAAGCTGCAATTACTCTGAAAGAGCATTTGCAAGCATCATGTCAAATTGTGCTCTGAGATGCCATAGGTTAAAAGTCATCAACACCTTGGTTAAGGTCTGTAGTGTGAAGGAGATGATGCACATTCACTATGTAAAAAATCCTTATGAAATATTTATCAAAAGCTCATTGCTCTGGATGCCCACTAGACTCTATTTTGAAATTAAATAACTAATGTTTTTTTCTTCTCTTTAAATACATGAATATTTTATTCCAAATTATATGGTGATGAATTAAAACATACCAAAACAAAACACAGAGGATTGTTTCAATTTGAAGGAAGACACAAGCTGCTCAGAAATACCCTCCCTTTTTCTTTGCAAATGTTTCCATCGGAAAGATGGTAATCTGGAAACAAGATGCTGTGCAAGTTTATGTGTGAAAGATGAGGATGATGGAGGTTTATACCTCTCAAGAAGATGCAGAACAAAATCAGAGCCAGGTCACTGTTTTCAAATGGTTTATTAACCTTGATAAACAGGGCTGGGAGAAGCAGCATCACAGATGGAAAATGGTCCCAAGTGCTGTAGTGACAGCACAGAGGCAGGAACTGTGAGCTCTTGCAGACAGTGGGAAGCCCCCTCCCCTCCCCTCTGCTTTAAAACCAAACTAAACCAAACCAAACCAAACCAAACCAAACCAAACCAAACCAAACCAAACCAATTTTCTTCAGTGCACACAAGAGAATGCCTGGCATCTGCTACCAAGCAGCATTCTTTCACTATCTATCAAATGGCACGCTCATCCTCTGCCAAGAAAAATACTTGTTCCCAATACTAATCATGCTCCCTGACTACCCTCTAGTGTATATTCTTCCAGGACTGCTATCCATCCATGCAGTCATTTCAAAGATATTAAAATTATTATGAGGAAATCTCTCACCTATTGTGCTGGCAAAGGCTGGGATATGTTCCAGGGGCAATGCCTGCAATTCCCAGAGGGAGGACTTTATGTCACTTTGTCCAGTGCCTCATCTAAATGAAGAGACATCATTGCAGGGCCTCCATGGGGAGTCACAGGCAGGGCTCTGGTGTAGGGGGAAGACTGTCAAGGTACAAACTCTTGGAGAAATTAAAAATAAATTGATGAAAATAGGAGTCGGTAAATAGATCCCAGAGACTCTTGTGACTGTAGGCTTAAAAGGAAAAAGAAAAATGTCATTGTAATATTCCTAAAGACACTTGAAAGGCAGCAGCTGGGAACTCAGTGGGAAGGTTTCTCTCTTCTGCTGTTTATTTGGTTAGACTGACCCACTGTACTCACACAGACCCCAGCTCCTCAACTACAACTACAGGATGCATCCCTGGTCAGATCCTTCAGGTAGTTTTTTAGGATAAGATTGAGGCTGTTCTCATCAGCCTCTGGAGTTCCTGAAGTTCCTGAAGGTATTAGTAATTTGTTCTTCCACCTGAGAAATTGCCCTAGATATCACAAGAAGAAAAGTGCTTGTTTTCTGATCTCTGCCTGGAAATGAAATATCTTAACTTGGTCCTGCATAGTTCCAAGAATTAAATCCCTTCCACGAATCTCTAAAGATTTGAGATTTGGGCCCCTTCCTACCAGAAGGCTATTTGTGACTGCATCAACAGGTGTCCTGAGACTGCTTTGCAAACTGCAGCTGCTGAACAGCGACCAGAGAGCAGCCAGGAGCATCCTCACACAGTGGTGTCGTGTGCTCTGCAGGCCACAGCTAAACCACCCTCATTACGGCAAATTCTTCAGATGTTTGAACAGCAGAGGGTGGGATTTGTGTCGTTTATCTTTCAACATCTACAAAGTAGATGTCTACCGCTGTGCTAATCACTCCGGGTTCCCTTTATAGTCAAGGAAGAGCAATAAGTGCTTTTAAGGTGCAATTTGCCCGGCTCATTATAGACATTGACTTTGGGATGACATGAATCACACCCAAAGGTTCCTACATGTGCAGCCTGTGAGGTTCTCACTGACAATGCCCTCAGCCTGGGGTGACTTAAAGGCACATTATGTTTACAGTATATGTAATACACACATTTGTGTCCCTCTGTTTAATTAGATGAGAAACTCCCAGTGCCTGTTACAGACCCAGCTTTGAACATAGGTGATGTAGGCTGTTTCTGCAGAAGTGGAGCAGTCTGGAGCAAGCAGTGGATCATCCTTGTTCCATGAGGTAGAGGAAACATCTTTGTTCACAGAAGGATAATTTTACACAAAATGTACAAGGATCAGTTACAACTGCCACATCTTCCTAGTCCCCATCTCTCTCCTCCATGGAGTGGGAGGAGAGGGGATCATGAACATGAAAGTTTGGATGACCCTCTTTTAGAGGAAATTTTATATGCACACAAACATATCCAAATGAACAACAAAACACAGAAATTTCCTCAGGCAACGTTCCCAAAATGTTGCCTAGAAAAAGTTTGAAATGAATTATTACTATTATTTTTAATTTAAACTGTACCATGGATGTTCATAATTTTCAATATAGTGGTGTTAGTGAAGTCATGAAAGTTTAAAGATATGAGTAGGGCAAGGTATATATAGGAGGAAGAAACAGATTTTACTATTCTGATTGATGTATTGGGAAAGCAGACAAGCTTTAGACACAAGGTCTTCAGGCAAACAGTAACAGGGAGAACTCTGACCTCAAAAGTAAGTTAATGGATAGCATAAACTCCACAGGGATTGGAGACAGTACACATTTCTACAAGGTGTTTGAATGGATGTTTGTCATAGTAAGTTTTTAACAGGGACAACAAATTGGTGTTGGCTCACTTTTTGGCTTTTAAAGCAGTGAGGTAAATTTATTTTCCTGTATCTGGAAAATATTTTACATTTTGAAAATGTTCCTATCAGAACTGCGATAAAACCTATCTATTAAAAATAATAGAAATTGCAATAAGTTTATGAGTCAATAATGAATAATTGCAATATTTTATTTGAAATCTTAGCATATTTTAGTGCTCTTTTTATTACTGATATTTTCCTACACATATACTAACATTTAAAAATCAAGCCATTTTGAAGGCAAATGAAAAAATGATGCTAATGAATCACTCAAGAAAAAAAAAATCAGTCATATTTCTCCTTAAAAAAAATATCTGTTTTAAGAATATCTTTTTTTTCTAGGAATGAAATAAAGCAACACATTTTCAGCTCTTATATCCACCTGCAGACCCAGCACACACACATGTGCCACACACCTGACACTCATCTGTCTTTTTCTGCTGCTCTGGCCCTTGCTTATAAACAGCTCCAGGTTTTTACCTATGGGATAGTCTCCTTCTCAGGGCAGCTACAAACCCCTCATCCTCTCTTGACAGTGTTGCCTTGCAGTGCTTTCTCCTGTGCAATGCAGATTTCAGTTTCACCAGCTTTTTTATACTGCATGAGCTTCTCCAAAGAACTGGGAAACCTGAACCCTTCGTCCACTATTATTATGGATATCTGTTTTTCTAAAGCCTAGACATTTGCTGCACTAACTTAGCCCATGGGGAATCACTGGCTGTGATTATTAGACCTTAGAGATATCAAAAGGATAAATACTATTTTTGTGTTAAGGTTGATAATAAACATGCCTCTGTTTGCACATATTGTTCATCACAACTGGTGATAAAGAAAGTGAGCAGCTGATCCTGATACCCCTTGAGTCCTGCTGTTCTATCACAAAAAGACACTGAAGCATTGTACACATATAAAAAGAAAATTAATTGCTAAGAGATTTTTTTTCAGTAAGTGTGGGCTTGTTCCTGAATCCTGAATTCATCACACCATCCAAAAAATTTTCAAGAGATTTTTAAGAATTTCTGCAAGATGCATGATGTGCCTGACCTTTTCCTAGCCCCTTCTTTCTTCCCCTCACACAAATAATTTTGCTATGAGATTTTACATCTGCCGGAAGCATCCACTGCTCAAACAGGAATATTCCTTGAGCGAGGAGATGCGAGGACCTTGCAGCCTGTCCTCACACTGGATCTCAGAGGAACTGACCATCAAGTCCTAATCTGTCCTGAGCAGATGCGATAAAAGCTGCCTAGTGCTTTTGTTGGGAGAGCAGCCCAACCAACACCAGGACTTCTGGGGACTCTTCTGTCAGAAAGAGAATTTAAGAAGGAAAGAATAAAATAATAAAAGCCCCTTTCAGAGAGGTTTAACATTTCATCTGTGCTCTCTGGTCCAGTTGTAATGTTAGTAAGACAAGAGCAGATATAGCTGAAAAAAAAGATGCTAACAATCACAATAGATATTTTTAGAATAATCTAAGAAGTCCTGAAACAGATGAAACAGATACATTCAACACCCACAAGAAAGAACAGTATTCAAACAATTCATAATCCAATACTGTCCCTGTCACATTCTCCTAGATCCTCTCTCCAGTTTGATACATATTTTCATGGGGATCTGAGAAAAATATGTTTTGAAGGGTCTGATGAAAGGGAGACTGTTGCACAACTTTGGCTGTTGATATAGTCATAAAATATATATTTATATACAGTTTTATATATACAAAGTGAACCTCACAGCCTACAATATCTTACTGGAGCTCAGATGTAGTGAATGACACATAATATTTGTGGAAATAGGATCTATAACCTAATATATTCTTGCATCAAAGAATAATATCTCATAAATAAATCATTACAGCCTGTCACATCTATGGCTTCTCACCATAGTGTATAAAATTATGTATTTTGAGATATGGAAGAATGTTTCAACAACAAAAAAAATTATCCTGTGCTAATGCATGTGCTGTCTTGGAGGTGTTATTGCCTTACTACTGTTCATTGTAGAACAATCCATAATATCAGATGAAAGACAGCATTTCTGTTTTGAAAAACTGGTGCAATTCGCGTGCAGCTTTTCTCTTTCAGTAATTAAGAAATCAAATAAGCCTGAGTGAAACTATTTAAGAGGTTCTAGATATAATTAGAACACCTCATTCTCTCATAACTAATTCCTAATTAAAGTAATTTGTCTTTTTGCCCTTCTTTTCAAGGGTGAAGAGCAAGTGGTGATGAATGCTCAAAATCAGGAAAAGTGAAAATTGCAGTGTGTTGATTTGCAGTGATTGAGGATGTTCCAGTTTTTAACAGCCACCTTTGACTGAAATGGCAAATGAACCTCCAGCCACTGTTTATGTTGCATATGTGCTATCTGGTGCTCAGCTAAGGCTAGTATTTGTCATATAAAATAGTTGCCACCATCCAGAAAGCCTGAATATATAAAAGCTGCCTTTTTTAAAGAATAGCACATTTCAAGGAGAGTGGGGAAGAAGAGATGGAGGGTGTACAGGAGGGTTAAAAAGTCTGAAATTTGTTCCATAGGGTAAAAAATTGTCCTTTAAAATTTTTTCTTGCAGCTGTGCCCAGATGATGATGGATTTATCGTATGAACCAGGGATTAGTAAACAATGTGTACCCTATAAAGAGCAAAACAAGTCCTTGCTCATCACTGCACTTAATTGCAGTGGTTATATCAAAGCCATATAAAATTTAATCATCAACCACAAGTAAGAATTTGCTTTACATGTGTGCTTGCTTCCCTGTTTTTCCACCTGTTTAAATGAAAGATTCTTGGAATATCACAATATGTAAATATTGTTTATGATGCAAAAATATGCTCTTTCATCTCCTCGCTGCTTTGATGTCGTGATATATAAAGCTTTTAGTGCCACCACCTACCTGACACACAAAGGTCTTATCTGTTTCATAAACATGTGTTCCCAGTGCAAACAGGCTGTATCCAATAGAGGATTTTTCTTTTCCTTGTAATGTTATTTTAAGAGGCAGAAAGAGAAAGAAATTGTAAATGACAGAATCACTCAGGTGAAAAGAATATTTTAAGCATCAGGTAAAGATAAGCCTATTATGATAGAATAAAAAAGATGTAGGTCAAGACTGATCCTGAGAGGTTAGTTATATATATAGGTATCTTGTAAAATGTGTTTTAAAAGCTTAAACTTTTTTTATAAGAGTTTTGATCCAAGTGGGAAATAAGTAGCAAGATCAGATGACCTCCTAAGAAATACAAATATCTCTAATTAGCAAGAAAAAAAGAGAGAGGAGTGCAGGAAGTAAGGTCAAAGCTGGAAACAGGACAGATAAAGCTAGGAAGGACATAAAGTGTAGGCAATATTTAAAATCTGTAGTACATTGTTAGCAATTTTAAAGGAAAAGGTGCTTCTTATTATATACTGCTTAATATATGGTTTGTCCTATAAATAGTTATTTTTTGTACCAATCTGTGTCTAATAACACACTGGATTGGAGTCTCAGTCTGTCAGAGCTTGTGTTCCATGGGGGTGCTGTCTCCAGATGAAAATGTGACAGATTTTGAGAGAGGGCTGTCTGCTGACCAGCCAAGGTTCTCAGGGCTCTTTGGGGCAGACCCACTCTCCAGGTAACCAGGGATCCTGAAGAATATCCTTGCCTGGTGTGTGGTACAATCAGGACTCATGGCTCTGCACAGCTCCAGCTGTCTTCACTCTCTGAGAGCAGAATCTGGCCTTTTAATGTCAAATGAACTGCCACCACTGCAAGAACTTCAAGGTTTAATGTTGTTCTTTATTTATTTATTTTTTTTTTCTTTCCAAGAGCACCCTGGGAAATCCTTTCGTGCTCTTTATTTCCATCTAAGCCCTGCGTTGCTTTGAACAGCAGAGGTAATTGTACGGGTGAACTTCAGAGATTTGAAGGGATCAAACTTGAAAGCCTTTGACTGCAAGTGCAAGCTCCAACTGGAATCCTGTCAGGTGCTGCTAGACGGGACGTGGCGGGATGCTGCCGCACCAGGAATCCCTGCAGCAGGGACAACTCAATCTGCCTCTCCCAGCACAGCCTCAGAGGGCAGCAAGAGCATAACAGACTCATAACAGCACCATAAACCCATAAACTGATGCATATGATTATGTGGTTTGACTAAGGACATCTCTGGAGTCTGCATTACAGCATGAGGAGACCATCCTAAGTTTCAATGCACTCTGAAAGGCTTTCTCTGGGATCAGAGCTGAGCAGCCAAGGGGATTATGAGCTGCAGGTCCACATCCTTTTTGAGGATTGTATGTTCCTTTGACTAAAAAATCCTGGAGGATTCAATAAAAAAAGGTATCAAGAAGTATATTTAATAGAAGTCTATAGACAATTTCTATAGACAAAGTCTATAGAAAATAATAGAATTTAAGAAAGTAGAATTTTAAAAGTTGGTTGTTATAATGCACAAGTTTTGCAACAGAGTTATGCATTTTTCAAATTTTGCGTGACAGCCAAAACACTCCAGATGTGTTAACTTCCTCTGCCAGGTTTCCTAGATCTTCCCTTGGAGCACAGGTGAAACTCCTTGTGTTCGGAGGCAGGGCTGGGAATGATCTGTTTCCGTTTTCCACACCCTTCTCATGCCATATCTGACTGTCATCATTGCTGCAATCCAGGAATACAGGAAACATGAGGGAACATTGGTACTGCTTGGATTTTTCAGATTTTGAATGCCTTCTTGCCACTTTAGAAAAGAAGCAGGCAATAACAGTAATGATATAATTATTTTTCCCCGCTGGATTTCAAACAACTGCAGCTCAAAAAAATGAAAATTGCATTTATTTTCTCTTCAATTAAAATGTTTGTCTTGGCCAAGAAAACCTGTCTCAGTAATTACATACTGTGTCAACACCATCTGTCTTGTGACAATAGGTATCACAGTGGATAGTCAAAGTTTATTTGAGATAGTAAAAAGCCTGGTAGAAGTGTATTTTATTGTATTTTATTGTTTTATTCTACCACAAAGCTACTTGTTTACAGAATTATGTTTCAATTCAGTATTATTGGTTAATGTTCTCTCTCTTCACACTGGAAACTGTTTCAGCTGCTGAATTATGGTCTACTAATGCCTGGTAACTTCTCTGCAGTGAAGACAAACCTTGAGAGATGCTGGTGGTACTTCTTGGTCTGCATTTTTCTTCTTCTTGACTAGTGGGTGAAAATCTCTTTCCTGCTGAATTTGCTGAGCCTCTCTGTGGTTCTTGATGATCCTGGTCTTTCAATTTTTCCCTAAGAGGCAGAGATGTAATGCAAACACCCTTAATTCTGACCAAATCCACATGAATTCTCTCATTTCAGCCCTCATATGATGTGGGACATGGATCATTCCTACCTGAGCATCTCCTGTGCCAGAAAAGGAAAGCTCTGCAGTCTCAGAAATTCTTTTCTAGCTAGGACACAATGACACCTATTCAGACTACTCACTTTTCCTTATATAATTACCATATAATTATGGAATTAAGTCTCTTTGCAAAGAACATATTATTATTATTAGCGATAATTTGTACTACAGCAGTGCCTAGAGGAAGGGATGCCTTGCATGAGGTACATGAAAAAAACATATAACTGGAGCTCATTTTCACATTCAGCTACAATTTATCTCAGCCAGATGGGCACAAACTAAGAGAGAGGAGCAGAAAGCACTAGTAAAAGTGTGAAGCCAGGCTTTGAAAAGATAAAGGAGTTGTACAGGATCACAGAAGTTGATCTACAGAAGAACAAGAATTATACATGCACCTCCTGAACCTGTAAGGAGCCACCCACAGTATTCCCTGTTCTCCCCTGCTGCCATTTGCTGTGTAAAATAATGTTCCATTGTTGCCTAAACACACAGCACACTGACCTGTCATGTTGTGGGGAAGCATTGCCACACAGTGCCTTCATGCCCTTTTATCCTGCCAGGGTTAAAACAGTAACTTCTTTTCTGCATTTTTGTAATTCTAGCAACCTCAGCTAATGTCACTGCTAATGTCAATGTACCAAAATGCCTTGGTGTCCACTGTACAGCCAGGACTGGCACTGCAAGGGAATTAATGTGCCCCAGTCTCAAAGGGATCAGTGCTGTCAGGCACTTGTGAAGGACAAGGAATTTGTCCTTGCATTTGAGCCTTTCCTCAGCTTGCAAAAGGCTGCCTAGCTGGAATGAGATATACACCATGAGCTCAACACTTCTTTCAAATTCCAAACATACTTCACTAACTCCACTTATTATGAAAATCATGATTTTTATCACTCAAGAGCACTAACAAATCAGCAGAGAAGAATGTAAGAAAGTTCTGCTGCTGAGATCTTGGCCTTATTGTTCATAGGAAGTTAAAATGAAACTATTCTAAGCAGAGCAGAGATGCTCAGCAGTCCTTGTGCGCTTGTAAAGAAAATATAATTTATTTGTCTTTTAAATCAGAAAAGCAGTTCTGATTGAATTTTGAGACATAGCACCAATCTCTGCCTTTGCACCTCATTGTTGTGACCATTGGGTACTGGAAAATGGCAGGAATATTGCACTATTAAATCTATATCTTGGCTGTCTCTAGTATATACAAAAATACACTGGTCTGCAGCTGGTAACTAAATTATGGACACACAAACAACATGGGGAAGAGAAATTGAAACCTCATCCACAAGGTGTGAACAGAAGAATACCTGACTTGCAAACACAACGTTGAAATGGTTAGATAATGGTCTTCATTAAATTGCTTATTGTGGTGGGTGAGAGTGGCTCGACGCTTAACACCACACCACACCTCAAGCAAAAAATGTGCAGTTCAGATCAGCTGCTCTCCATGGCTGTGGACCCACTTCCTTGTGAGTCAGTGGAGAAAAGGAGTAAGGCTTTCACACTGGATGTGCACAGACAAAAGTGTCAACGTGGTTCTTGCATCTTTGCTGATTTGTAGGTGATTGGGTCACCAAAAAAACATTCATTTTTGTGTTAGTGGTCTAAGGTTGCCCTGCAATTGGACAGTTTGAGGACTCTCAGAGACCTGAAACAACTCTTTTGAAAATTATGGCATTGTTTTTACTGCTCACCTTACTGGGACAGCAGTGGAAGATGTGTTTTCAGAAGACATGGGTGTTCACTTCCCTTCTGTTCTCATTTTTCAACACTGCAGAAAAGTTTATGGTAACTGTGATTGGGTATCACTAGGGGAAGATCCTTGGTTGTTGCACTCAACACAAGTGACTGCTCAGTCCTTGTTCATGCCAATGCAGAGGAGGGCTTCTTTTTGCACATATAGAAAGCATCATTTTCAAGAGGGTCATTTAATATGGCCTATAAAGAAGATATAACTTCTAACCTTCATTGTTGATTTTCTCTGCCCTAGAATGTCAGAGGAAAAATGGGTGTTATTTTCACTGCTGGGGCAGTGTTGGCTCTTTGGAAAGTTTTGCTGTGTGAGATCACTTTGTTTCCCTTTAATGCTTCTTATTTTTTTTTGTGTTAGGTATTTAGAAAGCCTTGGCAGGTAGGCTGCATATAAATAAAACATGGTTTTTTAAAACTACTTGGAGTAGGAGCAATTAGTTGGTGACTGAATATTCTTAGGGAATGAATTTATCTCTTTGAAACTCTTCACTTATGTGTTACTGCATTTCACTTGCAACTCTCTGCCAGCTTTATGGCACCACAGGAACTGCCCAGGGTGTGTTATCACTGTGGTGATGGGGTCATGCTGGATAATGCCTCAGGTGCACTTGCAGCTTGTGGTAGCCACTCTCCTGGAGCTGCAAAGTGCCAGCCAGAAACACAGCTTTTACTGAGATCAATAAATCATGTCAGCCTCTTAAATGCAGTTTTCAAGAGGGTGAAATCACAGTTTGTGTTCTGGATACTTATCTAGCTCTTCCTGATACTTTCCCAAAGCCATTTCTTGAAGGGGAGTAGAAGGTGGCAAAAGATTTTTTGTCATAATTAGAACTAATTGACCGCTAAAGGGGTTTTGGACTTGTGTCAGATCTAATCCTGCACTACTCAGAGTTAGTGCAGCTGAGCCTGACCTCAGTGACATGAATATAAATTAGAGAGGGTGTGCTGATTTTGAGAGCTGGCTCTGCCCTGCACGGTGGGTGTGCTGCAGACTGGAAGGAGTTAAACCCCACTTGTCATGACTGCAGCAGCGTGTGAGCTCTCAGCACCTTGCAGCAGCCAGGCCCTGTGGCAGGGTTGTGATTTTCTATCCTGAGCCCTGGGTTAGACAAGCAAAACCAAGTGACAGAGACAGGAAGAGGGTATCGACACCCAGGCTGTTGTCTTGGCCCCTGTGTATGGACGAATGCACTGGAGGGGACAAGGGCTCCTGATGCCACTGCTTGAGCCAAGGGTACCCAACACATCTTTTCCAGCAGGATGGTCACCTCTTTGTGCCCCTCTGTGACTGAATAGCAGATGTGAGCTCTGAATGCCCCCTCTGTGCTCTGCAGAGTGGCAGTGTGGCCTCTGCTGTCCCCCAGGCTGGGCTGAAAGGTCTGAAGCTTGCAGAGAAACATGCTGCATCAGGCACAACCGGGCTGGCCCCACATAAAGTCAATACTTGGATGAAAACAAATAAAATCTTAGAGTACGAGGCAGAGGCTAAAGAATGCCTTCACCTCTTTCCTTCAAGCAACTATTTTGTTAACTTGAAAGACTGCATGGGCGATCTTACTCCATTCTTTCTCTACAGGTCAAATACTTGTCATAGGAGACACCCTAGTTAATATTAAACTAAAAATTAATAGATTAGATAACTATTACATGCTTTTAGTGCCAATTAATTTAATAGCTGGCTTTTTTTTTTTTTTCTTAACAAGGTAGGAGAATATAGAAGCACGGTTTACTGTGCCTGTGTGAGCTCTCAGATAGGTCTTTTGTGATACAATTACCAGCAATTGATTGGGCTGACACGTGTAATCCCCTCTGGATCACCCAGCGATATGATGTCAGTAAGAAGTCCTTCAAACAGGGCTATTAAAAAGCACATTAAACAGGTCCTTATTGTAAGCTTTATGCTAGCTTATGCTAGAATAACAGTGATACAGTGGTATTTGTTTGAAAAAGAAAGGATTATATGGTCTTTGTAAAATGAGGAATTTAGTATTGAGGAGGGGCACTGGGATGGTATTTATTTTTTGTTTATGTTTCTCCTTATCCTTTGATATGTCGACTTCTGTCACTAACCATTAGGCCATTTGCAATTTCTTGTATCAACGATGATGAAATACATACTGCCTCAAATAATTTATGTCAAACATTGGAGGGCATAGATGGCAGTGCATATTGTGAGATTATAATGAGAATTGAATTGGGGTCTTCAGAAATCCATCAGTAATTTATTGTTAAAGAGCAGCCATGAATCATTCTAGCCTTTAATTGTCATGTGGACGCACTTTGCTTTCAGCTAGTGCAGTAAACAAATTGTGAAAATAGAGTGATACCTCAGGAGAGAGGTTTCACCATGACACTTATTTTTAATATTTAATTTATTAATATTATTAATATTTCTCTAGGAGTGGCATGTCTTCTCTTGGGTCAGATTCTGACGTGGAATTGAAGAGGATATTTGAAAAAACTTGAGCTTATATATATGTATGTGTGTGTGTGAACACATATACATATACATATACATATGCATATACGTATACATATATATGTATATGTATATATGTATATATGTTTATACACACACACACACACACACACACACACATATATATATATATATATATATATATATATATATACACACACATACCCCCACCACCCCCCAAACATGTTACAAGTACAGGATAAGAGTCAGTAAGATTTCTGTTACTTACAATAAAGTACACTGGAAGACTATACAGCATGATTTAAGTGTCAGCTCTGAAATGAAATGAAGCATCCTGGAGATTTGTTTGTAATGCACCGACCTCCCCATCATTCCTCTTCACTCTGCTCCCTTTTATCTTACAGTTCCAAGGTAACGCTCTGAAATGGTTATGAAATTTCTGTGTATGTGTTACACAGACATGCTTTGTCTGTGTGCTGCTTCACACAGAGAGAAATTTCACTGTTAGCCCGTATCTAGTTAGAGAATGTCTTCTTCAGAAAATCAAAGAAGACTATCATCTACCAGCAAGATGATATAAATTATTTGCGGGGGCTGGTTTTCTTTCTGCTCTAATATCATGTAATCAAAGGACAGATTACTCAAAATTGCTCATCTTGAGCGCTTCAGTGTAGTCATCACAGCACTCCTCTGTGACTACTTCATAATTTCACATAATGCAAGAATTAGGGGGAATGCAGTGAAACTATAAGGAGGAAGCTTAAGATATAAAAATAGGAGGTTTTCTTGTTTTTTTTTTTTTTTTTTAGGAAGCATGATTAAATTTTGGTCATCTAGACAGTGAAATTTGTGGAAGCCAAAAGTTTAAATTGTAAGAGAATTCAATTCATTTATGAAGAATAGTTGCTCTGGTGACTATTAAGCCATTTCAAGGAGCCCATAACTCAGAATGACTAGGAGGATGAATTTATTATGCCAAGGAAGAACTCTATATTTGATCTATCCATACAATATTTACCAACTGACCACCATCAGACAGGATACTGGGCTAGACTGATTTAATACTGCATGGTTGTTCTTATGTCCCATGTGACCTGAAGAAAACTCATAAAGATTCGTTATTTTCAATAGTGAAGTGTGTCTTTCTGTGCTACTGTTACTAAAAAATACAACATCACCCTACAATGCTTTGGATGTTACATATCACTATGTATTAAATACTTTAGGTGCACTCTGTTCCTGTGCTCCTTTGCTCTGACTCACACAAAGCAGTGCTCAATCAGTTGCTGAAATACAAAAATGGAAGCCAAGAACATTGTACTCCCTAAGATGCAGCTGACTGAAAGCAACAACCTCCTGAAGTTCCACACCTGGGAATATCAGATGCACTCTGGAGTTAATAATGACATCCAGCAAGACACCTTATTTGTATATTGTCACCAACCTCACAGCAAAGCTCACTTCTGGAAGACATGCTCTGAACATGCCCAGTTCATGGAGAGTCATGCAGGGCACAGCCCACCTAAAGGAAGAAGTAGCACTGACCTTATTCTAAACCTCAGGGGCTCTGAGGCCCACTTAGAGTGCCAGAAAACGCAAAGTGCAAATTGCACTTTCAAGACATGACTCCCTGTAGAGCTGTAAAGGTGATGAGTTGAGACAGGAAACAGAAATGGTGGTTGGGAGGAAACTCTGGGGTCTCTCATCCAGCCTCCCATGAGATGTGGGACTGTTGCCAGCTGGGAATGAGTTCAGCCATGGCTTTAACAGAGTCTTAAAGCCACTGAGAACAGAGTTTTCGTAACCTCTCCAAGCACCTGTTTCCTCTGCACCTCCCTTCAAGTGCACAATGTCTGACTTGAACATGCCAAGCTCCAGTCCGTTGTTCCTTGTCATGTTGTCTAGCACCTGTGAGAGGAGTTTGGTTCTGTCATTTCTGTAACTCCTCAAGTAGATGTCAACTGCTATTATACTGCCCCTTATCCTCTTTGCCAGGCTAAGTAAACCAAACTCCTTTAGCCTCTCCCTCTGAGTCATGTTGTCTTGGCCCTTGATCATGTTGTCAGCCCTCTGCTTGGCTTTCTCCAGGTTTCCCACCTTTCCTGGGAGCTGTCCCTGTGCTCATGCATCCATAGCAATATGCACACAGAGCTTCCCAGGGCACAGCTGGGGAGTATTGTGTGCTTTTTGCACAGGTCTGTGCTGTGTGAGGACAACTCATAGCTGTTAATTGAGAACCCTGTTTTTACTAGAGATTAAAAGAGTAAAAATTAGAGTCTGGGAAAGCATCTGTCTAAATCCAAAATGAAACTGCCTAGGAGGCAATATTTAAGAGTGATGACACTGGTGATAATAAAGCTGACTTTTCCTGCCCTTGGTAAAATATGTTGCTGTGGCGCATAATGCTGAGGAGTCACCTTTGCTATCACAGGCTTTATGTTCATAATACTTTATGATTTTACTCTTTAAAACACTTACCTTTTGGCAGGGTACCTAAGCTACACAAGTAGATGTTATTCCAAGACCTGACACATTTGCTGACTGAGCCAACAGTTGTGCGACACTGATGAAGTACAAAAAAGGCAAAATAAGCACCTGTGGACACTTCTCTGTTTCAGTCTTGGCAAATTAATACATCAGGATCCTTTGCTGGCACTTGTAGGTGGTGTTACAAAGCTGTTCTCATGCCATTCTACTGAAATAGCTTACGAAGATTTACTCACTGATATGTTAGGGTTGGCTTTTGAAGATGTGGTATTTGCAGCAGAAACTGATGTGAGTGTTTCTGTGATTAACAGATCATAGTAGGTACTCACTGTCCTGTAGCTATTTGTAGTGACAATAGTCTATGAAAAGCTACTTGGGTTCATAGAATCATAGAACAGTAGAATTGTTTACGATGGAAATGTCCTCTAAGATCATTGAGTCCAACCACTCTCCCAGCACTGCCAACTCCACCTCTAAACCATGTCCTTAGGTGCCACATCTACAGATCTTTTAAATACCTCCAGGGCTGGTGACTCCATCACTGCCCTGGACAGCTTGTTCCAATGCCTGACCACCCTTCCAGTTGAGAAATACTTCCTAATATCCAATCTAAACCTCCCCTGGTGCAACTTGAAGTCATTTCCTCTTGTCCTTGTCCATACTTCCAAGAAGAAACCAAAACCCATCTCACTACAGCCTCTTTTTAGGTGGTTGTAGAGAGTAATAAGGTTCTCCCTCAACCTCCTCTTCTCCAGGTTAAACACTTCCAGCTGCCTCAGCTGCTCCTCACAAGACTTGTTATATAACAAAAAACACCTTCACCATTCTTATATCTGCTTCACAGTCATGATAACTTATTGTATTCAATGTAATAAAGTCCCAGTTGGAGAACAATTTCTGCTACATAAATAGGCTGAATGAAGTAGTGAAGATCTTCCCAATATCCTTTACTGTCCTGTGTGTTCCTAGCTTACCCAATTCTCTGTTGCAAAAGGTGTGGCTTGACCTTTCTGGGAGCACAAGGAATGCTTTGTTGCCATAGTGGCCATGTCACCACAGTGTGTATCTGCAGCTAAAAGTAAGATTTTCAGGAGATGGAGACGATGAGTGAAATGCCTTCAGAGGGTTAGTCATCATCACTTTTCTTTCAAAGACTGGAGGGTCTGGTAACAAATGTGAGAAAGGAACATCTTTTACAAATAGAAAACCAATTCTGTCAGCAGCAGATCCCCAAACTGCATCTGGCACAGACAGAAAGAAAATTTTGTCCTTTGCGCCATAGCATTGAATGCTGAGCTGTCCTGGGCTGCCTGTGTGTGATCCATGTGGAAATTATTTCTTTGGATCTGTCCAGAGCAGGCTGAGGGCTGCAGGGATGCACTGAACTGCCTCAGCTCCCACCAAAGTCTGTGGGAGCTGTGGCTGAGCTCAGCTCCTCCTGGGCTCAGAAAGGGGCAAACATCTCTCCTGTCAGCCCTATGCACTGAGATAGACTGTGCAGGCCCACATGGAAGAAAAGGTGCTCAGAGTTAATCTCCATGATTTAATGCATACCGGGGAAAACAACAACAAAAAAAGGAAAACACTTAAAACAGAGAACCGGAAATTGCTTATCGGCAGCACAGGAGCAATTCAGGAGCCAAAATATAAGCACAGAGCATCATTTTCAATGCCTGAGGCCACCTGAGACATCCACACAGGAATGGCAGATCTGACACTTGATCTATGAAAGACCTGCTCCCTTCTGGAGCAGCAGCTGGGGGCCAGATGCAGCACCCTAAGGCATCAAAAATGGCACTAGACACTTATGTTCAGGCAGCTGAATCCCGCCCTGTGCTTCCAGACTTCTGATGAATAAACCTCTTTTTCATTGTCTCAGACTCAAATCCCAGGTCCTTGAGGTGCTTTCCCTAGGGCTCAGCAGTGTGTGGTAGCAGCAAATTTCACTGGTTTAACTTGGATAGAGTTGTTACAGCCCTTTGTTATGTATTTTTAAGGTTGCTTTTGGGCTATAAAATCATGGAGTGGTTTCTGCTTTCATAGGCTCTGCACATAATTCAGGTGAGACCAAAGGTTTTTCCTCACCACAAGATG
Source organism: Certhia americana (assembly GCA_018697195.1). Classification (NCBI taxonomy): domain Eukaryota; kingdom Metazoa; phylum Chordata; class Aves; order Passeriformes; family Certhiidae; genus Certhia; species Certhia americana. The sequence continues at coordinate 7,760,259 of CM031858.1, read as the reverse complement.
TTGATGTGATTACTCCAAATCCCATCTCCTTTGAATAACTTTTCTATCACAACTCCCCATTAGGGGCCTGTAGTCAAATAGCCAGATTTATCCTGAGTGATAATGGAGAAGATAACCCTGCTGCAGTTGTTGTCTCAAATAGTTAAATGGAAGCTTAGAGCTTGTAGGACTATTCTGTTTTTAAATTGAACTGCACAGATCTTAATATCCCTTTGCATTTTTACAGGATATTTGGTGAGGAAGAGATTTGGCAACTGCTTACATCATGTTGAGGGTAAAGTAGAGGAACTGAACTATTTGTATGTGTCAGCTTGATGTGTGAGGAGGGAAACACTGCTCAAAAAAAACAGGGAAACCTGTTCTGATTACGTGGTACATTTTTATAGAAATAGTTTAAAGAATCCACCAGAAAAAGAAAGTTTTCCAGGAAGGGCATATTTTCACTGCATACCTCTGAATGTGAAGGTCCTGGCTGTCTTCCAATGTGATTGCACAGTGCTGACAGCTCCTGAAAATAATACAGGTTTTTGGGGTGAGACAGGGACTAAAATATTTACGTGTTTCCTAGGTTGATACATTAATATATAAGTAGACAGAAAGTTATACTATTAACTCTTTTAACTCTTGCTGGTCACTTTCTTTAATGATAACATAAAGAAAAGCTGAATGGGGATAACTTGTAACATGCTGTTGGCTGTTATACCAGGCTTCGTCCTTGTCTCAGCATTTAGAGGGTAGGTCAGGAAGATGAGCTGGGACTGGAGAAGCAAGAAGGGAGCAGGGATAGGAGAAGAATTTGAGAAAAACATTTGAGGTTCAAAGGACAGGTATCAGCTGCCTGCCTGTCAGGTGCGGAGAGATGGATACCTTGGCCGTAGGCTGTGTTGCATTGCAGGAAAAGACTAATTAACAGTCATGAGTTTTGGAATCTAATTCTTAGCAAGTGTGAACAACAGTCAGAGGGTATGAGAGACACAAAATTTTTACAGTACCCTCACTGTCCATTTTTTCCTGCACTGTCTTTCTGATGAGCACAGTCTGAACTGTGGGTCATGCATGGGGTTAAATCTCAAGGTTCTTGCATGTGAAATCCCTGTTATAACTGCTAATACCCACTGCTGAGAGGCTTTAGAGAGAGCAGCAGACAACTGATAGTGAGCAAGCATTTAATACATTCTCAAAGGTATTTCCAAGCAGTTATTAGAAAGCTTTGTGTTAAATTACTGAACCTGTGATAATAGAAAGCAGTAAATGTATTGACATCCTTTCAAGATTATTTTATGTTGCTATATTCTTTAGTATATGTTCCCACCTGAGTAGAAGTTGTTCACACATCTCACTAGCTTTCTCCAGAGCCTAAGGAAAGGTGCTAAACCTAAGCTTAGATGCTCTGAGCTTCCTCAAGGAAGTCATAATTCAGAAGAACTTTTATCCAGCTGCAGTTGCAACTGCTGAAATCACAGCTGATGATCCCCTTGGTTTTGAATGAAACACGGAATGTGAAGTTTAACATGACGTTGGCACTCAGACACAGCCCTCACGGGCCCAACTGCTTTGCTACTCAGGCACTGAAATGAAGGACTGCTTCCAACTCCTATTTATAACCATTTCTCTGAGTGCTTTGAGGGGTCAGCTCTCCAGGCAGGCAATATATGGTTACTTGTCATCACTGAGCAGTATTACAGAGAGAATTTCAGCACAAGTTCCCTCTAGACTAAACTCCTACCTCTGGACTCTGTAGGTCTAATGAAGACAACCTGCAGTTTCATGACTCCTTTAAATAAAACTCTGCGCTGCTGAAAGGTACAATTTTGTCTTTTCCTTTCTCCAAATATGAATTCCTGCTGTCTCCTTTGTGCCCATACTCATGCAAACTCCAATGAGGGTTGAAAATTGCCTTGCTTCCCCAACTGATTTTAGGGAGCTCTTCCATCTCATCACTTGCATGCATGGACGATGGTCCTGGCTCTATGGCAGCAGTCAGCAGGAGGGAGATGAGAGGGGAAGGAGGCAAGGAAGCCAGAAAGGCAGGAAGGCAGGAAGGCAGGGAGGGAGGAAGAAAGGAAGGAAGAAAGGAAGGAAGGACCATAACTGATCCCATGCACTTGCTAACCTTGGGTCTGGTACAGCACTGGCAACATTTTATACTCAAAATAGGGAGGGTGGAAATAACCAGGCCACTCAGTTCTGTGGTGTGTTCAACCTCATATCTTCATTTCACCCTTCCCAATGCCATTCCAGCCCCTGTTGGTGGCTACAGAACACAAGTGGTCTGGCTGGAATCAGCTGTTCAGGACTGGCCTTGGAAACTGGAGGCTAAACTGAGAAAAGTTGCTGTTTACCCTCTGAGGCCTCTGAGGCCTCACATTTGTCCATTATCTGTAGTGCTATTTTGGGGTTGCTGGAAACCTGGGCTCCCCCGCAGAGCAGCTATGATACTTTTACAGTTTCTCACTGAAACTTTTCTTTTTACCAGACCTATTAGTAGGCTGGAGCTTCAGTGGTTTTAATTGCTTGACCTTTTGACACATTATCTGTAGACGTGATCTTTACAATCACACAGGAAGGCAATTTCACCTCTACGAATATTCTGAATACTCTGCTTTATTCTCTCTTCATTAAGATTTGACGTACTCCTGATTGATGCCCATATAACCAAAAGAATATGAAACTCATTATAACTGAAAAGTTTTAGGTGTGGGCTGCTGAAAAATTCCATTTTTGTTGTTGTTTCTTTAGTGATGCCTTGTGTACACTTGCTGTCTAAGGGGATGTTCTGTCTGCAAACTGTCTTGTTAACAACAGATCTATTAATAACAGATCTAATAAGCACAGAGATGGCTGGTTCAGAGCATGTGTCACTTTGGAATCAGCCACTGAGCAGAGTGGTGCAAACTGGCTTTTCCTCCTAAGATGATGAGTTCCCTATCAGCAGCCAGGAGTGCCATTGTCACACAATCCATCAACTGCCTTCCGTCCCTCTTAGCTGAACCCGTGAATTAAGCAACTGTGGTTAAAAAGCAATAAAATTAAAAGTTGTAATGGGGAGACATTGACAAAAGGGTTACAATGTGCTGGCCATATATCTTTTAACTAGCTAAATATAACCATAGGTTTCCCTAAGTTCAAAGAGTGGTGGCCTGGAGATGAATACAACTGTTCCAACTGAGTTCTGGGCTAGGAGCCAGAAGTTTGTTAAAACACCTTAGAACATGCTTATTCCCTCTTAGAACATTTTTTGGTACTTGCTCTATTAGTATGGATTTTATTTCCCCACCAAACGAGTTCTCTGCCTTTGAACCATAAACAATAATGGCACATCTGTCTCTAGGCTGCTGTACTTTGAAAACCAATGCTAAGGACACAGAGGGGTAGATTTTCAAAGCGTTGCGTGGGAGTTTGTACCAGGAGTCTAGCCAAATATTTTTCACTCATACTCATCCCTGAGCCTAACCTTTCCTCACTCATTAGAATGGCTGTTTGCTCTGCCCACACTGGGACATTTCAGACAGCTTTTACCTCCAGGGACAGAGCTTCAGCTGGCCAGAAAAGCCTATAAATAGGGTTTTACAAATGACCTTTTAAATCTAGTGGTGGATCTTCCCTCTGATCTTTTTTATTTTACTTTTCTGGCTTTGTCTGTGTTTGTATGTGATTCTCAGTTTGTGCTGAATTATTTACCATTAGGCCACAATGCAACTAAAAATCCCTGACAACACTGAGACAGGTGGTGTGAAGTGATTGCTGTCTAAAAGAGATTGCAGCTCCAGACTGCATCAATGCTCACTGTGCCCACCTGTTTTCTGTGCTGGGGAGTTCGATGGCAGCCTCATGGGGGCCAGACAATTTTGTGCTGCCTTTATAAGGCCACTGTGATAAAACAGCAGAAAAATCCAATCAATTAAAAAGGCATCCTCGCTTCCTTCTTTGCCTGTATAAACCAGCATTAGTCTGTCTTGGATTCCTTAGAGCAAGTGATCTAGCTCTGAGGATGCTTCCCCACTGGCTGAGAAGCTAAAAGCATAACACTGCAAAAGCATAATGAACCATTACACAGGGACTTGGGCAGCTTTCAGTTGTAAAAATGGGCCAAGCTGCTGGGAATGGCTTAATTTTTTAGGTTTTTCTCTTTTCTTTTTATTAATTATCTCTGCTAAGAATGATGTATACTTTAATAGATTTTTGTCGTATTCCAAGTGAGTTGGCTCACCATTCAATAAAAACATGCTGATTGGTACTGCTCTCTGCTTTGGAAGAACTTCACATTGTGGTGGAAATTTTCCCCATTAATGACTATCTCACAGTGTTACTTTACAGATGCAGCACATGGATATTTGCTATGTCACAACAAACTCCCCTTCTAGTTACTACTGTTCCAAGCCTTATTTGATTTTGGTGCACTACTTGCCATGGGGGTGTTATCATTTTTCACAGTTGAGAATCTCCTTTGATGAAATCAGCTCAAAGTTCTATCTCTGGGTGGTTTCCCAGGAAAAACCTTTTGGCTACTAGCAATCTTCCATTTAGAAATGTTTGCCGGTTGAATTCAATTAGTGTCCTTGGAAACTTCTCGTCTTTAAAGATACAATCATTCCAGGGTTTTCACTGCTGGATCTCAGGAATCTCTGTGTTATCGAAGGTTGAGGCCAATAGAAACCACTTATTGAAATCCTGTTCCTTTTTCACAGAGGCACTGCGGTGTAAGGAAAGAAAAACTTGCAGATCAACAAGCCAGTCAGGGTGGAAATGACTGAATCCTTGAAAGGTATTTTCATGCCAAAGGAAAGCTCTGGATTTATATACTGCATGGCATAACAGAGGTGTGACTTGGTAAAGCTGGATCATGCTTCTGCAAACCTCCTGCTGAGGAAACAAATGCTTTTGTGAATAGTGTTTGGCATGAATAAAAAAAAAAATCGGAATCCAAACACTTGCAGAGTTCACTCACGAGCTCCTAGTTCCTGGACGGGAAAGGATGTGATTGCTTTGATTGCTGTATACATTCACACAACCTGCATTTACCTCCTTGGGATCAGAGAAACAGCACCTCACCTCTGCCCCATTTTAATCTTCCTGCTACATCCCTTGTGCTCAGAGGTTTTCACATAAGTGTCCCATATGTGTGGTAGATGACGTAAGATGGTTTGAGAATTTTTCCAGTCATTTAGTCTCAAACATTTCCAAAGAGATCCTCTATTACTTTGAGTAATAGACACATCTCTCATTAAAAAGTAAGAATGGATAATGAGCAGACCTTCAAACGCATGAAACCCTCCATTTTTTGATGAGAGAATTCATTATAACTCCCTGTTATTAAATAAGTTCCGTAACAATATTTTAATATGATTAAAGATGCTGCACCTCAGTTCTTAACTTGGGAAATTTGAATTGAACTTGGAAAATTAAACTGGGCAGGGTATTAATATAGTGGGGAAGGAAGGCACGTGAATATTATTATTATTATTATTATTATTATTATTATTATTATTATTATTATTATTATTATTATTATTATTATTATT
>CM031858.1:7651787-7754727 GCA_018697195.1 Certhia americana | reverse complement strand
TTATTATTATTATTATTATTATTATTATTATTATTATTATTATTATTTTCTTTGCTACAGGTTGTATCAGTGCCTTATCAGTTAAGTGCATGAGCTTAACAATGGGTTCTCTCAGCAAAGCCCTCTCTTTTGGCTGGGTGAGGTTAAAGAACAAACACATTGTCGTGAGCTTTTAAAAGCTTGATTTCAATTACATGGTAGTAGGGCAAAGCTCTCAAACACACAAAACTTTGACTTTGTAAAGATTGTGACCTCCCAGGTACACGTGCTTTAAGGAGAAAAAATGTACTTGACATGTCCCACTGCTGTTTTCCATGCACCAGGAGCTGTGTGTATCGGGAAGAGGGGAGGGAGGGAGGGAGGTGTTCGATGTGGGATGGAGGGAAATAGTTTCTCTGGGAAAGCCAAGCTCTTCTGTTTGACTAGAAAGAATTTAAAAGATAAATATATCCCTTATCATGGAATGATAAACAAAGAGGTCCAGGAAAGACTCTAAATAATTGAGTCTGATCTCCTGCTTTTTGCAAGACTATTTGACTTTGCATTCCTATTAACATCTTATAGGACTTTGTCTTTCTTTGTGTTTGTTTGTGGCAGTGCCCACAATGTTACAGGCACTTTCTAGGCTTTCAGGAAGAGCTGGTGCTTTCAGCCTCTGCATGGACAGGCAGACAAACAGACAGAGGTCATGGCAGAGGAGCAACAAAAGGACTTTTCTGTGTAAACTGAGATCTGCTGTAGCTGGAATGGATTTCATAAAGGGAGTCCAATGAGGTTGTTTTCCCTTATCCCACTTGGCCCTTCAATTGCCTGGAAGTGGTGCCCATGCCTACAACCACATGTTCAGCTCTGCAGCATTCACACTGGGCTGTCTGTCCTCAGCCAGCCTGGAACTGACTAAAAAGGGGCATAAAACTGAGTGTGAGAGACTGCATGACTGCCCAACAGGTTTTCCACCTGTAGGGGGATATTTTATAAGGCTATTTGGAGATGTAAGAAGTCCACAGAAAGCCAACAGTGTCTGGATTCCTACCTGTCCTTTGAAAATCCACCCTCTATTTTAACACACAGAAACTGATAAGGCCACACAAATGACACTTCCCATGGTACTATCAGTGCTTAAAAAGGAAAAAAAAACCAAAACACAAAGCAGTGTAAGGCATTAAAATGAACTGTTTTTCTTCACACTGAAATTCAGTTTTCCTTCTCAAGCCTTCTATAGGACTTTGCTTCTAAGTGTGTTAAAGGGAAATTAAATATCATTCCTAAACATAAAGCAAAATGCCTAATCCCCTGGCCTTTCACAGCTTAGCCTGTTGTTCAATACATCAGCCACTGTGGAAGTTGTATCAGAGCCTATGTTGTTTTGGATATTAAAAGTAAAGATGCCCACAAAACTAAATCAAACTGCTTGAAAAAAGTGTTTTAACTGCTAGGAAACTCAGCAAGGCTCAGATAAGCTGCAACAATATAGAATCCCATAAAATATTCCCAGAAAATTATGCAGGTTGATCCCTGATAGGTTTGCAGTTCTGATTTCACATCCATGTGCTGGTGGTGCAAGGGTCAGACTCCTGCCCACCCTCCCTGCTGTGCAGCCCCCTCTGGAGTGCTACTACAGCCCTTGAGTGGGCTGCTCAGCACCACATATTTCTCTGGCGTCAGTGGATGCCTGCACCATGTTGGATGTGTCTTTTGATGTTGTTTTTTTCCCTGCCTACAGCAGCTCTGAGGTAACTTGGTGTGGTGTGTGACAGGGGAGTAGAAAGAGTTAAAAATCTTTCTCATTTTAATGCTAGGTCCACTATTTGTGTGAACAGGAGCTCTCTATCAGGGCTGGGCTTTGTAATGTATTCTATCTATTGATAAGGAGGCAAAATAGCATTTCTAAATTGTTCAGGGTGTTTGCAGAATGCCAAGGCACTCCAGTGGCCTTCCATACAGAGCCCTGCTGATGATAAATCATAAGAGATATTCTAGAAGTGCCTATTTGCTTGTGGAAATATCTGAAATACTGGAAAGCTCACAGATTTCCCAAGGTAGGTGAAGAGGCCATTCAGCAAATTTTCCCTCTCCTTGAAATGCAGTTTTCAAACCATTTAAATCCTAAGTACCTAATGAAAATACACCATAGTCCCCACGGCGTCCTGCAGCGATACGCTCCAGTCTCAGGCTCAGGCAGCCCAGCAAATAACCTCCACATATTACTTTGCACTAGGTGATTTCAGTCTGCAGCACATTCTGTTTGAACCACACGCCTATAAATGCCTTCAAAGGAGGGCAGGAGCCTGCCCACTGAGGAATAAATGCAGGAACAGAACCCCCTGTGCAAATATTAGTGTTCAGCACCTAGTGTAGCCCCAGCGAATATGTTCCTAACACATGTACAATTCAAATGAAAAGGTTATGTGCAGTACATGGACGTGTACTGACATGGCCCATGTGTTTCATGTGGAAGCACATTCACTGTCCTAAAGTAAACGTTGTCATCAAAAAAACACCACATTTTCCTAATATTATTAATGCGAAGGACTGACAGAAAAATAAATAAATCAGATTTATCTGGAAAATGAAAAAAGTTTCACCTAATTCTTGTGGAGGTTATTCCAAAATGTTTTCCTGAGTTTCTGTGCTAAGAGGCAGCTATGTCAATAAATTACTTAGAAGCATGAGCCACCCTGCAAGGAGTCAACATTGTGGTTTCAATGTTCCTGTGCAAGACAAAAGTGGAAATGCTGCAAAAGGTATCTGGAAGATAACTTATCAATAAAGAAACTCTTTCATAAGTCACACTGCAGGCTTGTTTAAGGTCTGAATCTCAAAGGTTCTATCCCTTCTAAAATGCTTAAAGTGAAAATCTATCTTCCAGCGATGTTAGTGGCAAATTTGTAATTACTTCCAGTAGTCCTAGAATGCCATAATTACCCTTTCCCACCTTTTTCTTCATCACACTATAGCTGTGCTCAGTATGCAAATGCTGAGACCTTTTAAATTATATTTATTTATCTGATTGTATTTAATGTATCACTGGCATAGCAGCCACCACTACGTGCAGCACTGGGATGCTGAATAAAAGGCAGCAGTGATCCTGTGAGACTGCAGCATGCTGTCTGTTTACATATGAAAGCAGGTTCAATATGCACCACATTGTGGCAGCCCCATGATGCCTCTCTTCGTCGCTTGTTAGTCCAAGAGCCTCCTTACTTTCTCAGAGCTACTCCTTATGCATATGCATAACTCCTCATAATAATGCCATAAGGCTGCTAATCTATTCTCCTTCAAACACCTCCTCAAAACTCACTTTTTCTGTGGTGGCTGGAAAACATCTGACAATAGCCCAGCAGCTGGTGTGCTGCTACTTATTCTACTGAAGAAGATAAATACGCTGTTATCCTGACTGCTTTATTTCCCTCTTCGTTACATCCACCTGTTGTTTTCATCCCATGCTAAAACGGTGAGGTTTTTAGAGAAAAGACTTGTTAGGATTTTTAACAAATACACACGTGGCACCGACCATGGCAGGGTTCTCAAAGCAGTGTCTCTCCTTACTACCACAATATGAATAATTACAGACATATTGTATAAGCAATTTTATACTCTTCCATGAAAAAGACATCTCTTATTCCTTCCAAATATGTTTGCAATGTTTTCTTTCCTGCTACGTTTGCATCAGTATCTGCTCTGCTCATTGCAGAGCGGCCAGGAAGGTAGAAAGTATCAGTCTTTGGAAGAAAAGCAGGATACTGTCTTTGTATATGGTGAGGTACAGCGACAATTGCTGTAAATTTGGGATCGCTTTCACAGTCCTTTCTCCCTTTTCCTTGAGTCCAGTCCCACTCCCTTCGTCTGCCCTCATCTCTCCAAGCATTGCCTCCCTGGCTGCAAGGCAGGAGCTGCAAATGTCCTCCAAGGCAAAGCCTCTCTCTTCCCCAGCACTCGGATGAGTGGCACAGAAGCAGCTCCTCCAACACAAAGCCTGGTGTCTTTGCCAAAAGGCCCACGGCAAATTCAGTTTGAAGCAGCATCAAGGCACACGTTGTGTGCAATGTTTTATTCCTCTTTGGCACCTCGTGGCCTGGAGGAGACGTGGCTGGGTAGTCCCTCTGCTGCCAAGGTCCAATCTGCACGCAGACCTGGTTCCTCTTCAGGTCTTGTCAACCCCCATTAGATAATAATTTCTACCCTCCTGCAGAGTGGATATTTATTTTAGGGACGGTTTCAATGTCGACTTGTTTTTGGAATTTCTACGTTATGGTTTTATAATGTGAGGCTCTCGGTGCTCAGTTGTTGAAAAATGCACTTCCTAGTCCACCACTTTGCAGAGGAGAGTTTGAAACTTCCACTTCTGAGAAAAGACAGAAAATACAAGAAACAGCATGCTATTATTATATTTGTTAACATTGAGTTATCTTTGGCCTATTTCATATTTCATATGACAGTCTAAAAGTACTCTTGTGCTTGAAAAAGCCAGAAGAGTGAAACGTCATTTTTATTTTCTCATTTCTACAATTTATTTGTAAAACATGAAATTTTCATTAGGCTGCTAAAGCAAAAATATGTGGTATATATCTAGCACTTTTTGGGTAACAGCTGTTACAGCAACTAATTATAATTAAGCAATTTGAAAATAAGTTAATTTGCTGTCTAAAGTGGACTATTGTCTTGCAGAAATTTTTGTTGAAAGCCAACTATAAAATCTGCTTTAAAATTGAAGATGTGGGTGCTTTTGCATTTATCCAATCTGGAATTTGAAACTGCACAGATCGTGTGACTTTTATGACTAGTTACAAAGGAACAAAATAACCCAACAAAACCGTTTGTACAATCCAAGAATAAATAGATATTTTTTAATCTGAAGAATGAACAGTCATGAGAAAACTGCAACTGGAGGCTGAAAAAATTAACTGGGTAACTTATAAATCACTTACTCATCATGGGATGACATCTATAAGATTGATGATACATGTACAAAGTGTCCAAAGAGAAAAAGAAAAGCTCACTTTTTGCAGTCTTTTAGGCTGCTCCTAAGTAATTGAGAAGACCTTTGGAGTGCTCTGTTAAGATCTGCCTCAACACATGCTGCAGCCAAAGTAGGTCCTCCCATTTAATCCAGGAGGCATAGGAGCAAGGCTGTTAAGAAACTCACTGAGACTTTAAAAACATAGACTTAACAAGGAAGATGGAGGCAAATTCAAGGGACAGGACTCCCTGGACTAGCAATGTCTGCTGGTGGTTCTGCGTGCCAGGAGTGAAACGGGATCACCTTCTCTGGATGTCAGTTCAGTGGCTGCTGTGCCAAGGTACCTGGTACCGACTAGGGCCCTCAGCACTGCACCTTTCAGGTGGTTTGTTTTGGAGTCTGCAGCTCCCACAGATGGTACTCAGAGTGAAAATGAATCCTTCATCTCAGCACTATCTTCTAAGGGTTTCCCTCTGTGTTCCCTGTGGATGCCTGCCTCTGCATCCAGCCAAGACAGTCATGGGGAAAGAAACTATGGATCAGTGCTTGGCAGTGCAGTTTGAGTGGGCATTACCACTTTCTTTTCCCATTTTTTTTTTTCTTCCCAATTTCCTCTGCCTTGGCTTGCTTTCCACCATAAATTCCTGCCTCTTTCCTGACTCGAATCCTACTGCTCCTCCTTGACTTGCCCTCTCCTTATCCTTGTTTTTGTGTCCTCAAAATAAGACCACCTCCCAACAACAGTGGCTGTGGCATGACCTAAGGGAGCTTACTGATGTTTTTCCTCTCCCTATCCTTTCCTGTTGCTGGGAGGTGCTGCCCCAGATGTGCTTGGGTGAGAAAGCTGACCACTCACATTTCTGTAAAGGGACTCAAAGTGACCTAGAAATGCTCTGTACTTTCTTGGATAATTTGCACTACACACGTGCTTAATAGCCTGCGAAATAGGCAGAGTAGGTCTTACCTACTGAAGAAGGGATTTGAGTGATTATTATGGAGTCACTGGAACCATTAAATTCAAATGCAATGTGTTAATAGCCCTACAAAAAAGAATTTGTAATAGATTTTTAAGCCAGCAAGGAAGAGCAGATATAAGGTTGTGTGCATGAATGCAAATAGTTCTCATTGCTCTCAGGGTTATTTATTTTGCCCCAGTAGGCACCAAGACAACCATTACCATTGACAGGAAGCCCTGGCTTGAATTAGCTGGTCATCAAGGTAAAAGAAACAGCACTAACCAAAGCAGAAAAGACTATTATCTGTTGTGTGATAACGACCTTTGGGTTCTTGGAGCTTCACACAGAGTCAAAAAGGGAGTGACATTCTGGTGGAGCTAGCCAGGTCCAGGCTGGCCAAGGGACAGAAGGCTGGTGAGAGGTGAAGGTAATGAAAAGCAATTTCTTTGGTGGCCTGTTCATTTAATAATAGGTCAGTAATATGTGCATAATAATGTCCATAATAGGCCAGTAATGAATGGATGGCTAGGTGGAGGTGTGTGCCTCTGCTGGGAGGTTGTGCCAAACAAAGAGAATAATGTACTTTGCAAAAGAGGTTGGGGAAAACTTACCAAAATATTAGTCTCATGTGAAAATAGTATTGGTGAGGCTGTTAGGCCAGGGCCAGGCTAAGTGCAGGTTCAGAACTGTTAGCAGTAGTACTAACAATTACTATTGCTTGAAGAACAAATGGGGGGTGGTAAGACCTCTATATTTCAAAGAATTTATAACACAGTGTCCTTTTTTTGTGCTTTGCCAGAATCTCTATCAGGGCACCCACTTCAAAAGAATAGTTTGTCTGGGTTTAAATTATACATGGTGCCACTTACACAGCTATGCAGTGATATTAAGTAGCACAATGTCATATTATATGCAAACGCTTGTGTCTTTAGAAATACAAAGGAAGTTCTATGGATTAAAATCCGGCAAATTAAAAAGTAATTCAATTAATCAGCAGCACTTCTTCTAGAAAGCCCCGTGCTGAAACTAGAGGCATGTAAAGCCTACCTTGTACTTAGATGCTGTTGAAATCATTTACTATGTCTTTCTTTTTGAAAGAAAAGAGAGAAAAAGCAAAACAAAATAATCTTGTGCCAGTAAGAAAAAAAGAAAAAAAAAAAAAAAAAGCAAGCTTTCTGTCAGCTGTGGCACGTTTAAACACCCTAAATATTTCATCAGATACTGCTCTTAGTTCACTGTTTTAAATAAGATTTAATAAATAGGTGCATGTTCAGACTTGTACAGCCCTACTTTTGTCTGTAGTTGGCAATGTGCTGCTGTATGTTTGACTGCACAGTTAAGAATTTTAATTACTTACCTGTTCCACACAGACACTCATTCTCTTTTAACTGTTTATTAAAAAATAAAACTGAACCATTGTGCAAGAAATCTTCCACACGCTGTACAGCTGCACTATTGTCAAGAGCAGGACCCTATTTTCTGAATGTATCCCCACATTCCCCTTTTCTCCTACTCCCAATGTCCAGTCTCTGGAATTCCTACAGATCTGTGATATTTGTGTAACTAAGTCCTTTCCTTTGAATGTCTTTGCTGTTAATTTTACAGAGATGTCTGAGATTCTGCCATCTGCACACCCAAATGGATAGCACAAGCAGTGTCTGTCTTATTGTTAGGAAAACACAGCTGGAGCTGATGGTCCTGTTTTTGTTTGTTTATTTTGTTTCCAACTTCTAGACCCATTTGGTAAAGTAAATATTGAGGAGAATTAAACAAACTCATCAAAATTTGAGATAAGAGCCAACAGTAAGTTGTGTTATCTATCATCTTTTTCTAATGGACTCCCTTAGCAATGACATCCAAAAAATACCATGTCAGGATGAAAATATTCCTTCATTTTAAGTTGGTAGTCAGTGAATGAGTCACAGTTGCAGCTTCACACCTCAAGAAGTTCATTCTCTGCTATAGAAGCAGACTGGTTTAAACTAGATGCTTAATTTTTGGATACCTCAAATTATGTGGTGTGAATGTCATTCTAAAGGTACATTGACAAAGATGGCTGTAGACATGTAGCAATTTTTATGTCTCCACTCCAAGCTGACCAGTATTGAAACAGCTCTGCTATCTATACAATATGGGGCTCGTTTGGAGTCAATATATTTGGCAATTTCATGACAGAAGGGTGAAGCAAAGAGTAGGAAGATTTCTGATCTTTTTCATGAAGATGCTAATATCAGATAGCCAGAAACTCTATCTATCTATCCTAAAAAAAAATCGATGTTTGTAAACAGCTGTACATAGATAAATATACAGATAGCTTTTTTTTCCCCAAATTGAATCCTATTTGTTGTTTTATAGTTCAGAATGTGTCCTGAGTACACCAGTAGAGAAACAGCTTAAAGGTGATTGATTACATAATTTTGCTTCTCAGACTTGGGTACAAATGAAGTAGATGTATGGATCTGAGCCAAAAATACTACAGGTGATGTTAAAGGTGTCTTTTGATAGGAACATGTTCACTGTTGGATTTCTGGGTACATCAAAGACATTGGAGTGAATCTTTAAGGACTGAAGTTTGATTTTCTGTTTTCAGAAACACCTTAGTTCCTCTAACATCCTGACATGTTCATCTGTGGATGTTCTGCTGACATGTCCTTTGGTCAGATGAGGTCAATGGCCCAGACCTTGTACTGTTGTACAGCTGAGCATCTCTTCTGAGCTTGTTGCTCTTTGCTTGAGTGTCACAATGGTGTTTTCACAACTTCAGGTCTGGTGGCTTTAGCTGGTAAGGCTGTTTGTTGTGGGAAGGTGTGTTTTCACCTGGCAGACCCCGGAGCAGACAGTGCCTGGTTCAATGTGAGCAGGTGTGGTGACAAGCACATTTGGGTCATGGTAGGTAGCTGAGGAGTGGTATCCAGGTGTAGCAAAGTTGTTTGAGCTCAGTCTCCTGCTCAGGCTCTCAGACCACAGCTCAGAGTAGAGCTTTAGAGTTGCAGTGCAGTGCAGCCTCAAATCAGCCACTTTGCCAGTGCCACCTTGGGAGACTCCATCATTATGAGCAGCATGGGAATGTGCTTAGGTGATAACTCACAGAGTTAATGTGTGAGTGGATCCCTCCTTGTCTGGATATTACATTTCTGGTTTACAGATTTTGTGAAGGTACCAAATGCATTGTTTGCCATTAGCCAATTTTAAATGGACTTCAAATTTGCCTTGGGATGCTGTCCCCCAGAATTAAATTTAGTGTGTCTGGAATTGCAGTCTACTTACATATGTATTCATTAGAATGCTGCAGCCAGCTGTCTATAAAACATTTTTTTGGTGCTACAACCTTTGTCAGTTTTGGAGGGCAGTAGACCAGCAGAAGAACATCCTGCTTTGTTTTCAAAGGATTGCTTCTAGTTCTTGTAATTTCCTACTGAAAACAAGAGGCTGCTTTGCTGAGAGGGAGAGTGGGAGGAAATGTCCTTATTGGCATCCTTTGTTGTTTCTTTCATTTGAGTGTTTTCTCCTCCTTCCTCTAGCTTTTCTCACATTTGCTGCCTACCTTTACACTTGTTCACTTGTCAGAGAAAGATGTTGATATCCTGTTGGCCCATTAGCTATCTTTTTGCTTGATTTGCCAGACAACTTCAATATGCTTTAGCACAATTGGGAAAGACAGCCTTTCTTTGGATTTAAAAAAAAAAATATTTGCATTATGTTTTTCATACTGAAGCTTTTACAGCAGAAATACTGCAAGTAATTAAATTCATAAGTAGCAAATCTTATATTTGCTCCTAAATTCCAGAAAGCTGATGAAAATTTCTGCTTTACTTTCTGCTCTACCTTGTTTTATTTATAGAAGAAGAACAGAGGGAGCAGGGTAAAATCCTTGGGGAGAAAGGAGAAATATCTTATTGATGATTTTTCTGGAGAGAGAATAGCCACTGGGAGCATCCTTGCCCCTTCCTTCATTCTTCATCAATTTGAATGCAGCAGATAGTCACATCAAGCCATGCTGGAGTAGCAGTATGAGGTGGTTTAAACTAGAAGCATCAGGAAAGCTCTGAATTCATTTAGCCAGTGTCAAAGGTGGTCTGATAAAGACAAGTATTTATCATGAATGAGATAGAGAGAACAGATTATTGAAAGAGAGAGAAGCTAAATTTAATTTCTTTTTTTCATGAGAACTGTGAGAGTTTGTCATCATTTAAAAAATCTATTTTCCCTAATTGGGCATGAGACTTACAAACAAAGAATTTTTAAAAAAGTATTTTTGTGATACATTTTTTAGCATGTCCTTATACTCTGGAGGGAGCATGTGAGCATTGCTCAGAAAAAAAACCCCTAGGTTTCAACAGTGTTACTTTATCTGCCCACAAATTAGGTATCTGAGTTGGGTTATTTGGCTCCCTCATTGGCTAAAGGGGAAGGACAGGTGACATTCACTTTCAGGATCCTTGGCTACTTCAAGTAAGGGCTTAATTGTCATTTAGGGATGTTTCTTTTTCCTTGGCTATAAAAGACAGCTAAAGAGTTGTTTTATACAGTAACTTGCAGCCTTGAGGGAAATTCTTGTGGGTGGCCTTTGTCCACTTAATCTCCCAGCTCAGGTATTTAATACAAGTGATACACAGAAGAATCCCCACCATGTGTCCAGAGTAAATGTATTAAGTACATGTGACGTAAACTGCATGTCAGAGGGTTGTTACTTTACAGGCCACTGTGACTTCATACCTGAAATTTGTTACTTAAAATATCTTTTCTTCCTTTTCTCACAGTTTTATTGATATGACTGGAAACCACCTGCAAGGATAATTCAGGGGACAAGTGTCAGAAAACTGAAACGAGATGGGACATTTTGCCAGGTATCCTACATGATAATTTTGCTGCATAAAAATCCTTTTGACAGTCATTTTGAATAGTACTACCTAGACTGAAGTGACCAAAGAATCAAAGAATGGCTTGAGGTGGGAAGGACCTTAAAAAACACTTAGTTTCAATCCTCCTGCCCATGGCAGGAGCAATTCCCACCAGACCAGGACCTGGGTCACAAGAATGGGAATATTACAGGATACCATTACACTTTTAAAGTGATTCTTCAAAACATTTTGCCTCCTTCATTTAATATTGATGTACTGCTCCTACAAACGTTTTTCTAACTGAAAGTGCTATCCAAATGCTAATTATTCTTGTGCCCTGACTTTGGAAAGCAGACTTTCCTCAAACTGTCCATCAGGGAGAGTTTATTGTCTGTGAATGTGCCTTACAATCCTGGACCACTCACAGCAGAAAAATTATATCAGATCCAAGTCAGATTCATTCTTCTCAATTCCTCCTTTCCCCTGTGAAGTAGATGAAGTATAAATAACATAGCTGGGGCACCTGTCTTATCTGATCTATGCCTCTTCCTTCTCTAGTCAAGTTAGAACTATGCTGGCATGCAGTGAATTTTACTGCGATTTTTTTATCTGTGGCTTCCATAACTCTTTTGTTTTGTAGTATGGCATTATACAGCCTCCCAATATACAGCAATCAGTGATTTCAGGGAGTTGGATCCACAGGATTCTTCTGTGGGACAGAAGAATAGATGTGGATCCACCTCCTGAATAGAATATATCCCATGAAGGGATCTTCCTTCTCAGAGTTAACACTGCCCAATTCAATCTCAGTGAAAGTCTAACTCTTCAGTTATCCAAACCAGAACATGTTGCAGAATGAATAAAGAAAATTGTTTATTTAAAGATTTTGAAAAACTATGGTCTTACATTCTTCTTGTCAAATTCAACCCAACTTTACCATTGGTTGCAGACCTCTCTAAATTGTGTGGCTGACCACAGTTGTATTAACCTTAAAACCACATTTACTCCTCCCATCCCAATATCTTCCCCCAGTGAGGGAGACAGAGGTACCCCAGTCACCAGACCAGTTTGTAGCTCTCCACTCTGACATATGCTACTCAGCAGACTCTATCTCTAATCATTACATTTCAGTGAAAATACTTTTTTGTGAGCTTTCCATCGTGTTAGTAGAAGGTGATTTCAGTAAAGCATTTGGAGATTGCTTTATAGTGAACTTTCAAATAAAAATTGGTCTATCTCTTATGAATGAAAATGTGATTTGAAATGCTGATGCCCAGGTTTTATTTTCATCTTTAGTTGTTACACCATCTGCTTTAAGAGGCCTAACATTGAGGTGTCAGAGATATTTCTTCACTTTGCTTTTCTCTTCCAGGACATTAAAGGGCACTTTCAAGTCAAACTCATCACGAGACTATGTGAAAATGAGAGTGTCTGATGTCTGTTGTAGGTGAGTTAACCAAAGAGATTGTGAGGCTTCAAATTCATCTTTTTGTTCTGAAAGAGCAGAAGTCAGATCTGGCAATTAGAGTGAATTATGGTTCCGTTCCCAAACCGTCTTTTCACCAGATACACAAAACCCCCCTATGTTTATGTTTGCCACTGCTGTTTGGTGGAGACGAATGTTTCTTTAGTCTTTGTTTGCTTATGGGAAGCTTAAGGCTTATGCAAAGATTGGCACCTAAGTATAAAATAGTTTTCTGCACAGCAATAGCTCAAGGTTTTGAAGAGAGGTCAGCTTTTAGGCTTTACTTTAATTGTTCCTCTTGTAATCCTGAGATGCTGAATGTTTTTTTTAATGCAGACATGGGCTGAGTAGACAAAACTTATAAAACCCCCAGCTAAGCACTGTGCTAAGCTTCTGAATGTTTTCTCAAGGCACCTCAGGGAATGTGGAGTTACAGTAGCTTTTAGCTACTTCGTTTAGTGAAAATTTCTTATTGTAAAGCCCTTCTCCTGCTATTGAGGCTGAGGAACTCATTGTTGGGAATTAAGTGTGACAATGGAGCAGGGTTACTCTTGGGATCCTAAGAAGCAATATCTGTTCTAAGGGAAACTCACAGCAGAGTTCCTTGAACTACAGAGAGGAATGTAGGTCTGAAATGTTGTCTCTGAAGGCAGCAAAAACAATTAGATGAAAGTTCTAGTTTACGTTAAATCTTAACTAATTGGTTTCTTGTTTTCCAACCTGCCTTTCTTTCTGAAACAAATGCCAGTAGTACAGAGTCCTTCCTTCTTTTCTACTGGGTTATTATCTCTGTTAGAAACATAGAAATTTGTTCTAAGCATTACTGAAACTGGACCTTCACCCTTCAGAAGAAATACAGACAAAATCAAAGCAATACATTCATTTAAATGCAATTGTCAGCATACAGTTGACTTGTTAAAAGTGGATCTTTAGTAGACATCTCAACACTTATATCCTCCCTCTCTCTGTGGACTGAAATTTCTTCAATAGTGGCTGAGTTCAGCTGAAAAGCTGATTAACAGCTTGGTTGTATTTTCCATTAATATCACTCGGTATTTTGCTGCAGATCCCAGCACAGAGCATTCTGTCCACTCCACTGTTCCATTGCAGCATTGAATTAAACCAATTTGTTTGGGTTTTTTTTTTTGTTTCTAGTAAACTTTACTCCTGATTGATAACGTAACCTCTCTTCTGAAACTCAGACCATCATTGTTGACGGGCTAGACTTTAACTGTTGTAATTTAGTTGTTTATTTTTTGTTTTCTGAAGAAAGCATAAATACCCACATTTATAGCAGCAACTTTATGTATGAGGTCCTTATCTAGTATTTGACTACAGGAAAAGTCTCAGTCTCAGGAAAGCTAGCCATTAAATCTGTCCTTCATTTTCAACTTCTCTGCATTTTGGAAGTTAGATCATGGTCTTGTCTGACTAAAGAGAATAAAAAACCTTCTCAGCTCCCTGGTCTGAGGTTTGGGTTTGGTCGTGATCTCAGCTATGGAAATCAAGGATCAAATATCTCAGGAGAAGGCCTCTGCCTTTATTCTCTGGCCAAGGCTGCTGTCAAGATATGCAAGAATTAAATCAAGTTCTTTCTTCAAGGGAGACAGTAACTTCTGTCTGCAAATGAGCCCTCAGATACGACGAGCCACAGGTTATTGTTGAGCCCTCCCAGGTCTAACCCTGAACTGGCTACACTATTTCTCACTTCTGACTCCTGAGATTTCATTCTGCTCATAAGGGTGAACTGTTGTTAATAAGGCAATAGTATGGGTTTGGAAAGCAGTGGGATACAAGTGAATAAACCCACTGTACTGTGCTGTGCTCTATGTGTGCCCTGAGTGGTCTTATGGATGAGTTACCAACAAAAACAATGCACTAAACACCAGGTAGTTACCTCAAAATAGGGAAACAGGCAGCTGGATTTCCCTGAGTGTTTGTCTGCCTGGCTTAGGCACTTACCAAGGGCTCAGCTTATAGAAAATAGAGCTCCTCCTGGATGCACACTCACAGCTTGGATTGTCCAGTAGCCTTCTAACCTTTGAGGCTTTGTGCTCTTAAATCATCATATAACTTTTTGGTACAACTCAGGCAGGTATTTTCATGCCTGTATTGTCTTGCTGCTTCCAGGAAATGAAGACATGTAGTTCCTGGCTGTGGCACAACCTCCATGAACATTCCAAGTGAACTCAAATATCTTCTCTAATGTTCAGATATTCTGCAAATCTCACTACAACCTCAGGAACACAGTCAGCAATTCAATCATATTTGCTATCCTACTATTCAAACTAGTAGAAAATTAACAGATATGAACTTGGAGAAGGATATCTAGATCAGGTTTATATTCAAAATTACATATCTGAGGCTGCCTAGAAGCAGAGGGTTATGAATAATCTATGACACTTTTTACTCTTGGAGAGCCAGTGATAGCTGAATTAATCCATTCATATTTCTATATATACATAAAAAGCCTTAGCTTCTTTTCAGCCTTTATTCTTGCTGCAGTGTAGCAGGTATTTGAGTAAAGTCAGTGATTTTTCTTCCTGTCTGCTTTAGAAAACAATACTCATAGGCTTTTTCTTTGACTTAAACACATTCATTCTTCCTAAAGCTTTTAAAAGAAGCAGAGCTTTCAAGATCAAAGATGTTAATACAACACCTGTACTAACACTATATTCAGTCATTATTGACCATTCTTTGTGATATTGTTTTATGCAGGTGCCTTTCCAGTGTGCTCTTTAGAATGTGAGGGAATACAAAAAATAAGCATCTGTGTATCTTTTTATGACACTTTAAAAAGCAGAGCTTTTTGACAAATGGGTGGGGAGAGAAACACATAAATATAATCTCCTTTCTATCTGGGGTTGTAGAGAATCCTCAGATGATTGTTCACTTGATCATGAAATCACTGTGTATTCTGTAGAATTCATGGATATGAGGCAGGAATTAATATTTACAGGTGGTGGCAAAGCGTGTCACTTGGTAATTATTTTTTATTACCTCTTTTTAAAGAGTGGAAATTGTCTTGCTGGGGAGCAGAAATAAATCCACGTGTCTTAGATTGTCTATCCAATTCAGCCTGAAGAATGTCTGGTGAATACTTACAGGGAGCAAGTAAGGGAGAACTTGTAGGCTTTCATTTATTCTTAAAAAGTACTTCGCAAACACTTACAAGTATATTTCCAGCAAATTGAAGTGAGTTCTCCAGTGATCAGAAAACAAACTAAAGGGAAAATGGAGAGGGATAACATACAGTAATTTTTCCACACAGACAGGAATAAAATTATTTCTATTGGCAGCTTTGTTACATTTAGAGACCTCTTGTCCTGCCATATTTCTGTATGAATACTTACCAGATATGAACAGGGCATATTTAAAGATTCAAGAACAAAAATAGGTACACACGTTAAGATTTGTCTATCCTGAAGTAAAGGATTGCTAAACTCTATGATGATTACGTACTTTTGAATCAAGACTTAAGGAACATTTTCTTGTGCAAATGCATTTACATTTACTCATTCCTCAAAAAGAAAATCTCTATTTCTTTTCAGGACAGGATGTAAAGGTGGCTTTTTATGACTTCAATCTGAAGCAGTTGATTGTAGAGCAATATCTCTCAGTTTGACTGGTAAATCTCTGTTTTCTCCTTTTACAATAAGGCTAAAGACAAGGGAGGTAACAGAGTAATCCAGTCCCAGAATGAGAGCCCACATATTTGAGACCTGAATATTCATAACCATGTGCTTGAAGGTGAACAGACTGCAGACCAGTTAGAGAAAGCACTGATCAGAAATATTTGTGATGCAGCTTCCTTCTTGCTGATAGGCTCATGAACAGCTAATTCATTCACAAAACTGATATAAATGAAATAAATTTTGGCTTTGATAAAAATGTTTTTTTATATTTCTTTTCTTTTCTTTTATATTTTCTTTTCTTTTATATTTTCTTTTATTTTGTTTTATTTTATCTTTTTCTTTTGTCTGTTTGCAGTGTGGCCCTGTGTGAAGTTGTGGCATTTCATGACAACTCTGTGTTAGCAGTAGCTGAAGTTCCTAAGAAACCAGTGTAAGTGAAACCTGGTGCAGTCCCTGATGTCAGTGATAACAGTCCTGGGGAGCACAAGGAGGTGGGAATGGTGCTCTCACAGCATCAGACCTGGGGTTCTACTCCCACGCTGAGCACCTAAAAAAGTCAGATATTAGAGATGCATAAATTCTTCCAAAAGAGGGCAGAAGCAGCATTTACTGAGTCCCCTTGATGAATCTGTACTTTTCACCCAACTGCAGTCCTCTGTCTCCCAGTGTCTCAGAATATAAACCTCTGGCTCTGCAAAACAAACAGTAAGAACCAGCCAGGAATCCCCACAAACATTGCAACACCTAAAAAGCACTGCAGATTTTAGAATATATCGAAATCGTAAATGCTCTCTCCCTGACAGGGGAGAGGTGGGGAATGTACAGACTGCAAAATGGGTGGCATGACAAAGGTTATTTTCAGCCCCTAATATTCCTACTTTTTCAATATATTTTCAGTTTGAGTGGTTTAAAAAGGCTTTAATAAGAAGTCTGGAGAAGTGTGTGAGCTTGTGTGTTAGTGCTTAGATAAAAAAGAGACAGAGGAATAAAGCAGTGATGGACAGAAAAGCATGATGTTGTGTACCCACATGTAACCGATGTAAAATTTTTGGACATTCCAGGCTCAAGATCAGACCCAATGTGTCACTTTAGCCCAAGGCAGTAAAATCATTAAATAAAAGGCTGAGAAGGACCACAAGAGGTAATTTAGTCCAGCTCCCTGCCCTAAGGCAGGATCACGTCTACCTGCGTCATTCCTGACAGAAGTTTGTCCAACCTTCTCTACAAAACCTGCACATGGTCATGTCTGCCAGGTACCCAGGCAGACTTTCCTGCATGTTTGGCAATGCTTGGGTAGCCTGTCAAACCAACAAAGTCTCATTGAATTGACAGTTGAAGTCAGCAAGGAAAAGAGTTTTTACATATATATATATATATATATATATATATATGTTTTTAAACTAAAGAGAAATTGTATTTGATTTTACATTACTGTCTCACTAGGAAATATTTAATTCTAGTCATTTGGATTCTTTTTAATGGACTGTCTAGATAAAGTGGGATCTGCAGGCTGTCAAAACTGGGCTGTGGCAAGAAAACATAGACATCAAACTACATGTATATGGAAGAATTTTGTAGGCAATATTAAAAATTTTCAGCCCAACTTAGAAGACACTGCTGATATCTACATCCACATTTTTAGGATTGTCTTCTAGCAGTTGAGATATTGAGAGAACAGCACACCGTGTTTCCCCAAAATGTCTGTTACATAAACTTCCAAGATACACCTCAATATATCTTTTCAAAGTGTTTCATCTAAAATGTGTAACAGCATTCAGACTGCTCACCTTTGGAGTTGTTTTCTTTTTATTAAAAAAAAAAAAAAGGAATTTTCTTTTTTTTAGGTTTTATGAGTGTCTGCTTCCAAAATGCTGGTTGCCACAGCAAGATTTTAGTAAACGTGTTTCTGGATCAATTTCAGGAGCCTGTTCTGAAAAAGAATGGCAGCTTTTGCTGTCTCCCCATTCAGGAATCACCTGGTGTCTTATAGTGGCTGTGAATGGTCAATGGGTGGAGCAATCAGCAAGTGAAACAATATTTACGGTCAAGTCTGGTTGAGTTGTTCCTTCGTTTTGGCAGCCCACTGTGTTTGTGAACACAGCCCCAGCGCATGGCTCTTGGTGAAAGGGGTATGAGAAACACAGTTTCTTCATGCATCCATGGAAAAAGTGAAGGCAAAGGTATGGCTTGTAGCTACAAAGAAAGATGACGGAAAACAGAAAAGCATAGAAAACAGAAGAATGAGGAAAAAAGAAAAAAAGGAAGATGAAATTAGATATATGAATCCCTAAGAAAACTGTCCAGGCTCATGTTAAAATTGCATCCTATTACTATCTTGTGAACATTCAGAAAGTTACTCTTCTGGAAACAACCAGCTGCAATGTTTTGTTCTGAATTCCAAGCTTTTCATCCTGTATCCTTGCATTCCTACTGTACATTTAATCTTATATGTATATGTGACAGGTTTGAAAGAAAATAGGTCAACAGTACTTAGGATAAGTAGTACTTTAATCAATTTGAACATAACTTCTGATGGATAGTGACTGAGGATAACATACTGCCTTCACTAATTCCATTTAAAGTAGAAGGGACATTAAAAAATCATATTGTTTAAATTGCTTGGGGGGACACAAATTATCTGTTTTATATTCCCATAGAAGCTATAATATTCAACAGGATTCTGTGAAGGACATGCAATAATTTTAGTGTCTGCTAAGAGTGTTATTGATATACAATGCACATGTAAATTCACCCTCTTTCAGTTCTGTTTGGAGGGATTGTTAACGTGTAATGGATCTGATGATACAATAGACCTTAATGTTAACTTGTAACTGGACTTTTACACATTTTGTCCTTAATATATTTTTACTTAAAAGAGATATCTGCTCATCTACAGCTTTCAAAAGGTAGCTTTTCTCAACCATATGTGGTTGAGGGCAAAACATGCAAAGTGCAGCTGTTGGAGTCTCAATATTTAAAAATTTAAAATTAGTATCATTACACTGTTTGAAAAACAGAAAATGCACGTTAATAATGCAGATCATCCCAAGAAGGACACAAGCAGTAAATATGCCCTGGATTTTTTGGCAGAAGTACCAACATTCCCTGAAAGGCTATTAGAACCAAAACTCTAGCACATATCTCTCAGAGTAGCTCCACTGATGTCTACAGAACTATGTCATTTTATATAGGCTTGAACCATAGAATCATGGAATGGCTTGGGTTGGCAGAATCCTTAAACATCACCTGGTTCCAATCCCTCTGTCATGGACAGGGATGCCACTACCTAGTTCAGGTTTCTCAGGGCCCCATCCAGCCTGGCCTGGAACACTTCCAGGGATGGGGCATCCACAATTTTTCTGGATCACCTGTTGAAGTACTGACATGAAGGAAATGATGTCTTGACCATATATTTGGTCTCTGATTTTCACATTTCTTGGAAGAGTGAAACTAGTGGAAAAAGTTAGTCTCATTTTCAAGATGATAGAAGAATATGAATAGTACCAAGCAATCAATAGAAAATGTTGGACATGCAGATGCTGGAAGAAGAGCATGAGTGCAGTTCTGGGAGTCCACAGAAGCAGAGAAGACCAAGTTAGAGTACAGAAGAACTTTTAGCACTCTGCATGGTATAAAACAATGCACAATCTTGTACATAAGTAACACAATTTAGTAATATTTGGATGAATCTATAGTGACTAATAAAGTTTATGAGATCTTACCTATTGATCCAAAGGTGATATACCAGATAATTCTTAAAAGAAGTGATAAACATGGAACCTGACTCTACCAGTGATCTCAAACTGTAGTGATAAAAGAAAGACCTTTGGGAAAGGGAGTTAGAGCTGCTGTGAGATGTGTCAGGGGAAGGTCTCCTTTTCCTAACACTTAAAAATCATTCCAGCCAGTAGTCCCAGGGACTGGTTGCTTGAAGGGCATTCCTTGTTCTTTTTTGGTGTACCCTCAGAGGGATGCATGATTTAAGTATCCCTCAAGCCACCCTGTCAGTGCCTCTAGCAGACAGCTCTCGGATTTTCCTTGTCTATTCCAGAAGCCATCCAAAGACACTCTGAATTCTCAGTTCAGTGAAGAGGAGGCAAAAGGAAGGTGAGCTAGTACATGTAACACAGGTGATGTAAATGCTTTCATAAAACTTATACCTTTATTTAATGGGTTCTTGAGTGAATTCCTTGATGTCATATCACCATAAAGCTGCCTGTCATCCATTTCAGTGAAGCTGGAGCAGACATGCTTCCCTCTAGCATCAGGACACCTTCGGGAAGCAGGTAATCCCAGAGTTTCTATTGCATACCCCTCCTGAAGCAGTGGAGTCCCACTGGACTAATTGCAACTGCAGAGACCTGCAGGACCCAGAGGCATAGCAGGCTTGTGATGAGCAGGGCATGGAAGAACAGGGGTTTGTAAACACAGATCTGGCCTAGACCAACCCTTCTGATTTGATAAACACTTTCCAAAATCATAGAAAGAGATGTTCTTTGCCATGATGTGGTCATAGTTCTCAGTATTGCCCAAGCCTGCACTGCAGGCAGAGGTGTGTGGGACAGGACTCTGCACAGAGGCACAACACTGGCACAGCATTGGAGGCCCAGTCTATCCCTGCACAAATCATTTAGGATAACAACTTCAGTGCCAAATCCTCTGGCAGCAACAATAGAGGCTTTTGCCATTCATTCACAGGCATAAGGGGGGAAGGAAAAACAAAGTTTTCCCTCCAGCACTGACTGACCCCTAAGTAACTTCTGAAGATTCAGGTAATAAAATGCTCTAGTGAGATCTTTTTAAAGAAATCATGTTTTTTAATGAAATAACCATTTCATTTGCAGGTGAGGCTGGCAGCTGCAGGGTGGAAATACTGTGACCTTTTGTTGTGATACTTTTCTTACTCTCTGTTCTAAATAAGATATATGGAACAGTCAGGCAATAATTTTTATGCAAATTTACAAAAACTCTTCACCCAGGTTTCTCTCAGCTGAGTTTTTACAATATTTAACAATGATATTTGTGTTCCCCCTTGTGCGTAAGAATGATGTCTCACTTTTCAAATTAAAAGAGAGGACTTTATAAGGCAGAGGTTGAATCATAATGTCTTAAAAGAGAATAATTCTGTAAAACTCACCTAATAATTTAAAATTTGTGATCAGGGTCTGTTTCACAGAGCTCTTTAAATATCCATAAATAGTGAAGAAATGTGTAGAAGTGCCCTGCTGTAATTTTTGGCTTGTGTTCCTGTTAATAGATAGCTCTGTACAGCAACCTTCCAGAAGCAAAGTCTTTTTCTGTGCTTGACTATCTTTCACTGTCTCAGTGCAATGGTTCTTGTGCTTATATCAGACAGGTGCTTAAGCACTTCACTTAATCAGTGCCTTGAGCAATGAGAATGAAGAGATATCTACTGCCCCAGAGGGACCAGTCTGTTTTCTATGACAAAGGCAGAAAATTTCACTTAGACTGATGAGAAAAAAACCCAAACTGCAACTACATAAGTCCCAACATAGAGATCATTCTAATCAGGATATCTTCAGAAACTTTCCATTTTTTGGCCTAGAAATGGTTATAAAAGGGTCATGGAAGGATTTTCACATGTGGGCATTGGGGATGGACTACATGGGATGGCCATCCAGGTACAGTGCTTGCACAGGACATCTCTGATGGGAATACAGCAGCCTCACACAGTGTCCAGGAGAACTTGTGTCTCCTGCCCTCCTTCCCCTCAGCTGGGCTTTGACACTTTAAACTATTAATCAGTTTATAAAATATGGAGCTTTTATCATTTGACTTCTCACCCCTCATTTCCCTTTGTCAGGAGGGGGCTGGCCTTTGACTTTACCTCTTTTTGAAGCTTCCTTGCAAGGGCATAAGTGGATTTGGATGTATTCCATCAATGGCTTATCTGAGGTGTGGTCCACAGACAGCTCTAGGAAGAAGCTGTACACAGATGAGATCCCTGCCCAGCACTGATGCTTTCCTTAACAGCACCACCCATATCTTCTGTTCTAGAGTGTTCCCAGCAACCAGAAAATTGCAGACTTCTTTTTCATCTGAAGCAGAATTTATCACTAAATTCAGCCCAACAGAACCTCACACATCCCTAAGTCCCTATTACTAGCCAGTGCAAAGACATATTAGGTGTTTTCTAACTAATCTGTACAACCATTTCATCATGGTTTCCATGTAAGGATAGTGATGAGTCTGCATGATGGTCTGGAAATTTTAAAGCTCTGTGAACATATATGCATTAGTGATGCACAGGTAAGATGTATGGACAGATAAAAGCTACTTTGTTATCAAGATGTCCCTTTTAAAATGTTTTTGCTAGATTTAGCCTAGCCCCATCTAGAAATCTGCTGTTAAAAATAACATTGCAAAAATTAATGAATGTTTATAATATTGACTTGCAGTGACAATTCTCTCAGAGCTCATCTAATGTAGTCAATAAGAAGGTGATTAATTGACCCATTTTAATTCAGTGGCATTATCTCAAAGATAACTTTGACTCCATTGCCTTTTATCCATTTGACCCATCACAATTTTCTTTCATTGTCAGAGAACCATGTTTTCACAGCAAACGTTTTTAAAATAAAATGAGGGTAAACTTTGGGATACTGTTCTATACATAACTATTTCTTTAAAAATAGTTCTTTGTCTTCAAAAAACTCATTTATAAACTATTCAAAGTAACAGTTGGATATATATATATGAATTTATGTTTTTTTATTTTACTAACTTATGAAATGAAGTTTTTTTGGTGTAAATGCTAATTTTGGCACAGTGAAGTGATACTGTATATGTCCCACCACCCACCACCCCATCCTCACCCCCATGCTGGTCTCCAGACTTTGAGGCTGTTTTAGTTTAAGGTAAGCTAAGAACCTTTTTCCATTGATCTTTTTATTCCACATCCACAAAAGAAAATGCTAAGACGTTGCTACTGATTTTTTCCCCCCAATATGTGGTCATTATAAGCAAAAAAGAAGCTCACACTTCTACTTTTTAATTGGGCATTTAGCAGGACAATGTTTGAAAGCAATTAATGGGAAAAACATTTTTGTCCTGTTTTATCAATTGGTCTCCAAGAAAAATGCTGTCCAAAGTAACTATTATGTGCAAGCCAGGAAACTGTTGTCCTTTTCAGTTTTTCCCATGTCACAATTTATTCATTTAATTCAGTTCCTCAAAATTACTGCAGTGCCAATTATCTCTCTCTGTGTAGAAAATGAGTTTGGCCTACTTCAGCTCCCTTCATTTTATGCCTGTTTTCGGCTATTCTTCAATGAGTGAGTAATGTGAAAGAAGGGAGGATCTTCAAAAATATGTGAAGTGTCTAGAGTGGCTTTTTGGTACCTGTGAAGAGGCCCCTTGAAGAAGCTTAAAGGACAATAGAATATTGCGGCTAGCAGTGGTTTATTTTGTCCACATGACTCATTTCACACGCACCCAGGCAACTGATGAATGGAGGATTAACACAAGTTTTCACCTTATTGAAATGAGTGATTCAAAGCAAACAAATAGGACTAACTAGTTTGGAATATGAAATTAAAGTTTCTCTGAGTCCTTTTGTTATGCATCACTTTCAAACTTAATTAGAAATATGATGGCTTTGGAATTACTTTTAACTAACTTTGTTGAATAACAGTAGTTTGATGTTTGTTATTGTCACACAGTCCGCTTGTCTGAAATCTAAAGACTCACAGGGACTGTTCAAATGCATTATCAAAAATTTTTAAAACAAAATGTAAAAAAATACCATGTGCATACACATATATTCTCTCTTTTGGGGGGACATGTTTACAGACACAACAAAAGAGCATTTTAGATGCATTTTTTATTGTTAGTTGCACTGTGTATATCTATAAACTTTTACGGGTGGGTCGGTGGCACTATAGAGAAAGGGCTTTAGGTGCTATCTTCATGGTAACTTACACAACCCTTGAAGTCCTACAGCTTTGTAATTACATTTGAACCAGGATGGGGTTACCCATGCACACCATTCAACTCCACGTGACTTTATATGGTTGCTAAGTTGCAGCACCCCGCAGTCACACAAGTCATGAACTCCCAGTTTGCAGCTTCCCCTTGAGGAAGGCTAATTTAGCAACTTTACATGGTGTAGTCAATGTCCAGGGCATGCTTGTACTCTCAAACCAGAATTTCTCCCTTATATTTCTTCTGAGGATGCAACAAATTGATATCAACACCCTTTCTGTAGAGCAGGTAGGCAAACACACCTTTCTGGCTAAGCAGTCAGTGGGTCATGTGCCTTTTTGCCTGTTTTTTTGGAATAATGCTCTCCAGTGCCTCTGTAATGTGAAAATTCCCTGCAGCTGAGTTGGCAGTGGAACAGCTCCATTAAACCCTGCACACAGTTACACAAAAGCTTCAGGATGCAGTTGAATAACAAATTTTGTCATTATTCTCTAAGGTTATGAGCATGACACTCTCTAAGGAACTTCTGCAGTAGTGTATCGAATTAAATGCAAGAATTTTGTTTTAGTGAGTGGCAGTACAGGGAGAAAAAGAGTTCATTGCACCATCTAACTTGTGTCTAATCCTTTTGGAAGTTGTGCAAGTGTAAGGGAGAGAGGAACTGGAGGCTTAATTTGTTTCTATTTCCTACACTATCAGCAACACTATGGGTTAGCTCTAGCGAGATCCATTTTTGTCATGGCACTGCTATTCTTGGATGTAGAGGGATGGCAGGGATGTAATTCTGCATGGAGAGGTACTGTGATCATGGGGGGACCAAAATAAGTTGGGATGTGGGATGACCTTTTAGCATTTCCACTGAGAATAGCAAACATTGGCCATATTCTGATTTGCATCCAAAGGTTTTTTTTGCTGGTTTGTGAAAACGGTTTTGGTTTGGGCTGGCATCTGCTCATTGCTCAACAAGACAGGCAGGAGCTTTGACAAATTCAGCTGCCAAAGTTTAATGAGTGTCCATTGAACATATTCAGTCTTTAATTTTTCCTTGTCCAGAGTCTTTTACAGTCATTTATTGGAACATTTTCAAAAATGTACAAGACTTTCCCATAAATCAGTCTTTTTTGGCAATTTTAAAAGCCTCAATAGAGGCATGGAACTGTGAAATTTTCTCAGAAAAATATTCACAGATATTTTCTTTAAAAAAAAAAATTATACATTTTTCTTTTCTCAATCTTAAAAAGCAATGACATTTTTTGTTGCTGCTGTTCAGACTGATTTCAATGAGTCAGGCTATTGATGTGGAAAACCTTTTCACATCTCTCATTGTAGTGAGTGACTGAGTTTGGGTTCTGTACAGAAGCATGAAAAACTTTTAGCAAATATAATTAAAGTTTCCTAACAAGTAGAATTCTACATTTCTGGGCAATTTCAACACTTTTAATTTTGCTTTAGTTAAAGATTTTAATTTTTTTTGTTTTTGTGGGGCCCCATATACATATTTGAAATATTTAATGGAAAATAATTCTGTAAACTTGCTTCAGTTGGAAGAATGAAATTATTTTTGGCCATGTAAAAGGATTAGCACATTTAAAATCTGATAACTGTATATACATTGCACTGAATGGTATTTCAATGTAGTGCCAAAGCTAGATAAGAATCAAAACAATTTTTCTCACATCAAGGCAAAAAAGTCAGATTAGTCATTGTGAAACTTTTCATTTTAGAATTATTGCCCACACCATTTGTTTATCCCAGGAAAAATGTAGTTCCTTCAGAGAAAATTTTATATTTTGATGAGGGATTTATTCTAATTCATAATCTAATTCATAAATTAATTGTTGTAAATCCCACTGGATCCATAAAACCCAGAGAATATTTCAGTCTTCTACAGAGAATTTTCCAAAAGGGTGGAAAAAGAAAATCTTGCCCTAAAATGCTTTCTGCCTCAGTAGATAAATGGAAGTGGAGCATTCAAATGGAAGTGAAGGTAGAAATAACTGAAAGTAGAGAAAGATGTTGGACCACAGCCTACACTGAAACCAAGATAGTCTCAGTGTGATGCAAACAACATTATCAGGCTTTGTTGGGTAAATCCTAAACACTTCTGTGCTGCAACAATATCTCATCCAGTCAAGATTTTGATATGCAAAGTCAGTGGTTTTGTTTTTAGTCAAATCTTGGACTGGAAAAGTTCTGTGAACCATTGGTCTTGCACTTAAAATCATGATGGATGTGATAAAGGAAACACTACCTGCACTAGGAAGAAATGCTATTACTGTTCATCAGCAGAGACTTATTTCTAACATGACAAATACAAGGAAAAGTTCCCATATTCATTCTTGTTTGCTGGAACTGTTCCACCTGAAGATGATCCTCATGTGAATGCAATGTGATAACTGCATCCTCATGTCAGTGAAATCCATGTGTAAGAAGAGCTTAGTGTAAGCTCCCTTGTAGTATAACCCTGATAGCAAATATTACTTCACTTCTCCCCACACATCACAGTAGGTCTTTCTTTCATACCCATTCCATGCAATTCTGAAACCTAAGGAAAACAGTTTTTCTATCATTTTCTAGGGTGGAAAGCAACTTTACTGTTACCTGACCAAGGGGAAAGGTGATTTTGTTGAAACATGGAGAAATTCATCCCATTCCCAGAACCTCTGAGTTCCCTCCCCAGGTGGGACAATTTTGCTGAGGGCAGTTCCAGTGTGGCAGCCCATCTGCACTCTGACAGGGCTTTGTGTCCAGACACAGCCTTTACACTCCAGGTTCAAACCATGTTTGTGGGACAAGGCATAAGCACTTTTGCAGATAAGCCCAACTCATGTTGGGTGATATTCTGCTGCTTCTGTGTTTGACTAGGAGTGACCCAGGTGTGTTTTGTAAAAGAATGAAAACACAAGAGCATGGCAGCTTTCAAACTTCATGAAATTATAACATGGATTATGACCTGAGAAACTATTCTGTGTTTTTTCTATTACTGCCATTGATGGGATTCCATGTGGCTTTGGTCGAGGTGCATTTCACAAGCCAGTGATGTGGAACTTCCAGCTTGTCTTTCTTCACTTTGCAGACTTGCTTTTCTTTTTATAATTTTTTTCTCTGTCTCCTAGTTTTTAACTTTTCAACTTTCACAAGGAAAAAGCAAGTCTCATGGTCAGAGGGATGGTGTTAAGTTTAGGAAGCAGTACTGCAAGAGAGAAACAGTTCAGAAACACTCAATAAAATCAGTAAAATCAGTTACCAAAATTGCAAGTGAAATTTTAAAAAAAGGAAATAAAAATTCCCCTTTTACCAACTCAAGGGTTTTTTATTATTAATCCCAGAACAGAATGAGCTCTGCACTCTGTTCATCAACAGAGGAAAAGAAGATAAAAAAAAATGAAAAGGAAAAACTATATCATTTTCTACTAAATACACTGATGTGGAAGAGTTGTTAGAAAACTCATCTGTATTTATTCTTATCCCTTATTCCATTAACTGAAAAATCTCAGGGAAGTCACCACCAAATCACATCCATCCTCCTTTGAAAATTTCCTCAAAAGCACACATCAAAACCACTGTCCAGTCCAAGGAGTCACACCATGCCTGGTTTATTTTCTCCTGCTTGCTGCTGGGTGTTGTCCCAAGTCCTGCTGCCCATGCAGAACTGCTGGAGATGCTGCAGAGGACTGTGAACCAGCTGCTGTATTCCAAACCAGGAATGACAGCTTTCCAGGAGGGATTTGACATGATTCTTCTGTCTGTAATTTGTAAAGTGCTTTGGGGTTCCAGTCTGTGCAGCCTGCTCTCTGAATGTGTTATTACCACATCTGAAAGGTTACACAGCAGAGCACTGCAGGGTCTGGTATTTCTGATGTTTTTCAGTAAAGATGTCTGTGAATGCCTGGCTGTGTCTAAGGACTGAAACCAGGGGGAAACAGGTCATTTGACCACGTGTCCCACTGGTGTGAGGGTGGAGAAGGTTCACACAGTCTGTAGGGTTTCCTATGAATAAAATAAGGAGAGATTTGTTTGCTCAAGGGGAGAAAGGAGATAGCTCTGGATTATTGAAGGGGAGCCATGATTCATTTGGAATCTTCATGGATGCCGTCTCTGGCTCTGCTGAGCAGCCCTGATTCACAATCATCTCCCCCTGCTGCAGTCCCCATCCCTCCCCCCAGTCCAAATTGGGAAGGGCTGAGAATTTGTCTCGCTCCAGCCCTCACCAGGGCCATGAGTGTCAGCTGCTCTGTCTGATGACTGGCGCACTGATTATGCACCTATCCAGACACATGGAAACTCCACAGGGAAAAGCTCCCCAATACACACACATTTGTAATCTCTTGTGAATAGAGTCCTAAGTGCCCATTAACTATTGCTCAATTACACGGGAACTCTGCAGAAGTAAATATGGCATGCACATGAATATCAATTAACGCCATTATGATCAGTGTGGTCGTGAGTCAGGAGGGAAATGTGCATAATCTTGACAGAATTATGAAGACATGCTTCATTTTACTTGTGTGGATTGGAATAGTATGTTAAGCTAATAAAAGCTTTTGCATTTTTAAAAATAGTTTAACAAGCCCAGAATAGATTTGAATCATATCCGCCTCAGATTTCAGTTGTTAACGTCAGCTTGGAAGACCTTCCTTAACAAACAGAGGGAAAAAACCTCTACTACTCAGCCTGTAATTTCTCAATTACCCTTGCCTCCTTGAATTGTCCAGCATTCACACTGCCCTTTCCTACCTGGCAACCCACAGGTACCACCAAAAATCCAATACTTGCACCAAAAAAGATTGACAGATGTAAGACAAATGCAGAGCACTGGCAGGCCATTTCAGCTGAAATTATCCTGAATCCTCTACCCACCTCCTCTCAGACCAGGAGTAAATCCCAGATTGATACCAACACCTTTAAGGTAAGTGAAAGGGGTAAAAGCTGCACCACGTGAGAATGAAGGATTTATAAGGGATGTCTTTCCTGTCATGGATTTTTGCCTCGGGAAGAGAAGGACAAATAATATACAAGCTTACCAGGGGCAGGCAGATTTCAGAAGCATTTATGAGACTACCCCAACAGTTCAAGCCTCATTTCTACCCTGATGGGAACTCCAATGCAGTGCTACAAACTTTCCATATAATTTTATTTTGCTGAGCCAAGCTATTCTAGCATCCTATCCCAGGTGCAATTGAATTTTAGAAGCCAATTGTCTCATAGGGAACCACAAAGACTCCTCAAGACAAAATGTAGTGTCCTGCATGTCATCTCATAGACAGTTGTCCAAGAAGCCTGAAAATTATTTTGGCAACACACAGGTGCTTATTGTTTGAAATGCATTCAGCCTGGCTTAAACACACGTTAAAATTTCCATTACCTTTAAATAATCAACCACATTGTGTCCTGGGCTGAAGAGACACACAGACTGTATCCTTGGGGATGAACGGAAGATGGGCAATGAAGGCCAGGTACTGACCACTCACATTTTTGTTTGATGTCTGGGCACAGCTGGAGTTCAGCAACCTTTGCTGGTGGCTCTGGAGGAGTTTCTGTGGGGATGAGAGTGAGTCTCCAGTTTGCTTTATATACTAAGGTGTAGCCATAGCCCATATCTATAGTCACACACTAGAGGAGCAGGGCAGGAATTCAAGCACTCTCCTGCTGTGGTCCATGCTGTTTAATTACTAGCAGCTGCCCTGGCACATTTCTGCCCCATGCCATCACCAGCATGAAGCCCAGACAGAATGCAACCTACAGGACTGGCCAGGAACCATTCCCTGTGGGCAGAATGGAAAGGAAGAATGTATCTATACAAGCCATGCCTTGCCTCTTCCCATCATGGGAAAGAATGGGCCCTGGTTCATTTTATGTACTAGGATGGATGTAGTCATAGAGACTGACATGGTTGTACTACCTTTTTTGAAATGGAAATTGTGTTTCATGGCAATTCTCAGAACAGTCTAAATCTGTGATCAGGGTGATATCTGACCACTGGAGTCAGAGACTGCTTTCAAACAGTTTTAGAAAACAAACTGGGAGAGTTCTGGGAGATTTCTTTAGAATTATTATGCTAGAAAAATATTTAAACCTTTTAATATAATGATTTTAATCTTTAGCTTGTTGAGGGAACAGCTGGAAGATTTTAGAGCTGTGGGTACATTTAGAATATCTAATGTATATGGTGGTATCTGCAGGGAAAAAGAAAGCTATATAGTTCAGCAAATACAGTAAAAAAAAAGGAAACATGAGTAAGTAAATATTATGAAGGCTGAACAAATGTCAGCTGGTCAAAAGGATGAAAGTGTGGCTGTATGAGATAGAATACTGAGGAACAAAGATTTCAGCCCAAACCTCAGTAAGTGTTTGCAGAAAATAATTTTTGTGTAAAAGTTTCTAGAGTGAGACTCATCCACTAATATTCACTGTGAGGCAAAGTGCTCTCTGTCCTTTGTTGGGGCTGTATGCCACAGACAGCAGTGTGCCCAGTACAAAGTCTTCAGAAGAGAATTTTCAGGATAAATATTAACCAGAGACATTATTCAAACTTCTTTGCTGGACTGGGGCCTGATTGTCTAAAAACCAAAACCTCTCAGCAGAAATTTTTAACAAACTTGCATGGTCTTGTTCTGTAAGTGCCCAGTGGAAATACTGGGGTCTGTCATTAGCTGTCACCTCTGTCAGGGATGAACCTCAGATACTGAGAACCTCTTGTAAGGCAGTGTAGAGCCTTGGCTGTCACTGATTTCACTTGGCTTTGGGGGTAAAACCATTCAAACATTTACCCTCATTTACCTAGTCAATAAAGCATTCATAAGGTCCCCCATGCAGGAACAGGTTAAATTCAATTAGTTAATATTGAAAAGCACTCTGGAGATGAAAAGTGCTCTGCTATGTAAGTGCTGACCATTAGCCATTATTAGGTCCTCTCTTGTTTTTCATACATTAGCCCAACTAAAAGGCAACTCAAAACTTTTTCATTATATGCAGGGCAATTTAAACCAGCAGATTTAAAGTACATTTAACAAGTGAGATTGGTATATTTTTAATGGCCCGTAGCAGGTTTGTGGCAAAAGGGGCAGAAAGTTAATTTCTGTCACCACTTCTTTAAATTAATAGGACGTAATTTGTAGTGAGGGACAAAGTTTCCTAAGGAATCACTGTGTTGGCAAGGCTGGTTAAATAAAGCGTCCTACAGGACTAGGTAATAAATAAAACCCCTGCCTTTACAAGGCTTTGTCATTGTCTAGAAAGTGGAGAGAGAGAGAGAGACTAAAATAATTAAAGGTACTTATTCTAGTGTAGTAGCTCAGTAAATGAAGTATGCTTGGATTTTCCCTTCGCAGGAGCTAAATCTGTGACCTTCTGTACCAGAGGAAAGAGTCCTTTGTGTTCTGAGCTCTAATAGCCTTACCATGGTTTCATTTCTACCAGGGTCCATGAAACATTTATATTTATTTTCATTACTTTCGTTTTTCCTCTCACAATGAGGTGTTAGTTCAGACTTGAAGGAAAGTGTAGATTGCTTTTGGTTTTTTTTTCCCTTGATGGGCTCTATGCCTCTGTGTCTTTGGTTTATCTCCTGTGTTCCTGTGTTTCTTTTACCTTGTGGAATACTGTTAGAAGTCTCTGTACAGAAGCAAAAGCTGTGGTTGCTATAGCAATAACCAATCTGATGAAGCTGTGACCTAAATCATGACTGAGAAAAATAGTACCTTTTCTATATCACT
Organism: Certhia americana; assembly: GCA_018697195.1. Classification (NCBI taxonomy): domain Eukaryota; kingdom Metazoa; phylum Chordata; class Aves; order Passeriformes; family Certhiidae; genus Certhia; species Certhia americana. Next base: position 7,723,211 of record CM031858.1, on the reverse strand, counting down.
GCAGTTACTGCTTCCCTGGATTATGCTACTGTTATGTAGGATTTATTACCTAAAGTGAACTCTTTGACTCCAGGACACAAGAAAAAGAAAAGTAATATTTCTGTAACTATAGAGTTAGGCAGGGATGTGAACAACTTATATCTGCTGAAATTTATAGGTGAAAAGATGTTCTGCTCTTGGTAGCACACATGTAGCTAAACCTTCGTGCAGCACAATTTATTTCTTGAAAATCTAGGGAGTTTTGATGGCTGGAAGATACTTAAATCAACATAATGTGCAGCTCAGTTTGATTGAGCATTGTAGAACCAAGAACTTGGTCAGCTTCCTGAAGTCTTTGCTACTGCCATCAGTGCAGTTACTGAGTAGGAAAGAAGGGCAGCATTCTCTAGGAGCAGTTGCTTCATAGCTCACTGAAAATTTGGTGAGGGAATTGGTGCAGGCATCCAAAGACCTTTACCTAAAATACAAAATTATTCCCTCTTATTTGGCTGTGACCCTCAATGGCCCCTCACTAATAGGAGCTACAGATGAGGTCGTTTTTGCACATCCTCTACTTTCACAACTAACAGGGGATTGTAACATGGAAACTAATATGAAAGACTGTATGCTGTGGGATTTATCCTATTGTCTTTCTGAAAATTAGGGTTTAAATCTATGCTTATCATCTAGGCTCCCTCTATAGTCAATGGAGGGCAGACACATATATATTTTCTTCTTCTGAAACAGGCATACAGGATGGATTGTAGTTACATGAGCTGAACTCCAATAAGCAGCAAATGAATATGGATAGCCATTGCTGCTGGGAGTGAAGTGGTCAGATTTTCATCTTTAACAGCAGTTTGCTGCTCTGAGCTCTATCAGAATTGAGAATTAGAAATGACTGAGCTGCAGCAAGGTGTGAGTAAAGGCAACATTGAAATTACTTGTATTGGAGAGGATGGGGAGTGGGAAGTTGGCAGAGTTAACTGAATTAGCTTCACTGGAACAGCAGAAGCAGGTTGGCAATTGTGACTGCATTTGCCTGACAAATAGCAAAGAGGTACTTGTGCTGTTATTACCCTCCCTGCCAGTCCCTCACCCCTTCTCCTATGAGCCCAAGAGGATAAACCCAAGAGGATCAAGAGGCAATCAAACGTGTTTGATGATGCTCTTTGGGAAATCAAAGTTGCTGTCTTTGCTGTCAGAGATTTGGACTGGAGATGCACAAACAGTGAAGAAGCCTGGCTGCTGAACTATTTGGAGAGATCTAAAATTACCCATTTCTTATGGCCACCTGGTCTCTTCAACATCTGCTGCCTACTTGGCTCAGAGGCTGCCTGCTCTCTGAAAGCACACCATACATGACATAATGTGTCAGAAGTAGTGTGACACAGCAATGACATTTAAAGGGACACAAACCAGGCCATCAGCTCTTCCAAAGTTCATGCTGCAGAGCTTTCACAGTTTCAGTTTGTTGCAAAATACAAATTAGACCTTTTTGACCGTTTTAAATTGTCTTGGGGTAGATAACCATGGACAAGCCTTTGTTTCATGGGTGGGCACATAAAAACAAGAGTTACTTGTAGTACAAAGTCTTAGAAACACCTTTAATTTTGCAAAAGCTCTTTCACACCCTCAGCATTCATGTCTGATGGATGATGGTGCATTTATGAACTGGAAATTATGTGGCTACTCGCCAACATGCACTATGATAAAATACTACAGTGCAGAGACTTAATATTTCACAGCTAAGGAAGCTGAGAACTGACTCCTGCTGGAAATAGCACCCACGTACAGCCCTAGCTAAGAAAGATAATCCCAGAGACAAAATAAAAAAGTTTGTGAGGGGAGCACCATTAGGTTGGACTGCAGGACTGATAATAACCTTATCTGGGCTGCATCATCAGCAGTGTGGGCAGCAGGGCAAGGCAGAGGTTCTGTCCCTCTGCTCCTCTCTGGTGAGACCCCACCTGCAGAGCTGCATCCAGCTCTGGGTTCCCCAGCACAGGAGAGACATGTGCCTGCTGGAGAGAATCTAAAGTATGGCCACCAAGGCAATCAGAGAGATGAAGCACTTCTACAAGGAAAGGTTAAAAGAACTGGGATTGTTGAGCCTGGAAAAAAGAAGGCTTCAGGGTGACCCAATTGTGGCCCTCACTACCTGAAAAGCGAGCCTGCAAGAAAGATGGAGAGAGACTCCTTACAAGAGCCTGGATTGACAAGACGAGAGGGAATGGCTTCACACTGAAAGAGAGTCCAGTTAGGTTAGATACTAGGAAGATATTCTTTACTATGAACACAGTGAAGCATTGGAACATGTTGCCCAGGGAAGTTGTGGATACCCTTGGAAGTATGTTTTTGTTATAGCTGGATCTGTTTGACAAATTCGTGGTTTCTGAGATGAGGGCTTTTCTGGTTGTAAAACCTGCTCAATAGCATTTTTGTAAACATCTTCAGCTTCCATCTGAGACCCCATCTCAGTTAAATCAGCTAATGCATAGTCATTTCACACCACCAGCTGACCTTCCCTTTGCTTCCATCTTGTGTCGCTTCTTTTTTCTTCCTTGTGAAGACATTCTTTTAAAAGCACATTGTAGTATTTTAAAGTATTAAATATTTGAAAAGTATTTAAAAGTATTCCTACCCCAAAGTCCATTTTGATGGCTTTTGGAGGGAGCCTGAGGTCACAAGTTCTCAAACATTTCCTAATCCACCGGCTTTGTTCTATTGCATTCATATAATTCCTTGTCAGAGCAGAGCAAGTAGGTGGAGAGATCCACTTGGTCTTGTGTTCACCACCCCCTTTGTGGTTTCTTAATAATCACATGTTCATATGCATGAGTATAGAATGAGATGTCTTCCTCCAAGAGCAGGGACTTTCCAATTTTACCCACTATCTTTTAGGAACTGAATTTCCTTCACTGCTCAACCTCTTTCTTTATATTGTGGCTGCAATACGCCATTTCAGAAGTGTCATCACCTTTATCTTTTTACATTCTGATGTAGTCTGTAATCAACACTAGCTTCAGCGACTCTCATTACTAGCTCTTGAAGTGATTCTTCAGACTCAGCAAGAACAACATCATCATCAGATTATAGCATCTGCTTCCTCCAATTTCAGTCCTGCCACTGTAGCCAACAACAACGACGCACATTTGCATTTCAGTGCACAGACAGAGCTGATGCTGAGCCACCATGCAGTCCTGACGGACTTTCTTCCTGCCCATCAACCACTGTGCAATATCTTTTGTTGGATCTTTCTTTTCACTTGTGCCTGGTCATGTACAGCGCAATAAATTATATAAATCTCTGCGAAAGCCCCCACAGATAATGAGAGACGCATGTAGTGTTCAACTCCTTCTTTCTGTTCTTACTGCACAGGTCTTTTTGCACCAGTTTTTTCCATGATTTTTTCCTCCCAGCATTATTCTAAAACTGATTTAAATAATTTTCAGTATTTTTTGTTTTGTTCTTTCTGAGCTCAATTTTGCTTTCATATTTTTTCAGCCCCTTTCTCTGAACGCTAAGCTCATTTTTTCTCCATGTGTTTGAATAGTGAGTGGAATTATTTGGTAATGTGCACATCCTCTCAGATTCCCCTTCTCTGAGCACAAAACGAGCTTAGTGTCTCTCATTAAGTCCCTTAGCCGCTGCCCTGTTTTTTCACAGAAGTTTGCAGATCTTATGGGAAATCTTGAAACCAATCTAGCGTTAGAGTGTTCTCTTCAGGTACACAAAGCAGGCAGGCATTAGAATATTTGAAGCATGTAGTAATGGCTGTTTGAGTTAAGGACCTCTCTGTTCTCCTGAAAGAATTATTCAGATAAAAGATAAGAGGTTTGATGCTGAAATCATATTCTGATACATGAGGAGGCATAATCTGGCCTTTTTGTTTATTTGTGTGTTAGCAACACACACATTGATTTAATTTCCTTTACCTCTGCAGTGCTAAACAGGAGACAACCTTAATAAAACAGTGAAGAGGATTTACAAGCCTTGAATGCAGGGTCCAGCACGGAACCTGAGAGTGGTGCCACTCAGTATATGCACCAATTCTGCTGTGTCTTGAAGGGGCAGCTGTTCCTCCTACAACTCACCTGAGATCCACAGGTGGTTATCCACATCCCTACTGTGTCACACTGTCTGGCAGAGGCTTGTGGATTTAATGCTGTTAGGCAGAAGGGTTGTGTAGTCTTAGGCAAACAGGCTGAAATTACCTTCTGTATGCATATGGAGAGCCTAGGAAAAAAAAGCATCTGCACAGCTATACTAAAACATTTAAAGGACGAATTTAGGAGCCTCAATGCTCCTTCAAGAATAGCTACATCTTCTGTGTGACTTCTGGGAGGGAAATGAAGCACTTCAAAACTCAGCAAATTAAAAACTCAGGGCAACATGAAATATTGGTTCCTCATTTTGAGGTTCATAACCAAGCAGGACAGAATTATTATTATTTTTTGTAAACACAGTTTTAGCCTTGTACCAAGGTTGACAGTGGAATCACTACAAGACTTTGAGTTCTAGCTAATATAATTGAAAATTTCTTGTTGTAGATATCAAATTATCACGTCCTTTGACTTCTCCTGTGGGGAGCCCACTAGGAACACCAGATATCACTTCTCATCTGGTGCAGGTTGTTGACTTTTGACAGGGTCCATTTTCAATTCTCTTTTATTCTTTTCAAACCATTTCATTTCCTACTGAAACACTGAAAAATTCAAACCTCACTCAATATTTCTATTAGTTTACCTGTGTTTTGTCACTTTCCAGAGGTTGCAACATTGACAAATTCCATTATAGTGGAATTCTGCCAGAGCAGTTGAGGTCTTGTGAAACCAGAACACTAAATTACAGCAAAATTTTTATGATCAGACAATGAATGTTGTTGTCTTTCACTTCTTCACATGCCCAGCCAAATTACAAGCAAAGTTAAGCCATCCTGCTGCTTGACTCCCAGAAAAAAAATGTAGTAAGCTCTAGCTTTTTAGCTTTCTTATCATGTTTATATTAAAGTGCTTCCAAGTGCAGCCCTGGTTCATTCCCAGCAGTAAGGAATGCTAAAGACATATTGGTAAAAGTGTAATAAAGTATTAATAAATCCTCACTACATGGGTGTAGTATTGCAGGGAAGGCATTGATAGAGAGTGTTAGGTCACTCACAAGGGCTGGCTGGGATCCACGTGCTCACCTGTCATCTCTGGGTGACAGCTAAGAAATAGGTACCAAACTTTTATATTTTTAGCATACTTCTAAACATGAACACCAATTCTTATCACATTATTCCAAATACTCTTCTCAGGTAAACATCACTTTATTTTGCAATATTTGTAAGAAGCTAATTTACCCATCAGAAAACAAGTCTAAATAAATGAAGGAATGAATGAATAAACAAATAAATAAATAAAGGAAACAAACAAAAAAACCCCAACACATAAAAGCAGGAAGACAAAATAATACAGGCAAGTGAGTGAAGGAAGAAATTCTCATGTGCAGCAACATGTAGAACAGACTTTGTTTACACGGTGAGGACACCTGAGGATTCAATCTTCACTTTATCTTCTTCTGAGATTTTGCTAAAGACCCATGCCTGAATGCAATATCCAAAATGTCTCAAGCTTCCACTTGCTGTATTTGTCATCAAAAGAAATATTAAAGTTCTGTTTGCAGTATTTCTGGCCTGATTCAGGTAGTTCCTGGAGATTTGAGTGATGTTTAGACAAGAAATCTGGAAGAAAATGTAACGATTAATATCTCTTGTTTACCCATCTATCTAGCAATATCTGGCTTATTAGAAAATGACCTTGGGGTTTGCTGCAAAGCTTTACTCTTCTAGTTAGTCTTATGGGGTATGTTGCCTTCCCCAGGACTAGAATCACTGTTACTGGAGGCTAAATTCATGAGAAGCACTGCAGCCACACTGGGGACAGTAGAACATAATTGTGAGCAAATTCAGAAAAAACCCAAACCCATCCACAGCAACACCAGGTGACAAAGAAAGGTGGGTTCTTTGTGTTGGGTTAATAGCAGCAAATCTTTGGTGATCTCTTGGTCTGTGCTCAGGACCTTAGACTTTGTCTCTGAAATACACTGACCTTGCTTTCCCAGGGTCTGCCTCTAGGTTCATTCCACTGCTGTGAATTGGGTTATACTGGCACAGGACTAAAAAGAAAAACAACAAGCTTTTATACACAGTTGCAGCTGAAGAATAGAGTGTCATGAAGGGAAAGAACTTTCATGGTCTTAAAGCAAAGTGTAAAGCTGATGGATTAAAAATTCTTCTGGTTTAGAGCTCATCAACAAATGCATGGCTATGAAATCTTTGTCAGCTCATATCAATATTTCGTTTTTCCAGCTGAGGATAATTCTATGCTATTAATTTTTATCCGTTGCCAGAATTAAATATATTGACACAGAGTTGGGCAGAAAGTGTAAAAAATTAAATTTGTGTATCACTATGCTTGACAGCGTTGCCATTAAGGGCAGGGTACATAAAAGGGTGCAAAAGCAATTAAGCACCAGTTTGTCAGTAGGCAGAGAATTAGAGAATTCTTCACATGACAGGGACAAGAAGAGGAGGTCATTAATGCACATGCTATTTATTTTAATATTATCCATGATCTGTATTGTACTCGAATTATAAATAGGCTAAGTGTGAGTGACCCAGAACAGTTTGGCTTCTGTCCTAGCTGGATTTAATCGCAGTTCACACTGTCCTCCTTCCTACTCATTTTCTGCCTTCAGCACAGCTCTGCCAACAGCTGAGATTTCTTTCTCTCTCTCTCTCCATCAAACCTTTTGCTTCAAAATTTAGCATTAGCTCTTGGAGTCTCGTGTGCTTCATGACATGTGAGGTTTCAGGGGTATTTAAGTAGTGCCTTGTTTTGCCAAAAGATCCTCCCAACAGTATTTCATGCCAGTGGGTATATATAGAATTGTACTGGTACAACTGTCCTGGGACAGTGACTCCACTGCAAGATGGTGTTTGGGCTACTTTTTAGAAGTGAGTTAAATTATAACTTTTCCTAAGCTAGGCCCCTGTGTGAGTGACCAGCTGGAAGAAAGATTTACACTGACCTAACAATACCTTCTTAAATTTACGTGTTAGATTATGACAAAAAAATAATCCCACGTAGGCAAGACCTACATTTTCGTTTGTTAGGGCCGTGGAGAAAACATGACTCAAGTGAATTACAAAGGCTTAGATACCAGAAGGCAAATAAAAATAAACTCAGTTATTATTACGATTTTTTTCCAGTTTCATTATTTTTCTGTGAACCTCAAGGTTTTAGGGGTCTGTACTCTGAAATCATGAACCCTCAGGGACAGCAGAAATATTGATTATAATTAGATGGTATAATCTCTGGGACAAGGGACTACCTACTCCTGTGATTAGACAGAACTCAGCACCAGGGGCTGCTAAACAGAAACAACTTTCTGGTCCTAGCACAGTGCAAACAAATAATTAATATTAATACAACACACCCGTCCCTCTTCTAGGTGCACATCAGCTACATGCCCAGAATCCCCACCCATATTCCCTATTCAGACAAAAGTACATCCTCCCACAGTTCAGTTCTGTTTTGACAGAAGGCTTTACCTTGGCTTTTTTATGACTCTGTGTCACCCTGAACTCTCTGGGGCCACAAACAGTCTGTACCTTTCTCTGAGCCACATATGGATGTTTTGACAGGTGTCTTTACACACAGCCTGATGTGGGCTTACTTAGGAAACAAGAGGAAATGTAAAGAGAAAATTAATTATGTTAATTCTTCTGCAAGAAGAAGGGCAAAACCCCTAAATCTTGTCACCTGCCCAAGTATATCTTTTGTTATTTGCTATGGGATGAATGTTACCCTTGCGCAGAGGGTCCACATAAACCCCTCACATTCTGAAATCAGTTACCCAAGTAATGTATGGCTTCAGAGATGTCTTCAAGGTCCCTTCCAACCCAAAGCTTTCAAAGATTCCATGATGTTCCATGTTTCTGTGGTAATGTTGCATTGATTCAATGTAAGGAGCTGGATCCTTTTTCCCAAGACTCCATAAAAACACTAGGAGATACAAGTCTAGGGTTTGATGGGGATACTGTGACATAGCTCATTCTTTTATGACAGACCCTGTGGAGCAGCATTTCCTACTACAATTTTCAAACATTAGATGCCCAATATCTCACACTTACTCCAAGAAGTGCATATGGGCTTTCTTAGGAGTTATGTATTTTGTTTCAGGGCCACTTATTCAGACAACAAAATGCACAACCACCCTTATGACCCTGGAGAAGGACCTACCAAGTTGCTGAGCTGTGGTAACTTTCATCTGAGTGCTCTGCATTTGTATGGAGGAGTTTCCTGGAATTAGGTACCAAAGCAGTACTCAAAAAATACTCCCTCTCTAAACAGAGATGTTTCACAGCATTTTTCAGATGCAGAAATTAATATTGTTATTTCAGCCTGTGTTTGGTAGACAGTTTGAGCAAAATTTTTAGCCTTTTTCATGAGTTAAAAACCCACAAAATTAAAGGTAAGACATTTATTGCTGTTCTCTATCAGGTTGTAATTCAATCTAATAATATCTAATAATAACAATCTAATAATAACAATCTTCCAATCTTTTCTTTTAATAATACACTCTTTATAAACATTACAAGGTGCAAAGACATCAGGTGTTTTACGGTATTTTAGGACTGATCCCAGCAATACAAGTGTGTTTAGAAAACTTTAAACCCATGTAATTTTGTGCCAGACTGAGTGGGCCTAGTTAGTACAAAGAACAACATGAACTGAATTAAATCTTTGATGAACTCAGCACCTTTAGCTCCTCCTGAACTCCCTTGTTTTTCATCTATACTGAGAACCAGAATAGCAGTTTGTTTCAGCAACCTCATTTTTAAAATAGCCCCTCAGTAAAGTTTATGGAAAAGGAGCAAAACACAGTCCATTAGAGATCAAATGCAGGCGAGGCCACATATAGAGGTTTTTCACTTCTACTTCCACAGAAGTTATCAGTAATAGTGGTTTTTTTTTGCCTAGCAGCATCTAAGAAAAATCTTTTGTGTTCTGCTTTATAATCGCTGTCTTTATATTGACTGGGGGAGGCCATTAGGTTTTTCTGTGAATGATTTCTTCTGCAGTAATAAAAGGTGGTATTAAAATGTCACTGCAGTCATTTCAATGGTTGTTTTCTAGCAAATGGATGATTTGTCGATTTTGCAGTCCTTAGCTGTTAGTAATCACTTAGCTCATTCTGTTGATGATCAAGTTAAAATGGCATTTTGACAATAATTCTCCATTATCAACCAACATTTGCCTTCTGTTCACTTTGTGTAATTATCACGATCTCTCAGTCTAGTCTGGGGGCTCTGCAAAGATTACAGCAGAGGATTACAAGCTCCTGAAAGACTAGGAAATAATTTCTTTTCCTCTTCTAGAGGAACAGCTCTCACAGCTCAGCAGCTCTGGCAGTGCACTTTCCTTGGAAATTGATAACTTGGAGTGGCTGCCTAAAAGAGAGGCTAGACAAAATTAAGAGGATAAAAGCAGGTATTTACTGAAGGCCTTCAGTAGGTACATCTTGGGCAGTCAAAAACCTCTGGGGAGCTACACCCAAGATGGACAATGATCACAAATTTTTCATACAGTTATAAGTTTGGTCCATTTACATATCAGGGGTTGAACCTCCAATTTCAGTTTCAGGTAATAAAGTAATTTACTCCAAGTTCCCCCCCACCCCCCCCAGTTCACTGCTGTTTACATCTCTCAGGGCATGAGACAGTGAGGTGTCCTTGAGTTTCAGGCCTAGAGAGGACTTGTTTTGTCTGAATAAAATGGAAGAACAGCAGCTGACAGGCTAAGGAGCTTTAGAATTATACAGTAAAGCAGAACAGGATCTGAAAAATATAAAAGCTAAGTCCTAAGGCATCAGAATGGTTTAACACACACATCTCAGGTATCCTTATCCCCAGCACCAGGGGACACATCCTGTGCCAGCAGGTGCAGAGGTCTGGCAATGGAAGAGGCTGCCTGAACCTCAGTCTGAGCTTTTTGCAGGGCAACCTGTGAGCCATGATAATCCACGAACCTGGGGATGCACCTGCTGTTTTGACAGGTGGAGATTGCGTGTGTGCACGGGTAACACCAACTGTATCATGTTAATCACAGATATCTCACCCTAATTCCAGGAAAGTAGAATGTGCTCCACTTCTGTGAATGCCAACCAGCTCAAAGGAAGTGGAGCTGAATGAGTTTGACCCACAAATCCAACACTTAGGAATGTGCTCAAAGAATAATCAGAGAGGAATGGAAAGACTGGAGAGCCCAGAAAATCTGATGGGCTGTGAGGAAAGCCCTTACACCTCATGGACATGTTTCTGTGCCCAGAAGAAGCAGCAAGAAGCCCTTGCTGATGCTTACCCTGAACCACTGAAGACCTGGAGAGATCAGTGTCCAACTGCTGCATGGTGGCATGGCATATCTGCCTGGGGAGCCTGGGCTTTGGTGGCTACCAGCACCTCCAAGAGTTCTCTGATAGCTCTGCTCCTGACTGGATGATCATCATCATGTTCTTAATGCCAGCACATGCCCTGAGGCAACAGACCAAGTGCTGGGGTTTGTGTGCCAAAATGAGGAAAGTTAATTCAACACCCTTGATAACAACAATAGTACTTTGTGCTTTTGATCTTCAAAGTGCTTTACAAACATTAGCTAATTAATTAATCCTTACAATACTCCTCTGCTATTATCCCCATTTAGCAGATGGGGAAATTGAGTCAGAGGAGTTAAATGACTTGCCCCGGGCTATGTAGGAGTTGGCATTCAGGCTGTGATGGGGAATTCCTGGCTCCTCCTTTCAAATTTCCAAAACAGCTGTGGCTGCTGTTAAAGATCTGAGACTGGCTTAACTACAGAGGCTGGAGTGAGCAGCTTGGTAGGAGCACTGATTCTGAGGTGTCCACCAGACATGGACAGGCCCAAGTGCCACCTTCAGACTTGCACTGTGTTGCCAGTTGGGATTTGTGAGTAATTTATTTTGCTCCCCTGTTTAGAGAGCTCCCGGAAAGGAGAGGACTCATGTCTGGCCACCCTGGCCCTGAGAATGCATCTGTCTGTGCAAATACCCATACTCACCCTTCATGTGGGGGTCTCCCAAAGATACTGCCTTCAGTAGGGGTGGATAGGGAAATTCTAAGCATGCTTCTTAGTCAGAAGACAAGGAGATGGAGACAGAGGTGAGGACACCCAAATAGAAGACTTTTAATTTTTATTTTACAAAGTCCCCATATAAGGAATGAAATGAGATGTTCATGGATGTGGACAATGTGCTAAGGGATATAATGAAAGCTCTTAAGTTTTACTCACCCAGGTATTTCTGTATCTGATAGAGTACCAAGATAATAATTTCTTCTACTGCTTAAGGATAGGGTTGCTCAAGATCTATTACAAAATGAGGATAATTGCTTAATATCAAAGGAACCGTCATTCTATTTTGGCTCCAGGTAATCTGGAAAACTAGTCAATATTACTAGATAACAGTTATGCATTAGTCAAATAAGCCCAGGAAAAATAACTGTGCTTTAAAAATTATATTGTAATTTGCAGTGCACATTTTTCAATGGATACAGCACTGGTTTTCATCACACAGTGGCACAAAAATAAGTAGTAGAATAAAATAATGTGAAAAAAGTTAATAAGGATAATCTTTCACTTCTATAATTGTGAGAAATTTTGGAAATTGGAAAAGGTAATGGTCTTCCTAGTGCAGAGTGCCCAGAGTGCTGTTGGTCTTTGCAGCCAGAGCCCATTCCTGGCTCATCTTCAACTTGTTCAACAGACTCCTCAGGTCCTTTTCTGCAATGATGTTTTTCAGTCTATGCTGGAGTGTGGGGCTGTGCCTCCCCAGGACTGCACTTGGCATTTGCCTTGATTGGTCTTCATGAGTCTTCATGGTCTTCATGGTTTTGTGTTGGTCCATTTCTCCAGCCCACCCAGGCTCCTCTGAAAGGTGGCACAGCTGCCCGGTGCATCAGCCACTGCTCCTGGTTTAGAACAATCTGTAAACTTGCTGAGTGTGTACTCTGGCCGTTTCTCCAGGTCATTTATGGGGATGTGAAATCTATTGGCCTCAGAACCGTCTCCAGGGGTGCACATTCAGCAGCTGGTTTCCAGATGAGTTTCATACCACTGATGCAGCCCTTTGAGTCCAGCAGGTCAGTCAGTCTGTTTTCAACTCGCCACATGAGTCTTTTCAGCATGGAGGGATATCAAGTTGTTTCAGTGTTCTTTCCCTTTTACACATTCACACTCGTTACTCCCCACTTTATGGGTTCCAGGATTAGGTTTTCCAGAAGCACATCTTTTTTTGAGTTAGACTTTCTGTTACCTGCCTGCCACGAGTTTAAAATGTGTCAGCTGTGGAAAAAAGAAGGCAAGTGTGTTGCTTAAATGAAAGTAAGTGGATGTGTTTCTTGGGACCAAACTCTTTGCTACTTTATTTAAATTTAAAACCGTATAGCCTGCACAAACCTTGATCAATAGCTTGAGTTGACCTCTGAGAATGTCTCTGTGGAGGAGTGGGGGCTGGAGATTTCCCAAAACAGGCAGAGTCAATGTCCCAAGCACCTATGCTTGCACAGCATACAGGAAGCTTTGAGCAGACTGCATCTTAACTTTGGGCTCTTTGCTTCCTCATGGGAGCCATCATCACTTGGCACAGGATGGAAATGCCTGCAGGCTAACATCACTTCTGTGGAAGACACTGCAAAACCAGACCAGAGCTAAGGTGACACAACCATCTCCTCACTTGCAGGGCTGGTCAGTGATTATCAACCACGCATGAGAACACCCAGAGATGTGAATAACTCCAGACATTTCCCTGTGGCCAGAAGGACACATTTCCCAGAATCCAAAAATGGATAGAGTGAGATTCCTCTTGGGGGTGCACAGCAAGGGGGCAGGAGGCAATGAACACAGACTGCAATAGGGGAAATTCTGACTAGATCGTAGGTAAAAAATACCCAGAGTAAAGACACTGAGTATTCCATTCAAACTCTAGAAGAGGGTTCAGGGGATCTGTGGGGTTTGCACCTTTGGATATATTCCCAGCTTGACTGGAAATAGCCCTGAGCAACCTGATCCAACTGAACTTGAAGGAGGAGAGTGGATTAGACAATTTACAAAGATCCCTTTAAACCCCAACAGTTCTGTGGGTCTATGAAATCTAAGTTTGCATTAAAACTCCACTCAACACTGGGTAGGAATGTAGTACAAACAGGAATGTAGGAGACAAAGTGCTCATCTCTTAATGTTTCTCAGCCCAAAGGGGAGGGAAAATACACTATCATTATATAAAGATGGAGAGGCCAAATTCAGAAAAAATGCATCAAAGTTGGGGCTACTTCTTACATTACCAGTTCATCTTTTTCAGAAATAAAACTACTTGCAGCAAACAGTCTCTTCACAGAAATGGAAGACTTGATATTAAATAATTACAGCAAATCTAAATATAGTCAGAGGCAAATAAAGTACCAGAGAAGTTAAGAGCTCTGCAAGAGATATGAAGTGTGCCCATTATGAAGAGCTTTCTGAATTGAATTTGTAATGGTATATTCATGTTAAAAGGAGTTCAGTATGTTTTTAGTGGGAAAAAATAGCTCTTGGTACAGATAAAAATAGATTGTCCTGGGATTTTCCTTTGTTAGAAATTAAAGTATCTCACAAAATTATTAATAGCTGTGTGTCTTCATGATGCTAGTGAATTTTTCTGTGGAGAGGTAATGTGGTAGAAGTTTCTGATATTTCTACTTCAGCATTCTAACAAGAAAACAATGCCTTCTTCTCTATTTATTGTTTTAGAAAGAAAGAATATTGCTCAGCTGCTTCACCTCAGAGGTGTCTGATGGCACTTTCCACAATCAGCACTGACAGTTCAAGGATGAAAGGTATGGTGTACATTCTTGTTACTCAAGGGTTAAAGAAGGTCCCATAAATAAATTATGGATGCATTTTTAGAGCACTTTGCTAAGAACAAGAAAGGCAGAAAATATCACAAGGCTGTCAAATCAGATTAAAGCCCATGTGCTCTGAGTAATCTGTGGGGAAAACTAACAAACTGTATGTTTGTCATGTATTAAAGATATTTTCTTAAAAAGCTGATTGGCTGAATGAACATAGAAATCCACCCTTGCTTCTTCCTATCTCTCATGGTTTGTCTCTTATGCTTAGTTTTAAGTATAACTTACAAAATAAGTGCAGTCAGCAACATATCCGTGGTGAGCAGAGACTCCATCAAGAATAAACTGTGGAACTGAGCATACGTGTTAATGCCTAGGGATAAAATCCATAGTATGTCTATAAATTTTCTCATCAAGGTTTTCTAAACCCAGTCACTTATGTGTCTCGAAAGCTTCCACTTACAACTTCTTCTGTTTCATAGCACATAAGCAGAAGGTTTGTTTTTCAACTGCCCATACCAGATTTGGAGGAAATTACATAAATCCCTCAGAAGGACAGAGCTACTGTTGCAGCAGTTTGTCAGCTATTAATTCATTATCCTAAAGATCTAGAAAATGAATCATGTAACAGAACAGAATCTTCTTAAGTAATTATGCCAAGAGGGGTGCAAGGGTCCTGGTAGAAAGGTTAAGCAGTAGCTTTGAATTTCCAGAACTGTCCTTACTGGCTTTTATCCTGGATAAAAGTCCAGCATGTTCTGGGTGCCGCTGGACAGCCTGTTGGACTAAAACCCTGGCACATCCCCCTGCATCCTCTATGTCTATTTTTCATAGGAAGCCTGTGGACCAAAAAGATCAATGGTGTGGTGTGGTCAGGCTTTTGTTTAGAAAATGGAGTGCTGAGGTGTTCGTCAGGCTGTCTAAGCCCCTCTGTGTCCATGCTGCAGACATAGCAACCTGTGCTATGCATCACTCCAACCACCCAAGGAACAATTAATTTTTCTGTGTCAGTTTTAGGGATAAGACACCTTCATTTGGCCATAAAGCAATCTTTCAATATCATGTTCTACTGGACCCAAGTAGAGGTAATTTGAAGTAAACAAAAGACTACAATTTGCTAGATGGAAAATATCAGCAGAAAAAGGACAGAAGAAATAACTGGAACCCTCTCACTCTGACACCTTATGAGGTGGTCCCTTGTAGATATGGAACATGTTAAATACCTGAGGCAGAACCTAAGAAGGCAATTAGATGCCTTGTAATTAGAGCAAGATGACTATGATGCTGTTAGACCAAGAGTAAGAAAAGGCTGTTAAGTCAACCTTGAATTCTCTCTCTTTTGGACTACATTGGAGATGTATGTGAGATTTGGACTAGATCCCAAAGATGGTTCATGGCCTTCTCTTCATCCATGTCTGGATTGGCATTTTTATCCATCTGGCTGAGGAAGTCCAGGATACTGATTATGAGGGAAAGTCCAAGCACAAGTGTACCAGTAAGCAAGGACTCAGGAAATTTTATAACCAAGCTGGTATGATTCTGAGTTTTTGTCTGGAAGAGATTTGAATTCCAGTGCTGTCTCCCAGGATGGGGTATTCTTTTGTTTGTTTGTTTGTTTGGTTTTTATATTTTATTTATTATAAGTATTTTTAATATAATCTGAGCATTCAATATTTTCTTCCATTGTTCACTTTGGGGTGGCCCAGCTTCAAAGCCCAGTATCTCCTCATATAGTTTGTGTGCCAGAAGATAAATAGTTTATAAAATTTAAGGCATTTCCTGCTGCTGTAAATTCTATGCATAAATACTTTTTGCATTCTATATATGTTATAATTTCTGTGCTGTGACTTAGCACAATGAAACTATTTTATAAAACACTGTCAAGGTAGAGACTTCTGAAAAAGCAAAGATAATCTACTAAAGAGAGATACACATACAGATTAGCCTTGGGTGTTTTAAAGCCCCCCAGAGGATTAATGAAAATTTCTCTCTGAATTCCCATTCATTTCAATGGGATAAGAGTTTCTCTCAGTCTCAGTAGTGTTTATGCTTTATAAACAAATTTTTATAAAAATTTGTAGGATTGAACTGTGTTTATGACCCAAAGAACCTATTGGAGTCACCCACTGTGGAAAATACCACTCAATGCCCACTGTATTCCTATTTCACTGCAGTTGATTTCAAAGCTCAGTAAAACCTGTGGAACAAAATTATGTTATAAAATCTTAACTACAAATGTTACTACTCATATAACCAAGATTCTAAAATGTCAAAAATAAGAGAATAATGCAGAGGGAAAAGAATTGATAGAATTTAAATAAATAAGACAGTCATCAGTAAATGACAACCTGAAAATAGCCAGAACTATGAAAGACAAACAGTAATTCATTATTTTTTAACAGAATGGAAAAACCATTGCAAGTGACAGATTTGATCGCTTTGGTTGACAGTTCCCAGGATGTTTAAGATAAATTCAAATCACAGAAATGGATTCTTGAAGTAATTTCAAGGACAGTCCTTTTAGAAATAAATAACCATTCTCAATCTTGTAATAATTGCTTGACTCCAGGAAAGAAGGAGAGATACATTGACAAGGCAGGCAATTGTATTTAAAGTAGATGGGATAAACTCATTATGGCTAAGGTGCTGAATGCTTAGTGGAAAGGAATACTATGAATATTGTAAGGGCAAAGGTGCAAGCGCAAGTGAGCTGTCATTTTACCCAAAAAAGTTTTCAGAAAAGGAAATTGCCTAGCAGAGGGGTACAGGTGCTCGTGCTGATGGAAAGGATATGAGTCCCAGGGATATTCAGTTTGAAGCCAGCAGGTTCAGACCTGCTTCACCATTAAGATGGAAAGTTCCTAAAACCAGGCAGCACCACTTCAACTCCCATCCTGCACGAGGATGCACTGATAGCACATTTTGCTTAACGTGTTCCCAGGAGAACAGGTTATCCATGAGGAGGAGCATGTTCCAGGAGAAATGGCACTGCGGGTGCTTTCTGCATTCCCAGTTTGGTTGCATAATTCTGCTGGTATCACTGTACCACCCTAACTAGGCCACTAAAACTCCAAGGGTTTGTTTGTGCACCGTATTATGCAATTTCATACAGTGACACCCAAATTCAACCTAAATGATTCTCTCTATTCAAAGCAGTCAAGCTGTGCCAGAGCATCACGCTGCCTTATGTGTTTTTAATCTTTTACAGGCTTATTGAAAGCCAGCTGGGCATTCCTACATGGTGCAACACTGAGCAATACTGTAATTAACCTGGCAGTATCCAGGCATGCTTTGCTGCCTAGACCTGTTTCTAGAAATTACAATGATAAACACTACAGAAAAAAATGCCAATACACTTGTTCTCATAGTGGCAAATGCTAATATCATCGCTGCTGGGAGAAATGTATCAGTTTGCTGCATGAAATGAATCGCTGAATTTCTTTTCCCTAAGTTCACAATTATTCAGATTTTGGATTTTGATGCAGAAGACCAAGGAGTAGCAAGTCTCTAGTGAAATGTCACTCTTCATTCCTGTTCTTACATTTGTCTAAATTTTTTTATCAATTACAGCTATTCAGACTTTCAGACTACAGCTGAAAATATTCTTCATCAAAAATTCCACTTCCTCTGCAAGAAACATTCTCAAGGAAAAATGTATTAATGGAAACATTGCCACTACTGAAAAGGAAAGATTTTCCCTGGAAAAACAACAAAAAACAAATCACAAGAAATTTTCAATAGGCAAAGTAAGGCTCTTTACTATTAAAAATATCATATAGAAGGTTAAATATAAGTATGGAATCTCTAAGAATAAGGAAAGATGTATCAGCTGCCCTAACGAGTTTATAATTTAATTTCTGCTGGTAATGACAGAGAGTTAGGGTGCCTGGGGAACAGAAAAAGAGGAATACACAGACCAACCTGTGTGCTGAATCCAGGCCACAATGTGGTTTGCCTGTTGGCTTTGCATGCACAGATACAATCACTTATTAACCACCTAAAGCCAGTTAAAAGATTAGCCATGCCACGAACATTGATGCTGTTAAGATGGATCAGAGAAAACGTGGCTCAGGGCTTAAATCAGCCTGGTGATTTGGATGATCACAGCCTGCACTGGGGAGGACACCACACAAACCCCTGACAGTCCCTGCCAGCTGTGCCTAGGGAACAGAGAAATCCCTCCCCACCCCAAATCTGGTGACTTAACAAAAGCACAGGCACAGGGAGCACTGCTGTGGTCCTGAGGTGAAATCAGTCTGCTTTCTGTTCTCCTGTGAGGAAGGTAATTTATTGGACAGTCTCATCCCATATGAGGGAGTTTTATTTTTAACTCAGGGATCATCCCAGCGTCTCAGAGAAATTCCTTGTATAAGCAATGTGGAAGATGTCAGGTGCCTGGTGATGTAGTGCTGCAAAGCCATCACTGACATTAAGAAACTTATTTTCATAGACAGCAAATACAGGGTGTCAACAGAGTTAACAGAGGTTAGTTTCATACCAATTAAGTGGGCCTGACACAAATCCTCAATTTGTAGTTCCTCTGGCATGAAGGAATTACACAGTTAATTTCCCTTAGCCTGCAGAGCAGGGTGACCACATGCAAAACCCTTACTAGAACCAGTTTCTGGTCCACAAGCCAAGCCCAGAAACTGGAAAATATGCATTAGCTTAAGAAAAAACCACACCTGTAAGCTGAGAAGAGGCTGGGGAAGCTGACTGGAGGGGTTCCTCCCAATATTAAGGTTTTTGAGATTTAATGGCTACTGTCAGTATGGATCAGCAAGTTTCACTGCTTGGAGTGTTCCTGGGTTCAGCCATGTGCTTGTGTCCATATAGTCCTTCCTGGGGACAGACAGAGGCTGTGACTGCCCTGGTGAGCACCCAGACACCCCAGCCTGGAGTCACAGACCATGCAGGAGAGCGTGGACAGTGACTCTTGTTATTTTCTGTCTCAATGGTCTGGAAAACGAAAGCTGAGTAAGGTGGGAGAACTCCTAACGATGCAAAATCCAAGAACAAAAAAACCACAAAATGACCTGCAGTGACTGAAACAGCAAAATCAGGAAGATGCAGTTGTGGAAATTGAGAGACAAAGATGGGGAGATCAGGTTATCATGATGAAGGTAAGGATGATGTACGGAGAAGGAAAATTCAGTTAAGATCTTTTGACACTGTAAATGTGATCTGGTGAGTGCTGGTTGCAAATACAAATCCAAACACTTCTCATGCTTCCTGGGAATTCAAAAAATATCTTTGCCCTAAAAAAGTTTTGAATCATTTTCCAGTACAGAAGATGAACTTTTCTCAAATTTTCAATGTAAAATTAAAAAGGAACTCATGTAAAAATAAATATGCACAATAAATCTGAGCATTTAGACAACACTTATTTTCCTAAGTTCTGGCCATAAGTAATATATATTCTTCCTGTCATAACTTGCCAAACAGCTATTTTTGAGAGTTTGGACTTTTAAAAACATAAATGTCTACAGCTGGCTCCATGCCTCCCTTCTCTCAGGTCCTCTCTCTGTGTTAGAAAATGTATTAATGGAGCAGGGAGCTAATTGCAAGTTGCCACAGCCACTCAGTTTCCATCTGTTAAATACTGGAGCATTTTTAAAGAATGTGGCAGTGAAGTAAACATGCTTTATACTGAATTGACACCCAATGGCTCAAGAGTAAAATTTCAACAAAATGTTCTAACAGAAAGATTTGTATATTTGAAGTTATTTTTTTCCCTCTTCTATCTTCCTCACTGCCAGGTGTTTGACACTCAGAGTTATTTTAGAAGGCCCAAAAGTGGTGAAGCTGAAGCCAGGGGATTTTTGAACATATCTCAGCTATCTTCTTCTCTTTGGTCTTCAAGACATGAAAGAATTGTACATGACACTTCAGAATGTCCTTTTCTTCAGGATTCTGATGGGATTTCAGCACCTGCTGGCTTTTGGAACCATTTAATTAATTATTTTAAAGATGCTGTCACATTCAGCTGTTTCCTCTGAAATAATTTCAATAAAAGATATTACTTAAAAAATGGGCAGAGCCACCTCCCTTTTTCCTACTGAGTCACTGACAGATCTCTAGGCACTGAGTGACTTTTGGTAGTCTGAGTGACTACCAAAATGTGGTGTAAATATCACAAGAAAAAACCATTTATTTCAATTTTTTTTCAATACAATTTTTTTCCCAAAGAAGAAAACTTAATGTAAATTAAGCCAAACAAACTTTGACTGCATTTTCAAGAAATAAAAATAAACGCTGAACTGTGTCTTGGCCTGAACAATATGAAGTTGTGTCTCTAAGCTGAGGCAAAGCAGGTAAATTTTAAATCATTATCCACCCAGCTCTCTCTATATATACAGAATCCAGAGACATATTCTTTTATGAAAGAGCCAATGCTTCTCCTGTAGAGACATCAAAGGCCAAAGAATTTCACAGATTCTTCAAGACTCAAATCATTCCTTTTCACTTTTCCCCTATGAAATCCACCCAATGAGTTCAAATGGTTTATTTTTTAAATCTAAATGATGAGGACGGCAGAGTGGTGCCTCAGATTTGAAGTAAACATCAGGAAGAAGTAATAAATTTTACATTAAAAGAAGTCACCCTTGAATGGAAAGGCTGCAGTTGACCCAGGACCTTAAGCTTGAAGCTCTTTTTATTGAGGTGAAGACCATATCCTAAACTTGTCTGAGATCCCTGTGAGAATGGAATAGGTTCCTGAATTTTTGTGCTGAGCATTTACATCCCCAGATTTTTCTGGTCTCTGAAGTACCTTCACTGTTCCAGACTGCACTTGTAAGAGGAACAAAAACATTCTTAATGAAAATAATCTTTTACTCAAATTGCAGTATGCATTCTCCCATTTGTGTGTTTATGTGGAACAATTTTGGAAGGGAATGGTAACTAAAGCTTGGTTTTGGGAAGAAAAAAGCAATTAAAATCCAGATATTTATATATTTATACAGATTTCTGCATCTCTATTATCGAGTAGAAGTTTCCAAAGGCTTCAAAACCATCAGGTATTAATGATGTAATTTCAAGAGATATCTAAAATCTTGGGAATCCTTGTAGAATTTATATTAATTCTGGTATTCCCATCGCATTGAGCACAATTTCCTGTATGTATCTGGTTTTACAATCAGTACATTCAATATTGAGTGCAGTGCAGGATGTCTTCCTATATAGGATGAGTGATCAAGAGGGTCCAGGTGGGTTGAAAAGGTAATTATTGCCCTTATATACAGAGGTTAAAAGCATGTATCCCAGTCAATCCTATGTCTAAAGAAGTGTATTGTGGTTATATACCCTCTATGAAAATGATTAAACAAAATCATTCTACCTAATCAACCACCACCAGAAAGCTGCCATTTTGAATTAATTACAGAGCTATGACTTAAAGGTGACAGCCTCTAAAATTAATTTAGTCTTCTACAATGGTGAAGACTAAAAATGGTGAAGACCATAAATGTGATTTAATAATTTTAATTATTAAAATAATTAAAAGTCCAGGTTATTTGCTGAGTTTATTTTGCTTGTGTCTTAGTGAATTACCAAGAAAAAGTAGATATCAGATACAAAAATGTGTTTGGGTATAGCCCCATGCAGAAGGGTTGCCTGCATGTGCTTCAGACTATCAAAAAAACTGAATAAAACCCTAGCATGCAAACTACTCACAATTAATCTGAACAAGTTATAAAATTGGATTATAGCAAAATTTGCTGACTCATTTCTAGGGTTTTGATGCAGTGACAATGACTTACAGGGAGGAATGAAAGACTTATGATGTCCACGCAATAGAACAGCCACATTTACCTAAGGAATTAATTCAGAGATAATCCAATTAGGAAAAGTGCTAAACCTTCAGAATGCTTTAAGTAGTTGTAGTGGGGAAAGTAAAAAAGATCATGAGGGTCAATTAACCATGGAAAAAAAAAAAATAACAAAAATCCGCTGTAGTGGTCTTAAAACCTTTGGTTCTATCTAGGGCATCTCTTATAATTTTTTAACTCTCCCTCCCTCCAATATAATTAGAGTTTGTGGAAATGATGGAGTTTATTCTCCATTATGTTACAGCAGCTCTTGTGAGCACTGGAGCAATTCTGAGACCAGTGTTGTGGTCTTCAAAAACTGTATCATTTTCTTGCACATTTTTCTGGGATGAACAGGGTTTTCCTATCCCATATCCTCTCTAAAACAGGTGATATTTTTCCCTACAATGTGATCAAAAGCAGTCAGTTAGCCACATACCAGCTACTGGAATTAATGGGGGAGTTTCCTTTAACCTCAGCACACAGAGATATCTCTGTGTTGGCCCATCTCATACAACCAAACAGTGTGGGGTTAATTCCACAGTTCATGAATTCATTTGTGCACTGCATTTGTTCCCAGTGAGCTTTACGCAATACTGATCATAAAGACAGCATATAATAGGTTAATAACAATAATAATAATAACAGAATGACATATTGCAAGTCTAAAGGTTCATACTTTCAAGTTTTATTTTCTTTTTCAGGAACTGTGAAAACCACCTTCCACACTTTATTTTTGTCTTAAAGTCTTAATCCATAATTATGGAGAACTGAGGTACCAATGCCAGAGTAACAAGATTAATACCTTTTTGACAGAATTTAATAATACAGTTTTATATTTAATTTTGTTCATAAAGTATCTCGCAGTAGGAAACTTTTTTTACTTACCTAAACATTATTATAAATCCTCAAATGGAATTGCTTTAAAACAATTTAAGTCATATTTCCTGGTGCAAAGAATTATTATGAAGGCTTGTTGGGAACAGGTTTTTATGGGCTTGTGCAGGGATTAGCTTCAACTTAATTTGGATATTCAACCAATTTTGACAAGTACAGTCCACCACGGCCTAATAATGCAGTCCTTAATTAATTTATCCCATCTTAAATGCTCTGAGGCCTTTAAAATCTTGTTATGTACACCATCTGGATAACAAAACTCATGTAGGTTTTGGTTTTGATGTCTGGAGAAAATATCCAGCCATCAGAGCAGCTGATAGTGTTTTTGCTAAGTGGGATGAGGGCTGTTACATAATGTATTAGCAGAGAATGTTGCCCTCACCAGCAAAAATTCTATCTGCAATACCAAGTCTTCTGCACAGCACAAGGGGTGGCAGAAAGCCCTGCCTCTCTGCGGTGCACCATCAGTAAGAGCCTCCTGTTGCAAAACACATTTCCAAGCAACAAATCTCCCAGTTCATGCTGAGGTGTTCCTCAAAACTGCCCCAGAGATGCTGATATTTGCCATCACCATGCAAAGGCGAGCCTGCAGCTGCAGCCAGGATCCTACCCAGGTGCCGAGGTCTGGAGGCATCAGCGCAGCCCCTGGGGCTTGTGGGAGGAGATTGGGGCCCATTTTTGTGATCCTCCAGAGGGGAATATCCTGAGGAAAAAGTCCAAAATGCCTGGCTGTCGGGAAGAGGAGTGTACACCATTGGGCAGCTGAGATCTACTCCTCTATTCAGTCTAAATATTCTGTGTGTTATTGACAAAGGGCAGCTTGAGCAGTCATCTGAGGGCTGTGGGTTTGGAGGACCAAGGGGTCTCTAGCCCCACTGTTAATTATCTGTATACATCAGTGACAGATGCAATCAAGTGCAAACCAAATCCTCAAATGGAACTGGAGATATTCTCCAAACTTCTCAGGTACTCACAGGGGTTTTCTTTCTTTTAGCTCCAAATAGATATTAAAATATTTCTTGCTACAGAAGGAAGTAGCGTAGGTATGCGATATTCTGAAAAAAACCTGCCATAATTTCCACATTAAAACATTCAACTTGAAAACCTCAGTGCTTCTTACCTGGAAAAATGCCACAGTGTTTTTCAGAGCTATAAGTTTATCCTCCTTGCAGCTGAGTGTCCCTAATCATCTATGGTATCATGACATGGCTTTCCCACATGGTAAAATTCCACCTTGTGTGTGTGGAAGAAAAAATGCCCACCAGGAGTTTGTGTGGAGAAAAGGATGGCTCCAGACAGGAGGAAACAGCAAAAAGCAACACCTGAGGAGGCTTCACAGACCAGGGAAACTTTCAGCTGTACATCCAACAGATGCCCCCACAAGTGATTGTGTCATTGTGCAAGAGTAAAAGCAAGGATCCAGTAAATTTCAAACCCATCCACCTGCAGAATCCAAGACCATCTCCACTACGAGATTCAATTGCAAAACTAGAGACCCAAGGATATAAAACTAATGCATCACTGTCAAGACTGTAATGAAAGAGAAAAAAAAAATCTTTTTTTCAATTTAGGGGTGTGTGTAGCTGTGTGAATATACGTACATAGTCATAAAAAGAAAGGTGGAGTATGTTTAAAAGCGAGTCAGGACTTTTTCCTTCAGTATTGCAAGTGATGTGGAAAATATCCCTTGCAGCTACTGTGGGATAAACTGCAGCATGATCACAGATATAGATGAGATAAACACAGAAAGCTGATGAGAGTTTAAATAAACTTGGTCCACCTTTTCCTCTGACTTTACCTCCATTGGTTTGCTCCTTCTTCTAAATCATAATGGTGTAATCAAAGAGAAAAAGTTTCTCTTGTCAGAAAGTGTATAAACACATTTGTCCAGAAAACTCATGGCAGTAAGCTTGAGTAGGAGCTTTTTGCTTACTCTAAGAAGAAAAAACTGAAGAGTTTCATAGGATGGTTTAGGTAGGATAAGACCTCTAAGAACATCAAGCCAAATCATGAAATCCATCCAATCCTTAAATCTTTCATGAGAAAAGTAAATAAGAATGATTATTTGTCTGATAAAATAGAACTTGATGGACATAGGGAACATTCAAAGCAAATAAAATGAAGGTTTTTTTCACTTACCAGATTACACTGTAGAACTTGCTGCTGTAGGATTTTCTGGATGCAAAATCTATAAAGCAGATGAAACAAAGGCCATAAACCAAGTCCATCAAACACTGAGAAAAAGCTGAATCCTCTGTCCCAGGAATCCTCTAGCCTGCAGAGTGGCAGAGCCAGGAGTGCACAGCTCAGGAGTAGGCACTGTGCTTCTCATTTGCTTTCTGCTGGCACCTACAACCAGCTAATGATACCAGCACAGAGCTGGGCATAAGAGACATTTTCTTTAACCCAGCAGAATGATTTTTATGTTCTTCTTCAGTTCAATTTGATTTTCACACGTCTTACTGTACTGCAATTTTTCTTCCAGCAGAAGGGATACAGGCTGTCATTTGGCATTACTGGAATCTTTTAGCTGTCAGGAAGAGATTCTCTGCCCACAAGTGTAAAACAGCCTTGCCATACCTGAAATTATCCTTCATGTGTTTTTAGTAGGTCATGGGTTCTCTTAGTGACTCTGAGAGTTTTTCATAAGCACTTGCAGCTCCATATTAATAGACCATAAAAAAATGGGGCTATGAAATTAAGCTATTTACAAAAACAAAATGGAAAACACAATGCAGCTGGAAACATAATGCAGGAAAAGAAGAACATGTCATTTTAGCTGTCTAGAGAGCTAGACCATGTGTGTATGTCTGTGATTTTCTGAGGAATTTAAATCTTAATATCAGCAACACAGTAATGTTTTTATTAAAACCATACTCAGGTGTTTCCCAGGTCCAGTATATATTTTTAATTACAGTCACATCTATTTAGGTCCTCCATTGTATTTAACATCTTTGCTTCTTGGCTCAGTACTGAGTAGCATGAAGGTCAGTGCCTAATGTAGGCTTGCAGTAAATTGCACTTCTCCAACTGCACTTTCATTGTACCTTTATCAAAAATCTTCCAGGAAAACTGCCATTCCTGCTAATGACAAATTTCATATGCTAGTTGGTCTCTGTCTCACTATGGCCCATTCACTGTTAGAATTCAGAAAATGGCTCAATTAGTAGAGAATTTGAGAGATGTTGCTGCAGGAGATTTGTGAGGAGAGATGCCAGCAGATAAATGTGAGTCATTTTTCAGCTCAGGAGGCCTCAGCTGTGATTGAACAGACTGAGTCTACTTAATTCATTTCTTTCTTTCCATGTATGTGAGGAAGACAGCAGGTGAAGAGTAAAATACAAAAACTGGAGCAAAAATGGGTTATTAAAGTGAATCAAAGTAACAACTGGCTGGGCAAGTACACAGGTACATTACCTATGATTCATGAGCATGTATAGTTCTTAAAATGCCATTAGTCAAGTGATGACTGTATGGAGATGAGAGTAAATGCCCAAAGTTTCCGCAGTTTCATAACTTTAAATCCCTGAATTCACAGAGCTCTCTGGAGCTGTGAATACTGCACTCACTCTCCTCTGAGCAGTGCCTGGGTCAGAGCCCTCTTGAGCTCCTGCCCAGCCTGAATGACTCTAGAATTAGACTCTCATGTTTATGAAATATGCATTGTCTTTCTTGGGAATGAAAAAACATGCAATAGAAAAGAACTTTGGAGTTGGGTCCCACAATAAACACTGAATGTGGACACTAGAACTGAAGAGCTCCCCGATGGATCCCAATCTTGAATATATTGATAAGGTTTTATAACTTTAATTGAAGTTATAAAAGGAATTCACTGTCATCTGGTATACGGGGAAGTAACTTCTTGAGGAATCTTATGTTCAGATCTAATTTTCATCAGTTCAACATGGGGGCAATAATATCACCCAAGCAGACCCTGTCCATCTGCTGTCCAGTATTTTACATAGGGCTGAGAGGTTACCTGCTGCTGAAGACTGCACACCAAGTGAGCAGTATAAACCCCTTTTTAGAGAAGGACTGTGAAAACCCATTGTTCATTTCCTAAAAGCTCAAGGTGGGAACTGCCTTAGCTGTCCTAGAGGAGTGATTTCCTTTCAGCAGAGAGTGTCCTGCAGGAATTCCCCAGCTGAGGGATGGATTGGCAATCAAATGTTTTTACATAGCTGGGAAGAAATAAAAAAAACCAACCACAAAAAAACAGATGTAGATGATATAGCTTACAAAACAAAACTGACTATGTGCAGCCTTAACTGAATGCACACTCCTGAGTTGTGAGGTTCAGTCTCTAGGTGAGCACTAGAAAATGGATACCTTAAACTCTAGAATGAGTTTTACAGGGAGAAGAATGAGAAAATATCCTAATTTTCAGGAACTGACAGGAACTCCTGATGAAAATCAAACTGTATTCTTCCATTGACTTCACCAGGTGAAAGACATTTCACTGAGATTGCAAAGAATTGGTTTGAGGCAAAAAATGCCAGTAGGATAGTAAAGAGAGATTGAAGCTAAAACTTTTTTGGTGTAAAGAGTGGAATCCACAATTTTCTTACTTTAACAAAAAAATTATGTTTTGTTTGTTTCCAGCTGTCTAAAAAATTCATTTTAACACCATTATGTAAGAATTGGGTGTTTTCTGGGTAGAAATTATGTTTTTAAAATGTAAAGATAGGCACATAATACGGTTAAAATGATGTAAGCTGGAGCCTGAATTTGCAGTAATTTAGCTCATCAGTGGTAACTGCCTGTGGGGAGACTTGAACATGGTTATAAATGTGTGGTAATTTGAGGTTGCCTATCCCTCTTCTGAATTCCCCCTCTTGGAAGTAAATGATCTTACATATACTGATGGGTAAGAAGGTGTACAGTTATTACTAAGTAGCCAAACACTTGTGGCAGCTTGTTTGCATGTCTTTAAGATCAGCTAATTACAGTAGGGAGAGAGAAAAAAAAGAAGTTATTAGAGCCATAACAAAGCACTTGAAATTATCAAAGAAAGATGGTTTTATTTATTGAAATTTAATCTTTTATAGATTTCTAGCCATGTAAATATCCAAGATTTTTTTTACCATTCTTCCTGATTCACTAGACATTACTCACAGGCATTTTTCAAAATTTCAATACTTTTAATCTAGGAAACCTAGTGGCACTCCAGAGTAAGTAATCCTTTTTACTTCTGCTCTTTCTCATAGCTGACTGAAGTGAGACTTTTTTTATTTTGACTGTAAAAACTTTTGCATGATTGTGAACTCAAAGACTAACTTTATCTTCTATTTATCTTTCTGATTTGAGACTATTTACCCTTCCACAGAGGAGATGGAGGTATACTATACCATGATAAAGAGTAGCAGACTCCATTTGCAAGACATGAATGTCATCATCAGTGAAGAATTAGGTTCATTTGTCTCTTGTCCTGCTCTCATTTAAAGAAGTGTTCAGGATTTCAGGCAGCAAAATGCACCAATACCAAAATACAACATCCTTACTGTTACCTTGTAGAATCTGTGTTTAAAACAAGCAGGTAATGAGTTGGGATCTCCTTACTATGGATCCTGCAGGACCAAAATTACGTGGATTCAAGAGGAGACCTGGAAATGCCAGTGCTGCCTTGAAAACTTGGATCTGCAATATCTCCTGCTCCCTTCCCCTCCCTTTCAGTAGATCTAACCCTAAGAGACAGGAGAGAAATAAAAAACAGAAAAAGAAAAGTTTGAGAATTCATCTGAATTGAAAAATCCTGAATTTATTTTTTTGCAATAAAATACCAAATGTTGTACCATTTATTTTCACAACAGCTGTTCTGTACTCTCCCTCCAGTAACAAAAACTGTTGACTAACTTTACCGGAAATCTCCTCTAATTAAAGGTGGCCGCAGAGTTAGCCTTTCACACAAACATTAAATTAGAAGTGTCCACAGGGTTGCATACAAATCAGAATCCACAGTTGCCAGCCAAACCACATACTGTAGATGTGGCTTTGTAGGAAGAACCTAAGAATTTTTATTCCAAAACCACAGGTACCTACTCCTATCTTGTTTGGCTCCAGAGGTAATAAAGCTGAAAACTTGCATGGGAACCAGCAACTCTATGGCCACACTGTGGAAGGCATCTAATATCCCATTCCTTGGCTGGTCTTAGTGAACAGCCAGCCTTGCCCCACACAAGACAAGGTATCCCTTGAAGAAATTAAAATTGCCAATAATTTCTGTAATTCATGGGGCTGTTGTATTTTCTTCTCTAGAAACAGGTCACATACATGTTTCCCAGCTTTCTGTTCCACTTATGTAGAATTATAGAGAAGGGGAGAGAAAGTTTGGGATGAGTGATGTCCTCATGAATTCATATGCTGTTTTTTTGGTTTTTGTTTTTTTTTAAATAGAAGAGGAAAATGTGAGGCTGGAAAACAGGCAAAACTACCTCTGGCAGCATTTCATCTGAGCAAACTTTCCACAAGAGTGAGTGAAGTACCTCCAAAGCTGGGGAAAGAGTGCTCCACCTCCTGCACACCCACCAGGCTTATCGGATCAGTCATGCTGCAGGAACCTGCCTTGAAGTTCTTGGCCTCATAAGGATCCTGAACACACACTGGTATCAGGTTCTTTCCCAGTGTTTCCAAAACACCAGGAGAGAACTGATTCCTTATTCCTTTTCAAGTTTCTCCTGAAGTGGTGCAAAGCTCGGTTTGAAAGCCTCTCTCCCATAACCAAAGCAGGTGAAGGTGTCTCACATCTCCCCTGCTCCACACACAGAGTTTTAAGAATGAGCAGTGATGTCTTCTGAACATCAGAGATCACAGACAGCAGAAACAAAACAGCATGTCTTGTGGGGAAATAAACATTTCGTAATTGCTAATGTTTCCTTTTGGATAAGTGAAAAGCCTGAACACATTAAAAAAAAAAAAAAAAGAAAAGATTTAATTTCTAGTTTAAATACAGCTGCAGTAATTCTTATACACCACACAGCTGTTCAGAGGCCTGGCAGCTGTCCATGTCTTATGTGTCCTATCATGTATTTTCCAGTATTGTCCTCTTGACACATAAAGACTGTCTTTAGCTGTTGGGAAAAGATTGTAGTCCTTGAGTTGAACACATTTATGTCTCATCACTGCTGGCTTTTGCACCCACTGAGCCTCCTCATCTACCTCCCTGTGACTGTGGTCTTGTTAGAGAGGAGAGTCGTGGGTTTTTTACTCCTTTCTTTGACATAATCCTCCATACTGACGGCTGACCCCAAATTGTACACTTGTTTGTTAGACACAACCCAAAATCATAGCTAACACACATTAATATTGTGAAAATAACTGGGATGACAAATGTTTTGACCAAAACACCAACAGATGTTCCAGTCCTACTGCCAGTGCAGAGTGGGACGGGTGGCTGACAAGTTTTTCTGCCAGCATGTGGTGGCATTCTGAATTAATTTCTTAGAGAACAGAATTTCTGTTTTTACAGATAAAATGAGAATAAAGAACATCTTACCCTGTATTATGAGTATTTTTGTAAATAAGCTTTTCATTTTTTGGGTTTTTTTTGCTTACTTTTGTTCCGAGCAAAAATAGATGTGGTTGAAATGCTGTTGCTCAGACTGCACAGAGAAAATGCATTTTAATGTTTAGCTAAAGATGTCGTGCATCTCTGGGAAAGGTTTCCTCCACTCCAGCTTCTGACACCTTCCAAAGTACAAGATGCAAAAGCCTTGTGAGGTGCTTGTGCAACAATAGCACCACTTTCCTCTTCCAACTGGGGAAACTGAGGCTGGAGACAAATAGCTCTCCATGCTCATGGCTAGTGGTATTCCCTCAACAGCTTTACAGGGACATTTCAGAGAAAGACAAAAGCAGGTATGGGGCACATGACCATGGGTAACCTGTGCCTCCTTGCCAGGGTTTGACAGTCCTGGTGCAGCTGGTGTCCTGTTACCTTTACATGACTCTGGGCTGGTGCCAGCTCATGTCCAGCCAGCTCAGAGCACAACCAGAGGAGTGTGGTGTTCTCACCTGTCTTTGTAGGTGCTGCTTATCTCCTCTGCTATTATGAAATATATGAAGTACCTTAAAAGAATATTAAGGTTTAGTAACAGACAAGGCAAGCTTTGCTTCCTTCACACATGGCACTGAATCTATTTTTCCATTGTGCTGTTGTCTTTTTTCTTTTTTAAAACCATAGATTAGCTTCTGTATCACTTGCTAGCCCCACCTTGCCTCCTCCCATATTTGTATATTCTAGCATATCAAAGCAAGATGTTTTTACATGATAAGCTCTCTTCTCTCTATGCAGCTTGGGTAAACAGTTTTCCCAGAAATGTTTCACTCACTACTGCGTTACATACGTCACCTGTAGTTTGTAGTTGAAGTACAATTTTTACTAGGTAACTGCTGTACAAAAGGCATTCCCTGGTTCTATTTGCCCTTAATCTGGGAAACAGTAAGATCAACCACAAGTTACTATTCCTGTGTACCTAAAGATACTGAAAAAATATTAGTTTAGAGACAATATGTTATCGTATCTTATAATACCCTTTTTAGCTATTCACTCCTGGGCACAGGGAAGTTCATTTTTAACCTTAATTTTGAGCCCAGTACCCTTTGGCATATGAAAGTATGTAGAACTGAAGTCTGTTTACAGAGTTATTAATTTCCTGCTTGCTTTTTTTTTTTTTTTTTTTTTTTTCTTAAATTAAAAGAAAAGAGGAGGCCCTCTGGAGCCCAGCAGGTAGAGCAGCTTATTGCCTGTACCAGCTCTTCATCCTTTCTCAGATGAATATTACGTAATGAACAACAAAAATACAGTTTGGATAGACTTTATACTTGGATTTTCAAATGCTAGCAAGATGGTAAATGGGAAGAATTTATTTCTAGAAGAAAGCTGCACACTTTTCTCAGCCAAAAGCTAACTTTAGACACTCCAAGCTTGAGACTTGTCAGCCCTGTTTTTCCTTAGGTCTCCCCAAGAGTTTTTATAGAATTATGACAGCTTCTGCAAGAGCAGTGAAGTTGGGATTAACCTGATGGCATCTTTCACCTGCAGCTTTTTCATACTAGCATAATTGCAATTTCTTTGGTGTCACAGGGAAAATGTTTGGTTTTCTTTTTACTTTCTTCAAAACTGGGAAGATTTTTTGGTCAAATTTTCAAAAAAGTCCACACCAAAGACTGTCACTGTCTCAAAATATGTTGCAGCAATGGTTTTGCAGTCTCACCTTAGAGGTCATTCCTCCAGTTTCCCTCTTGAATTTTTCCTGACAGACACCAGCATATCCCTTGCTCCAGGTTCTCTTTCATGTTACGTCATAGGCTTCTGCAATATCCTTGTATTTTCCCTGGTTCTTACACCCTCCACTTACTCATATGGGAGTAAGGGAGGCACTCAGCATGTCTCCCTTTAGCTATACATATTCAGCTCTTTTAATCTTTTATCATAAATCAATCATTCCAGTGCTTAATCATATGTTCTTTTTTCCCTGGAACACTCTCCTGTTCCTCTCCCTTTCTCCAAACAGTGTTATGTGCCCAGAACCAAACTCTTTTTTCTAATTGAATGACCAAAAAGACTGACCAAAGCAGGACAGTCATCTTTTGAGAGCATATATTGAAAATCAAGTCAGCTAATAGGATTGGTGCATCACCACTGCTGTTGATACCTGTCAGCCAGCTGATTATTTTGTGTAAATTCTTTAAAAATAGGGATCCAAGAAAGTCACCTGGATGGAGTCAAGGGTGGCAAATACTGGTGTTTCATTTCAGGCACAGACTGTCCCATGGGACCCAAAACCTCGGAGACAATATGAGAATTCAGATCCAAATGTAAGCTCCATGGCTCACAAGATTCACTTTTATTTGAGGGATTCATCTTTGTAATTCTCCTAAAGAAGTCAGACTCTTCCCAACTCCCCAGTCCGAGCAACTTCTCAACTCCACTATAACTGACTGATCAGGACAGAAACCATCCACAGGCATGCAGGTCACAGAACTTTCCCTTTGGATCATAAATTCATACTAGAAAATGAGACATAATTAAGGAAAAAGAATGAGAATAAAGAAGAGTCTAGGGGTAAATAAAACACGGGAAAAGCTGAAATTTTTAATCTTTTGAATGGACCTGAAGGGGACAGGGAAAGAAATAAAGACCCAGTCTTGGTGTTAGACTTTCTCCTGTCCCTGAAGAAGAAAGCCTTCTTACCCCACTCTTATTCCTGAGGACTAAAAGAGGAACTCATGTGTGTCATGGAGCTGTACAGACTTTGCCCCTGAAGGCAAGCAGAAATGGCTGTGAGTTCATCAGCCCATCCTGCAGAGATGATGCTCTGGGGACAGGACAGTGCTCCTGGTGTTGCGAGGGGAGATGCTTTCACAGGCACGGGCACAACACAGAGCCAGCCTTTACAAACAAAGATAAATGTGAAAAGGAGACCAGGTAGACACAGATGAATATGAGAACAGACAAAGTCTGACAGGGGAGCTACTCCTAGTGGCTCATGTAAGCAGAACAATTGTATCCTCTTCAAAGAAAAGTGGGAGCCAGAATACCCTGTTTATAATTTGGGGGATTTTTGAAATCGTAAGTCTTCTACTATAAAATGCCTAAAGCCTTCAGTCACAGCAATCAAGCCCTGCAATATCCGGTGTCATGTAAAGAAGTACCTTCTGTATTGTAACAAACATCATCAAAGGGCTTCACTCTAAATCACAATAGTCAGAAGAAGGTACTGATGTTGTTTATGAAGAGTAGGTTTCCTTATCAGACTCTCTGTTTCTTCCTTCTGTAATGATCAATGGTCAATCTGTAAAAAGCAGCCCTAAATACAAAAGTACTCGAGTGTGTGCTCCCATTTGCAGCCTGGTGTCCTTGGTCCAGGTGGTTTTGCCCACGTGCTCTGGTGGTGCTGCTTCTCAGGTGTGGCCTTGAGGTACTGGTGACAGCTGTGACCACCCTTAAGGGCACTTTTTTCCCCTCATGGGTGGGTCATCACAACAGTCTACAAATATTTGACACAATCAACTTTTTTGGCAGATTCTTTTTGCAAATATACATGAAATATAAAAGTACACTGCTGCTCAACATTTTTTTGACCAAGTACTGTGGGCAGAAGAACCTCACAACACATAAGACCTTAGTGTTACTGTGTAAGATGGGTGTTAATCAAGCTGCTGTTAATTGCACCTTCATTTGCTTGCACACACAGTGGTAAATCCAGCCTGATAATGCCTGATAAAGGCTGGAGCCAAGGGACAAAAATCTTATCTTGTTTTGGCTGTATGAATCTGTACAAATATAATCCACTGCAGATACACAACAGAGCCTGAGCACTTGAGTCAGCTCTGCTAAATCGCAATCTCAGCCAGAAGAAATTTTGCAATGAACTGAAAGTTCTGTACTGTCACCAGGGTCTTTTTCATGGTAAACATTGAATGATAACAAAATAGAAAGAAGCCACTTCATGCTTCTGCAGATGGTGATATTTTAGTGCAATACTATGAACCCAGTCTGTGAGGATGGCAAATCCTGGATTCTTGCTCCTTTCAATCATTGAAAGAACTTCAACCTGCACACTTTGTCTACAGTCAGATCTGAGAAGGCCTGACGTGGTGCTGTTGGGGTCTATTAAACTGGGAGCTTATTACACATCGTGTTTCAGAGGTGCAGTGCTCCACCAGATCCATCATCCCCAACCTGGCAAGGTGCAGCCCCAGGAGTGACTGAGGTTGAAGGAAAACAATGAGAAAGCTCTCAGAGTAAAAAAAAAAAAAAATCCTCACAGACTGGGTTAAAAAAAGGCAAACCATAAATCGGCAGCAGCCTGTTTCTCTCCTGTAAATACCAAGGGAAAAAAATTGAGACTAACTCCTTAGGAGAAGTAAAAAAGCTGAATAAAGAAATGATCTCTGCCAATGTCTATCACTTGACAGATGGCATCCTAAGGAATTTAACAGCTACCTGTGACTTACACAGAGTTATCCCTGGTTCTGTGAGAGAGCCTTGGATGAATATTTCCTGCCTGATCCACTGAGATTTAGAAAGTATATTTGGGTTTACAAGACACTCGTATGCTCTGACAATAACCTCTACAAAGATTACATATTTTGGGAAAGATCTGGCAGACTTTCAGGCAGTTTTTAAGATCTCTTGTATATGCAAAGGGAGCTTTGATTTCATGATTAGGATAGATTTATAGCAGCAGTAGCACCTATTTAAATATTATGATAACGAGTGAAAAAACCCCAGTTTTAGATTGTATTTAAATGAAATGACATCTCTAAATGCTGTTAAGTTCAAAGCTGATTTCTCTTTCAGTATATGTGGGTATTCAGGGTTTTTTTTCAGACATAACATACATTTAAAGAATGAGAAGGAATTATATCTCACCTTTTAATGAGTCCTGTAAATATAATATAATTTTGGGTGTTATTTCATTTATAGAAAGGAATTACATTGCTTCTCTTCCAAAACCTGTTTGGACTTTTTGTCTACATATCTGCCCATTGTGTTCTTCCACAGGTGAGGACTGAAGCCTTTACTAAAGACAGGATTTTTGGTATTGCAATGTTAAGCAATCCAATATATAGCCATGCTATTGTCATCAAACTGACAAAAGAAATCAGATCAAGCCCTAAGTAATCATTATCAAATGAAACTAGTTTTCAAGTAGAATATTCAGTCATCCTGAGATTAGATTTTAAAATAAGTGCTTAGTTCTTAGGTGTTATGATTAGTTTCTACTCGCAGTAATTATTGATTTTGTATGTAAAACTATAAAGTTTAAGAGAAAATACTGACCCATCTTCATGGAGAGGAATAAAAATCACTTAAATAGAGGAATTTGTATTTACAGGAGAGCTGTAAAACAAATTTGAAAGGAAATTTGTCCTGGCATTATCTGAAAGTATGAATTTTTAAAAGTTTGGCTTAAAATACATTGCTTTGGGTATGCTGTGTGTATGGTCATTAATTGTTGTTTTCTGCAAGCAATTCTATTTAAGTAGATAAAACACACATCCATGTAAAGTTCAAGCAAGATATGATACACATCTTTCTAAATGTGTCTCCTCTCAGCCACTCAGATGTCATTCTCTGAGCTCTTTGTTTTACTGTCAGACTATATGTAAGAATTAGGAAAAAATGCATTTATGTTTTTGAAAGATGATGTGTAATTAATATGCAATCGAGAATTTGTGGTGGAGTTAATTCCCAGCAAGGCTGATGGAAACCAGGTTCAGCCTGATGCCCAGATGGATGAAAACTTCTGTTCTGATTGTAAATGTGTTATACAGAGCAGACTCAGTATCGTGTTTGGGTGTTCAAAGACCCATTCTCCTGCTGCAAGGAGAATCTTTTTTAAGCTTATTTAATTTTTGTGTCAAAGCTGCTTTGAATCAGAAGTAAATTTTCAAGAAAATTTTTCATGCTGCCTAATTTTTTTTTTCAGGAAGCAACAAGAGTTAAAATCTTCTATGCAAACATAGATGCTTTCACTGTAGGTACATGTCTCTGGGCTAATCAGCTGCCCAGTCAGGAACATGTTCTTGCACAATGTGGTCCATCTCAACTTTGTGAATAGAGCAGGTAACTCTGATAATGTCCTTTTGATTCCAGGACCAGACCACCATGAGGGCTATGTGGTGTACATCTCCACCAACGGGGCAATCTGTGTGTAACTTATTTAATGAAATATCTTTCTACCAAAATGGAAAGTCTCTGAAGTTACGAACTATTCTGCTAGAAAATGAACTCCTCCAAACCTGAGTTTTATGGGCAAAAGCACAGAGAAGCTGAAAGGAGAATAGACTAATGACTTAAATTTTCACCACAAATAAAAATGTTTTTATCTTTAGGGAATATCCAGTTAAAATAAAGCATAAATAAATATTCATAATGTTTCCCTGTGCAGATGTAGTGATGTACCACATTTTTCATTACTCCAATTTTAGATGTGAAACAAAAAAGCCCTTTTGCTTTTTTTTTTGAAACATACTCAGCCTGCTAACACTGCCAGGAAAGCAAAGTTAATAAGCCAATTTGTTTCCTTTTCAAGCAGACATCCTTGTGTTTTATCTCAAGTTGCTTTTCAAGCTACAGAGAGAGCACCTGTAAACATGTGTTGCAGAACTACCTCATTACCCTCATTCAAACCCTGTGCAAGCACCATTAGTCAGGCACTGTTTTCAAGCAGATGCATTTCTGAACTTAATACACCTTTTCCCAGCTCACGATTCTCTCATCCAAATGGACTCTTTTTTTGTAGCTCCTTGTCCAGCTTGGTGGTCCTTCACATGTAAACTGAACAATGGATTTCAAGTCCTAATAAGTGGAGGGCAGACAGACATACAGACTTATAGCAATATATTTCTTTACAAAATACCTAATTTCTTTGTTTTAGTGAATGAGACTCCTGAGTTCCATTTCTTAATGTTTTAGAGGGATTGCTGCCCAGACACAGGAACTATCAGGTGGCTTTGATTCTTCATATTTTCTTTAATTTTAATGGGAGAGGTGGTCTTCAATTCTTTTTAATCTTGTTTTGCTCTATGAATCTATATGGTATTTTACCTGTATTTCCTCAGATGATTAAAAAATTCCTGTAGATTTAGACTGTGTGAGTCATTCAGATAGATACACTCATTTTAAAGCAATATGTGAAACCCAAGAGCTTCCAGGACGCTCCAATGAGAGCCCAAAGATATCCTGACTTCAGGGTCTGCAATGTAGCTTAATCTTTAACACTCTAACATTTAAAATGTACTTTCCCAGTGAATGCTGAGTAAGGCTTATAGCAAATCTATACCTTTACTTAGGCTTTTATGATTCTGTTTGTCATCATATTTGGTCAGCTCTGCTTTCCTTTAGCAATGACAAGAGAAAATGACAGTCAAGCATGTCTCAAAATAAAGTGGAAATTAAAAATAATGGCTCACCACATCTCTCCTTGACCACATTGTGATTCCAGGTGGCAAGGTGACTTTAAGCATAGAGTAAGTTATTTTACATCAGTCAGAGTTCTGTAAGTTTATACTGAAAGGGAGTCTAGGAAAGGGAATGGCAGGGAAGTTTTGATGTGGAATAGAATATGAAGAACAGAGCATATCAAATGTACTGAAATCCCAATAATTTCAGTGGGCAAGCAGACACAGGGGAGATAAGACTATTCTAGTTCATGGCTATTCACAGCAGAATCAAACTGATAGGTCCTTGAGCTCCCTGAGCCCTTACCATGGATGACCAGTGATAGGAAAATCCCTTCCTGGCTGATGAAGCTGTGACAAGAAGGGAAGAGTGAAGCCACTGTGGGTTATATGGAGCAAGGATGTTGTAGGGACAGCTGGACAAGAAATTCATTGTCCTGTTGGCAGATGACTCCCCCCACCTCAAAGAGGCAGAGGGACTCTGCACTAGTGAGCTCCAATTCTGTAGTCTTTAAATCAGCTGAAAAACTTCACTTTTACAAGTGGAGAGTTTAACAGGCAGCTCCCCTTTTTGCTTTCTATTTACGGGAACAAGACAGGCTATAAACATGGGATGTGGTGCAGCTCAGGGCCCTGGTATGGGTCTGTCTTGGCTCTCTGGATACAAATACAGGTGAGTCACTGGATGTGCCTGTACACACCTTGAAAGTAAAATACCTGAAGTGATCACTGACTGCCAGGAAACTGGGCCAAATTCTTGGCAATGTCCTTTGCTCCTCCTTGGCTCATCTTCATTCATGAGTGCTGAGCCAAGTCAGAGTCTGCCCTGTGGCTCGTTTCATTGGCTGGCTCATTTCTGGAATGAACACATTTTCTAATGAACAACGGTGTACACCCATGTACATACACACACAAACACGAATTTTCCACAGATTTCAGCATCACTTGTCATGACTTCAGTGGCTCTTCTTTCAAAAAGTGTGTGGTGAATATTATTTATGCCCATGACAGCATGCACACAAGTTTCTGTGCTTCTGAGGATTTTACTTCAGGTTTTGCTTACTTGCTGCAGGGAAGCTTTCTCTGTATTATCGTAGTTTGCTTAGATAAAAGAGGAGTCAAGCAAAGAATTTCTGTAGGTAATTTAAATAAATACTTTCTTTCAGAGTGAAATTTGTACCTGTGCATAAATGTGATCTAATGGTTCAGTTCTGATCTGCTTCAGGATGTGAAAACATTTAATATTTCCTATTAATTCAGTGGTCTTGTTGTAGGTCCTCATGGGCATATCTGAGAACTGAATTTGGTTTGCAAACCAGAAGAATCCTAAAAAGCCTCTTTTTCTCTTAGCTGTTGGTGTGCATGGTGCACAGTACTTTTTCACTGTAGTGGGATGAAAGATATTTTCAAAAATACTCTTTCCTCTTTTAATAATAAAGTGAGGGTGTTGTACAGCCAGGTTTTAACTGGGAAACACTCCACTTTTCAAAAAAAATTTTCCTCCTCTGTGCAAGATCTTTGCCAAAGGGTGTACATGTTACTGTTGCAGCCAAAATTACTGTTATAGCCAAGGGATGTACACGTTTCTGTGTAAAGGCTCTGCCAAAGGGTGTGTGAGTTACAGTTCAAAGTTACAGTTGAAGGGGCATTCCTGGCTTTAACGTTTGTGATCTGCTTATCCAGTCAATTAAACCTGGTTTATTTTCAGATGGCTGAGGGGATTGCTCATGTGATGCAGAGGCTACTGCTATGGAAGCCCTCAAAAACAAGTTCTCTTTTAACTTTTTGCTGTTATGCAAGGTATTACTAGTACTCATGGTATTCCCCATTCCTTCTACCATGTGTACTTCTACAAAGAATAGCTTACCTCCAATTAAAGATGGTAAAAATGTTCCATTTTTTTTCTAAGTGTGCCAAATAAATTGCCAGTCTGCCCCAGGCCAGAGGCAATTGGCCGCCCATGGCTGTTTAGCAGGCTGCTGTGTGCAGTTGTAGTCACACTTTGCATGATTTTGAATTAATGCAATAGCTAAAGAATTGGATCTGGTTGGCAGACTGAGTTCTCCATATAAAATGCCAGCAGACAGTGGGGTCAAAGCCATAGCAAAAAAAAAATGCAAGAAATGACAGACAACAGTTAGAAAAAGTAACACAAAAGAACAGAACTGGTTGAAAATGTTGAATGGATCCTCCACATTTTCTGCTCAGTGCCGTTGGAAATCAGATGGCTCTGTTCTGCCAGGTATGTGCTCTCTCTTATGCAATAATTTCTTACTTAATCCTTTTTTCTTGTATCAGAAATCCTCACCACTGTCAATGGGTTGTTTCTTCCACTGTTGTGGTTGATCCTAAGCAGATGTTTCCATGTTAGAACCCTGGCCATGGTTCATCTGGTCTATTTTGCATTAGGAAGAGAAGTTGAACTAAAACTTCCACTAGACCTCTTTTGATCATATAGAGAGACTAGGGTGGTTTCCTCATGAGGAAGGAGTCTTTCATTCACCTTTGCCTTCAGGCATTTAAAGAGTTAACACTGGCCTTTAAACATCTACAGCTGTGCTAGTTCAATATACCAGAACTAGAGAAAGATGTCTAATCTTTCTGAAACAGATATAAAAAGGTTGCCCTCTTGAGATGCTTGTTTTCTTCATAGACTAGAGAATTTACCAGGATTAAAGAGACTAGATCAAGTCTAACTTCTACATATTTAAAGTTAGATGAAGTAAATCTCTATCTCACCCCTGATTCACACCAGAAATAAGGCAGTTCAAAGAAAGACAAATAAGATGAGTAGGAGCAAGGAACATTTTTGTTTGATAGGTGTATGATGAGAAATTAATTCAGAGGGAAAGTAGGTAAAGAATAACGTGATAAGGCTGTTGACTAACAGACTGAAAGAGACAAAATTAACAGATACCTACTCCAATCGAATGAGGAGGAAGGGAGGATAAAATTGGATGGAACGAGCTTGAATATGGAGAAGAGAACTCCTTTCCTCCATACTGCAAAATCATCCCATAGCCATGACACAGCAAGACCCCAGTTTCAAAGGACTTGGAAAAAATGCCAGGTATATCAAAATAAGGAGGACACTAGCAGTTGCTTTAGTTAGTGAGAAAATGCAATTACTTTCTCACATAGGGGTAAAGGGTTGTGTTGTTCTTGTATAATATATACAGATTGGTGCAAATTGAACTACTGACCTTGTCATTAGTCATTACATGAGAAACTTGAAAAAGATTGTACATTAGCCCCAAGCCTATGTTTGATTTCTGGATGCATAGCCATATTTACCTAATGCTTGTAAACAAGCCAAAACTTGCATGCATAAAACTGTTTTTTTTTTTTTTTTACAAATTTGTTTAGAATTTGCTCCTTATGTTGCATGTAAAAGGTAACATTGCTTTTATTTGATGAAATGCAATCATTTCTAACTTTCTCTTTTATGTCTTCCACTTTTACAAGATGTTTCTTCTGGCAATATCAGTCAACTTTCTTTACCTTGCTCTTTGTTCCCACATTGCCAATATTTCTGTGCTGCTGACTTCTGCACATATCCTCAGGAGTTTTTTTGATGATACTGTGAACAGGAGACCCTGGATGTTTACCAACTCCTTACTTATTTATTATACCTGGCTCACTTCCTAGGACACAGTGAAAACAATGTCTGTTCTTGTTGATTGCTAAACAAACCTTGTAGAGAAGGTTCTCCAGTATGTCTAGGAACATTGCTTCTTCCCTTGGGACCCCATCACTGCCATTGAGAGTAACACCTGGAAAACAGTGGCTGTCTGAGCTTTCTTACAAACCTTGCTGCCTCCACATTTATCCACATTTTCCAGCAATATGCAAAGGGATGTCTGTTCTGTTTTCTTCTTATTGTCACTAGTACTTACTGAGTTACACCTCGAAATCTGTGACCTGCATTGCCAAATATAATTTACTGAAACCATTATCTTCTACATTTGATCCAAAGCTTAAACACATTAACTCATCAGGGTATGGAAAACTCCAAGGCCAGAAGCAAAGTTTGTGTTCCTCAAAGAATCTGTGATTCTGCTGCTTTTCTCTCTGTAGTATGTGGCATTATGTGGGGATGAAATTTTCAGCACTGCCCTAGGGATTTGATACTCATGTTCCCTTAAAACATCATCCTAAACATTTCCAAAAGAATTCCAGGAATACTCATACAGATATGAGTCTCTTGTCTCATCTCTGACTGACCTGCTATAAAAGTGCTTATGAAACATTAACATTTGCATTATTCCATCATCTCCATGATGGTGCTGCCTTTAATATTGGTCGCAGTGAATCTCCAGCAACAAGAGTTTGCATCTTCTTTTACATCTGCCAAGAAATTTGTGGTTTTCCATCTTTTTTCATTCTGCTCTGCCACAATTTTAATGCAGTGATGCTTCTCCCAAAGCTCTTACCATTAGAACTGAACAATGTTTGGCAAAGAACAGTCAATACTTATATTCTGAAGTGCTTTTTAGGCAATGCACTAAAACCTGTGGCTGTCACCCTGCTACACAGCAATTTATATATGTCTCCTTTGCACCACAGTCTCTGGGGTTTGTCACTTTAAAGTGAAAATGTCCAATCACTAGAAGTCTTTCAGTGGAAACAGTGCTGGCAAAGCAGAGGAAAGCAAAGAAGAAAGACAGCAGAGATGAAAGATATAAAAAAGTGAAATCAGCCTCTGAACTGCTGATGATATTTCTGAAGGGTATTATTTTTAAATATGGTAAGTACCATTTTTCCCTGTAAGGGCTTGACTTCTCTCACTGTTTGATTGCATGATGTGATCAAAGACAGTCTCAGTTCCAGGCTCTGACTTTTTGGTCCATATCCCAAAGGGTCTCCTGCCATAGCCCCTATTTCTGGAACCCCCAGTAAAATGTGGCAAGGCTCTCCTGAATGCATTCCTGAGCAGGAGGAACTTTCACCGTGCTTTTTTACCCACCTCATACCACAGCCAAGAGATATTGCATTTCTCCTTGTCATGCAGGAGTCCAGGGCACAGCCAGTCAGAGGACCTGCCACATAAACCCATTCATTCCCTACTCCATGTGTCTCTAGAAGCACAAAGTCTGTTTTTCAATTTTATCACCTGACAAATTTCCAAGACTT
This sequence comes from Certhia americana, assembly GCA_018697195.1. Taxonomy (NCBI): domain Eukaryota; kingdom Metazoa; phylum Chordata; class Aves; order Passeriformes; family Certhiidae; genus Certhia; species Certhia americana. Next base: position 7,680,539 of record CM031858.1, on the reverse strand, counting down.
TTCATTTCACCCAGTCTAACAGGAAAAAGTCACTTAAATTCCCAGGACTGTCACATGTCCCACAGGCTATGACACACATCCCCCTGTTTGATTCCCAGCATGGCTGGGGAATCATGTGCTGCAGTGCAGCAAGTTTGTTCTTGCACTGACCTGCAACTGCTGAGTCCCTGACACAAGAGGTTACACACAGTATTAATAACCATAACTCTCTTGTTTTATCTGCCACACTGAGTGCATTTAAAGGTAAATATGGACAGTAGATAAGCATCCATGTGTGACACGGGAGGTAAAGTCAGCCCAAGTGTGAAACAGCTAATCCTGATTACCTCATCAGTATCAGCCTAGCAGAGCATCCACCTCTGTCTGTGTTTCCAGGGAGAGGAGGAAGGCACCTCGTCAGACACTTCCATCCTGCTTTGTGGGTAGAGCTGTCATAGTCCAACTCAAAATGCCCTAAGAGAGTATGGCTGGTGAGTAGGGACTGGCATTTACTGGATGGGACAGGGCAGGACCACAGTTAATTTGGGTGAGCCAACCACTGTGTATGAGAGGGAGTCAGAACCATCTGCATCCTCGATGGGATTAAGAGTCCATTCACTGATCAGCACTGAGTCCCTGATGCACTATATGCTTGCCTTGAATTTAGAGCATCTGCTACTGGCCACAAGAACCTCATCTTCATCATTCTCCTTTAATTTGAACAAATGCTGTCCTGATGATTTTTATGTTCTGAATGTTCACCCTACTTGTACAACAAAGCTGATCCTGCCAGAGTGCTCAAAAGTAATTTCAAAACAGTTGAAAACTTTCATGTTTTGCAGGTACCCAAGGCCAAATCACCCAACCTGATCTCACTTGCGTAAATCAGTGGTCCAAAACTTAGCATTCCTTGACCTGTCCAGGTTTGTACTGGGATTTTCACAGCTCCAGATCTCCCAGTGTTCAAGCAAGAACAGTGGAAAAGCAAGCTTTTTGCCTCCCTCTTTATATTTTGAGGAAGTTAACCATAATAGAAGTTAGTTATTTATGCAATACTTTGAATTGGTCTGGAGGAAAAAAAATCAATCACACAGCTTTTTTGCACTGTTTTTCTCTCTCTTGCTCTGATGTATAAATTAAACCACTGATTAATCAAACAATTTATTGACAAGAACCCTGATTTATGTTCAGTTAAGTTATAGCACACAAATATTTGCATGTGTTGGATGTAGATTTAAACACAGACTCCATAAGTATTTTTTAAAACCATGAAAACTTCTTGAGGATAATCCAAGTGCAAAACTCAAGCTCTTCCTCCTTCCTGATGATTTGAACGGATGGTTTGTGGCAAGAGTTAAATTTGTGTTATTTGTGTTAAAACCTTTTTTGATAGATAACTCTCAGGATAATTTTTAAAAGCACAAAGGGAAGTAATGTGTCTTGCTCCCACTAACAATTCAACAGAGTTAGGCACCATGCTCCAGTTTATCTTTTAAAGATTTACCTCTTCGTCTTGAAAGCTGTGTTGACAGCAAGCTTCATTCAGGATATTCCTCTGAGAGAAACCAATAGGCAGTCTCAGACCTTCCTGTGGATGTGTGAAGATCAACTGAGCAACCAGAGAGCAGGGAAAGAGACTGATGTGCTGCAAGACAGGAAAAAAAAAAAAAAGATTTCTCAAGATAAAATTGTCAACAGCTTGTCCATGACTCAGAATCTGAAACCTCTTTCAAAAAGTAACTGCAAAGTCACAGACACAGACACACACACCTCCACACATACGAACATATACACATCTATCTATCTATCTATCTATCTATCTATCTATCTATCTATCTATCTATCTATCTATCTATCTATCTATCTATGTTTGGGTATCAAAACTATCTTCTAAGGTTATATTCCTTTGTCAAGAAAGGACCCTAATAGCGCTGTTGTTTAAGATAGCCCTTTGGAGAGATAAATCCAGTCGTCTGCCCTTCAGCATATTGCCTCATTCTGGCACAATGCTCTGTGCACCCTACAAGGTGATACTTGTGAGGGTTTATTTATGCAATTTAACTAATTTTGTTCATATTTATTATTTTAAGACTGTAACCTATGGATTTAAAAGGTAGGTTATACAAAAATGGTGAGGCTTTGCTAGAGTTTTGAGGAGTTGAATCTAAATCTTGGTTTGCTGAAGCAGTGCTGGGTCCTAGCAGCAATTCAACTATCTCTGTCTCAGTTTCCTTAATTATTGGATGGGAAGGAGAACACTTTTAAGAGCCTTTACAGAGGTAAGCCGTACTGTTTGCAAGGTGGCATAGCCTGTCTGGCTTTTACTAACACATGGGAGCACAACACAACTCCTTCTGTACCTTCTGCTAAACGCTGCAGCCCTCCAGGGCTGTGCTGGGCTCATCCCTGTGCTGGGTAATTCACAGCCAGGCTCTCTGGGCTGGTGCTCCCGTGCAAACAAAGCTGTCGTGACACAAGAGCAATGCCTGCGAGGTTGCCCGCAAACAAAGCCATGCTTACCGAGTTTATCTGCATGAATTGGTAGAGCTTGCCCGTTCCTGCCCAGTTCTTTTGGCTCAGACACCTTAATTCTGAATATATCCCTTGCTATATGCTGAGTAATCTGTTGTGAAAAATACCTCCGAAGAGGCCCCATTATGCACACTCTCCTACCAGGCAGCATTAAAATCCTGCCTAAATGGCCTGATGGCTGATTAAAGTCCCAGAAGTTTTTAAATGATTATTTATGCTTCTCAGCCATTATCTAGTGATTGTTGAAGCACCTTGCCGGAAGCCTTCTTTGTGGTGAGTAATGAAATAATGCAAATTGATGGGAGCTGGTGCCGATTTTTAAAGGAAAACCGGCTTCATTGGATGACAGGATCAGTGTAGTCTGTGTGAGCTGCTGGAAAGATTTGTCAGCGGGTACGTCAGACACCCCTTCAGGACAATCCACACAGGAGGGTGTCAGAGACCCAAAACCTTCCTGACCTCTCTGGCTGGGAGACCTGGGCAGTGTTTCTGTAAGTAACAGAGACCCTGGAAAGTGAAGACATGGAGGAATCCCAGAAATATGTAAAGCTTTGGCTTTACCTGGCTGCATGTGCACTGAGTTATGTATCATCATATTGCACAGATTATACATTTTGCCACCATCCCAAGATCACAGCAAGGGATCACTGCAGCTTTCTCAGGCCTCTGACATATTCTGTGGCTAGGACCACAGAAAGGATGAAGTTCAGGTTCAGTTTAAGTTTTTTTTAGATTGTTTAGGATTTAGCAGCTTGTCAACAGAATATACAAGAACCTGTCAATCTTAGATTTACCTTTTTGAAAATTATTTTTGCCAATTATGGTTTAAGTCATTGTTGCCTGCATGTTGTTCCAGTTTCTGGTATTTAAAATTAACCAAGAGACAAAGTCAAGCTTGAACACCACCAGCTTCTTGAAGCAACCATCTGATAAAAAAGAGAACAAATATCAAGCAAAAAGATTGTCAAAGACCCTGACCTTCTAATGCTTTAATTATGACTGATCAGGGTATCCAGTGGCAGCGAAAATTCATTTTCAGGTACATTTCTATTACCTCCATGACTTTGAAGTAACCCTTAAACATTAATGAATATACACAAAAGAGTAAAAAGTAGCACTATCACTGTCTCAGTTTCTCTTGGAATTGAAGGTGTGTACTAAAAGATTAAAGTTTTATTATTTGTTTGTTTGCTTTTCACTGGGCATTGTTCCTGTGAGAAAGCTCTGATTTAAAGCTGCTGCATTGCAGTATGATGTGCTCAGTCGTGAGACTCAAATCCCAAATGACAGGCCAACTGAGATTCCTCCCAGCTAGGTCTCATCTAATCTAACTCTGGCAAAGGGCACCTTTTTATTTTGGAGACAGATCTGGAACTGAAATATTAGACAAATATTTTGATTTGGATATTTAAGTATTCTTGGTGTTTAGAGTGGTAGTTCAGCCCACTCTACTGGAATTTTTCAGTGTTATTGTGTCCAAAATATTCAATGTGAGCTCCTGAGAGCTCCTTGTGGTACATAAAATTGTGCTGAGTCTGACTCTAGCTGCTTTAGTCCATTCAAACCTGTTTCAGACCCTTCCAAAGACAGACACCCTGCCCTTACTTGGTATCCACATGCAAACTGCTGAGCATCTGTGTTCCCACAGGGAGGTACTCAGGAAGTCACTCAGTTTAGAAGTTTAAGAATTTCTGGTTCCTAACTTCTAAACTCTGGAGACCCAGCACAGCATTTGGAGAATGCCTAATGTGTGCAAACAGGATTTTGTCCAGCCCAGAGAAATGTAGTTGTCACCACTGCCAACTTTTGCATTGCTCTAATTAATCATGTTTAACTTTGCTTTTTTGCAACAGAGGAATCAGCTGCTCCAGTGACTTGTATTAAAGAGTGAAGGGGTGTCATAGATGTCCACAGAGTCACAGAACAGATTGCTGAATGTCCTCATATTAGGAGGCTCATCATAATGACACTCCAACCACTAATACAGGTCATAATTGTATAAAATAAATGAAAAATGGAGAATCATCAAAGCTGTGGCCCTTATTATTTTTTTTTAAATACAAATAAAATCACTCCTTTTGAATTTCCATAACAAAACTAATGTCCCTGCCCACAAGCTCGGAAGATGGTGTGTGGATAGATATTAGACTGAGGAGTTAGAGCTCACAACAACCACCTTCCCAAATAGATCCCTCACTGCATCAAACAGAATATTTTGGGCCCATCATGTGGCCAGATATACAAGAGTGATGGGCCCACATGACCAGTGAAAGGCAACCTAATTAATGTTGAGGAAGATGTCCATTATGGACTTTATGCAGAAGCTCATTTTTGTTGTTGCACTCCTTGACTGGGAAAAGCAGCTCTGACAGAAGGATCCCTATGAGAACTCCTCTCTGTCTGTCCTGCTCATTGAGACCACACACACTCAGAGCCAAGAAAGGACCTCATTCGCTGAGGCCATGATTCCACTCCTGGTCCCTGACTGACAAGGACAACAGTGGGGAATGAACACAAGGCTGATATTGCTGATGTCCACGTGGCCCCATCCGGTTCCTCAGGCACTCAGGGTGATTTCTGTGGAATGTGATGCACATTACACAGTTTGGCATTTCTGGTCTCCCTCGAATATACAGCAGCACTGGAGCCCTTCCCTGTTTGCAGGGGACTTTGATTTGCTCTCCAGCCGCACAAGTCTTCCTTAGCTGCACCCATACTGCTTTATCGTGTGAAAAAGGTGCTCCATCCAAACAATGTGAATTAAAGCTGGTCTAGAGAATTCCTTCTTTGTAATAAGTTATCCATTAAATACCACTTGAGCTTTTCTTGTTTTAAAGCATATGTCAACATAATCTCAAATACTTTTTATAAAGTACTAGTAGTAAGTCATTAAAAATGACAAAAATGTCTTTAATCTATAAAAAATATTTTAATCAACTGAGATATCTTTTTCAACATAACAAAATAAACACAACCCAGACTAGGCTATCTAATCTTCAGCTCACAGCAGGATGACTTTACAACAGAATGTCAGAATCACCAGCTAAATTCATTGGGTGCTTACTGCTCTCAGCAGCTTTCAGGTATGTTCTCCCCACTACTGAGGAATATCCCAGTTCTTTTCAAATACTTGCAGATATCGAATATTTATATGTTTGCATTTACTCAGGGGTAAATCCTTTCACCTTCTGAAAGGTGCCATAATTGAGAAATAGGAAATAACTTTTTGGTAGCCATTGCTCAAAAGTAAGATAATAATTCAATAACATTTGTGAGCAGCCATTCAGAATTTTCATCTCCTTCATTTGATTAAAATGACCAGAAATCTTGGAAAAGGTAGAGGAGTTCTGAGAACAGGGAAGAAACTGGTAATTATATGAAATGGAATATAGTTTGGGATAACCACATATAGCATAAACATATAGCATTAATAATTTAAATGTAATATTTATCCATGTAGTACACTGCATAGTTGAGAAGCTAAACTGAAAGGTAACCTTCTGTTTTTAAATTACTTTAATTGAAGCTGATCTGTATTTTATATGGTGAGGCCATAATAAAGACCAAGATGCAGCATAAAAGTTTATGATAATTATGCACATGGTTCACAATGCATTCTTGATCTCAACTCATATTTCATATTTTATTGTATGACAATTATCATAAACTTCTCTTCTGTGATCCTTATTCCCTTCCATGCTGCTTCTAATTGAACAGAAGAGATCTCCACAGAGAGATTTCAACCGCATTTTAGTCACATAAATAGAGATGGAAATCTCTCCATGGTATTTCCCCAAGTAAATATTTGCTGGGATTTAATAATCACATTGTCTAATGATGGACAAACTTACCTTCCACTCAGACTAGTTTTTGTAAATTTCATAGATTTATCTCTTCTCCACAAATTTAAGCTGTTTTGTATTTTTCATGGAGTTTCTAATAGATATCTGGTTGCCATAACCAAAATTACAATTTGATATCTATTTGATATTGTTTCTTTGCAGGCAAGCAACAGAAGACTCAGAGAAGCTTGAGCTTCTCTTAAACTGAGGGACTTCTCTGAAGCTCTCCCTTCATGCTCAAAGATACAGAGATGATACAATTTTGGTCCATGTGATGGTTGATATCTGTGTCCCAGAGCGTTGGGAAGTTTGCTCATCTGTAACCCAGGCTGCTTTTTCTCCTGAGGACCAAGAGGACCTGTGATACCTGCCAAGGTACAACCACCACAGGAAACAACATCCCAGCTTTCACCTCCTAATGATTTGCAGTCACAAAGAAGAAATATCTTTCTTTGCTAGTGAATGTGTGACAAGAAACTGTTTCTATTTTCTGGCAGTTGCTGGTGCTCTATCCTAATTTCTCCATTAAACATTAAGTATACTGTGTTTTATGTGCATGTTTCACACGTCTACACAAACACAGATTTCTTTTGCAGTACAGGCAGTACACAAGCTTTTTTACCCCATTATAGCAATAAAGGGAGATGTAGAAAGGTGAAGGAAAGGTGAATCACAGCTAAAAAGAATACACTTACTGCTACTTATTTTCTCATAAACTAAGCATGTAATGATAGACATAAGTCACTCAGTATTTTTTTTATTTCTGAATTATTTCTTCACAATTTGTAATAATTTGTCTCTAATTTGTTAAAAATTAAGTTAAAAATTGTCTAAAAAATAATTTGTTTTCTTTAGAAAAGTGTTACCAATGGTTAAAAATTGTTGTGATTGTTCACTAAAATTGCTTATTTATGTATGAGTTTTTAGCCATGTCTGTTCTTGCAAAGCAGCCTGCCTCCTGTACAAAACAGTATTCCAATAATTCTTGTGTTTCTCACCTCTGGGCTGGAGAGACTATGAAAAGTATCTCCCTTTTTAACAAATCTTTCAAAACTACTCAGCCCCTTAATTTCATTATAAATTGGACTTGTACAAATCCTTACAAGTATAGTTGCCCTTTGACAGTTCTTCCTGCTTTAGTCTTAGAACAGCAATGGGAACAGAACTCTTGATCACAGCAGGAATGCGTTTATGATCATGCATTGCTCAAGTCTGTTTTTATTTCTCGTTTTATGTAAAATGCTGCAGTAATCCCTTTAGAATTCCCCTCAGCTTAAATCTCAGAGACTGTTCAAGACTGCCTCTTAATGTCTCAAGAGCACTTCAGCTCACATAAGCCTCATATTCAACAGGTAAAGCCCACTTTGTTCTATAGAGATGGCTGAAGTAATGTAAAATTAAAGATTTAATCTTCTGTGGTAACTCAGACTGTCCTCAGTGCAGCACAAAGACACTAAAAGTCTGTTAACTTTAAAGTAAGTAGAAAATTCTTTGATTGACAGTGGTTTGCTGTATTGATCCCAAAAACTATGCCACAAGAAATTTTATTACAATAGGGTGAGAAGACTTTTTGCACACTTTGGGAATGCATTTCACTATTAACAGGTTTTCTCCTTTATAAATTTTAATTGACAGGATTTAAGGGCAATTGAAGTAGAGACCAAACATTTTGGACAAATTAAGGAAGAATTTTTTTGGGTTTTGTTGTTTTGAAGGTCTTTAAAACTAAATTTAGACGGAAGCAGTCAAAGGAATGACTGGACACTTGAGAGTTCAAATAACTGGTAATTATATGAAATGGAATATAGTCTGCACAATTTTATTCTCATTAGGAACTTCACACAGGGGCTTAACTGATCTGTATCTTTAATGTGTTTTCTCCCAGCTAGGGAGAAAGGACAGATGCTTGCACAATGGACTCCACCAATTAATGTAGCCCAGGCTGACATTCAAAGTGGGTTAATATAGACACAGCCAAACTTAGCACATATTTCCTCAGCTACAGATCAATCAGGTGCTTCCAAACCCCCCTAGTCTTACTCTCAGCAAACCAACAGGAGCTGTGTTAAAGTTGTCTGGGCTGGTATCCCTCAAGTCTCATAACAAGTTTGCCAAGAAGAACAAATGCAGCCCACAGATGACATAAGAAGCAAAGCAGCCAGGCAGTTTGGTTGATGCTTTGGAAATAAGTCTGATATTTCTGTGGCACTTTTCTACCTTGAACTGAGACCAAGAGTCAAAATGTTAATTTCTTTGTGTACCTAAGTGTTCTGGACAATTGCAGATGGCCAGACACCTAAATGAAACATTTTCATTGAGAATAATTAGTACTAATCTGTTTCCAATGTCATAGCTTCAAATCCTCATCGGAGATGTGGAGAACCAGGTAGGTCCCAAACACAGGGTGACTGAACAGTTCTTTAGCCTGTATTGACTTTGCATCAGAACTTTACTGATGGCAAGGGAAGCTTAGACAGATTCCTCATGTGAAAACACAGAAACCCATATTTAGGCATCATAATATATGAACTGAACCCTACCCAACATGATAAAACTGCTGTAGCTGTCTAATTTGCTCAGGAAGACAGCAGCCTTTGCAGTCTGTGTTACTCCTTTTAAAATGCAGTACTGGAACATTCCTGACATGATATTCCATCAATATTTAAAACTGTATCTTTTGGGGGCAAACTTCTGAGATTTGTAAAATAGATATAAAGGATTACAAAGAACTGAGGCCTATGGATCATTCTTTTTTTGCCTCTGTTTTGATAGTTCCCTATCTAGAAGAATTCAGTTTTTCCCTTCTCTGCCTTCTTTCCTTTGCATTCTCTTGCTCTTACTTCATCTTTTGCATTCAAAATGCCTGATTCAATATACGATGGAAAATTGCTGGCAATATTCAGAGACCATTTTCAGTGGAAGCAGTTTGGTGGCCATGGGAAGCACTCCCATCCAAAAGGTGACTGGATGCAATGCAGTGGACCTCATTCTCCTGTTTATTATTCCATTTTCAGTAAAGCACGACCTCATCATTGAGACCAAGACCCTAGGAACAGCCCTCTCTTTTTTGTTTTGAAAGATGTCTCAAATCTGTAGCAAATGGACACCTTGAGCATGAAAACCAGAGAGAAAAGATTGCTTTAGCTTCTCCTTCTTCCCCAAAATTTCTGTGTAGCCTGCCAGTAAGGCAAAGAGATTTTGGGGATGCTGTCATTAAAAACTGCTCTGAACACAGAAGAATCCTGACAGTGAACCTTTCACAACAAGGCTGTTCTTTACTTTGTAAGCAGAAGAAAAGTAAGACTACATTTACTTTCTTCTTTGGATCTTTCAGAATCCAAAGGTATTTATTTTCAGTTTTCAAATACTCTCAAGTGAACAAGAAATATGTGTTTGGGCAAACATATATTTGGCCAAATCCCTTAAGATCCTAAAGAAAAACCTAAAAATCTCACTTAGGTTTACCCAGCAGCATCCAGAATCAGGAACTCAGGTGTCTTGGAGCTGCAGTTTTAAATGGCTCACTGAAAATGTGCAGCCTCATAGCCAATTTCATTTTGGAAATGTAAGCTCTGTGAGGAGTGCCAAAATAAAGATAAGGCTATAATTACTGAAAGAAAAGGCAGAGGTTGCTCCTCCAGCATTCATCTCCCTATCTTGGAGCTTTACCTCTTTGCCCATCATCATAGCAGCTGAGTGCTTGCTCTGTGGAAGACCATAACTGTCTGGGAAGGCTGTAGAGGAGAAGGAACACATCTGCAAAATGCCCTTAAGCCCAGATATCATCTCACTGCTCTGTCATGGGGTTCTTTAGTCTCAAGTAAATAGCTCACAAACAACTTTTTGAACAAACTGCAATAATACTGACAATGTTACCCTAATTAAGTCAAGCCAGTGAGAAATACTGGGTCTGAGGCTCCCATTAGCTCATTTTGCTTTAACATAGGGTCTGAGATAAGTTTTTGTAACTTTTCAGGCTCTCAGTTTACTATCCTCAAAGTGAGAGCAATGCTTTAGTTCATCTAGAATCTAATACAAAAGCCAAGAAAAGCTGTAGGGCCAGGAACCAAACCTGAGGTCTCTCTCTGCTGTTCCAAATCACTGCATTAGACTTGCTATGCCCACCTTACTTCTCATTACTTACTCCCTCTTCAACATACACTTTTTTCTCTAGCAATAGGCCAAAAGAGGAGAGGCAGAGAGTGCCCCAGTGTGACCAGCTTGTGTGTAGAAACCCAGTAATCTCTTTGGGATTGCATGAGTTGATCCCCTTTGACTGAGGGAGAACTGACCTAGCTGAGCTCAGCCCCACACAAAGACAGCCAGGACTGTATCCTGGGGAGTCTTTACTTCTCTTTTCTACAAATACCCAGCTTCTAGTGAGCCTTTAGGCCCTGATGATGTCATGAATACCTGCAGCCCAAATTCCCTTTAGATGCCTGGGGTTTTTGCACGGTAGCCCATGAAATCTGCATTTAAGTGCTGAAATGCTTGTTTGGCTGTTACTGCTTTTGACATTCTCACCTCATTCTCAGAACACACAGTGAGTGTTCTACCACTGACTTCAATACAGCTGGAATTTTTCCTTAATGGCTTGGAGCTAATAGCCTGTTACTTGCTACCAGCTATGACTGGGCAATTTTTGATTTATCAGAGGAGATGAAACGTTCTTGATGTACCAGCTAAAATTTTTAATCAATCCAATGCAAAAATCTTCTTCTTTCCCCTAATAGAATATTCTGTTTCTCCCCGCTCCCTAGGAAATTCCATTATCTTCTGTCATGTGTCAAAATATATCCACTGAGTATTGATATCAAGCAATTATGTGAGACAAAATCATTTGTGTATGGTAGGAAAGCAGAGGCAAATGACTGCATTCTGAACTGCCTCTCTTGATAGCAATGTGGTAAAGGCTTCAAACCTCATATGGAAATGAGAAATGCATGTAAATTACTTTGTCTAAATGGATTTTCATTAGAAGTGAAATCCAAGCAGTTCAAAAATCACTAACGTTCACTGGCAAGAGCCAAATGGCTGAGTCAACATCACTTTTAGTCTTTAGTTCTTTTCTATAATGCTGAACCACTGAAACAGTCTGATCAAACTTGGCATTGCATTGTGCCAGATTAGTTAAGTCATAGACTGACTCATCCTTGGGGTATGACAAGTGCTAAATGAGCTACTGATCCTTTGCATTGCTGGGTACAGCTCACTGTGGGACTAGGACACAGACAATAGGAGATATTAATAGTGGGTGGCTCTGTCCTCCTGTTTAATTATTCTTATTTATCCTGCATATGTTCTCTTCTTCACCCTAGATGCTGATTCTTTTAGCTATGATGGAAAGAAGTCCAACAGTCTTAATTTAAAATGAAGGGTCATCAAGATTCCAAACGTCAGTTTGTGCAGGACTCAAAGTGTAGGCTGAAATGCTACATCTGTACATGGTACAGCCTCCAGGACATGAAGAAGGAGGTGTCCCATAAACTCTAAGCAGGATTATGCACTGCAGAGATAAGGGCTGTGCCCTGCTGTGCCACCAAGAGCATCTCTGTGCTCAGAGCTGTGCCTCTCAACTAGCCAGGCTGGGGGGAACTGCTCCTGGGAAGGCAGATTCCTCAGGAAGATATCCTGAGATCTAAAATACAGATGCTGACTGAAAGACAAAATTTTCAGCAAGGGCTTTTTAAAGCCTTTTTTGAAGCCTGCTTGTGTGGAAGCTATCCTGTATGCATCCAGGTGCAGAACAAGGAGGCAAGAAACAAGGTGACAAGCCTCCCATAAGATCTCAGGATGCACAAGTTTTCTCTGTAGTGCTTTGGCTACAACTCTGTGAAAGGACTTGGAGTTTTATGGCCTTGTGTTCTGCACTTGCTTTCCTCTGAGGAATTGCTTTGGATTCAATCACCAAGATATGGTAATTGGGAAGCTGTTCTAGGTATAGCTCAAGGCAGTTTAGTTTGCATTATTGTCCACTGGGGATATTCTTATCATGCTATTTGTGTGCAGAACTGTCATAACTAACACAGACAGGTCTGCCCCGTCCTTGTTTCCCTTGAGCTCCATGGCATCCAACACTTTTGAATCTGTATAGAACATAGGAACTCACAGTTCACCTTCACAGTATTAATTGAATGACTGTGCACCTAGTTAAAAAAAAAAAAATAAAAAGGATTTGAAAGGTGGCTTGGTTTAGCTTTTTGTTCATTATCAGAGAGTGAAACTATTCTGCCTGAATCCACCTCAATGATGCTCCTTGGGCTCTCTCTTACATGAAATGGGAGATTTTTGCCATCAAAAAAAATCGAAACAAAACCCCCACAAAATACCAAAACAACAACAACCCCACCCCCCCCACCCCCCAAAATACCCCACAAAAATCCCAGAAAAACATTTTACGAAAAGGATCTGGAATACCTGCTCAGTTATGAATTCAAGGTCCCTGTCCCTAGCCCTGAGCTAAAGCTGTCCACACAGTCCTGACACTATATACAGATGGAAGTAAAATGTACAGCTGGAATGAAGTATCTGCCACAACTTCTCAGGTGATTGAAGTCTTTTTAGACAGATAATATTATCAATTGCTACTGGCTCTCACAACTTACACTGAAAGCTCAGGTACAAGTCCTCCTCCTGCTTTCTGAACTGTTGTGTGGGACTGTTTTAGGGGCCCCTAAACTTGTTTTTCCAATAGAATCAAACATTTGAAATGCCTGAGACTGGTGATACACTGGCACAGGTTGCCCAGAGAAGCTGTGGATGTCCCTGTTCAGGGCCAGGCTGGATGAGGCTCTGAGCAGTGTGGTCTACTGGAAGGTATCCCTGCCCATGGCAGGAGGGCTGGAACAGGACAGTCTTTAAAGTCCCTTCCTACATAAACTATTATATGGTTCTGTGATTTGAGAAACCTGGATCTTCTTCCTGGAATGTCTGCGCTCCCTGGATCTGGGGCTGAGTCCTGGTTTGCACTTTCAGCCTAAGTTGCACCAGATCCTGTTCAGATTGCTGAGGGGAGCAGCCCCTTCAAGCTCCTCTCACCTGAAGTTTGACTGAACATCTGCAGGTGTGATTGGGGCTGTAGTCTCTGGGGGGTCTCACTAAGGTTAGTAAAAAAAACCCATTGAAACTTAGTAAATTATTTGTTACTTATGCAAAGTGCATTTAGTACAGCAAAAGTAGAGCAAAACCTTATGGTATCTTTTTTTATATCCTGGAGATATAGCAAATTGGGTTTGGTCCATGGCAAGTTCTCCCAGAGTAACAGCACAAGGTCTGAAGTGTACTTTCAGGTTCTTGATAGACGTTTGAATAACACCTCCTGGTCAGCAATAGCAATCCTTTCCTACCTCAACCTCTGCCAAATTAATTCCATAAATGCTTAGTACTAAAATATTTGTAAGCTGGAAAAATTAGATCTGGAGAATGAGGTATTGTCTTAGTCCATGAAGGCATGCAAGCCTTTAATAAAGGCAGGTATGGTATCAAACTAATAATCAGTCATTTAGAAATTTCTAAATGCTATGAAAAACTGCCCTGGTATCTGGAGAGTTTAAGACAGACTCACAAAGTAAAAAAACAGCTATTGCTACTGGTGGCTTGTGAAGCCATGAAATATGTTGACATTCACTTTCCAGGTCTGAGTCACACAGATACCACATCTTGCTTCAACCAGAAACAAGACCCACTTTACCCAATAAATTGACCAGGCGAGGCTGTTCATTTGACCTTAATTACCCAAGTGTTCACCCAATATTATGCAGGCAGACAACATCAGTTGACACATTGGTCCTGCTAATAGTGATACTTAGCACTCCCTACCATTTTTCATCTTCAAAGCATTTTCCAAATTTTACTTAATTAATATCTTTGAAGATATTAATTCTAACTGTTTGCTGATATTTCACTGATAGTTTCTGCTCCTTCCAGAGCAGAGGAAGAGATGCTATTTCCTAATTAGGTTTTCGTAAAGACACTACTGACTTCCCCTTCTTCTCATCTGGTTTTCAGTATCCTTCTATTTCCAGCAGTCTGACCTCTCACCAGTCAGTGTCTGGGGAATTATTGCCTTACTTGCCTTTTAAATGGCAGATAACAAATTGTTGTCAAAGTAAAACCTTTCCATTTTTCTTTCAGACAAATTTAAATTTTACATGCCTAAGTCTCGGAACTTCAATCCTTTTAGTCAGTAACAAAGTAGAAGTCAATTATTTAAAAAAAATTCCTAATAATTTTCTGTCTTTTACATACGGTTCTTAGGTATAGTTTCCTGACTCTGTGCTTGTTACAGTATTATAAACATTTATCAGATGCTTGAATTACAGGCCATTGTTTCAGTGGAAGCTTTGTCAGGTTGTTGAAATATGGAAGTGATTCTGGACCTTTCATGTTTTCCTGGAGCATCGAAAGCCACATACAGTACATTACATGTCACTAGCACTGCTGCATCTGTCACTCTCAGAAGGGTACTGGCTACTGGCAGAGTGCACTCCAAAGTCACAATCATTTCCACCAAGGTCATGAAGTTCGTAGCTTTTACACACAACAATATATTTAGAGAAAAAAAAAAAAAAAAAAAAGTATCTGCAAAGGATAACTATATCCTATGAAATTAACTGTGAAAGGCAGATTTTCAGTAGGTGTGAGAACAGTGCATTGCTCAGACAGTTTTACAAAGTAGACAGAGAGAGTCTGTTAGGCTACTGCTTCAATACCCTCTGGGCCACTCAAAAATTGTGCCTTACACTACATTACAAAATTCTCACTTGTTGTATTTTAAATGACCTAGACATTAAGGAAGATTAATTTCCTTCTAGTCCTTTTCTTTTCATTTTGTTCCATCCTCTCAACTATTTCTTATAATTCTGCTCCAACTATAATCATCCTTCAAATACATATCTGTCAGACACGGTACTGTCCATCATTTGTCACAACTTAAATACAGACACACACTCACACTGCACACTCATGTGTGTGGCTGGCTGTAACTCTTTCATCTGCAGTTCAGCAAAGAATTGAGCCTGCTTGCATTCTGTTCAACAAAGCCCTTAAACAGAAAAGTAAGGATCAGGCTGAAGTGAAGCACATTGCAATTAGAAATGCATTGTTTAATTAAAGGTTGAGATGAATGGTATTTTGATATCTTATATATTATGGGAAGAAATCTCTTTCCACTAACTTTCTGGGATGAAAAAACTCCTATTTCAGTGGGTACTTCTGCCAGCAGAAAATCCATCTGGCCTTACTCTAATAGGACGCTAAAAACAGTAACAGTGAGAAACACCCAGATCAGAAATACTTGCTAAAGATGTGATCAGCAGCCAGCGTGCCCCTCAGGGACTCACTGTTTACTCCTCTGGAAGTTTAGGGTGGGTTTTTCCAAAAGAAGGAAATCTTGATAAAAATACACCCACAGTAAAGAAAAAAAAAAAAAAAAAGAAAAGAAGGAAAAAAAAAAGGACCAAAAAAAAGAGAAAAAAGCAATTTGGAGTAGAAGAAAAGAGAGAAGAGAGATCTCAGGGAAAAACAATTTTAAACCAGTCTTCTTCTTCCCCCACCACAAGCCATTCATGAAACAAAAGGCCTCTGAGAAGCTGTGGACTAAGAGAGCTCATAGAGGAGGTACAGGAGATAATTTGTTTGAAAGAAAGAGCTGCAAAGCAAAGGTCACTTCAAAGACTGCCCAGAAATGTGGAATGCTGGCCTGCTCCTCCCTTTCACACTGCAGTGTTGCCATGATAGCATACTCTATCCTACTTGTGAAATTGTTTCTAACCACAGAATATCTTGGTACCATTTTCCCTGTTCTCCTCATGGCTTTCAGGATCAAACTGTTCTCAAATCTCCACGAATGAAAGATGATATATTTAGTTGCAAAATGAACTATCTTGGTTTGTTTGTTTGTTTGTTTTTGACAGCTGTATTTATAATTCTTCACAGATTGCTCAGCTGGGGTTTAAAGCTTTTCTTTAATTGTGCTTATTCATCTGGAAGTGACCCAGTACATCCTGCAGTGGTTGAAACTGGATGACGAAATTAAAATGAAAGAAGAGCTTTGCTGTCCTGTAGCAGCCAATTATGAAGCAAGCACAGACACTGTGAAGAGAAAAAGCTTTTTTAAAAAAAGCCATATTGCCCTTCATGATTCTGAGGTATTTTGGTTCGTTGAGGTGTTTGGACACCTCTTCAAAGTGATTTTTTTTTTTTGTTTCTGGACCTTTCATATTATTGTACAGTTACCTTTGTCATAGCAGGATGCATCTCAAGATGGGTCTCAATTTGCTCCTGCAACTGAGATGGGTGAAAATGTTCTGTGGGAAAACAACGCAGTTTCACAAGGATGCCTTTAATACTTCCTTTTTCTGACCAGTATTTTCCAAGAATTCGTGTTGACAAATATATTGCTGCTATTGGAAACTTGTAATTTTAAGTAAAATTTACACTGAAAGAGGATTGATTCCTGGTAGTATGTGCAAAGCCATTCTGGTTTCTTTAAATACCCTTTCTGTTAAAATGAAGAAATCTGAAGAAGATGCTACAGCCTTTTACTTCTCTAAGGCTACAGGAAGTCTGGCCCTCATTGGCCATGGTCTACATCATTGGTCTTTGGTAGCATTATAAAAATACAAAGGAAAAGAAAAAGAATTCTTTGCCAGTCTGTTGCTTACCAATTCTGCCGACTTATTTTTCTCCATGTAAACGTATTTTTGACATTTTCAAAATTAAATCAGCACCTAATCCATCCATGAGTAATCTAACTTGTAGGAAACAGAGAACAAAAAGTGTGCTTTTAGATAAATCCTAATTAATTGTACATGCAAATGTCTTGGATGGATGTGGTCATGCAATTCAATTACATGACTAATTATGTTGGAATTATAATACCATATTTAAATAGATAAACATATATAAAAGTGCCTGCCCAGGAGTTTGCATGCTGGAGACTGGGAATAGAATCATTTATTGGCTCTTTAGTGCCACCTGTTGAAAACTGAAAACTCATGCAAATGAATCTGTGCGCCAATTAGTCGCCCATTTAGAAGGGGAACGTCCACTTGCTTGGCTGGTGTGAAAGTCAAAACCTTCAGAAATTTAACAGCTGGGGTGGAAGTATTTGAAACATGGTTGTCACCCTATGAAGGAAAGTGTAACATACCATTGGGGCTGCTGGGGAGAGGGAGCCAAGCTCTTGGGACTTGTGGCACGCTCATAATGTCACATCCGTTCAAAAACTGGGCTGGTTTCCCTCCTCGCCAGTAACCATTGCAGCACAATACTCAAAATAGGCATCCTGATTGCAGAAGCCGCTTTATTCATGAGTAATTCCATAGTAATGTTTCCCTGCTAATTAAGAGCAGGACTACTGCTGCCCTGGTCATGCAGAGTTGTGCTGGAACCAGGCTGACCCCTCGGAGCGTAGTGTGTGTGCCACACGAGGCGAGCAGTGAGCCTGCTGTGTCTGTGGGCAGCAAACAGCAGGGAAGTCACTGTGTCACATTGTGCCAAAGCCAGTGCTTTGTGCTCAGCTATGACAGCCCAGTGGCCAAGCTGCTGACACCACCTCTGAGGTCAAGAGAGCAGATCAGAGTAAAAAAGTCTCCCAGAAGTTCAGTTTTCAGAAAAATAATTCTTGCCTGCTTTACTCTTTAACTTTAAAAAGAGCATCCATTTTAGACTGTTTTTTGCCTTTGGATTTAATTTAGGATCAAGTTCTGTCAAAAATGTAGATATGGTCAGATCTCAGGCCTGGGCTGTAGTCTTCATCTCATGTTTCATAGTTTTCCAAATATGAAATAATGTAAAATTTCTTATTAAAGAAGTAAAACCTATTTCTTGGGCAGAAACACTCATTTCACCTTCTTACCTACAACTTGAAAGGATACTCTGCCAATTTAAAACCAATAAGAGGTTTGACAACAGTAAGCAAGGTAAAGGTAAATCACGTGGCTGATTCACAAACATCCCATATGGTACCATGGTTTAGCCAAATGGCACTTCAGGTGAGAAAGGAACACCATGGTGGAGCAGGACAAACCAGGATGGAGATTTTAGCAAGTCTTGAGGCAACCAGGATGGTGCAGGGAAGCTAGGGTAGTTTGTTCTGTGCTCTTCAGTCTCTCTCCAGCTCTGCAGGAACTCCTGTCATAAAAAGATAATGAGAGTTTAAGGCCAATATTTTCATTTCGCTGTGGACTTCAAGTAGTTTTAAGGTGAAAAAGCAAAATCACCATCTCAATCTCTTTGACTCCAGCTCTATTGTGCCTTAAAATATAATGTTTCAAGCACACCATTATTTGGATGCTGAAGGAACAGAACCTGCTGTCAGAGCTGGGCACAAAAAAGTGAACCCCTATTTTCAGAGAGCATATTTTTCAAAATCTAGTGCAATATGGGAAAAAACCTCCACAGATATTAAAAGCCATCAAGGAGAATCTGGCAGGCGCTGACCCCGCAGCTGCACACCCACCTGCCTGTGGTAGGTGTGTCTTTCCCCCAGGACACCCATGGGGTGAGTTGACATGACCAGGCAGCTGAAGGACAGCATTTAAATTCTGCCAGTGACAGGTCAAAACGGGACCTTCGCCATGCACTCTCTTCATTTCTCCACCTCACCACATTCCCACTCATGCTTGATGCATCTTTTGAACCAGTCTGATTTAAGCTCAACTCATGATTAAATCAAAGTACTACAACTGTCTACAGCAGCTTTGACCTTTTTGGCTGACTTTCACTACCACTGACAGATTCAGCTGCCCAGATGTTTGTCCAGGTGTCACTTTCACAAAATTGCCAAAATAAGGGGTGTGTCCACCCATTTGGCTGGGCTTTCTAACATTTCTATGTTGGAATTTGAAAGGATAAGAAAATACAGAAATCATCCCACCCAAATGAAAGCAAACCTTTGTTCAAAACATCAACTTTAAGATGATGAGCAACCTTAAGCACAATATTTTTGGCACAAAATGCTTCCTGTTTCAATTTTAATCCTTTTTAAACATTACTCCATTCCAGTTAAACACCTGTTTTAGCCCTACAGAAGCTGATTCTATAGAATTATATTCAATACCTATTATTCTTCCAAGTGGGAAAGAATTCCATAGAGAAAAGTAGAATAGCTATTATGACAGTAGCACTTTATTATGGAGTAGCTTTTGGAGAAAAAAAGGTAAGTCAGTGGCTTTGACAGATAATTATGGACTCCTATTACACAGCAGAATATCATTAAAAGTTACAATATGCAAAATATCTTTCACATTTCAAATAATGTTATCTACATTTTTCTCAGTTAAATGACTTACTAATTTAATGAAGCAAAATTCTTTTAAATGTGAAATATTCACTCTTCGATTTTCCGGCAACATTTATTTTTAAAATATTGTATGTATTGTTTTCATATTTTGTGCTTGAGGAGAAGTGTTTGGAAATTATTCCACACAACCTTGACGTTTGTGATGCAAAATGAGAAAAGACTTCACAGTAAAATGGTCAAGAATCCTAATGTTCTACTTCTGTACTAATATGGCTTGAAAATACTCATGATTTCAGGACTAAACACAAATATACAAGGCACATAAGAGGTGCTTTGCTATTACTTGTAGTAATTTGCATTCTGCCACCAGCCTTTACTCATCTAAGCACGCTGAAGTGAGCAGCTTCAGCCTCTTAGAAAAGGCCTGATTTGCAGAAATTGATGGACCACCTCCTTCAATCTACTACTCCTTTTTATAAAATTCTGCTTTTAAGGAGTTTCAAGTTGGATACCCAAAATCAATACTTTTGAAAATGGAAGTATTCAGCTTAGCTTCAAAGAGTAAAAGAACAGGGATCAGCTGGCTATTTTGTGCCATTTCAACTTCTGGGCTCTCAGAGGAGAAAATCTCAAGTTTCTTTTGTAGCCTCATAAAATGCAGACATTTATCTGTGCTAAAATGAATCTCCTTGCATGATATGTCCTATCTATTTACACCCTGCAAGTTTCTCTTGAAGAAACATAAAATAACCTATTTCAGATCTTCATCCCTATCTTCAGGGCACTATCAGCTTTCACTGCATTCAGGAGGATTTTACCAATGCACCCAGAATACAGAGGGTTGTGTCATGACATCTCCTCAGTATTGCCTTTGGCATTTGGATTCATGTTAGCCTGGGGTTTGTCAGCTGGTGAAGAGTTGGGAATAGAAGAATGACAACAACAAGGGGGTAAAGCAACATCTCATGCCAAAAATTCAGGAGCTCTGCCAGACTCAGACATAACTTGTTCCACCAAAGAACTAAATCAGAAGAACTACCACCTTTCTCTCTTCTCCAAACAAAGCAGCTACTAAAAGCTACTACTCTGAGCTTGTTTCTGCTGAAGCAGCCCAGCAGGAGTGGATGTCAGCTTTAGCAAATGGCAGGAGCATCTCCTGCAAGGCTTTGAGGGAGAGACAAAGAGCTGGAGAGCAGTAGGTGAAGAGCACTTTGCAGCACCAATTCCTTATCATTTACTGTTTTACTACCTTTCTACTTTTCTATTCCTTAAGGACATATCCAAGGAGTAGCAACTTGAAAGGTCACTTTCAATGCCATCTGAAAAAAGGTTTTATTGCATGCAGGGGATGCTGTGATCCCTGCCTGCATTTCAGCATGCTCCAGAACTGCAATCTATTCCACTTCCCAACAGTGGGATTTCATTGCTTCCAGTGAAAGAAAAAGTCATTATTGAATTGGATCTTCATATACTATGCACTAAAGGTACATCACATGTTAATGGAGTGAAAAGCCTGGGAAAAAGATGGAGCTACTGAATAACAGGAGTTCAGAGTATGCAGGTGAATTTATTCATATTTTGTTTTGCAGGTAGTATACTTACTCGGTGCTAACTTGGACCACATCTACAAATGATGGTGATTAAAAAAACACTCCTATGTTTCAGTTGATACACATCAGAGAACTCCACTACCAAACCAAAAACCACACTCAAACACGTTCCTGGGAGAAAAGTAGGCTAAAGATATTGTCTCCAGACAGGGCCTGTTCATGTGGCTGGTGAAGATTGTTATCTTAGATTCGAAACTAGTAAGAATAACTTTTCCAGCTGCCTGAAAGAATATGAGTATTCTTAAAAATATAGTAGCTATTGCTTATACACAGCTGTTATTTTCAAAGAAGTTATTGATCTGAGCAAGATAATTTTTTCAGTTGGGGTTTTTTTTTTTTTTCCCTAGTGGAACAAGTACCTTTATTAGAACAATGAAGCATAATGGCTAAGGAATAGCTTTATGTCAGAGTCATAACTATAATTACAGCTGGAATTGCAGGGAATGCTCACCTGCAACTGTGTTTTCAAAGTTATCCTTTTTTGAATGTAGAGCATAATGGAACTATGCCAAATAAAGACTGTAAGTCTCTTATTTACTACTGGGATTCACTTTCCCACCACAGAATTTTCTTCCCAATTAGCTCTTCTCTCAAATTCCCTTCTACCAAACGCTTTTTGTTGTATATGGTGAAAACTGGCTAAAGTCTTTGTGCCCTCTCTCCAGTCCTGTGACAAGCTGCTAGGACAGCCCAGTGGTGGAGAACAGCATATTCAAAGTACCTGGTGTATGATTCTACCTTCTTCTGAAGCAGGCAATACACTGGCCTGTGTGAACAACAGCAAATTACTAGGATTTCAACAACAATTTTCTTCAAGTATTTGCTCTAGATCACATTACTGACCCCCACATTCATTAAAATAAGCAGCTGTTTGTGTTAGTACATATGTTTCAGGACTCACAAACAAAGAAGCTTTCCTTCTAAACAAGAGGGACTGGATTCCTGATGACAACCCAGGTGAGGAGCACTGCAGGGATGATGACCTGAGATGGGCAGCAGCAACAACACAAACCTGATCCTGTGTTCACAGGTCTTTTACAGCATCAGGGCTCTTTTGGCTGTTAGCAGGGCTAGGTGCAATCAGGATTCTGTGGTTATCTACCATAAACCAGCAAAGATTTAGAACAGTATCTTTCTCCTCCCCTGCCTGTTCTCTGCTTACAACTCTTTCTTACTCCATTTATTTGCAAGGTGACTGGTTAAGACCTTCTACTCAGAGTAGAGGTTCATTCCAGGCTCAGGGATGATACAACTTTCCCTTTCAGGGTATTGCTTGGGTAGGGCCTTTGCCAAACACGCTGCAACTACAGAGCTAGAAAAGGTCTGTAACAGTATTTCACTGAGGCAGAATCAGAGGCAGAGAGGAGAACATAGATCCT
The DNA here is from genome assembly GCA_018697195.1 of Certhia americana. Lineage (NCBI taxonomy): Eukaryota > Metazoa > Chordata > Aves > Passeriformes > Certhiidae > Certhia > Certhia americana. The sequence continues at coordinate 7,657,951 of CM031858.1, read as the reverse complement.
CAGAGAAGTGCCTTTGTGGATTTTGATTTCACTGTGCATGTTTACTTGGCTACTTACAGACTTTCAGGTTGAAGATCTTGGATTGCTTTTGCCAAAAGTCAGCTGGGAAGTGTCCACCATGAAAAAACCCCTCCCAGATGAATTAGATCCTCAAAAGAGATTTGATTTTATACCGAACCACTGGACCATTATCATGGACCATACACATGAGGTCCCTCTTGGCAAAAGGTGCTTTCTCATTATTCCTTCTGGACCTTATTTTAGGCTCATCAATAGGGCATTAAAACTTCAGGGAAATAGGACAGCAGCTCATCCCTGCAGCAGTAGCCAATTTGCCCAAAAAAGCATGAGGATAATCACCTCAAAAGAGTTAATGGCATGACTTGCTGCAGCTTTTTCATAGAAAACTAATCTTGCAAACTTGACGTGTTTTATCTGCAGAGTGGGTGGAGCAGAGAGCACAGCTGAAACGTGAACTCTGACAAAGGCAGGCAAGAAAGCCTTCGCAGCCGCTCTCTGTTTGGTGCAAGGTTTTGGTTCATTAGCCTTGAAACGTTTCATTAACAGAATGCTTTTGGTATGCTATAAACAAACTGTGAGTGCCCTAGCATGCAACAGCACTCTGTCAAAACCCAACGTGGTTTATTCCCTTTCGTAAAATATTTAGAGCGAGAGTGACAAAGTTAAGCAATGGTCATATCTGTGTGATCTAAACAAAAAAGTAGCAACTTGGTAGCAAGCACCTAAAAATACCTTTGTTGACTGATAGTTCTCACAGTGCTACAGTTTTATTTCTGACTGAGAAGTGGAGTTCTCTCTACCTTTTGTGTCCTTTTTCCAAATGTTTTAAAAGGAGAAAAAAAAAAGATAAATATGTACTGGTTGATTTAAGTGTTTCTTAAAATTATTTAAGGCTAAAACTTCTTTCTTCATTTAACTGGAATTAGTTCTTGCCCATCCCTGGTCTTGTATGTTAAGGTCAAATATTGCAATTTTTGTTCTGACAAAGCTTTCAGTGGAGGCAGACCTTTTTTTTTTTTTTTTCCCGTGGTACATAAGCACAACCTCCAGCAAGGCCACAAAGGTAGGTGGAGTTTTGCCAGAAAAAAAAAAAAAAAAAACAACATTATAAGGACAGATTTTTTTTTCATCAAATCAACACAAAGAAAAATATATAAACAAACTAACAAACAAAACCGCCTGGTCTGAATCATCGCTCAGATTTTAAATTTAACCTTCTCTGAGATTAGAGAAAATTTTGCTCCTTATTCCAGGCTTTATGATACTTGCACACATATTTTGACAACAAATTTTCATAGCTCAGAGCAATGAAGAAGCCAAAAATGCTCTAATACAATGAAGCCCAGTGTTCTCCTTGAAGCACTTGAGCCCATGAAAATAGGCAATTTTTCTGAGTCTCTTTAGTTGCATACAGCAATTAAGTTAATAGAAAGTTACCATGCAACCAAGATCTTCTGAAAGCCATTTAATAGTATTTTGGAAATGTGTCCCTCTGTATTGGGAATGTTTTTTAATGGTTTGAGTGAAATGACAGATCCAAAACAGATAATCTTGTGTATTAGCCTTAAGATATGTTGGAGCAGAGGGCATAAATCCAAGGAATTACTAAATTACCTTGGGTGACTCAGCTGGGACTAGATCCTTTGCAGAATTTAAGTTTTTAGCTCCTTTTTCTATGCAAAAGCATGAAAGAGAACCAGCAGTGCTAGGCAGCTAAGGAAGGTCTAACATAGGTTGAGTAGCTGCTGAATTCATATGAATTTTTCAGACACAAATCTCCCTGTCCAGGCTCAGTGTTGTGGCTTCTTAGTACCTCCAGAAATTCCCACTGGTGAGAAAAACAGCAGCTATTGCCTTCCAGGATGTGTGAGCATTTCTCAGAGCAGAGATATCCGTGACTCAGATGTACCTTTTCCCACCTGGAAAAGCCTACAGTGCTGGGGACCATGACAAGTACCACGAGAAACGGGAATAATCCTGTGATTCTTCAATTCAGTTGTATTTCCAATGATGTCAGCAATAATTTTGGGTACAGAACTGAGTCTTTTTCTATGAACATTCTTTTTTTCCAGGAATTAAACTGCATTTTACCTAATCATACAATTTTTTTGCCAGGGGTGACTTCTGTTTCAGAAAACTTCAGAAGAAACAGGGATTGGATAGGGGAGGGTGAAAGACAGGGGAGTATTGTCCTTAAGTTTTTGCTAAGTAAGTCACCATATAGCACTTTATTTGCATATCTAGCATTTAAAGGGTTACACATGTAATTATTTAATGTAACTCCAAATAAGCTGTTTGATTTTCTTTCATCATGAGCCAAACATTAGGCTTCGAAAGGAATTCCTTTAAACTTCAATAATATAAAGGCACGTGGCAATGTGAAAGTTACAACTCTAGTTTAAATGAGTCAGACATAAAAGTATTTATGACTGATATTCTCTGAATATACCAGTCTCAGACACTTTAAAGTCTAGTTCTGCTGTACAAGGATAGGTACAGGAGTATCAGCCATCACACATCTGCAGAACTCTTACTTTCAAGCAGAGTCCAGTCCCTAAACCATCTTTTTTTCTGCTTTAAGAAGAAAACTCCAACACAACAAGCCACACCAGGCCTGAAGCAAGTAAAAGCAATTCCTTTATGAACTTCCCACCAGTTATTTGTTTTGTGAGGCTCATGGAGAAAAAGAATAAAAAAAGCTAGTGAAAAAACAGTGAAAAGAATTGCACATGAAAGAGAGAAAGAAATGAACTGAATGTTTTTTTTTCTCGATGAAATAACAGATTTGATCTTGGGCTTTTTACAAACTCCAGCACAGGTGATCATCATTTGTTCTGTCAAAAGCATTTTCAATGACACAATCAGAACAATGTGTCTGTGATTACAAGGATCAGCATGGATTGAAAGATACTCAGGGAATTTACCAAAGGGATATTTATAGCTGTGCTAAAGACATTCGCTTTTTAAACAAGCTCACAAATTCTAGGAACAGAGGGTTTGAAATCAGGATTGCTCCATTTGATTTTGCTTTTGCCATGCTAACCTGCACAGCCGTGTCCCCTTGCAAATGAAAGCTGAACAGTTGAAATGTTATTGTCATAAAGTCAAATCCAAATGCTGAAGAGGAAAATTGAGATAGTTTTCATTGTGAACTTTGATGTGAAGCATCACAGCTTTTGGAGGACAGCCATACCTTTGATCTTGCAGAAATTGTGAGGAATCAACCACCTTGAATCCAAATCGTTCAGCAGGTGATTTATAATGTTATAACAGGACTGAAAGGACTTTTCGAAAACTCATGTAACCAGCAAAGAAAAAAAAAGAAATTACAAAGATTTAACAGAAATTCAAGCAATTCTGGTAGCAGGCAATGTAAAGTTCACAGCATACCCTTTATTTTCTGGCAGAAACTCTGAAACATCCAAGCTATCAAAATTAGCCTGCCTGACTTCTAACAACACTGAAATAGATAAATGCAGCCTTTTGGGTGCCTCAGCCCTGCAGACAGCCACAGGGCTCGGATTCTGCGATGTGATGAGGAGGCAGAGCCTAAGGGAAGGAGCATCTCCTGATGGCAGACTGGCTCCCCAAAGCCTGTCTTCATCAAGAGGGAGCGAAGAACAGCTGCAAGGCAAAGGCTGCCAACTTTAATTCTCTCCATTAGTGGATCATTATCAAACGAGAGGGTTAACGAGAGTGGGGATTGCGTTTACTGTAAAGGGCTGCCCTGTGCACACCCAGGCTCCCTTCCCGGGAGGGTCAGGAAGACTTTACTGGCAGCAGCCCTCAGGAGCTGCTGCAAAACCTGGTGGCATCGCCAATGTCAGATGTGGGGAGTTCCCTCCAGGACAGACCCTTGGGTGTGAGACACCCCTGAGCAGCTTGTGGGGAGCAGAGGGAAGGGTCTAGGGATTGACATCTCCCACTGGCAGTGCCTGGTGCTCTGTGTCCCCACAGCTTCATGTGGCTACTCCCATGCACCCTCACCCAGAATGTCTTTCAAATTAATTTTTCATTTCATTTTCCTCATTTGCAGCTTGCCAGGACCTTTCCAAATAGCTGCATTTTGCTTTTGTTAAATCAGTTGTTCCTGATTTAGTGCACATTAAACTATTTTTCCTGAGAAGGCCATAGTAAGGGTGGTCACAATAGCAGAAAATACCAAACAAGGTAGATTTCATATGCTCTTGCTCTCCCTTAGCATTCTAAATCCTTGGCCTCTCACAGATTCCTCCTGTATTAAGTGAGACGACACTTTCTATTTGAAATATCTTGTTTTAATGATGTTCAATGAAATTAATTACTTAACAGCATTTCTACATTGATGTAAGTACAGAACTCAGTGAAAAACTATGTTTGTGTGGTCAAACTAGACACATAAAACCATGGACCATTATATTAATATTGAAGAGAGAAGAGACTTTTTTGTTATACTTTTCTTGAACAATCTTTTAAAATTCTTCCTTAAGAGCATAAGCAATACCCATAATAAATTTTTATTTAATGCAGAGCTGAACCATGCTCTTGAATTTTTTTCTTTTGCAGTCAGAATTATTCACTTTGTTCAACTGAAATCAAAGGTTTCAGACTATTATTTTATTTTGTGGATACAAGACAAAAATTACCTACCAGTATTTAGAACATCAGCTGCTCAAAAGTGTATGTATCATGGGTTGTATTGTGTCTTCATAGTTTTAACTTGAACTTAAACACCAGATTTTGAGTTTTCTCACGACTATTTGCTTTTTGTACTTTGAGATTTGTTATGTTTCTTGAGAACTAGCTAGTTTAAGTTTCAAAGTTTTGTGATGGTCTGCTTGGATAAAATTACTTCCTGTAGCCTACAGCAAACAGTTTTTTATGTCACAGCTTTTTTCCTTTTTATTTTTGTAGATTTGTAGGATACAGGCAAAATGTAGTAACATAAAATTTCCCAGTGCTTTAAGATTCTCCTGCCATAAATCTTCTGCTGAAATACATGCTAGACATGTCTTAAGAGAAATCTTATACAAGAACATGACTTGATCAGCATCCCAGTGAGATACAGGATATTTTTCAGCTAGGGAGTTAATGGATGATGATACTATATTTGGCCAGTAAAAATAATGACACACTTTCCCTGGTCTACAAGAACTACTCCCACATTGATTTTAACTTAATATCGCCCTCATTAGGAACCTGCACAGAAGTTTGGCAGAAATACCCCAGACACTTATTGGATCATTCACTGGTAATAATAGATATTGCTTTTATTTTTTTTAATTTTTTTTCCCTGAGAATGTAGAGGCTAATCATAAAAAGGATAGCCCTGAAACAAAAGCTTTTTACAAAATACAGATTTTTATCAACTCCATCACTGTTGAGGTTTAATATTTTATGGAGCTAAATAAAACTCGGACTTCTCCACTTTCATGTTGTGGGATGCAATAAAAGCTTAAGAGGCTGATCCTCTCCATTGCTGAACGACATCCATTACACATCAAATGCCCTTCACTCCACAGTGGGCTCTGCCTCTGATATGATCAGGCTCCCAAAGCCCAGGTAACCTGATATACGATTTCAAAATGGAAAAGCCCATGCCAGTAGCTGGGGAGTGGCTCCTCTGTGGACCTGCAGTGGTTGAAGAACTGGATCCAGTGCTCACCAGGAAAAATGCCATAAAAAGCACTGCTTTTTTTTCCCTTAAATTGAGTCAAGTATTCAAATATAATTCTACTTAACAAAGTATCTGCTTTAATTCCACTGTAGTCTACAGGGTCTATATGCTTATCTTGAGCTTTTGACATGACAAGCATCAATGTTGGAACCCAGGACATTCCTCTGTCTGTCCTGGATGATCCGAGACCCTGGCAAGAGGCTCAGAGACCTTGGCATGGAGTCAAAAACACCTGTGCCTTCGATTTTAGCCCATGGGACAAATTACCAACTTTGTGTGAGGATTTACAGGCCACAAGAGTTTGAATAGAGTGATTGTTAATTTGCCACAGGGTGGAAGAGTAGAATTTTGGGGTTTTAGAATGGGGGTTCAAGAGGCACGATGGAGGGGTCTGGGTGTGTCCTCTCCTCCTCCTCCTCCTCCTCCTCCTCCTCCTCCTCCTTCTTCTTCTTCTTCTTCTTCTTCTTCTTCTTCTTCTTCTTCTTCT
>CM031858.1:7419045-7651777 GCA_018697195.1 Certhia americana | reverse complement strand
CTTCTTCTTCTTCTTCTTCTTCTTCTTCTTCTTCTTCTTCTTCTTCTTCTTCTTCTTCTTCTTCTCCTCCATCTTCTGCTGTGATGGTGACACTTTCTAGTGATGGTTTAGAGCAGAGACAGACTGTCTAACATAGGTGATAGGGATTGGAAAATTATTGCAAATAAAGCATACGCAGTTCTTAGTATAAAAAGTAAAAACCACCCTGAAGGCAGGGATTGTGCCTCAACCCAACCTGCTGAACAAACCTCAGCAGGTTGGAGAAAGAATGGAATAGATAAGGAAAAATAAACAACCTTGAAAAGCAGAACCAACGAATCTCGACCTCTTCTTCTGTCATGGGGCTGGGAGAAAAAGACTTTCTAAAATCTCAAGAGCCATCAAAATCATCAAAACCCAAGACATCAACACCCAGGTGCTGTGAGCTCCTCTGAAGGGATAGAGTCACCAGGCTTGTTCCCCATCTGGGAGACTGAGAGAACACTCAGTCAACTGCTCCTGTAGCTAAGAAAGCCACCAAACTATTTAATGGTGGCACAATTGAGAGTAATAACTTGACTAATAACTCATTGCCTGATTGTTATTTTTAAGTGCACTCGTGAAAATTAAAGCTCTGGGTCTGCAGCATGAAACCATTATCTATACAACAGCTCACAGAGAGGGTTATCTAATAACATGAGAAATCTATTAGACTTGGTGGAAGCAAGAACTGAAAGAAATAAATCATGCAATAATGGTAAATCAGATCTCTAATTATGGCCCCACACAGGAGGCCGGAGGAGAAATATGTCCCTAGAACCACTATGTGGTATTTCTCATCCTCTCTCTTGTTTTAGAAGTATTCAATCATATCCTCCTACCTAAATTCCACAGTAATTTCTGAACAGAACTGATATGCTTGTGAAGAAGATGACTAGCAATCACCAGCTTGAGTCTTGTTCTAAACTGCTCACAGACCATGGTCCTCAAAATTTTTTCTCTGCTATTGGTGCTAGAAAAGCCAGTACCAAAAACCTGTGGGGTCAGAGGAGCTTCAAATCCTGTGCAATTCCTTTATAACCAGCTAATTCTGCCTGTGCTGTGGACAAGCAGTTCTGGTGTCTGTTGATACACACAATCTGGTTGTGTCTGCAGGTGTCTTCCCTGCTGCCCCAGAAACTGAGCAGTGGTCTGACCTGAGACCCAAAAGACAGCAGTGAGTGGGAGCAGATCCATGTGGAGCTACAGCACACTTCACCTCCTCTCAGTTTGAAAGCAATGGAGGAAACCAGCCCGTGGCAGTGGGACCCTGGAGAAGGGTATTTCATTTCTACACTGCTCTGGTGTGAAACCTCTGGCAAAGCCACGCCTTTCTCTGCTCCAGCTCCAAAGGCTTTGCCAGGTCAAGTGTGAAAGTGCAGGTTGGCCTGAGCAGGAGGGATTCTAGTCCTGCTTAGCATTCCTCATGTGGGCATGGGGTGCAGCACTGCCCCTGAACAGCCAAGCCCACCACCCCTCCTTCCCACTCCATGTCCACAGGCAGCTGGGGAGGTGTGGGACCTCCTTGTCCGAGACATCTGGAAGCTCCAAGGACACCCTGCTCTGTGGTGCCTTGTCTCTGTACACTGCCCGGGGGGCTGGGATTACCTGCCTGTCATGTCAAGCACTGTTAAAGCAAACAGTGCCCCAGTATCTCTTAATTATTTTGTTGGAACTGAGGACAGCATATACTTGGGAATTGTCCTGGTTGGAAAAACTTCATGCCAACCGGATGTGCTCAAAAGTGGACCTGACTCAGTAGAAATGATGCATAAAAATCATTTCAACTATGCAGATAAAAGTAAATAAACCACAGAGTGGCATAAATAACAGTGCTGAAAACATCATCAGATTTTTAATTTTAGCTCAAAAAAACCCTATTGAGAACACAATTTATCAGTAAGTCATGATGCCTTTTGCTTTATCTTAACCACTTTTGCATGCACAACTGTTTTGTCGGACACTCCCTTTGGGCCAAATCCTGTTCTAATTTCTTTCCTTGGTAATCAGCATTTCTGACGGACAGAAGGCTACTCTGCAGCACTGTGGTTTTCCACCTGGAGGTCTGTTCTGAGGTCTGTTTGCAGAGCTGTTCTCAGGTGGCTTCTTCCACCTGGATGAAAGGAGAGCAGTGACACAGTGGGGGCACTGCAGACAGAAAGGGCCATTCCCCCTCTTTGTCCATGTGGGAAGCAGAGTTTGCAAATCTTGTTTTAAGCTGTGTCTTTATGGCTAAAGAAGTGTTGAAATTCATGATAAATAAAGCAGGCCTGATCTGGTCAAATGATCTGGTCAAATGATCTGGTCAAATCCCTGCTGCACCGTACTTGGTCCTGGATTTCTTCTGCACCATATTGTGCTGCCAACGTGGAAAATTAAGACAGAACCATCATCCTTTGTGTCTTCTTCTTCATGTAGTTCCATAATTTTGAAATGCTGTGAGAGCTGTGCCACTGTCTACCAGAGTGGTGTTTACATAGCATGAAGCCTTTGGTAAGAACTGGAACACAATGGCACATGAGTATGTATTTAAGGGTCTATAAATCTTCCTGGGACAGTGCTGGGTACTGTGTAAGGTGAAGGCAGTCAGAAACTTGCAATCTCACTCTTCCTGCCTCTTGGGAACAGCCATGTGCACATGCCATTCCCTGGTGGGCACTGGGATGTGTCCAGTGTGGTGCCAATGTGCAATAAAACAGTGTGGATAAAGGGGATCCACTTCTCTGAGCCTGAGCTCCAGCCTTGCTCCCTTTGCAGATAAAAACATATTTGGGGAGGTAAAGCTGTCATTAGGTACAAGGTAAGGTGATTTTTCCCCCACAGAGGAGATGAGCAGCCACCCAACACCTCAAATAACATGTTGAGAGTGATACTGATATCTCAGAAGAGGCTTGCACCCCTATTTCCAGGGAGACAGTTGTGCCTATAAGAAAATAACAGCAAAAAAAGTAGCTTTTGAAAGATGAAGTTTATTTTATCTGATGTGCATTTTAATGAGAAAATTATATATATATATATATATATATAAATTTTCACTGTTTCCTTGAAGTAAGGCAAATTTAGCTACATCTTAGGAGTGTATATCTGAAAATGGGAAAAAAGTACTCTTTAATGGAAACCTTTTCCATTTACACAGGAATGAAATAGAATAAACTCCACATTTCTACACTCACATATTACTGTAGACATAAAAATATTCCTGTGGGATCACACAGTCAGAAATCACCTACTCAAGGGGATATGAATGATGACTTCAATAGAAGATGGACATAAATTTTAATTAGTTGGTTATTTGATCTTGTGTTGTTAGTGATGGAGGATCTCAGAAGGGAATTAAGTATGCTTAAGACTGAAATTGCTTAGAACCAAAACACACTGCAAGGTATGTTAGATACCACTAAATTAAAAGAAACTTTGCACCTATTAGAGATACAATAAAATAAAAATGGCAATTACAACCAAGCAATCAAAAGTGCAATTGAGAACAAGCCAGCTATGGGGATAACTAAATTTATCCTTGACTTAATCAGACCTGCTAAGTATTTCCAGCAGATTTGAGAAAAAGTATTAACATTCTTGGGAACATTTTCTCTTGGACGATACAATGGAGGAATACAGAAACTAGGGCCAGGGTTTTTTTGCTTTAATGTGTTTTTTCATTGAATTTCTCCTTCTATTTATATATCCTAAGCAAAGCATCTCTTGCATCATTTATACACTTTTGCTTGCTCTCTCCAGAATCCCAGTCTTTCACTTACTATCTGTTAGCTTATGTCAGGAATACCTCTAAAGTTGTCACAGCTAAAAAAAAAAAAAAGAAATTATTCTCCTATAGTTTTGCAATCAGTGAAATTATGCAAGTGCAGCTTATATGATGCTGGGCCTGTAGGACTGCAGCCTGCTCTGGGAAGGGAAGCAGAGCAAGGAGAGATGCTCCAGCCTGCGACCCCCCTGCTGCACGTGGCACAGTTTTGACCTCTGCCAAGTGTCTCATTTTTCCCTGACAAGGTCTGGGCACAGCTCAGGGTTGCTGCAGATGAAGGATCACTGCCAATAAGCAGCAGGGGACAAGGCTTCTTTTCTGGGGGATGATGAAAATGAAGCGTGGTTTTGAGCCAGGCCAGGCCATGCCAGCTGCCCTCCAGGCCAAAGGGAACTCCCACGTGTTTACTGCTGCTTCTACACACAAGAGTTTAGGCTGCCTTAGCAGCATGTAACAAAATCAATCTGTCCTGACTATTGCTGGCACCCACCTTCCTGATTTTTTTGGTTTTCAGTGGTAGAAAATTGCCACATTTGACATTACAGAAACTTCAACTCCCCAGAATTCCTGTGCCATTGCACAGCTGCACCTTGGACCTCTTTTTATCGGTCAAGTCCACATTAGATAGATGGAGGTTTAATGATAGAAAATTGTTTATTTTTCTCATTAATTTAATGATAAAAATTTGTTGAAACCTTGGGTGAAAATTTGTACATAATTGAATCATCAGATAAATCTCATGATTGTTCTGCAATGTCAGAGAAACAAACTAATGAGCCTGAATCAGAATGGACAAACTGTGATCTTAATTAGGACATAGAGATTTTTTGTAATAATTTTCATCCTTACATGCATTTTCTTATTTTTGCTCAGAACCAAAAAGGAAATAACTTTCCTAATCAACTTGCCACTGACCTTGCATTTTTCATCCTTTTTGCCCCATCTTACAGATCTCTGGCCACTCAACATGCAAGACCATCACAGTTTGTTGACATGCTTCTGCTGTAATCCCATATGACCTTCTTCTCTGGGTGTCTGTCTGAAACTGTTTGCACAATCTAATCCTCCTTTAAATATAATTTTGATTATAGAAACAAAATGGGCCAGTCCTCTTTCTTAATCAATAACCACAAATCCAGATGCAAAAACATGAACAACATGAAAAAGATTCCTGTTAAATCTGAGTAGCTAACACCTTTTCCTTTCATCAAATCTTCAACAGTATAGTATCAATTTACATCTTGATCCTACATGTCTAAAGCTTAAATACATGACAGTTCATACCTAAATTAACATTTTTCCCCGTTTTCATTATTAGAATTTGCTAATAATCTGACTGCTCCATTGCCTGAGGAAAGGAGGAAGAAGTGACCTCTCTTCACTAGGGGAGAAAGGAACCATTATTACATTTTACGTTATATTGCTTATGTTGCTATTCTCTTTTTGTTCAAAGTAAAGCAAGTTCCTAATGACTGCAGATTTGGAGTTCTCTGAGCACTTGCCTTAAAATATGGTAAAGAATTAAATTGACAGTCCTCTATATATTCCTGCACACACAAGAATGTATGCACAACACTAATAATAATATGGAGGAAATGCGCAAAGGAATACAAAAACAAAATGTCTAACAAAGATCTATATTTCAGACTAACTAGAACTTCACAATTATAATTTGGTAAGCAAAATGTGAGTCCCTGACAAACAACAAAACAACTCTTAGCACAGAAAAATATGACCAAAAAGATCAAATAATAAAAAAACAATTAAAAAATCAGTAAATAAGCCCAAACTTATCTACAGCTCTTTAAAAGAGCAAGCCACACCATAAGAACTGAAAAGAAAACCTTAGTTAAACTATTCATTAATGGATGATTGGATTTTTAAATATCCTGAATTTCTTTACAAACTAAATCTTGCAGAAGAACCTCCAATATGTATGTATACATGGATTGAAACCATATGGCCAAATAGTTACTTTACGTATAACACAGTTGTGGGAGTGAAGGGAGTTCTGCCCAAAGAGCTCTTAACAACTTCAATCAAAATCACTGTGACAGCCCTAAGCTTGATTTTAAGAACAAACACAGGCAAATGCATGCACACAGCTGTATTTAAGCCTAACTTTGAGGAATCCAGCTTGGAGGATTTGTGCAGAGTAGTTAGGACATAGGTCATTAAGGTCTTATCTAAAAGATAATCTCCCTAAAAAATTATGGAAACCTATTGCTCCAGTCACCCAGCACTGGACAAGGTATTGAAGAACATGCTTCAGGAGTAATCCTCTACTGGCAGGGGAAGAGATTAAATGGCCCAATAGCTTTTTCCATCTTTAGTTGTTATGATTACACTGTAATCCGACTAGTGCCACTTGCCTGAAGAGGGGAAGAAGACCTCAACCTTGGGGGTAGGGAAAGACACAATATTTCATTGTGTACAATATTTCAGAAGCTATTCTTCTCAGAGAGCTCCTCTCAGATTAGTGTTGTTGGGAAAGGTTTATCATTTGCATTCCCATTTCTGCAGTCAATCCAAGTAATATGATTGTGGCATTAAACTTATCCTACAAAAGGTATTTGTTTAAGACATTTCTTTTCCATTATTACTCACACAATGAATGTATGCACTAGGTTTCTAGAAGTCTGCACCAAAAGCAACTTTTAAGCCCAGAATCACATTTCCTTCTCCATCGGCCTTAATTCCTCTATTGAAACTTTTTGCTGACTAGTTGAAAGGGGCCGTTCACTCACTTTGCAAAACCCAATATGCGATTTATTCCCACATTTCAAAGGAAGAATGGGAAGCTTTTAAATCTCTACAAAGGAACCGAGTAATACTGATCAAGCCCATCTGACAAGGGGACAGATGTAGGGTGATGAGTGAATTCTATAAGACGCTTTAAAATTTGGATCAGTGAAGACAAGTGTCTTCCAGGAGCAGCAATTTGATTCTCCCCAGCACATCTCACTCAGCTGAGTAGAAGTGCCACAGTTCCTCTTTCAGTGTTCAAGAAGCACCAGCTCCATCTCAACAAGGTGGACATGTTCCAGAGCTAAAGCACACTGCAAAAGGAGATCACCTGCACTGCAACTTGCTAGAGCTTCTGACTCCAAAAATTCTGAGGAGCAACCTTATTTGAAATGCTTTCTTATCCAGAAAAAGGTTCCTATGCTGTTCCCAGCTCTGAAACTGTGTATCGGCTTCATCTATATGCAATGAGTACATCGTTCCCCAAACTTTCTCATGTTTTGTCATGCGCAGAATTTTTAAAAATAATTTCTAAAAAATACTCTCTCAGGTCCTCACCACATCACATCACACAGCAGCAGCATCTATCATGCTTTCAGCTTCCTGCAGAGCCATATTTTGATTCTTCTGTTATAGCTGAAGGATCTGACTTGGAACTGCTTTTACAACGAATTTTACGCAAAATTTCCTATGAGATTCATCCCATTAAAAGTGGGCAGGTTGCCATGGCCTGCTGGGTCCCTGATCTACTATCAAAGCTGGTGCATCCCTGGGCATTTCTGGTCTCTTTTTGCCTTCATTAAGGCTCTGATCAGAGTATAAATATGCCCACACAAGAGAGAATAAAGTTTTTGGACCCCATAGGAAAAATGTGAGATCCAGCTTTGTTAGCATCTTAAATCCAGGTCATGATTACAGCTGCACTATAAATGGCCATTCTTACAGTTGCAAAATGGGTGTGAAGAGGCAATCTGGGAGTCATCAGTACTCTACCAATATGGATCTGGTCACAGTTTTTTTAAACAGTTGCAACCACTGACCTTGCAACCACAAGCAGCAAGATACCAATGAGTTTGGCATTTATTTGTACACAATACAGGAGCTCCCTGCAAGAGTATATAAGAAATCAGTTGAAGAATTTGGTTTTCACTTTTTCTAAAAATACAGTTACCACATTTTCACCAAACAGAGAATTTACCATTGTTTTCCTCGAGATAAAAAAGTGTCTCTTCTTTTCTGACTTTTCTGCTCCAAGAAAACCAATAGGGAGGATATGAAGTTATGTTGCTCTTACTTTTGGGGAAATACAGGTAATTATTGCAAGAAGATTTTTGAAAAGCGTTTCTATGTATATTTTAGGACTTACAACTTCTGTAGTCATTTTACTGTATAATCTTTTTTACTGTATTTGCCTTTTTTTATGATGAATGATTTCAAAGACTGAATCAATTTCAAAATGTCCCAGTTCTCCACTGGATGCTGAGCAAATGACACAACCTCACCAGCTTCCCTTTGCACAAAAATAAACAACCTCACAATAAAATACTGCCCCTTGCCCTCTTAAACAATAAAGGCTCTCCTTTGCTTCACCCCCTTGTTATTATTATTTCAGTTATTATACTGCAACAATTGTGGTGCAACCTGTAGTTTTGGAGGGTAATGTAAACTATTTTCTCCAGTGAGCTCTGATATCTGTGCCCAAGAAAGTGAGGAGGCATTCTGCCATGTCAGACTTGCCTTGCATGAAGCTGCCTCCTTCTCCAGGGACTTCAGTGTGTTTTGATGTACATTTGTCCTGAAGTCTCTTTCCATTTTGTCCTATTCAGTTGAAGCAAGTAGAAACAAAATAAGGAAGTTAACCCTAGAAAAAGAAGAAATTTAGGGAGTTATTGCCATAAATGGAAATGACTTCTGGAAAAGCAACTATAAACAAAAAGGGAAGAGGCAGTTCTTTCAGTTTGTTTTGTTCGCTTACCTTCCTCCAAGCGTGCTAAGGGGAAAAAAAAAAAAGGTAGGCAGACAGAAAGATGCAGATGGAGATACAGAATGTACCCATTAAGTATCTGCAAGGAATGCTTTATCAGCTTGCTCATCGGCTGTTGAGTTGTGCATTTGAGGGCATTAGATTCCCAAGAGCGGGGATCTATAGAGGATTCCTACCTTTGGAAAAGAACAAAAACACAGAATAAAAGCCTTAATCTTATAACCCCCAATCTAGCCAACTAAATCCCCAATTAGCAATTCAAACAGATTAATATAGTCCTTCCCTCCATTAAGCATACCCGACATCATGTGGTTGTGTATTTTAAAGTTACATTTTTCTTGTGTGCAGCTCTTTTTCTCACCAAAGCTGACAATTCCTTTCAGACCATCCTACTTTTCCACAGACTGGAAACGGACTCTTCATCTTTTTGCCTTTCTTTTTCCCCATTTTTTTTTTTTTTTTTTTCCTTTTAAGTGCAGTCAGTCTTGTTGATGCACTCTGGCAGAATCTCTTAAATTAATGCTTTCCTTTATTGAACATGTCTCCAGATGTCTGTCCACCTTTCTGTTTCCGTACTGAAGGCAGTTTGCAGTGCTCCCTCTGAGAGCAGTGCAGAGGGTGGAAATGGCACACTTCTCTGGCTGGCCCAAGAATTCACTCTTATTCCCATCAAACTCATGAGTGCTGTAACTTTAATGACCATTTCTGCTCTTGACAGAGGAGAAGCCAAGCACAGGGCTGTCCCAGCTGGGAAGAAGCACTACTAATGTCTCCCTGAGAAAGGCGCTTTGGATCTTTCCCAGATTTCAGAGAGTAAGCCAGTGCCAAATGCCTTCAGACATATCAAGATCATGTTTCTAGAAAGTATGAATTACCTGTGACCACTAGAGGTGGCCAGCAGTCTGATGACTGACCCTATAAACTATTTCCCCCATTTTTGCAACCCCATTGGCATAAGTGTAGCAGAGGACCATGTTTGTCCCTTGTCCTCTCCATCCCTCACTCCCCTGCATGAAAAATGATGGTGGAAACATTTTGACCCTTCTCTGCCCTGCAATGTCATCCTTCCCATCTAATTTCCAGTTTTAAGCAAAGGTAAGGAAAAGCTGACCTTTTTTTTTTTTTCTCATATTTTCTTGAGCAGACAATTTTAAAACCTCATTTTTCATCAATTGCAGTGGATTACCAAAAGGGAGGCTTTGGGAGGAGAGTGAGTCTCGCAGCAAAGCACGTCTGTGGCCTCCCACAACCAAGCAGCTGTTAGACAATTGGAATTGGGAACATTGAGACTCATGCCTGTGCTACTGGCCTTCTTTGCAGACAGTAACCCTCAGGAAGGGTAAAGGTGCACAGGCTTTTTGTCTTCTGTAGCACAGAAAGGTTTAAAACATAAAAATGTGATTGGTGACAATATTTCTCTCACACTGGGCCCTGAAAAGCAAATGCAATGTGGCTTTGAAGGTAAACAGACAGACAGCTCGTATTTTCTCAGTTCTTATCTTCGACACTTTGAAAATTAATTTTGAAACTCGTAAAAAAGTGTAATAAAATAAATGCCAGCATGACTACATGGAGATTATGAAAATGATCATTATTCTGCATGTATCCAATCCATTCTACATATTCCCAGTCACCAGCAGCATTTCACAAATACTTTGCTGCCCTGCACTTTACATATACAGGTGTGCTTACACCTTATATAGACAACAATAGGGCCCAGTCTGACATGTGAGGCATAAGAGGAATAACAAATACATGTCTGCTTTACTTGTCTACCAGGTGGAACAAAACTTCCCTAAACATTTTTGATCAAAGGCACTTTCCATCAAACAAATTTTTGTCTGTATTTTAAAAGTTTGACTTGACTTTTTTCTAGGTTAACTTTGATTTAGGATTTTGTTCCTTTTTACAGAGATTTAAAAATCTAATAGTCTTTAAAAATTATTTTGCTTTAGACAAATAATAAATATTTTAAGTATTTTTGAGAAAAAACAATATCAATTTTGTCAATTCTTGTCTTAAGCTTGAACAGATTCAAATAAAGAACCTGTTCTTCTTGCTGAACTTGGAAGCTTTGTTACCACATTTAAGAACCCCCATACTGAGTTTTTGTTTTGTGTCTCATAGTCACTGGTGACCTGCTAAAATCTTACTCTGTTGGAATCAGTAGATAGTTCCAAAATATCTATTTTCTCATTCTATAAAAGTCTTTATCCCTTAAGACTTAAGGATTAAGATGTGACACATGATCAAAATCTACTTCACATACTTTTCAACTACTCAGCAAATAAAATTACCTGAATGTATTCTCATTACATTTAAATCTTACAATTTATTGATAGTTTCACAGATTCTTAGCATTTTATGTTGGTCATACTGAAGTATGAGGAAGAATTTTTACTAGAAGTGTTTGTATGGCTATAAACAGATGATCATGAAGATGTGTAGTTGAGAGGGTCTCTGAGCTTCTCACTGCCCAGAAAACCATCCAGTGAACAAAACAGGTGGGATTGGACAAGAAGAAAAGATGTAAGGATTCCACCTCTGATGGAATCCAGGTCATTGCAGCTCCTGCCCAGTCAGGTTCTCCCAGCTGCCTTCTGAGGGATGGATCAGCCCTCCACAAACACAAACAGAAACACAAACACAAACACACATGCAGAGCAAACAGCCGTGAGTCTGCAGGCTCCTGTGCACAGGGAGTGTGGAACGCACTGCGAGCAGCGCGGGCTGGAAGGGATCACAATGGGTGCACGCTGGCCCTGGGGGCATAGGCTAGGGGAGAGGGGAACTGAGTGGGGATTTCCAGCACTGAGCTGGAGAAAACAGGCAAGAAGCAGGAAATTCTGGCTGAGCCAAACCCTGTGGCATGACTCCCAGAAAAGGAGTCAATATCGCAGGGATCTGGAGGCAGCAGAGGTGGTTTTCAACAGCTGGCCTTAACAGCTGGATCTCCCTACTTTGCAGTCTGTGAGGTTGCACAGCGGCAGAGATGGGAGCAAATTATTTGCTGGATATCCCACATCCATGTGGGTTGGCCAGGGGTTACTGCAGGCAGCCGGGGTAACTAGGCAGACAGGCTGATTTTTATTGGAAGTGAAGCACTTGCACAGAAGTCAAGCTCCCAGGCTAAGCTGGCTGTGGGCAGAGAACCACATGCTGCACTGATACAGCCCATGAGTCATGGGCAACACTTCCACCAATGGCAGGACAAGTCCTCTTTTAATGACTCCATTAATAGGCTCCTTGCAAGATCAGACACACACGCTTCTTCTTGCTCAGCCTACTTGTGCTCTTCTTATGCCCAGTGAGCTCTTAATTTGCAGTCAAGTTAAAACCTGATCTGGTTCCTTCCACTATCAAAAAACAGCAATGTCCTCTGAATTCCTTGTTGCACAGGAGAGCCAAACCTCACCCAGATGCTGGCAGCTGCTCATTTTTGACAGCTAGTGGCTTGCAGCAAGCATGCTTTGCTACCATGAGGAGCTAGGTTAGGCCCAATCCTGCTAACACCTAACACTAGACAAAGTCTGTACTCACAGAAGTCAACAAGCATAACCCATTGCAGGAAATGCTACCTCTCTTAGTGCTTTGCAAAAGTTTTTGCTCAAAAACTCATATAAAATTGCAGGCATTCTTAAATAAGAATGAATTTGAGGCTGTTTCAGTCTGCTTTAGTTGTCATGCCATATACAGATTAATTTCTCAAGGCTTAAACTCTTTCTTCCTGAGATGTTTAAATTCTTCTGATGCCACCTTTACAGTACAACCTGCCATAACCTTCTTCATAAACACATTTTGATAATAGTGTTAACACAGTCTTCCTTTGCAGTAGCAAAAGTTAGAAACATGCAACTTTGAATTTTATGAAAAAATATTTTAATAAATTCTTGTATAAAGAGGAAAACAGTGCTCTTAATCTTATCATTATATATCTTCTGTACCAGCAGATTTATGTTTCAAAAGGCTCAGAAACACAAAAAAGGGGGAAAGTCACCAACATCTATCAAAAGATAAAACACAAAGAAGCTAATAAAAGAGTAAAACAGCAGTGAAACCATAGAGTTTTTTTGATTCTAGGAGAAATAAGGAGCAGGAGTCAGCAGAACGTCCATGTTGGACTTCTAGAGGGCAGATTTTGTCCTATTAGGAGTTTGGTTGACATAGAGGAAGTCTGGTTCCTTTGGGAGTAAGTCCTGACAGGCAAAGTGTTCCAGGAAAGCTGACATTCTTCAAGAAGGAAAAAGTACAGGAGCAGGCTAACCCCATGTGCTGAAAGATGAGTCGGTGTGGAAGAAGACCGGCCTGGCAGAACAGAGACCTTTAGCTGGAATTTGGTGCATAAAAAAAAGAGGTTTATGAGCTTTGTGAGAAGGGTCAGGCCACTCAGGAATACTACAAGGATGTAAGAGGTTATGCAGGGAGAAAATTAAAAGGGGTAAAGCCCAAATAGCTTCAGGTACTGTTGTAAAGGACAATTTAAAAAACAGTTCTATAAATGCACCAACAGTAAAAGGAGAGTTTAGGAGAATCTCTATCCTTTACTCAATTCAGGAAAAACAGTGACAAAGGATGAAGAGAAGGCTTACTTAATGCTGAAAGTTAGCAAACGTGACACCTGTCTACAGGAAGGGGTGGCAGGGAAGTACAGGCCTGTCAGCCCCACCTTGGTGTTGGGGAAAGCTGTTCAGCAGATCATCTTGAGTGCCATCACACTGCATGCACAGCACAACCCGGGGACCAGCCAACATGGGTTTGTGAAAGGCTGCTTGATCAACCTGGCCCCCTTCTGTGACAGTGTGACCCACCTAGTGGGTGAGGGAAAGGCTGTGGATGTGTCTACACAGACTTCAATAAAGCCTTTGGCACCAGAGCATCCTCCAGCATAACCTGACTGCTCGTGGATTGGACTGGTGGAACACAGAATGCAGAGAATATTTTTCTGCATGTTTTGAGGGATCCAAACCCTCTGAGAAATACTACTTTTAACCTTCATCTATGGAAAGGGCTTCTTAGACTTTGGGAGCAAACAGAGTTTTCAAGAATGTAAATTAGATAGTAGCATAATATGTAATTTATCACAGGGTGAGAATTTTAGATTTTTGGGTTTGTTAGTATGGTAAGTAGATGAAGACAAGATGGAGGATCCTTGTGGTTTTCAGGCTTCTTTCTCCTTCTTCATCTCCTCCATATTTTGCAGTGCTGGGGACACAGGACCATTGGGCACAATTTGCCACAGTGTAGTGTTACATGAATAGAGATTTAGTTAGTTATTGGAAGAAAAAGAGAAATAATATACGTTCTTGGTGATAATTGGGTGAATTATCTTTAAGAGAGCCTTGATTCTGTGTGTTTGAGGTTTTTTGGTGTCTTCTCCCTCAGGCCAGGCTAGTGTAAAGCCTGGTGTGCAGAAACTGCTGATCAGAAAATAATAAACAACCTGGAGAATAAGAACAATCAAGAGTCCAGTTTGAATTTTACTTAACAAAGACTTCTGAAAAAGGCCTCCCCTATCAGGGGAGAGACACATAGGAGAGGAAGAACTGCCACAGACTGGAGTGCAATGTGTGGATAAAGCACTGTATCTTGGACTCCAGTGCATTGTTCATTGAATAAAAACTAGCTGGATGTTGGGGCCTAGAGGGTGGTGGGGAATGGAGTTACATCCATGGCTGTAGCTCTGGGTGGTCACAAGTGTGTGCCCCAGGGCTCAGCTGGTGCCAGTCCTGTTTCATATCTTTACTATTTGTATCTGGACATGGGGGTCAATGGGGATTCCTCAATCAGTTTGTGGATGGCACTAAGTTGGGTGTGAGAAAGAGAAGGGCACCAAAAGTGGTGCAGGGTTTGGAACATGAGTCTTAAAAGGAATGACTGAGGGAATGTGGGTGTTTAGCCTGGAGGAAAGCAGGCTCAAGGGGGACCTTGTCATTCTCCACACCTACCTGAAAGCAGTCATAGCCAGATGTAGGTTGTTCTCTTCTCCCAAGTAAAAAGCCACAGGACAAGAGGAAGTGGACCTCAGGCTCCACCAGGGAAGGTTTAAATTGGATATTAGGAAAACATTTCTTCTCAGAAAGTGTTGTGAAGCATCAGAATAGGCTGCCCAGGGAAGTGGTGAAGTTACCATTCCTGAAGGTATTTCAAAGATGTGTAGGTGTGACATTTAAGGACATGGTTTAGCGGCAGTGCTGAATTAATTGTTGTAGTCCATGACTTTAGAGGTCTTTGCCAGCCTAAATGATTCTATAACTCCATGAAAACAATGAAAATCACAATATCATAGTTAAAAGCTGTGTAAGTTACCAGAGAGTGCAATACATTATGGCAAGAGTTTTATCAAAACACAGGTAAACATTTTGTACAGATTAAAATCTACAACTTTTTCTCTTCTCATTTTTCTCCACCTTGCCCTATTATGATGAATTTTATGGTTTAGGTACTTCTTTCTAAAGCAGAGTACAGTGTGCAAGAACACACGCACACACACACATATTTAGATACAGAAGCATAAAAGTCTACATCTCATGTCAGAGAGTGCTGTCTACCTACCTATTCAGCCTTGGGAATGAGAGCCACCCTCTGACAGGGGTAATGAGAACAAATATGGTGTGGAAAAGCTACCCTAACAATGTGACACTGGGGAGATAGAGTTAGAGCCTCAGCCCTGAATAAACTAGGGAAGCTCTTCCTAGGCTGATATTTGCACACCTTCTCTAAGAGTGACCACAAACCTCTTGTCCCTTTAACCATGAGTTTTTGCAGGGTGCCCAGGCCCAAGTGTCTCCCACTCACTCAGGTAGAAATTCCTAGGCAGTGTGAGGGCTTTTGAGATGCCTGTCCTTCAGAAGGACTTGGTCTTTCAGGTTGAAAAAGTCTACATCTCAGGGAAGCTCTCGTCCTTGCAATCTTTTTTTTTTTTCAATCTGAGCTTGTACCTGCACTACTTTGGTGGATATTCATGGAGGCTGATGGTGTCTGACTCTTCCTTGAGGATCACCTCTGGTTTCTCCATTAGGCCTGGTGACACCTACCATGGATGTCCCTGATGTTATCGAGCAGGGCTGTATCCCACTCTGGCCAGCAACATCCCAGGGCAAGGGCAGCTCTCCTGAGGCTCAGCTGGTCATACTCCCTCAAAGGAGAGGGCCTTGGCAAGGAGCTCTCCACCACAGCAGGAGTGGAAGGCACAGGCACCCAGCCTCACATGCTTCCTAGGTGTAAAAGTCACAAGCCATTTTATGAGGCTTTTTTTCTTCCCTTTTTCTCACCCTGTGGTTACAGCAGCCATGGATAAGATGGGGTAATTAAGCATCAAGGTTACCAACCCTCCCACCTCCACTGATAAACCTCCCACCCCTGCCTAGACACGCTCTCTGACATCTCAGAGCCCAGTATCCTCTTGATCCTTTGGCTAAACAACAGACCTTCACTATCACTCAGGAAGCTGAGCCTTTGAACTCAAACCATGTATGTTTAAGGTGGGGAAAACCATATCTCTGTGTACGGAAAGAAACTGAGATTTTTGGTGGATTTTTTTTCCCCCCTCAGTAGCAGTTTAGCAGTTTTAAGTTCTGATTAAAACAGATTTTCTGAGAAAACAGAAAATCCTGGAAACTTTAAGGTTGGATTACTTCTCTGCAGTAAGAGGAAGAATCCTAAAACAGAAAGACCCTGAGTGTCATCAAATATTCTGTAATTTTGGCTCAGATCACTTGCAGTCACTGAGATAATAACTTGTTTTTCTGCACTGCTACTTTTTAACTCCTGCACATGCGGCTACCAAAGACAACAACAGATGTTCATACACATACAAATAACAGTGACATAATATCACCATTTGAATGAAATCAAGTGCTTCATGTAAAGATTTTTGACATGATTTTATTGTATCACTTTCCTTTTTTCTTCCCAGTAGTAGACAATTGGTAGTTTAAGAAGGATCTCTTTAAATATACTGAAGCTCATTTAAAAGGCTGACAAGTTGTATTTGTGGTTTTCAAAAGAAATAATTTTTGAGTAGAGCTACCTTTTTTGGCATAAAGCAATTGGAAAGTACCATAGATATCTCAATAAAACACATCAAAAGTAACTTTCTATAGCTTGTTTTGACATGTCCACTTGTGGGTTGTATCAACTTTAACTAAACATCATTTTTTTTCCTCTGTCAGTACAAACCATTAAAAACATTCAACAGGAAAAGCAAATAGAAATAACCCAGTCCTGTGTTTGCCTATTTTCAAATAAAAGGAGATACAGAAAGGAGTGGTCACTGCAGTTGAAAGTGCATTTTTCTGATTCATGTATTTGCTGTAACTATTTGCATAGGATTTAAATGTCTAAGAAAAATGCCCAACCATTTCATAGAGAATGCTGCATTTGAGAAACCAGAAAATGCTAATCTGATTTCATATTTACAAAGGTTTGTTTACTCTGTGTGTGATCAATTCACCAAATGACAGCAAACTTTGGTAAATACAGTTTTGATGCCGAGACTCTTTGACCTTTTTATGAAGGAATAGAAAGCTTATCTGCTCTAGAACCAATCCTAAACGAGCACATTGTGCTGATTTCATTTGAGATCTTATCCTTTCTCTCCCTTTCTTTCTCTCTCCCTTTCTCCCACCCTCCCTTCCTACGAACACTGAATGCTAAGTAATTTCCTTGTCAAGGTTGCTTATCAGGACTAGATTTACACTTGATATCATTTTGTAAGCATGTAGCAAATGGCTCATACATTAAGAGAAAAAGGGCGCAGACAGTGTTTGTGTCTGAGGAGGAAACGAATCTCAAAGAAATAAATGACTGTTAATTAATATCCTAATAAAAAAGAAATAAAAGATCATTCAATCACAGAACACGCCTAGGAAACAAGCAATGAAATCAAGTCTAAAAATAGGCCTGCATGCTCTTTATTAATCCTGAATGCTCAGAGGCACTTTCTGTTCAGCAATGGAGTGCAGGTAAAATAAATGTACCATAGAGGATCTCTCCTTTACACCCCCAAAAAAAATTAATTGCAAAAAAAAATTGTTGTGAACATTTCAGTGCATCAGCATCCTGCCACTTCCACAGCAATGTTTAAAATGACCATACTTTTCTTACAAGAGAAAAACACGTTAAAGGCTTCCTTATACCTAACCTGAGGTAATAATTTGCAAAGACTGGGGGCAATCAGGTTGGAGTCAGCCCATGGGAAGGACTGGGAGATGATCTGTACTGATGTGGCTTCAACTTTCAGTTTAAGGATTCCTATATTTTCAGCGATTTTCCTGGAGAAAGAAGGAGCCCAAAGCTTATTCCAGGCAAGTAGAAGTCTAAGCTTAGGCCAGCACCCACAGTAAAGGCATATAAGAAGCAATAACATCTGCTTTATGAAATTGAGAACCATAGATGTTTTCTGCCAAACTACATGACCCCCAAATGCAGAATTCCAAATCCAATGTTACAAAGAGATGAATCTGCAACACATTACTACTGAATTACACTGTAATCTGTTAAAACCTATCACTGAATAAGAACACCCATTGTATTTTTCTCATGATGGAGTCCTAAAGTGCATCACAAGCATTTTGATAAAGGTATAAGAATGTATTATATTGGGTTAGGCTAAGTGATAGATGCCTGGCACATTAGGTCCTCTGCATTAAAATGCCCATTGTTTTGTTTTCCTTCTCAGGTTCCTGTACAGGAATGCCAGGCAGCCAGTTCCTCCCCAAGCCTGAGACCATTTAATGTGCCCATCTTTGGGGACAATGCACACTTGGGAACAATGCTCTCCTGCCCTCTGTGTTTAACCCTGGTGAGGAGCTCATGGGCTCAGATTGTCCTAAACCATTCAAGGCAATGTGTTCCCCCTGTCTTCCTTTATCAGCTCAGGTTAAGCAAAGCAAAAGTGCAGTGATCTCACTTTGTCTTTCAGATGTGATTGTCAGTGAGAGGGATCTAGGAACAAATGGAAGCCAATTCCTGCAGCATTGAAGAGGAGATTTTTGAAGGTCTTCCTTGCTGTACAAAACTGAAATCCTAATTTTTCCTAGCTTATGTGCTACAGCCTGGCAGAAAGGGAAATGTAGATCTAGTTTTCACTTCTTTTCTGATCTCTTGCTCTTCTCTCAACCTGCTCCCCATTTTCTCTCCTGCAACCTGCACTATTTCCTGATTCTCATCATTACCTCTCTCTTCTTTAGCAATGCATTTCTGCTTTCATGGACTTTCTTCTGCCTTTTACTCATTTCTCCTTCTCCTTCCACAGCTGTTCTTTCAGCCAAGTCTCATCCTTGGTTTCTTGTTGTGGACTAACTCAGATGAGAACGTGAGGATGAAAATACTTTACAGTGAAGGTACAGAAACCCAGGGATCTCACAATGTGTAAAAGAGAAGTTGCAGCAGTGCAAGATTTCCAGTGTCTTCTCCATTAAATCTCCCAAGGCAATTCCACGAGTGAGGCAGAAGGAAGGTAGCCATGACAACTGAAGGCTTAATAGTATCAGGTGCCTTCTGCTGATGAGCCTCTTCCCGACCCCAGAGTGGAAACTAATGATGCCATCTCCAGGGTGATGCATTTCCTCCACTATGACCCATGGACTAGAACAGACAAGGGACAAATCTGGCATAAAGAGAATTATTTTGAAAGCAAGCTAGATAAGTTAAGATACAACATGAATCATAAACTGAAAAGGTGATATCATGCCCTATTCAGACCCCAGACAGAAGCAGAGGTTTATCTTAGGCCATCTGGACTAAATATATAACTCAGAATTTGTGTCTGTCCCTCTCAGGTGACTGGAAAAGTGTCCAGTCTGTCAGATTGGCAGCTCTGCCTCACCAGTCTCTTCAATGCAGATGACACTGAAGGTACCAATTCTCAAGCAAAGTTCCATTGCACATGTCTTGATTACACATCCCCATGGCCCTTCATGAAAAGTGAAGGTGATGTTGCAGAACAAGATCTACAGTGTGGTTACTTTGGAAGAAAAGCAACACAAGATCTGAAGGACTGAAAGTGAGTCAAACAACAGAGCCCACCAGTGGGACACTGCTCCACAGAGACTTGTGAATTCCTAGCCATTCCCCCCTTCCTTGCCAAACTTCTTAAGTCTTTAGTAACACTGTAGGGTCATATAGTGCCAGATATGACCCTAGAAATTCAAATAATGTCTCTAGTGTGTTGCTGTGATGCAGTCTGGCTGATCAGAGCCCCAGGAAGCACACCAAGAGAAGGTGGGCAGTAGTTCCATGAAGCAAACCAGGGAAAGAAGCCAATCACTCCTTAATATGATTAACTTCTACTAGTGGACTTCAGTCACTGAGGATGGAAAATAGACTAAGCGAGTGAAGAAACTTTATTTTTTAATAGCTTGATTAAATTGTGCATGATTTAAGATGCTTCTGACAAGAAATGCACTTAGAAACTCTACTATTACATCACACCAAGTGGCAATGGGATAAAGGTTAAAGTACTTAGCTTCCAAAATAGTATAGAGCCAAGATCAATCAAGTGGGAACAAGCCCTGTCTAACATGTCTGCCCATCTCCTTAATAGTAGAGTGGTACATAATGCAAAACCAGATTCTCCCAGTTAATTTAAAGTGTGGCACTGGCACTGTGTCATATACTGCCCATGGTAATTTCTGAACCTTATATAGGAAGCCAGATAAATCCATGGTTGGTCAGATGTGATTTTAATTATGATTCCAAACTGATTCAAGTAAGAACTGAAAAGATGTGTTCAGGTACTTTCTACCTTTCATGGAAAAAAACATGGCACAAATTCTAAATAACCCTTTGCTGCTACCTTCTTCAGGAAGGCACCCACATTTCATTGATTTTGTCCCCTGATTTCTAGACATTTCTTAGTGATTCAGAGGTCACCTTTCCATAGATTATAATCCCTGAACTTTTCAATAACATCTTCCACTTCACATTGAAATTCATGTATATGAGAGAAGCCTTCAGGAGGTCCCACTCAGAGGTTTCCCTCACTCAGTATTACAGGAGTTTCCCTTCTGGTCAGTCATGTAAACACAGCCACACTGCCAATGCCTTCTCTAGCAAATTCAGCTGAATAGGGAACATTTCTGGCCCCCAAGGCCGACAGGACTGCCCATCCTGCTTTCCATGAAGGCAGTGTTCCTTCCAAACAGCAGCTAATAGACTAATAAACACCTCTCCTGTCTGTGTCCTGGCTGCCTAGATCCGTAGGAAAGGGCCTAAGAAAAATAATACAACATAGTGCTACCGTGTCATCTGATCTTCAGTTCTGGCAATCAGTAGATAAAGGTTTCCATTAATCAGATTTGCCCATGGATCATCAGTTTTAATGGCCACCACTCTCCATTTTGACTCAATTGGAATTTTTCTAGCCTTTTTGAACCTACTGCATTTCCATGCTTCACCACATCCTGTAGCGACAAGTTAGTATGGTTCTATTGCGCAAAAAAAATCACCCTTTTACAATGTTGAACCTGCTGCCATTATGAAAATTGTGACTCATCATTTCCTCTTTCTCTTCTTCACAGCATTCATGTGTGTTTAGATCTCTTATCATATATCTCCTCTTGTCCAAATTAAAGGAACCTTGTCTATTCAGCCTCTGCTTGTATGCAAGCTGTTTGATCACTCCAGTAATTCTTATTCCTTTTCTTATTACCTCAGACAGGGAGCTACCAGGAGTTCATGCAGTACACAAGATATAGAACTGTCATGAATTTAAAGTGGCATCAAGATATTCTTCATTTTTCTGTGTTTTGGGTTTGAGTTTTTTTGCATTTTCTACTCTGTTGGCTTATTAGCACTAGTTGAAAACCTTCATTAATTGAAGCAGACTTCAGAAATTGAGGTGAATTCTGAATACAGCCTTTACTAACATTCAGTGAGAGACATGATCCTAAGGTGCTCTTAAAAAAGATTTCAGCACTTGCTTTATTCTCTCTGCCAGTCAGATGCTATTAGGTGTTACAAGAAGAGCCTCCTCCTAAAAAACAAAATGGGAAAGCTCTGACAAACTTCATTAACAGACAAACAAACCTACTTGACCTATTTTCACAGTCTTCAGATAGAAACACAGTGAGCTCTTTGCCCATATCTCTGTTCTCATCTCCAAACTTTCTATTGCCTTGGGATGACTCTGAAACCATAAGAGCATGGAGTGGAATTTTGTCCAGCTGGACCCAACAGCTCCATTGGCTCAAAGAGACACAGAAAGACACAGATGTCTTTAGCAAGTGTAAAAAGGCTTCACCCTTACAAAGAATTTAGTACATTTTTGCACCCTATTAATTAGTTCAAGGAGAAAGTATTAGGCAGACTTGTGTAATTGTGCTGGTCCACTAATCTAAGGTATAGTATTTGTTTTGACTTGCGAGTAATATATGATACATTTTTTCATAATTATGACTTCATCATAAGGATAGGCAAAGAGATTTTAATCTCAAGCTGATAAATTTTGCAGGGCTGGGTAACAGGTGGAGCCATTTATCTCTGTACTAACTTGATCGTGTTTACAAACCAATTGATGAATGCTTCAGAGGAGTTCCAGACCCGCCTTGTTACTTATTTATTAACCACATGGATCCATGGGAATCCAAACTGGGTTTGCAGCACTTTAACTTGGATATTCAAAGCTGTAGCTGTGTACAAATCTCTCTTTCTCAAAATAGAGATTTATCCCTGCGTGCCTACTAGTTACAATGAACATTGTCTCAATGGTCAGAAGTCTCAATTATCCAAACAAATCCCTTATGACATCGGGATAATTGAGCTCAGCTACTCTTGTGGATAGTTGAAATACCAACATTCCCATGTAATTTCTCATTAGGATTTAAGTGAGCTTAGATTATATCTTAGAACTCTGTCTTTGATCATAGAGCTATAATGCAAACATAGCGATGACATTATTCCCACACAATTAGTCATTCGTCTTAAAGTGTATTTTAAATACTAAGGATGATATGTCTTCTTGTAAACTCTCCCCAGTTTGCTTAACTGCTAAATCAGTGCACCAGAAGACTATAGAAGACTAAATCTATTTTTAACCAGAAAAATGAGGTGTCATAATACAGTGTAAATTTCAGCAAAGAGTAGCTACTGTGAATGGAAGCAGGAGCCTCCAAACCAATCACGCAATTATATTCCTGAAATTAAATGAGAAAATTAGTTTAGGATAATAACACATCAAGCTTCATGTGGCTGGAAGATAAGGCATTGCCTCAGTGAACACAAATAAATAGTATGGTCCCACTGGGAAAAAGCTACCAAGTTGAAAAACAATTCTGAGGAGCTGTACTGTCAGTGGGAGCTTCTGGGACAGTGCAACAGGCACAGGGGATGATGTTCAGGGGTGGAAGTTGCCCACTTTTCAAACATAGACAAAATATGTAATCTGTTCCCAAACAGGCTGTCTGGGTTCTCACCCAGACCCAGACATCTTGACCTTGGGTGCCATGAACAGCTTGAGCAGAGCGAGCCAGGGCAGGACAGCAGTGGGGTTTGTTCATGGAGTCCCAGATGAGAAAGGTGTAGGGCATGGCACTGCTAAAACATACATGCATGGCTTTAGGCTCAGCTTATGGCAGTGCTAGCCACAGTTTGGTTATATAGGGCAGAGGCCTGTACTTACAGCAGATATATCAGCTCAGGAGTGAGATGGAGAGCAGGTGAATTGTGGGAAAAGGAGAGAATGGGAGGGGGCTGGAGATGGGAGCAAGGGCAAGGACCAAGGGCCTCAAAGGACATTATTTGGTGTACCAGGGAAGCAAGCTCAGCAGAATGTTCACAAGCCTTCCCACAAGATTTCCACCTGACTGCTGTCCCCCACACTTTTGCAGAACTTTTGTAGCTAGGCTGGGACAGGCTTGTAGAAAACACTGCTATACCCCACAATATAGGAACACCTCTGAAAGCGCTCTGACCACTGGTTGCTTTCAGAGGTGTTTTTTGTTTTCAGTTTGTTGGTCACCTGACACCCATTAGCCAGTCATGGAGCTCACAGCACACACATGGCAAACATTTCCAGGTTCTCCATGGACCTGAGGGCTTGAACCAGAGAGCCACAGAGAGCGCTGGATTCCCATGGCATTGGGGGAGTGTTGGTGTGCTTTTCAACCCCCTGGCAGTGCCATCACACACATACCTCCCCCCAGCAGACTGACACACACACGTGTTCACCAGCTGCTGTGGCTGCCTCCAGCTCACAGAAAGATACCAAAGGTGCCTGGGGTCTGTCCACTTTGCCAACACCTGAGTGGACTGGAAGATTGTTAGTCATCTGAAGGGATAGAGGCAGTCTTCTGAAACTCCTTTCTCACCCACCCTGTTCAGGCAGGGTGTGCCTCAACCCTGCTGTTTCCTGAGGCTACGGAGCAGGCAGAAGGAGTACTCATTTTGCTCCCATCACTGCTCTGCTTGCTCAGCCATCTCCTCTAGCTGTTAGCTGCTGAAGCATTGAGGAGGCATAAACCTCTTCCCACAACAAGGAATATGAAACACTGCTGGAGTCAGTGTGTCTTGGACAGAGTAGGCAGCCACGATAACAGCACTGAGGCTGGTGAGAGGGCCCTGGATAAGCTCTTGCCATCCCGGTTTTGAAGAGCCTAAGGGGATGATTACAAAAGGGATTACTCCTGTGTCAGCCATCCCTGCTTCAGTGGTTGCTCCCTGGAGCTTTTCTTCACCTCATGAGTGGAGGCTATTATTTCAGAGGCTGCTAAATGACAATACAGTATCAGCTGGAAGGACCTGGGCCACCTGGCAAACATTCTCTCAGGGGCAAGAGAATATCCATTGTTTTGGTTTTTTTTTGTCTCATACAGAAGTTTCCATATGAATAATATGTATCACTATCCCCCTTTGAAGCTGGTCAAACTGTCCTTTAGGATGTTTCTGTGAGGATGGATGACAGAAGAACTTCATCTTTTGGAGATTAGTAAATGGCAGAGGGCAGTGAGTGCTGCAAAGCAGAAGCTAAACTAGCCACCTTAGTAACCCCAAGACTGAATTTAGGTGAAAAAAATCAGGAAGGGTCTGGTTTGGCAAAGGAAAGCTAATGGCTAAGAAGATGAGCATGAATGGAGATCACTTGTCTTCAGTAGCAAATTGCAGTTTGTCTTCTAGGGAAAAGAGTTGTAGGGACTTAATGACCTTCTGGAGGCCTTCAGAAGCACCACCCACCTTCTAGAGAGGCCTTTCTTTCACTGATTTCATAAAGGTGACCATCTCAGACTTTATATCTTTTAGGCAGGTGAAGTAAAATGAGCTGACTCTCCTCCCAGGATCACCACCTTAGACACAACTCCAAGTGAGGCGGTTACACCCAGGCAAACACAACTCTGACTTTGCATCTTTTTCTGGAGCAAAGACCCTATCAAGAGCTGGGTGACATGAATAAAACAGTGAGGGATCCTGCATGTCCTCTCAGCTGTTTCCATTCACTGAGCTCCTGGAGAGCCCCAGTGGAAAATGAAAGCTGCCTTTGCTTCTCTGCAGTGCCCTCCAGGGAGGACAGGAAAGCACCTACCCTTCTTCACAGCACATCACCCCTCAGGCACAAGGCCTGGCTGTCACCCAGGGATGTCATTCACCTTCTTGGTACTTCAGATGCATCTATATTTTTGAATCATCCAGTTCTGTCAAAGTTGGGGGGAGAAATAAGAGAGGCTTAAAATAGCTAAAGCAGAAAATTCCCCAACTGTCAGTTTTATAATTCTTAAATCCATTCCAGGAGAGCTAGCTTTAGCCCTATTTCCTGATAGCTTGAAAAAACTGAGACGATCAATTAAAGTTTTCCCATGCACCCTCTTGGACAGATGGTTGAACCATTTTAATTAAGTGTATGTATTGGACTGACGGAGTTGATGTATCTGACGTGACAGACATTTTCTGTGTTCATTTAGGTTTTTAATCTTTCACTCTCTTTAGTATGCCCAGAATTGTGCTATTTGCACTGTGCTCTCAGAATTATTCAATACACAGTCGATCGCTTGTATTATTAGATTTTTATGGTTTGTTATTGTTGGGTTTGGCCACAGTGAGAAGCTCCTCAGGAACAATTAGCTACCACTCTGACTCCAATAATGAAAGGATCTAACATTTTGAGGTCTCTGTTGGAAGATAAGTGGCCATATTTTTTCAAAGATATTTAGATATCAAGAAGGGAAATTAAGGCATACTGAGATTTTCAAAAGCATCTAGGTACCCAGTACCTCAAATTTCAATGGCACTAAAATGGTGTGGGATTTCTGCAATGCTAGACTTTTAATCCTTGTGCAAGCCTGCATTGCTGCAGTAGTACAAGATGTCTGTTCTCCCAGATTCCTATTTAAAATAAAATTAAATTAGCCTTGCTCAAAGAGGTTTTGAAATGAGGCACATACTTCTATTTTCCTATACCTCTTTATATTCTGTGGCCTTGCACGAGGTGGAAGATATAACATAATGGCGCTGGTGGCCCTCATTGTGAGAACAGGATCCCATGAGTGTAGGATTTCTCTTTACATGACTTCAGTGGTGGGATCTGGGTAAGAGAAAGTTCCTAACTCAGAGATAATTTCACAGTTAGAAGTCTATCCTGAGTGTATCAGTCAATAAGTTTGTTAGAGTATAATATAATAATTTATAATGTATATATGGAAACAGAGAATCACCAGCTTTTTTTCTTTTCTTCTTGTACAGTGGTATTGGTATAAATATTAGATATTGCTACAGTATGTACAAGCCCTCTGACTTTCTTGGGTTTCTTCACATGACTCTCTCAGTCCTGTTTTAATATTTATAAAGATTAATAGGTAGATTCGATATTAATAGAATCTACTCTCTCTAGGTTTCAGTGAATATCAATCAATAGCTGCAAAAGTACCATATACTGGAATATGGTACTGACTACAAATACTCTTCTTATTTCCAGTGTCTTTACTGGCTGACATGAATAATTGTTTTCACCTAAGATAAACTCATAAGCCCTTACACATTTCATAGCAGAAAAAGCAATGTCTCCTGCTAGTAAGAAAACCATTCTAGAAAAGTACTTCTACAGAGACCTGGCTGACTTGCTCATTATAGAAAAAAAAAGCAGTGTCTTTATCCTCAAGACTTTCCAGTATTCCATGGCCAGGATCTATCAGTTCTAGGAAGTAAGATTTCTTGAATGGTCTTTGAGGAAAAGCAAGAGGAAATAGTAAAAAGCATGAATGTGGTCGTGTGCCTGATGGTTTTGGGAGATAAAATATTTGTGACATAGCAAACAAGTAGAAAGGGAAGAGTAGGGGAAAAAAAATCAGGTTGTTCTATTCAAGTAACACAAGAAAACCTGAGGTTTAAAAATAAGTGTAGTCCTTCCTGGATAGGCAGAGTGAGAGAGAGCCCTAGGTACATCCAGCTTTTAATAACATGTATGTATAATCCAACCAGTGCATGTACAAACCCTGCACTCCTTCAAACTTCAAATACCTGCAGGCATAGATAAATACTTGGATAAGCACATACCTCTTTGCTTGCTTACATGGGAGATTTTGTTCATGCAATAATGGCTGAGTACTTTTTTTGCAAAACCCCATGCTGCATATGGGAGTGTTCTGGGAAATTCAAAATAGCCGCACGTCAAAAGTCCCAATAACGTACACAATCTGAGGGCTTTTGGAAAGTGGGATAATGAACTTATCAAATCACTAACAATTGTTTTTGAGAGGTCAGGTGGCAGGGGAAGGGAAGGAGAAGTGATGGAATCTCTTCTCATATCTTTTGCAGAGCATATCTTTGCTCTGCAAAAAATGGTAAAAATTGTGATCATGGAAAGCGCTGATTGAAAAGCAGAGAACTGAGCAAGCTGCAGCCCTTTCCTAGCAACAAATCAGGAGTGTTAATATTCCACACAGTATTGCGCTAGGTGTGATATCCTGTACTGCTAGATACACACAGAAAGGTTTGGTAAACAGTTTCACTCCAGAATCGACAACAATGCATTTGATTTTCTAAGAGCATCTGATCTGATCTAAGAATATCAAAAGGAGCCAGTAGCTCAGATTGACATTATTACACAAGCAGTCACATTTTGATATTTAACCTTGTACATTCCTTAAGCTTCAGTTGAATTTCTTGGCATTGTCAAAAAAAAAAAAAAAAAAAAAAAAAAAAAAAAAAAGAAAAAACAAGCCATGCTTCTGATGAAAGCAGCTGTCATTCAGCACTAGGACTTGCCCTTCGAACAGCTGTACTTGATCTCAAAACTCTCACCTGCACAGCATTGTAGGCTGAATCAACTCAGCTCTTTGTCTCACTACCTCAGATAAGCCTGTCATCAAAGTGAAGAGATAAAAAAGAGACAATCATAACTCTAATGTCATATTTGACAGAGGAAGCTGTTAGTCAAGTAGCTTTAAACTGTTTCTCCTCTACACGTATCGAGTGACGTCCTGGCACAGCGACAAGAACTTATCACGGTACTTTTTAATATGAGAAAGAAGGAAAGAAAAAAAAAATACCAGAGCAGATGTGTCATCATAGACACACCTTTTAGTGGACCTTCAAAGTGAGAACTGGAGAGGCTCATTTGTGAGACAAGTGTCACAACAACTCCATCTTCCTAGAGGTGCCTGCACAGGCCACTGCAGACAGCACATAGCAGATATTAGAGGTAACTACGCTGACAAGGAATTGGCCAAGAGGATGTGCCAAGAGAACAGGTTTCCTAGGGCCAGATCCTGAATTTGCTACTCAGGCAAAATGCTAAGTAGTGTAGGAACTGGTCCAAAGGCAGGCTCCTAATAAGAAACTGAAAATAGCTTGCTCATCATAGCTGGCATTCCAGGAAAGGTGAGGAGGAGAGCGAGCCCCAAATGTAAAGACTGGGCTGTCGCAAATTTAGGCTGTTGGCTACTCACAGGAGAATCGTTAACTGATCCATCATATCAAATAATTATCAAACCCCTATTTCTGTGTCACTGAAGTTCTACTTTTAGTAGTGCAGCAGCTTCAATAGTAGCATTAGCATTTATTCACTGCATTAAACCCAGGGATCTCAAAAAGCTTTAGAAATTATATCCATAACATTCTGGTCAGATGGAACTTCTGCGTACAGAAAAATGCTTATGCTGGAAAAGCATAAGCACAGCCTTGGGCCTATGGGGCCCTATGTTGATATTAAAAGGAGATGAGTTGGACCAAATTCAAGAGATCCATAGTAATTTTACACACCTAAGCTGCCTTGTAACTTGTTTACCTGCCTGAAGCTCCCACAGTGATCTTACACAAAACCTTCAGCATCCAGGAGTTTGCCTTGACTGGGAGTTTTTGTTTTTAACAGCAAGGGTCTCTTCTATAGGTTTCATCTGCATCAAGGTCAAGGAGAAGAATAAAAGTCACTGACTCCTGACCCTTTAAGTTTTAACTTTAAAAGTGCCTAAAATATACATGCAGGCAGCTTTAGCTGCTAGTTACATGTGCCTGTAACAGTATTGTACAGATAACTCCAGTACCACATCTCACCCTAGTGTTGGATCAATGTCCCATAAATTTGGTCTCTAAAATTTTTGTGTCTCATATAATCCATGGCTCTCAGCTGCACCTAAAGTTAGTGGAAAGAGTCAGAAATCTCCATGTAATGACCAACAGTTCCTTTTGCAGGGATGATGCCTTGCCCTCTGCCAGGGCTGAGCTCCTCTTTGGGATGTGGGATGGCTCACTTAGGTAAGACATGAGCCATTTTGGTGGCTGTTGTTAGATGTGATGTGTCCCATCCATATTGCCAGATATTTAAGTGTCTCGAGGTCCTTTCAGTGAATTTTTAAAAAAAATTTACAAACCTCACACATCGTAATGGTGCATAAGATACCATGTTATAATGTCCCCATAAAATTTAATTCAGCACCTGGGAATAACAAAAGACTGGAAAAGAAGAAGTATTATTCCACCACCAGAGTATTTTCAATTTGAAAACCATATAGTACAGCATTGCAGAAATTTGAGCACAGCTCCTCTAAGAAATACTCTCTGAAGCACCATCACCTGTCATTGTGATGGGGTCCCAGTGTTGCATTTTAGACTCAAACTCTTATGGCCAAGCCAGGGTGGTAGTTCAATGACACAGTTTTGCATGAGGCTGTAATGGAAGCACTACACAAGCAGAAAAAATTAATACTGAGGTTCATGCTGATTTTTCTCAATCACCTATTAATAGAATGCAGTGAACTTTTCTAGGCACTGCCAGCCCCAGCAGTAGCTGCCCTTGGTGCCATCAAGGAACAGAACCTTTTCATTCCCCAGAATTCTGCCAGCACGCTGTGTCCCAGATGGAGCAGGAGGTCTGGCTGGCTCATTCTCTGCACTGCCCCATTCCTGCAGGGCAAGGGGAGAACCACTTTGGCTGATCCAAAGGGAAGGGAAGAGCTCCTCTTTCTGCAGGTGTTGGATCCAGATGTCCTCTTGGCCAGCAGTCAGGCACATGGGGAACTGGACAGATCTGAGAACAAGGAGGGGCAAATGAGTGCCAGGTGCCAGGTACATCCTGCACCAGCCATCACTTCTAATGAACCCTCAGCATGCTGGGAACTGAGTCTCGGATAATTTTTACATCTGACCTGTGAAATGCAGGTCACTCAGCAAGGATGAAACACAATACTTCCTAAGATAAAGACAGAAGAAAGGTTATTTCTACTGTGTCATAGCAGCTAAGCCACAGGAAGCTGTTGAATCACTCTGACAGCTTTCCTGAATTAAAATAGTTTTAGTTTCATGCATGTAGTGAATTTTTACCTTACACTTGTGAATTTGAGCCGCAATTATCTTATCTGCAGGGTGATTAAACAGCCTATTCTCTTCCCCCTTTTCTGCTCCTTAGCTGGAGCTTTGCTATCCTACAAGGGTTCTAGATGCCCAGGAGCATCCTGTCTTTTTCTGATGCTGGTGGCTTTGCATGCATGTGATGAACAGAAGCACGTGTGGGAGAGTTTGCTATTTGGGCTGGGGCACACCCAGGTGTTGAGTTGTTTTTTTTACAGAGTCAAAAACTTGCTGTTTTATGCCATACATTATGTTCTTCTGTGGATTTACTCCCTCTGCATTTATACCAATTTAACTTCATGGTGCTATTTTTGAAATCACACTAGATCAAATTCTCCACTCAGTTTCTCTTGCATAATCACTGTGGGGCAGTGTGCGTATAAATGAGGGCACAGTTTAGCACACTGTGCATAAATTAATGTGAACTTAAATATTAAGCACAGGTGACTTGCAGTTTCCCTCTCATATAGGCAGACTCTGCTCTGAAATGCCAGTGAAATAATTACTTTTAGGGTGGTGCAGAACTCAGCAGTTTTCCCACCTGCTGGTGCAAGAAAGGGACTTTTTATGCCATCTTTACTGTTGCCATCTATGGCCAGCATAGCAAAAGACAGTGATGATGTAGACAAAGGGTTTACCCACCTGCTAAAAGGAAGACCATTCCTGTGGATATAAGAAAATTGATATAATGAGTGGGTCTCACAGATATTTTTCAGCCTTTCCTTTGTTATACACCTTTATGGTGGGTTGTTGGGCTGAAAATAGTAACTCTGGAAAACAAAACCAGAGCTAGATAACCCAGTATGCGTATTCAGACATTCCCAGTGTGATTAATATCTGTGTGTAACCAGTTTGGGCCTTGGGCAGACAGGAGCTACTCACAAGTAGGACCTTTTCCCTCATCCTGCCCTGACCCAATCAATCTTTCCCAAAGCCTTGGACTGCACCAAAGGAGCCATCAGTTCACCCCTGGGCTTTTACTTCCTTTCCCTCAAGTCATTCTCCTGCCAGGCTGTTGCTTTGTCTGTCATGATGCAGCAAAGAGATCCTTTCTAGATCCATTTGTCTTCCTTAAGCTTTGATTCATCAAAACATGTATTATGTAGGGAGTGTTTTATCCTGTATTTCCAAAACATGACAGAAGCATGGCTACTTTCTCATCTGTGCTGTTTAAAAGCTGTGAGTGACTCTGCCAGCTCAGAGATTGCCGTAGCCTGCTTTGTATTATCAGCAAGAACAGGACAGTGTGGCATAGCCTTCCTGCTCCCTGAAATACACTTCTCATCTGATATTTGAACTTTAAACTTCTTAGCCCAGAAATAACACACAAAATCTAACGCATGATTTTCAGCTTGAGGCCTGGGCATATTAACATTGAGAGTACTGACAGCCTTGTGTCTGCTGCTGCTTACAACCAGACAATAGCCAGGAAAGGACCTGTAGCTCTTTGGGCCCCATCAGAAGCTTCCTTAACAGTGCTACATGTCTGAAAGAGCCAGAGTTATTATACCCCATTACCCATGTCTCTGGGTGATACAAACTGTACATGAGCAACACTGTCTTTGTTGTCTGATGTTTGTCTTGACCAGATCCTCCTGCACGTCCAAGACTATATGAATACTGCAAGATCTTAGCACCTGATCACTCAAAACTACCCATACTACTTTGGTATCAAGCAAATTGCTTTACAAGCTAGAGACTCAGGGGGCTGGTGGTGACCCCTCTGTGTGAGCCCACCAAACCCTTGCTATGTGGCATAAAATGCCACCTCCCTGGTCTGAGAGCCATCCAAACCCACTTGCACTACACAAGATGTGATCCAGTGATGAATCAGATCAACATTCCTCCACTCAGATGCATGAGATACACAAGCCAAGTTCTGCCCATGAAAACTTTGAATACTAGCTATTTGGCGGGGAGAGCTAAAGAAGTTAGAACATCAAGAAATCAGAACCACAAATTCAAGCTCTCTGGCATTTGGAACTACTTCACAGAAAGCTACATTCTCACCGCCCACTCTCCAAACACACTCAGGTGCTGGCATTTTCACCCAGACTAATTAACAAATAGTGTGGCAATTAAATCACATGGCCTCACCATTGAGTTCAGAAAACTCGCTTACATTGCCGCAGAGTATAGCAACATAACTCATAAAATTATTTTATAACAACAATTTAAGTGAAGCAAATATCATGAAAATACAACACAAATGTGATAATTATTCTAATTTATGTGATAACAATGTTACGTGTAAACTAAATTGTCTTCCCAAGTCCATCCAACTTTGAACAACTTCCCTACTCCACAGATGTGCCTCGAGTATCAGCAGTGTGTGTAGAGATGCAAAGGGTGGCTTTTCTAAATCTGACTTTGTAAAGCTTCACATGGCAGTCTGTGGGGGGAGCATCATTTTTAGAAGATCGTCCAAGCAGAGATCTAGCTGCCAAAAGGCCTTTCCCATCTCCCCAAAGAGCAAGGAAGAGTGAGGACAAGGTGGTCTTTGCACAATAATATTTTTCCCTTCCTGGCTGGCCCAGCTGTTCCATTAATTTTGGTGCTCCCAGACTTCATGGTCAGCTTCCCTATGTTGTGTTGGATGGTAGGAGCCAGGAGGGATAGATCAAGGCCAACCTGTATTCAAGAGCAGCCCTTGTGTGGTTCACAACCCCAGGACCCTGCATGTAAGGGAGGGTGTCTGCTATATTTGGTCTACCTTCCTGTTCCTCAGATCTTGACTCTTGGACAGCTGCAATGAAGATAAGAAAAGCCTCAGGAAACTAGAAGATGCTCATTTGGAGAAGGCATCTAGGAGGGGGAGGTTAATACACAAACAGATAGAAGGAAAGCAGAAGAGTAAATGAGAAAGGCTTGGGGTAATTTTTTTTTCTTATTTTTAAAGTAGGATTAGTTAGTGGTGAAGAGATATCATTTCTATGAAGGGAAAATGAAAAAGTCCACTAATTACATACTATATGAACATGAGTAAGCCCAGCATTTTCTGAGTCACAACAAGAAGTTATAGAGTGACAGGGAAAACTTTTTAAGTGATGATTCAAAAATAAAAAAAGGCATTTGGAGTCACTGAGCGTGCAGAGTTAGCCCAGGTAACCACATGATCTTATCATTACTACCCTTCATCTGTCTGCCGCCCTCTTCCCACCTAGCGTTTGATACACTCACTTGTTGCATCTTGTCTTGCAAGTGGCATGACTTCAATTGCACTAATTGTGTGCATAAAGTTAAACATGCATGTAAATGTTTGCAAGATTGGAACCTCAGACTATAAACACTAGGAGAGGGCTCATCTCCTCTAATGTAATCATGGAGGACTAGATGCAAGGGGGATTCAGACATAAGAAGAGCTTTTGTGTATTATACAGGAGAAATTACAACATTATTATACTTTACTATTTTTTATTTGATTCCTTTTGTCTTCGGTTGTTTTATGTCACCCTCACTTCCCTTTTGTGCTCCTACTTTTCTTTAAGACACGTGGTGGCAGAAAAGGAACTATAGGCATTTAAACAATTCAATTTGCTTTCAAATGGAAGGGTTAATATTGTGTATTCTCTTATCTGAATATAGTTCTCCCAAGGTAGCTGCTGTGCTAATATTATACCAAATTACGTAGGTGTTGCAGGAGGCTGTAATTTGCACTAGAGGTTTAAAGGTTGTTATTATTTATTACCTGTATTACAACAGTATCTCAGAGTCTGGTGGGGAACCAGGATGCTGCGTTCTGCACAAACACTGATCAGGAGGAAAGTCCCTGACCTAATACCAACCAGGAGCTCCACAGGCAGATCAGAGAGCATCCAGGTGGGGCTCAGGGCAGCGAGCCAGAGTGGATTGGGCTGCCCTTTTCTGGGAGACTGGGGATGTTGGGGTTTGAGTCTGTTCAGGAGAAGTAGCCATCTGCCAAAACAGGCTCAGGTGGCAAACTTCCCAGCAAAGGGGGAAGCAGTGGCAAGGAAGGAAACTTGCTGAAACCAGTTTATAGCAGAATATTCTCAATATCCAAGGGAAGTCTCTCAAAAAACCCAGTCCCTGACCATGAAGATTGCCCTACAGGATTAGTGGCAGCACAAGAATTAAAACAGAGGGAAGGCTGCAGGAGACAACAGGACAAGACTGGTCAACCCCACAGACATGGTGAAGGTCATGATATAAGATGCTGTAAAAGAGACCCCTCTGCCTTAAATTCACAAAATGACTCACTAACCTATAATAACATTACCTAAAAGTCATAGTGAGCTCTTCATCTTCAAAGCACTTTACAAAGATTAACTAATTAATTTCACTGTCAAATCTTTTGGAGATCTAGTAATGGTATTTGGCTCTACCTCAGAGAGCAATTTTTTCCAGGTACTGGCAGGGTAAACATTCATAATGATATAACCAGTGGGAAAAAACGTTTTTAGCACTTGAATGATATTGTAATGAGAGACAAAGGTTAGGAATTGACCCTGGACCAAAGGGCTTTGCTGGGCCACTCACTTGGAAGTTGGGGCTCCCTGTTGTTCCCACACTGGTGCCAAGACAACAACCCATGTGCCTTATGCATACTGTATTTTAGGAAAACCCAACAAAAATACCAGTTATTTTTAGATGTATGCATGGACAAGGGCATTCTCAGATTTCTGCACTGTGTTCTCATGTGTAGCCATGCTGGTGACATGGGCTGTGGGATTGAGTGCACCCTCAGCCATGAAGTTTAACAATGCTGAGGGAACCTGGGCCAGGGAAACCCCAAGCACAAACAGTCTGGGCAGAGAGAATGGATTGGCAGCAGCCCTGAGAAGAAGGACTTGGGGGTGTTCATGGACGGGAAGCTCAACATGACCCAGCAAAGTGAACCCACAGTCCAGAACAAACCCAGCCACATCCTGGGTTGCATGCATCACAAGCAGTGTGATCAGCAGGTTGAGGGAGGAGATTCTGCCCCTCTGCTCCACTTGGGTGGGATCCAACTTGGATCTGGGGACCTCAATATAAGAAAAACATGGACCTGTTGGAGGGAGTCCAGAGACAGCCGTGAAGAGAGCTGGAGAACCTCTCCTATTGAGAACCTCCTTTCCTATTGATGGGAGAGATGGGGTTGTTCATACTGGAGAAGAGAAGGCTGCAGAGACATCTCAGAGCACCTTCTAGTACCCAAAAGGGGCTACAAGTGAGCTGGAGAGTGACTTTTTATAAGGACATGGACTGGTAGGGGAAGGGGAAATGGCTTTAAACAGAATGAGGGTATATTAATTTAGATATTAGAAAGAAATTTTTAGCTCCAAGAGTGGTGAGGCACTGGCACCAGTTGCCCAGAGAAGTTGTGGCTGTCCCATTCTTGGAAGTGTTCAAGGACACATTAGAAGGGGCTTTGAGCAACCAGGTCTAGTGGGAGGTGTCCCTGCAGGCAGGAGGGGTAGAATGAGGTCTTTAAATTCCCTTCCAAGCCAAACCATTTTATGATTTTATGATTTTCCCTCGTGAGGACTCACT
Organism: Certhia americana; assembly: GCA_018697195.1. Taxonomy (NCBI): domain Eukaryota; kingdom Metazoa; phylum Chordata; class Aves; order Passeriformes; family Certhiidae; genus Certhia; species Certhia americana. The sequence goes on along the minus strand of CM031858.1, from coordinate 7,616,003 downwards.
ACTTCTGCCTGTCACTCTTCTTTCCTCCATGGGTCCAGCCTGGACCCTCCGCCAGCTCCACACTCTGCCAACTAGGAATAAAAAACATGGTGAGAGTGCAGCTCCCAACAAAAAAGTTTCACTTTCAGTCTCCTGGCTACCTTGCAAAGAGACAGAGTAACTCCCAAAGGCATCTCTTGTCTCCCCATCCAGATGCTCAGCTAACGTGGGCTCGGCATGCTTTGATTTATGGAGGCAGGGTCTGGCTCGCAGTGTTCTTTCAGAACAGCTATATTGGCTGCAGTATGAAAAATTCACCGCAGCAGCAGCCAAAATTAGGCTGAAAAAGGTCTTCCATGTGGACAATGACAGGAGAGCAATTTTATCACTGTATATTATGTTGCCCAAAGAGGTTGTGTATCTACAAAAGTAGAAAATCTCCTGCTGCTACATGGTGCGTCAGTATTGTGAGCACCTGCTGGCACTGCTGTGGGTACAGGCACAGGTATAAAAACTGGTAGCTTTCTGTGTGTGAAACCAGATTTCCAGTGTTTATCACAGACTGAGAGCTGCTGTTCTAAACTAGTCCCTTTGTTTAAAAATAATACTTGACAGAAACTCTCAAGAATTAAAAAATGTTAATACTAGATTATGGTTTCCTCTGTTAGGTATGCTTCAGGCTGCTTCTCTTGGAGTAAACTATTTCTCTTAGACTAAAAATTAACAGTAAATGAAAAAGTTGTTGGTGCAAAGAAAGATATACAGTGGCAGGTCTGGAAAGGAACTGAAAAATTATCTGTCTCATTTCTCTGAAGGGAATCAATAACACAGTATTGCCACAGATAACTTGGAAATACAATCATTGATTTCTGGAAATGGAAATGGGTAAATAGAGATGTCACTGTGTCATGGTCATTACATCTGATATGACCAGGGTTATATTCTGTGTCTGAAAAGGAACTGCACAAGCTCCTTGTAAAAGTTTGACACTTGGGGAAAAAAATTGCCTGAAAGCTAAAGAAATCTCCTCAGACCAAGGGTATGTCAACTCTTCACACTTCACATCTCAGATGTAACAATATAAAAATTTTGCAGGAGTTCAAAATATCTTGTCAAAACACCTTGATCTCTCCTTTCACACCTTAATCTCAGTATTGTTTGTATTATCTATGGCCCAGTACAGACCTAATTTACAACTGTGAATCTCATTCATCAGGTTAACAGAAACAAAATCCAGGGCAGAATTTCACACAGCTGAAGGTGTATATTTCTAAAAGTGCTCATCTTCATTTTCCCAGTTGTTACAGGAGGTAGGGTGTTTTGGGGAAAAATTTTTTGCAAATGCTGTTACACACCACACATTAAGCCTGCTGCTAGCTTTCCTTTAGTCTAACAACAGCACCAAGATGCTATTACCAATCACAAACCCAAAGATTCCCAGTATGAATTCAAGACCCCCAGTGAGCTCAGTGAGAATTTTCAGTGCCAAAAGGGACAATTTGGGTGCAGAATATTTGACAACAGCTGTATGTGTCTCCCTGTGTTGCCTAGGAACAACGAGAAAATGACATCCATTTTGGGACACAGAAGGTAAAACTCTTCAGGGCATTCCCAAACTCTGAAAACCTCTTTGCTGCAATGAATGAGGTTGTGCTGCTGGATGAGGAGCTGTTGACCCTTGCGTGTCCCCTGTTGCCGGTGCTATCTTGGAATGCAGGGAGACTCCAAAATAAGAGTGTAGTGTTTCTTGGTGGCTAAGAGAACAAATCTTTCAGCTTCAGGAATGTGAAGTGCGGTTGGAGAAAGCCATCAAGTAGCGATAGTAACAAAAACACAAATGGCATCTGTTATGGACTGCAGCAAAGAAGATCCAGCTAAAACACACAGGATCATTCTTTCAGTCAAGACAACCAGGACACTGCTGCACATGTCGCTGAAAGCTGAATGGAAGAGCAATGTTAGGGTTATACAGCGAGTTACAGCAGGGCATCTACAAACTAGTCCTTGTTCCAGTCTGCATAATATCTCTGTAGCAATTCATATCTAAAGCACAGCCTCTGCACCCCTAAACTCACCTGCCAGACCCCTCAAAAGAGGAAAACCTAAAGTGGAGGCATCAACTTTTAATTTTCAACAGAGTTAGTTGCCGATATGGGCTAATACCTTTGAGTTTCAGCTCTCTGAGCTCCCCTCCTTCTCCTGCCTTTCTGTATGCATTCTGCAGTTCCCTGCTTCAAAAGGACTTCAGTTTTGCCCTGTTTGATGCCCAGACTGTCAGCCTTGGTGCCACTGCTGAGTATTGTCAGGTAGATGAAAAGCCACAAGCCCTGGGAGACAAGCCATCACTGTCTCTGTGTCCTTGCAGTCCCAGTTCAGCAAGCCACATAAGTACAGACATCACCCCTATGGCCATTCTGTCTGCTTTGCTGGGGTGGTTATTGCACTGTATAGCACAAAAATGCTTATGCTTTTTGCTAACCAGGCCCCAATTCACCAGAAAACCTGTCAACCCCACATTATGGATCAAGGTGGGATAAAAATGGAGTCTACTTATTGACTTTGGTGGCCCTAGGACTTGACACAGTATCCTGCTACTTTAACACCCCCCCACCCCCCCAGAATTTTGTCATGGCATAAAGGTGATGGCTTGCAGTGGATAGCTACAGGTGCACCTTTCTAATCGCTGCAATACAGGGCTACGGTGTGTGAGGAGCTAAAGAACAATGTCACCCCCCCCCCCAGCCTCCTCCTCCCTCTTATTCCCAGCCCTGAGTTCACTGAGATGCTCAGTCCAGCAGAAATTTGGCTCAGGAATTGCCTTATTTCTGCATTCAAGATACTGTTTTACTCACTGTTCCCTTTCTGGAGAAAGCAGAGCAAAGTGCATTAGGGGCTGGATTAAAGAGAGGAGTGAAGATAAATAAATAAAAACTACATTTTTCATAAGACTTTTTTCAGTATGTTTCTTTAAAAATGTGCTGAATAAGTGATTTACCTTCAGTCTTGGAACTGTGAGGTTTAATGAAGCTGACATTTCTTCCTCTCCAATGTTATGTCAGGCTGAAAACCTTTTCGACTTATAATAGATACGTATGGCAATAGATATCTGAATGAAATATCAAACAGACATTAAGTACTGCAGAAATAGCCTGGTAAAAAGATGAAGTCACCCTCTAATGACACTATTATGACATACAGATTAAAAGAAGAACCAGTAAAAGAGAAGGATGATAATGTTATTGTGTTACTCCACTAAGGTATTTTAGCAGTAAAAAGAAGTTCCTCACTTTCTGCATCTATCCACTCATCTGACTGATGTTTTAAGGGAAAAAAATGTGCGGGAGAAAAGAACTGTTCTTGAAGGAGAAAAAGCCCACCAAGCAAACCCTACCTGTATTTGGGGTTGGTATGTAGTATCAGATGAATATTGCATTTCAAGCGTTTGATCCTGTGCCTCTAAAAACTAAAAACATCATAAACCAAAATTAAAAACTTTGCCAGCAGTCTAGTACACATAGTAGGTTCAAACTGAACCCCCTTGAGGAAAGGATAATTACTACCTTGTTGTAAAGCAGATGCATTTTTGGAAGCAGATGCGTGCAAGGTGACCATACTTTGGGAAACCACATTTGAAGTAAATATTTATTTGCATAACAAATAGAATACTTTCTACCAGCCCATTATGCAGCTAAGATTAGCTCAGACCTTTATAGTGACACTACACAGATAATAAACTGAAAGCAAATTTGAGCTGGTGCAGTTTCGCTGGTTCCTCAGCTGTCCAGCCTTGTGTGGGTCGAATGGGTGGAGAGCCATGTGGCTTTGTGCCTGCCAGCAGTAAATCCTCTGAGACACAGGGTCAGAGGGTGATTCCAAAGCACAGGATCAGCAGGATAACTCCTCATCACAGGGGGAGTATCTTGGAAGTTTGCTTGAGAAGGCTGAGGCTTGTCTACTTTGTCTGCTTGTAGATAAGACCATCTTCTGAGGAGAGAAGTGCTCATGGACAAAGCCCACCTCTACTGCAACCTATTTATATCTGCACACAGACAGAAGACAACGTGATTCAGAGATGTTAATCAGTTCCTGGCAGCATTACAGAGCCTCTTTGAGTAAAAAGCAATCCAGTTCTGCAGATGAGGCAGAAGCGCACGGGGCTTCATTGTACCCTTTTACTGTCTAACTTAGGTACAGTGACTGCTCCTATCCAGCATCTGCACAGGGAGCTAAGATCCAGCAGACCTGGACTTTAGGGGTCTGATGTCTCCCTTCTTTATTGAACTGAATTGCCAGAACAGTCGTGGCAACTGAATGAGGTCTCTTGTAGGTGGTCTGAACACAACCCACATTGCCAGGGTGCCTTCATCTACTCCTCCCCAAGCTATGAAACCAAAACACCATCGATTTACAGTAGGCTGCTAAGAAATGTGTAACTGTTTCCCCTTTGCTTGCTTCAACATGGACTTTAAATGTGATTCCTTTCTTAGAAGAATCCACGGACATGGCACTGCAGGGTTGCACGTGAGCTCTGTCCCAAAGAGTGCAGACTGCAGGTTCTCACTCTGTGTGGAAATAGTTATTTTTTTTCCTAGCTGTCCATGCTGCCTGACCAGTCTAGGATGGAAACCAGCAATACATCCAGTCCTAGATGCCTAGGACTTGAAAGGCAAGTTCTGCGCTGTGGCCTTTTACAGCCACGTTTGTGTGAGTGCCCAGGAGTGCAAGGAGGTGACATTTTTTGCAATGAATTTTCAGAACAAAGCATCACTGGTAGACAGCAGTGAGATATGTTCTGTTATGTTCACAAAGCATTTCTCCCTGTACTGCAGGAGCAGCACATTAAGGAAACAGTCAATACATGGCTGCTTTTTTTCCTGCCCTTAACTGCTACCAGAGGCTGTACTGGCTGAGTGAGCTGGGTCTCTGTAGCTTCCCTGGCTCCCTTTGAAGAGGTTTGTCTCTGTGATACAGCAGCACTGCTATATCCACAGAACAGTAAGTATTGCTTCCCTTGATGTAGTCCCTTTATGCCTACTTGCTGCTCCTGGGCTTAACGCATCTCTCTTTGTGTTTGCCTAAATAAAATACAATCATAAAAATGATCGTATAATTGATATGACAGAAATACTGCCATTTAAACTCAAAATGAAAATCTGTTTAGCTAAATACAATTTTATAAAAAGAGAAGAGGGATTATTGAGTATAAAGGAGACTGACCTCAAAACCAAGCAGCAAGGCCTAACTTCACCCACGCAATTGACTCTAGGTCTCCTTTGGGCTTGTTTTTTGCCTCCTGGCCCTGGCATATCATGTTTTTCAGTTGCAAGTGTCTGAAATTATATGAGGGCTGTGCTGCAGCCTGTCAGACAGATGCTGTCATGGTAGGAAAGGGAGGTTGTAGGTATACTGCATGATAATAATGAAGAGATTCATAGTGATGAACTATTATCTGGCACAGCTGTGTCCCAGGACAGCCTTATGGGTCATTTTTCCTCAGCAAGATGCCCAAGCAACCAAAAGGACTGCTGATTGGCACATACACAAACCCTTTCAGGGAACAGGCCAGCAATTTACCTGTGGATGGTCGTGGCCCAGTGCCTGGGCTCACTCCTTGGGGATGTCTGACATATCTTAGATGTCCAGCACAATGTGTGATTAATTACTCTTCGTTGGTTCCTACTTTTCTCCATTGACTAAAAGGAGTATGAAGATTGACTTTTTTAGATTTAGACTCCTTAAATTTCGAATGGCAAAGGAAAGCAGATGAAGAACAGCCCTTTACTGCTTCACTGATACTCAGTAGCAGATGCCAAGAAAGAAACCACAATACATGTGGAATCTGGCATTGCAAATGATCTGTGTCACAGTGGGTGTTGCAGAGAATTACAAGGCAAAGTTGTATGATCCTTATCCTGAGGAGCTTAGCATCTAAGTGAGCAGCATGTATACATATTCCCTGATGCATGTTATGACCATAAATTTGTACATAATGGTCTGAATGAAGTCTTGCTCAAGAAATAATTAAATCAATATATTGAAAATCAAAATATTTTATTTTCCTATAAGAAAGGAATAAAAAGGTAAGCAAAAATTGATCAGGAAATGCTGGTTGTCACAATTGTCACAAGACTTTCAGTGGGCCAAATTTGCCAACAAAGCAATAAAATTTACGTTAGCATCAGCAAAAAAGAGCAGGAATCTGATGCAACCACTTTCTGATGCAGCAGTTTGTGGGGCCCAACTCCCTCTGGAGCCTTGGCCATTGCATCCTCATTTATATGAGTGTGTATTGATTGTACAATGGCACAAAATGGAAAAGTGGTGATTCATACCAGACCTTCATCCGTTTGACAAACTGGAGGGCAGTAGCAGACTGTGGACCATAGATCTCTGGCAGAACTTAAATACTTCTGCTGCTTCCAGGGAAGATTGCTAAGAAGAATGAAACAGTCCTGTGGGCTTACCTTGCTCTTTGAAAGCAGATTGAGAGGAGTCTACTCTTTTATTAGGAGACATAATGAAGCTGACAAGACAAAAGAAAGTCCAAATACCAGTGCAGCAGAAGTTGCTGGTGGTCTGCTGCCCTTGCTCATGACAGAAGGGTAGAAAGAGCCCTCTCCACAGTGGGCAGGCAGGTTATGCCAATTCATTGCTTCTCAATTGCCCCAAACCATAACCCCTGATCACTGCCCCTGGATTTATCTGGATTTTTCCAACCACTGGAGGGCTTAACATTTTTTTGTGGTTTAAATTCCCCTTATTTGGGAGAAGGATGATGAAAAATCAGTTCTTGAGGATAAAGGCTTTAAACTGAAAGCCAGTACGTTTAGATTAGATATTAGGAAGAAATTCTTTCCTGGGAGGGTGGTGAGACACAGGACCAGCTTGCCCAAAGAATTTGTGGATGCCCCGTACCTGGAAGTGTTCAAGGCCAGGTTAGATGGGGCTTGGAGCAACGTGGGATAGTGGAAGGTGTCCCTGCCCATGGCAGGGCATTGGAATGATACAGCCTTTAAAGTCTCTCCCAACCCAAACCATTCTATAATTCTATTATTCTATTAGCTTAAACATTCTCACATCTGGACTGACCTGCACAGAGGACTCCATGATAAGCAGTCTGATTACTCTTTAATCCATTTTTTCACAATTTAATTGTTATGAAATGCCCCAATCACTGAGCATGTGATCAGCAAATAAAGACCAACAGACCTTCAACCACAATAAAAAACATGTTGTTTAAATTATCTAGATAAAAGCAGGGCATTTCATGTAAGAGGCAATGACATCCAGGCTATGTACAAAGGTACACATACAGAAGAAGAAAAAGGTGATGAAACATATTAATAATACAACTCCAACAGAGTTTGACCCTGTCACTAGATCATGCTGTGGTGCTTAAGGCTGCGTGGGATTTACAGCTATTATTTTGGCCACCAGAGGGTTCCCATATTTTTCCGTTTGTGCAACTGAAACAGTGAGAGAGTAAAGAACATAGAAAAGCTGCTTTAAAAAATGTGTGAAAGCAATAAAGATAAAACAAAATACAACCCCAAAGTAATGCAAATAATCTACATGCAGGTCCGATTTTGTTACTGTAAAATTCCATGACTGCATTTTGCAAAACAAAACCAGACATTTCTGCACTGGTTGCAGAAACCTCATTCTTATTTGCACCATTGCCCATGAGATCAGGATTCAAGCAGCTGACGATGAATTCTGTGTATGTAGGACACCTATTAAAGGTTTCATGTGATGTTAGAGTGAGTAGGTTAGTACAAAAGAAACCCCACAAAGTAAATAAGATTTCAAACGTTGTGGTATTGTCAGGGCAAAACCCCAGATTCCAAGTCAAGTTCAATCCTGCAAAGCTAGTAATGGCAGTGCTATTTTCCTAACTTGGCTTCAGTCACTACCATGACTCTCAATTCTCAAATAATAGGTGATTCATCTTAATGTTATTTAGGGAAGGAGTCACAATGGCTTTGATAAGTCAAATGATGGTCAGATATTTTTCTTACAGCTCATTAATTTTCCCAGGAAACAATGGGCCAAATCCTGCTGTCAGTTATGCTACCAAAGTCAGTGTACTAGAGATGCTTTTTAGTCCAGGCTAGATCCAGATCCCTCTCTGACATGTACAGGATGTGCTCTTGTGTTTTCTGATATGCTTCATCGGATCTCTTGGGGCTCTCCTGAAAATGTCAACCAGAAATATACTCACTGCAGCAACCTGATAAAAGCTCTCTGGAGGGTGTGATCAGGGATAGCCCTTGGTCTGAGCAGGCTCCTTGGAAACTTTATCCAAGGTTTCATGGTTTCACCAGAAGATTCAAGCTTTCGTGGGGGGAAAAGGCTCCATGTTACCTGAAACAGGGGTGTTGGAGCTCATAGGGCTGCAGTGCCTTTATCCCTGGAGTACAGACATAAAGTGCTCTCTCTTCCCCTTTTTGGTGAGTTTGATGGCCAGACAAGCAGTCCATGAAATTGTGTTTGTGGATTTCCTTTGGTGTCTTCCTGCAGAAGGAGTTTGAATGGGCTGTGAGGCCCAAAGAGCAACTCTCAAAAGGGACCATTCTTGTCCTCCTGAGATAACTCAGGCATCTTCACTGCTGTGCAGGTTTCTCCTCTGTCAGCATACCCGGAACTCCATCATCTTGTGCAACACAGTCCAAAGGTTCGGCAAAATCAAAATCCCTTTCCTTATTTGAGGTCAGAGCCTGGTGCCTTCAATCACGGCAAACAGAGACTTACTGCACAGTCTGCTGACTTCAAGGAAGCTTCTCATGAAGAAATGTATTTATTCAGCTTGAATGATGGGCACAGGAATCTGGATTTTGCTAATACAGGCATGGCTGCTTCTCAGGTGCTACAGCATTCAGTATTATTCCAAAGTTTCAATTTTTATTCCTAATAAGATGCTGACCTTCTAGACGTTATAATTAGAAGACTTATTGGGAAGCCTAATATAATATTATACCCACTGGGGAGTCAAAAGTGCAAATAGTAAAATTATCAAATCTCAATATTTAATTAATTGAAACAGATTAAATTTCAACCTATTTCTCATTTCTGTCAGCTACTTAGAATTGCATATGAACTTTAGAATTTATGCAGATTTCCTACAGACTTTCTGAGCTGGAATTTCAAACAACTAACATCTATGCTTGTAGACACACTGTGCAGCTTTTTTAAGACCTTCTCAACAAAGAGCTTCCAGGGCTCTGTGTGGGAGGAATTAATTGAATATGACCACTCTAGTCAGGTGCCTAAATGGGATTCAGACACTTGAGAAAACCTGGCCTTTCAAGGCTTCTGGAAGACCATCTTTTAAAGCTCCTCAATCAGGCTGTTCTCAAGGAGCACCTTTGTCCCAAAACACATGTAGAAGACTAGAATGTATAAACACGGATTGTTTCAGTGACGCAGTGAAGAGCAAAAGACAAATAGAAACAGTTTTCACAAGAATTGGGATGACTTCCATTTTTGTGTCACTTCTGACTTTTATCCAGCATTCAGAAGGCCTTTCATGCAGACAAATGTAATCGTGCAAAAATAACTGAAGAGCAGGTGCTTTATCAAATCACAACAGGTTATTTGTCTTTATTCCTAACATGATATCCTTACAGGGACTGCCCTCACTGGCTTACTGCACAGGAGAGATTTGTTGTCAAAAATATATAAATAAATGAAAACAGGCACTCAGTAAATGAGCCACCAGTGAAGGACCAGGAGTTCCTCACTGAGAAATTTATTATTGCTAAACAATCCACATGACTGCAGTTCATCTGTGGGACTGTTGTTCTGCAGTTGCATTTCTCCATGGTAAAGAAAATTTACAGTACTCCATCATATGCCATGGGTCCTTTGATTAAATGTGGATTTACTCTACTTGATAGCCCACAGCAGCTTAAGTACCACAGAGTGTGTTACATAAATGCATGTTCAGGATTATTACACATACCAAAATAGGCATGTACTTGATGGAGGTGGTTATGGTTTACAATTCCCTTTTCCCTTTCCCTCTCTGTGGTAATAACTGTACATGTATTGGCCTTAAACACCTATATGTCTTAAGCACAGGTTAAATTATAAAAGAGATTGCAACATCTTCTTTGTCCATCATCATCTAATAAATCAACAGGTCCATTTCTGTGGATTGATGTAATGGCATTTATGAGCATTGGCAAAGTCATATCCACTTAACTGATGCAATTAAGTAGTGCCATGCTCTTATTATAATAATAATGGATTGACTGATGAGTAATTTATTTCTTTCCAATGTAACTGACAAAAATAGGCTATATTCACAGACAACGCAATGTATTTGGATCATAAAACTGCTGTCTTATCAAATCTACCATTAGCTTAGATTTATCCTCACCAGAGAGTGGTGAAAAACGCTTTAAACTATGGACCAAGCTTAATGAGGTATCCTGGCCCTGATGTGTAAAGTCCCGCAGAGAAGGTGAATATTTTACTAGCTATTTCTCATAAGAGAAGTGCTGCTAAACACCGTCATAAAGAGCTAAGTCTCAGAGCTGCCAGCTGAACTCTCTGGTCTAAAGAAGGAGATGGCTGTATTTGGTTTAATTTTAATTGAGTTTCCAGGAAAAATATTTCCTTATTGCCACTTGTTACTCCATACACTCTCCCTGACACTCCTTCCCTATCAATATTGCCTGGAGACCTGGCAATAAGTGAGATCAATGCTTTTATCACCCTCAACGTGACATTTTGGAGTGTCTTGTTATTTCCTGTGTTTATGACTATGATTTCATTGAATTATAGAAGGGTTTGGGTTGGAAGGTGCTCTCTCAACTTCTCTGGGTTACACAAATAGTCCCTATGCAGATTATTTGCATTACTTTGGGGTTGCATTTTTTTTTGTTTTTAATCTTGATTGCTTTCACACAGCCCCAATTCTAATAGCCCTCTCTCTTCATAGCTTCAGTTTTGTGATCATGGCTCTCCTTTGGATTCACTCCAAAAGGTGTCCTTATTTTGGGGTCCCCAGAGCTCGATGCAGCATTGCAGATGGGGTCTCACAAGGGCAGGGCAGAGAGGCACAATCCCCTGCCTCAACCTGCTGGTCACACTGCTGGCCATGCAGCCCAGGACACCCTTGGCTTTCTGGGAAACAAGCACAAACTGCTGGCTTGTGTTCTGATTCTCATCCACCAGCACCCCCAGGTTCTTCTCCCCAGGGCTGCTCTCAATCCATTCTCTGATCCATTCTCTGCCAAGCCTTTGTGTCTGGGATCACCCCAACTCAGTGCAGGACCTTGTAACTGGCCTTGTTGAACTTCAGGAGGTTCACCCAATCACACCTCTCCAGCCTATCCAGGTCCCTCTGGATGCCATCCCTTTCCTCCAGGGTGTTGACTGCATTAATCAGCTTGGTGTCATTGTCAAACTTGCTGATGATGCATCAGTCCCACTGCCCATATCTTTGAAAAAATATTAAGTAAACCCAACCTCAATCCCAACCCCTGAGGACCAGCACTCTTCCCTGGCTTTCACTCTTTGAGTGCAAGCATCCAGCCATTCCTCAACCACCGGGTGCTCTACCCATCAAATCCACATCTCTCCAGTTTAGAGACAAGGATTTTGTGTGGGACAGTGTAAAAGCTTTGCACAAGTTCAGTTAGATGACACCTGTTGCTCTTCCCTTATCCACCATTGCTGTAAGCCTGGCATAGAAAGCCATCAAATTTGTCATGCACAACTTACATGTGGGCATCAAAGGTCAAATTATCTGCTGGCTGGGGATGAACATGGTTGTGCCAACTGCAGCAGAGATGCTCCAGTTTACAGGCTGCAGGAGGTCAGTAGGTGGGCAAGGGCAAACACTTCTTCCAGACACCACAGAATTTCTGCACTGCAGCCTGTTTTTGCTCATTACCCTTACCTCTATTATTTGCTTTGGGTATAAAAGCTCATAATTCTCAAGTGCATATTACAGCCATTTCAATCATCACTCTCTTTAAATTGTGGCAGAAACAACTCTGTCTTTCACTGTGTACAAGCCAAATGTGCCCAATTCCAATTTCACAGTATTTTATGGTTCAAGAACAAAATTATCCACCAAATTATCTCATTTGACCTCCTGTATAAGACTCAGAGAACAGAAAACAGAGTCAGAGACTCCTGCATTGACAGGAAACTAATTGGGATGATCCCCACACTTCTTGGGGAACAATGGAAAAAGAATGATCCTGACTTTTACAGTTTGACCTCATGTAAAAGACCTACCCAATTTCAAAATCTGGAAATCAGCATGACCATGAACCAGGAATGCTGGTTCAACACTCAGGTAAGGATGATTGTACATGTCACCTGGGAACACTATGCTGTCCCATCTGGGGTCTGTCTTTATTTGTGGGGTATATTTACCTTCCACATGTGTTTATGTGGGGGGTTTTGTGTGTGCACACAATTGTTTACCAAAAAAAATTCCTTCCTTGGTCCCTGAAGCCTGAGGTCCACTGTTTTTTATTATTTGGAACAGTTTCATTTGTCCAAAATAATACTAGGGCCAATCCAGAGCTTGTCTTCTGCATGGATCATAAATGGAAAACATGGGATTACATAAACTCAAGGCCAGCAGAGATCAACACAAACACCCCCTTACTTCTGACCACGCTGTCTGTGACACTCTGATGAGGAGGGGAGCAGCTCTGCTGACTGGGTAAGAGGCCTTCACTACTAAAAAAAGAGGTGAGACATCTATTTTTTCTCATCAAATGGTGACAAATATCATAAGCTTCCCAAGCACTAACAGACTCATCCTAAATGCTACACCAGGAAGCTAAAAAGATCTTTCAAATGCAGCACATGAACACTAACATAAAAGTAGAAGATGTGGTTAATGGTATTGGCTGGCCTAAGAGGGAGAGAGAGATCTACAGAGGTTTATTTACTGCTCTAAGTGTTAACAAAGTTTGAAATCAAGGTGGTTTATGATTAGATACAACAAATAGGTTAATTTTTCCTCACTGGATCCAACTATCTAATGCAAGGTTAACTCATTGACCTCACCCCAAAGGCATTATGCATTTAATTTTCAAGGCACAACTGCATGTTACATGATGGCAAATAAGATCATCAATTCTGTCTTTTATTTCTGGACCAAAACCTTTAAAGGAAGAGAAACATCTGATCTCTGAGAAGGTGTGATCTATGCCTGCACTCATGCACTCATATATTATTTATCTTGATCTACAAGTGAAGTCTTACAAAGGAGAACCCATAGAGGAAAATAATAGCCATTTGTGCTACCTTTCATCAGAAATGTTTATATAAAGTCCTCTCTCTCTGACCACAGAGCAGACATCTCATTCCTGAAACTACACCTCCTCTCAGGAAGAAGCACTAATCATTCTCACCACTACAGAATGTCTGGTTCTTCTTGTGACCTAAACTTGCTGCTTCAAACTCCAAACTCTCTTCAAACTCTCCTTCCTCCTCACAGGTGATGTAGTCATTATCCCTGTCCAGCTACTGGTGTTAGATCTTGAAGCATAAGCCTCCTAATCCCTGCTCTGAATGGATCCACACAAACAGAACATAGATCCTTGTTGTTGAATAGCTGTTAAAAAACTGGTTAGAGGTCTTTGATAAAGCTCTTTGGCACAGGAGAAAAACAAAGATGAAATAACATCTCAGTGACAAAGGTTGAGTGCTGAATCATGAGAAATTCCTATGTAATGAAAAACCCAAGCCTGCCTCTTCCAGGGGTAGTACCAAGATGCTGGCCTCTGAAAATTCAGCAGGATGGATTCACTGTACTGGTGACAAACATTAAACAGGAAAACAATAAGAAAATTGAAAATAGAGATGCTGATGGACAGGCATATGATGCAATGAAGAAGAGGTTTCAGCTTCTGGCTAATTTGTGGGACAATATATTTCACTGCTCTGCCTGAAAGCTGAAGAGCTGTTGTGACACCACAGTCACCATACAGTTAAGGTCTGGAATGTGATGTTCTGGTGAGTTAAGAGAAACTTTTTGATTACCCATGCTTTGCACCTGGAATTTAAACAAGGGACTGGATATAAAATAGTGCTGGATGTGCTTTGGAGATAAGGACTCACTCACCATGCCAATAGGGTTCTTTTTGTTGATGTTGTTACTTTATTTCTCTTTGTGGCATTTATTCCAATTCAATTAAAATAATAGAAGTTAATTTTAAAGACGTATCTATCTTACTGAAACTTGAGAGACATAAAGATTGGCAAAGAGTTTCAGATTCTCTGAAAAAAATAATGATCACTTTGCAGTAATGAAGCAGTTTCATACTACGTGGTCAAAGGGAAGGCAAAAAATGGCCATGCCTGAAGAAGAAAAGGACAGTTTGATTTGGGTGGGAAAAATAGAGGATGAGATGCAAAAATGTAACAGAACAATTTTCATGATTTGCATCAAAGGAGAATCATGTTTGTAGCCTGGGAAGATGGGCAGCATGAAAAACTAATGTTTTTCACAGCTGGATAGGCACCATGGGGAAGAAAAGCAGACATCCATGATTTTCTGTCTACTTCTAAAATTCTGCCCCTAGTTTTTCAGCTTAGTCAATGTCTCCAAGAGGACCTCAGGGATGAAAAATCAAGACAGCTGTTGCCAAGAACTGTGTGCAGAAACAGACCAGGCCTGAAGGATCAAGAGATCCTGAGCCTGCCAGAAGGTGTGTGCTGCTGTGAGATGCCACATACCTGCCTGTGGCCTCTGGAAATGACAGCAAGCCAGGCAAGCATGAGTACATGGTGGCACACAGAAGAAGGCAAGGAATTTTTAACCTCATATTTGGGAGTGAAAGAGCTCTTTTGAGATACAACATGCAGATTTTGTTGATTGTATGCATAACTGGAGTGTGTTGACACAAGAATCATAGGATCGTCCTCCTGGACTGTGGCTATGCTGCCTATTCCCTGTACTCATGGAGCCCAGCACAGATAATCAAGGTCTATCTGAGGATTTTAGGCAAGCCTAGAATTGCTCTAGACTAGAGGTGAAGTATGGCCTTTGAGTGACTTGGAACAAGATGCTGGAGGCTCAGGAAAAAGTGAAACACCAAAGTCCCCTCCACAATCTGCATCACTGCAGCTGACAATCTGCCATGTCTTTTAGAGGCTGTCCAGAAGAGGTGTGCACAGCAGGACCCAGTCCCACAGGCCACTTCAATGCAGCCTGTCACTGCCAGTCCTCACTCCCAGTATGCAAGAGAAACACAGGAAGCCATTTCCACTTACATATAAAGAGAAGTAACTGTTACACACCCCAAAAAAAGCTAATTTTTGGGCCCATGTTGTCTCTGCAGTACTCCCTTCCTTAGTTCTCTGAAGAAGTCTCCTCCTCTCCTGACCCACTTGAATATTCTCCTGTACCACCCCAAAGTCTGTGAGGAGCAGACACAGTTACTGCTGCCTGGCATGCTTTTTCGGGGGTTCCTTTCAACTCTAGTATATCACTTCATTATGAATACGCAGTGTGTCTAGCAACAATCCCTTTTCATGCCCACTGTGTTTTCAGGGAAGTTATTTTGAATATCCAGACAGTAAACAGCCTGGACCTGAAAACAGATTCTGTAAAAGGCCACCATCTATTGGGAGATGAAGGAGAGCTCATAGCATTGATTATAAAATCCATTTTGTTTCAAAAGTGAGAACTAAACAGGCTTGGCTGTACCAGCAAACCAGAAATTCTAAGACAGCATGCAATAGGAGTATAGTAAAAAGGAAAAAGAATAGCCCCAAGGCATAGTGTGCAGCAAGAATACCTAGAACGTGGAACAAGAGAATGGCTTTGCATGTGGCCAAGTTAGTCCCACTATGGTTGTTCTCATATTGCACTTAGATCCCTAATGTTTCCTCCAAGTGCCTGTTTAGGGAAAGTGAACACTTGTGGGTAAAGAAATTTGTGTGTGAACCAGTATCTAGACAAAAGGAGGGAAGGAGAGTAGAAAAATATGGTCACGTTTTACCATGGTGGGGGTTACCCATGGAGTTTCACAGAGAGCCATCCTGGAACCTCTGCTCTTCAAAATGTTCATAAACAAGTT
This sequence comes from Certhia americana, assembly GCA_018697195.1. Taxonomy (NCBI): domain Eukaryota; kingdom Metazoa; phylum Chordata; class Aves; order Passeriformes; family Certhiidae; genus Certhia; species Certhia americana. Next base: position 7,599,966 of record CM031858.1, on the reverse strand, counting down.
GGAAAAGGAGCTGAGAAGTAACATGACAAAAAAAAAAAACCAAAAACCAAAACTAACCATCAACATTAAAAGCAAAAATAGTTATGACATATGGCTGAAGGTTTTCATGTTAATTAGTGACCAGCTGATAAAAACAGTCAAATGAAATTTGATAAATGTAGGATAGTAGATATAAAAAGAAACCATTCTAAACGTAAGAAAAGGATAGAGTGTTCTAAATTAGTTATTACTATTCAAGAAAGGGGGTATCAAGGAAGAGTATCATGTAAAAATACCAAGATGAAGATTTAAAACAAATTTTTTTTTCCCCCAATGCTGCATAATTAAACTGCAGAACTCAATGCCACAGGATGTTGTAGGGGCCAAAAGTATAAATGGGCTCAAAAAGCAATTAGACAAATTCCTGGCTGAAAAATTCATCGAGCGTTACAAAACGCAAAGATGCAGATACAATCTCTGGATCACGGTGCCCCTAAGGCACAGACTGCTGGGAGGGTGTGCCAGAATAAAGTATCCCTCTGCAGTTGCTCTGCTTTTACACTGTTCCCCGAAATACCTGCTACAGGCCATTGTCAGCAGCGCTGGGCTGAGGAGGGATTTCTGCAGCCGCTGCTACGGGAATAGGCAGTTAGTCATAAAGTTAAGGGAAAGAAAATAGGAGCTGAATCCAGCAGCATTTGTGATTGCTGAAAAAAAAAAGAGTCAGAAAGGATTTGTCAGTCATAAGGTAAAAAGATATTGAAATAGAAGAAGTATCAGTTTTAGCATGGACTGATCAATGTAAAGTAGAGGGTATCAGTCTTGTACTGTCAAGTGGAAAGGAGGCTACACACTCACTGGCTCATGAGGCTTCTGGGGCCATAAACCACATTAAGAAATGAAATCCGCACAGAAATACTTTCTAAGACATCATTTAGTTAAAGACATAAACCCAATCTGTGGAGCTGTTTATGTCATTGATGTATTTCTAGCAGCTTACCTCGTTTTTCACTAGAATCCAAGAAAAGCCATTTGTATTTAAGTGATAGTAGAAGCGGTAAATTTTTTCATCTGGGAGTTTAATAAATGGTTTGCCCTAGTTTGTCAGAGTTTGCTGTAATTTTACGTGACTGGCCAAATAGATTTGCTGGAAATGATCAGATAGCAGGAGGTTGGCACAGCAGAGGAATTCCAACAGAAGCACAGAGTTAATGAATCTCCACCCGTGTCCAGACACGTGGATGGGGAGAAGGCCAGGCAGGAGCACCCAGCTGGGATCCTCTGAGCCAAGTACATCAGCTCTGATCCCCTTCCCACTGGTGACTGCATCCATGGGGGACTGGCTGAGACTGAGGAGAAACTGTCTGTGTCCAGCCTCTCTGAGTTCTTGAGAGGTTAAAAGACATATCCTAAAGCAAATTATTATGATACAAAAAAAAGTCATTTGTGGATAAGCTACACAAATGTCCTACAGTTAGAAAACAACTCCGGGAATGAATCCACCAAGGCACTGCAGCAGACTCCACCCATTTTGGAGGAGCTCAGGTCCTGCTAAAAGCTCAAGTGCATCTTCAGAGGTGCAGGGACCATGGTGGTGGGTTGAGATGTCCTGGACTTTGCAAAGACACCACCTCCTGTTCTGGGTCTGGACGAGATGCACATCAGCCCTCCATGGGCCATGGCTTGGCGTGGTGTGAGCTTTCTTCTCCCTGTTACAGTCAATCCAAACTGAAAGCAGTTGCTCAGTTCCTGGGTTTTAAAGCACCTTGCTAACTGCTTTAGCAAGCAGGTAACTCCTTTTTAAGTTCACAAGTCTATTATTCCCCTGAAGTTACCTACCTAGAAAGTCTTCCAAAACTTAATGGATTTGAAGGGGAAAATATAGCCCCTGAAGTGCAGACGATTTCTGGTTATCCTGATTGTCTGTGCTCTGCAAATCAATGCACTTGAATCTGGTCAAATCTACAGCCAGACAGGCTGGAAAAAAAAAAAAATCCAGCAGGTGTCTGAACATCTTTCATACATCTTAATAGGGACATTATGCCTAAACCCCTTTGTGACCATTTAAGTGATAAGACCATTAGAATCGTTGAGTGGCAAAACCAGCTCTCATAAAGAAAATGCTTCTTAAGTATCTAGTGGATACAGTGTCAATCTTAAATACAAGCATTCTTCCACAAAAATTCACAGAAATCAGGAAAAATGTATTGCTGGACCCAGTTTGCTAGTTGGCCATAATTTATTGTTTTTTCCTAGTGAGTTTTGGTCAAATGCAAAAAATTCTACAAGGACAAGAATCTTATGTTTACAGAAAAAAAACAGAGTATAATAGATTTTTTCCTTTTTCCTCCTGCATATTTGTATTTCTCCTGCACACACTCTATGACTTTCAGCTACAGGCTATGACTGATCCCTTGACAACTCTAGTCTCTGCGATAAATTGTTCAAAGTCAGACCTGGGGCTGTGTCAGTTCCTAGAACGTCAGGGTTTTATATCTTCTCTAGCTTCATTTTAAATTTAAATGATGACAAATGCAATCTGACCCCAGATGGAACACAACTTTTTTTTTGTACCAGATTGGTGTTTTTGCTAATACAACTTTGGTAAGGATCTCAAACCCCAAACAGTCTCGAACAATCTCAAATCTCAAAAAATCATTTATGTTGAATCCCTACATGCTTCCTAAGAGGAAGATGAGCCATGAGCCACCATGGAAATGATGTACAATGCTAACAAGAGGCAGGCATTACCTCGCAGGGGAGCAGTGCCATAGTCTTCTGGGCCCATCTTTTCCCGCTTTTGTCCCCAGTTCTTTCTGAGCTGGTTTTGCTGGTTTTAGCAAATGCTTTTTATGTTTATATTGTATTGACAGGGGGATTTAAATTGGGGGTTTATTGTTTTGTATTATTAGCTTATCTAGTTTTTGCATGTTGAAAACAATGTATGTTTTCAATACTCTTCCTTGAATTTCAGTGTGACAGGACTCAGACCCAAAAAGTCCCATACCCTTTTTTTTTTTTATGAAAAGGTCTGTAAAGTACTTTATAGGAGGCTGGGCCTACACTTCTGTTGTTTGTAAGAGGCTGGAGAGAACAATTCTCACAGAGAGTAGAGAACAAACCTGACCATGCAGTTGTCTGGCAAAAAGACTCCTCTGATTTTGTGGGTGAAGGGAAATTTCTTGTGGCTTGTGCTCCACAGTGACATGGCTGATGGTCTGAACTGGCAAAGCACATCTATCAAATACTGTTTGAATTCACAGACCTTTTTCTCTGGTCTTTAAATCTCATCTGTCAGTAATCCCTTTCCTGTTTTCAACCAAAGGAAAGCCTTGTGCCAGAACAAAGGGGAAAGAGATGCCACATATTAGTAGCCAAGATAAGGTACCAGTATTTAAACAACATCAAATGCTCAGTCCAGACAAAGAGGGATATCTCTGATGGGTCCAGTGCAAATACACACCCTCACATCTACTGTGGTCATCTACAGAGCCATTTTGGTTGGATTTTTTTCCCTCTTTGACCCCTCATCACCTCTTCATTCAGCCTCCCCCAAGCAGAGCATGATGTCTGACTCAAGCTTTTGAACTCTCTGCATGCAAGTAGGTTTCAAAGTAAGCAAACAAGCTCATACATCCCTTGCCTGTGTAGGTGTGTTCACATATTTTTATTTATTAAAAACAAAATAAAAACATAATCTGATACAATTAAAGATGTGTTTCAGAGAGTGGTCTGTGCAGAGAAATGCTTGCACCTGGTATCATAATTTATAATGTTTAAGAAACAAGTTGGCATTAAAAAAAATGAAATGACAACAGAGATAATAGGATCCAAAAGTCTCTCCCAAATTACTGAACAATAGAGAAATGGATAAGTTTGCTCATGCTATTTTTCTAATATTTTGGAGTAGTAGTTGCCTGCTCAAGCCTTTGATCTCATAACTTTGCCAGCTGACAATAGATATATTAGTGTTACAGACAATACAGCAAGTATGAAAATCTGTGCATTTTCTAGGGAGGCACTGAGATGTGAAGTGATAGGAGATTAAAGTGTAGGTGAAGGGCAAATTTTGCTCTCAGCTGTCATGCAGCCTTCTGAATGCGGCCTGCTGTAGGAGGATCAGCTAAAATTGTTAATTCAGCAAATAGAGAAGAAAGCAGTGATCGTCCAGTGTGGTTTTGTTGTGTTTTTTTTTTTTTTTTTAATAATTACCTGAGCTGATGGGACACTTATTTGTTAATCATGATATATAGTTCATAATTCCAAAGGAAAAGGCAACTGTGTAATAAAGAAATTGAAAAACTATCATGTCCAGGAAGAAAAAGATGGAAAATGGGACTCCCATTTTATATCTGCTCTTCCGGATTGAGTGAAATAAAAGCTCCTCAGGTCTGTAAGGCACCTTCTCAGAGTCTGGAAAGAAGAGTAAGGCAGAATTCTGGGTCTGGTGAAGTCTTGGGGGTCCTGAGCCCTCCAGACCCCCATGGTACAGGCACAAGAGTGCCCAAAGGGACCATGGGGGTTGAAGGTGGGTGTACAACTACCTCAGCATCCTTCACAGAGATATTAAGAGATGGAGCAAATGGGAGATGGTTGCAGAAGGCCACAGAGAGTACTCCCAAAGCCACCATAATTTTGCAGAGTATTCCCAAAGCCACCATAATTTTGCAGTAAAGGAGAGATGGGAGTCAGCAAGAGTACAGCTGGTAAATCCGACCTTTCCTATTTCATTGGCTGGTATATGAAGTGCAGGCATTGGGCTAAAATAACAGATATTACTGACTCCTTGGCTTGGTCAGGGAAGAAATACATTCTCCTGATGGACCTGCTCAGATTTTTCTGTAGGCAGTATTGTGTACATTGAGGTGAATTAAATGGGCTGAAAGGAATACACCCATACATTTTAACACTAGCATAGGAAAACAAACTTTCCTTTTCCTCACACCAAATGAACACCAATAACACCCAGAGACAATATTTAACGTAGGCAGAGTGAGCTCCAGATACCAAGGCCCTAAGACCCTGGTTTGTCACCCCTGTGGGATTTTGCTGGGGGTCTGAAGTCCAACATAGAACTTGACTCTGGACCAAACCCAAGTCCAGCAGAGCCTGAGTTTGTAGTTTGTTAAGAGATCCAATCCTGCCATATGTTTACCAGCGATGTCATAATTGTCTGTGCATCCTCAGTCTGCTATGGATTTTGCAGCAGCTGTCAATAGCACTCATTCATCACGGGCCCATGAAAATTGAAGCACTCCATCTGCTGCAGGGCCACTATTACCAACACTGATACTTGTGTTAGTAACTTGCTGAAGAAGGGCCTGAACTTGCCTCTAGTGAAAAATCAATGGGAGGGTTTCTGTTGGCAGAAGAGGAGGCAGCCCTAACCCCTTCAGTACTGGAAACCTGAGCAGCCCAATTCCATGGCACCATCCAGACCCACCGTGCCCCTAGATCTCTGGATGGAGGCAAACACAGGCAAAGCTCTGCTGTGATCACACAGCCTTTGCAAACTGGTCCTGCAAGGCTCTCTGGAGCACAAACCCCCACTGAGCAAAAGGGCAGGTACAGTAGAAAAAATAGCTAGGCTGAAGAAACACATGATGTCAGCTCACATGGACAAGAGAGGCAGAATTCAAGTTATGCATTCAGTTTAAAGCCCCTGCCTGCATAAACAGACAGACACGTTTACAGGAAAGTGCTAAAGGAATTAATCTGTTACTCAGCAACACTAATCAAGACTCCTACCCCATGCAGTTCACAAAGTCCTACATCTGTGCATACCTTTGTATTTCTGCTCACAGTCAGCCCCATTCCATCTTCTGTCTGCTGTACAAACAGAAGGAAAAAAACAAGGTCTGCAAAAGAAAACTGGCTATTGTGATAAAGCATTATTTTCTCTCACAAAAATCCAATCTTTTCTATCATTTGCAGTCCTCTTTTCTCCTATTTTTATCTACTTATTTTCTTTCAAGAAAAGAACAAACTTTTGAAAACCAAGGCAAGTTATGACCTTTTTAACAAAGAGGGGAAAACAGAAGTTGTTGTCCTGCTGCTGTGAGTGCAGATGAGATCAAACTAGAACTTTAAATCAGAACACCCTTGAACTTTCTAGGTCAGGTTCACCTCTAAAGTTTGCTGCTAAGGCAAGTCAAAGCCTGTGCTCAGATGGATGTGGATAGCTCCCGCTGAGTTCAGGCTGCGCTCCTTGATTGTCACGGTAATATTTTTGTTGTGTTTGTTTACTCCAGTGAAGGTTCTCAAGGATTTGACTTCATTTTCATTCTTTCCTGTCTGTACCCAGTATAAGAAAGGCCACTTGCTTGAATATATTTAGGTTCTCTGTGTGCACACAATGATGTAATGGTAGGAAAATGAGAACTTCAGTGAGGACAGCTGTCCCTGAAGTGTCACTTCAATGGCAAAAAACAAAGAGTGATGAAGGTTCAAAGAAGATAACACTACAAGGTCTCAAAATACAAAGCAAAACCCGTGATTTCTCTTTTCATCAGAGGAGCAGAGAAAGTGGGGCCCTCTTCTACTGGGCGGTGATTTAGATGTTTTTTGAAATGTTTTGTTGTTTGGTACATTCTGGACCTGACAAGTTTCAACAGATAGATAACGCTTTTTAAATTGGATCAGTGGGAATAGCAGAAAAGGGTAGCACATGTTTGAATTTCCTGCCAGTTAAGTCCTCCAGAGTATTTTACAGTACCACAAGATGGAGGAACTCATATAAGATCTCTGTATTGAGATGAATGGAAAAACTGTAACGGAAGTTTACTTTTTACAGCTGTCTTTGTCTTCTGTGGATATCTCCTAACTTCCTCCAATATACCGTAACGAGTCAAGGCAACTTTGTTTTTTAAGCAAAATGGGCAGGGAGAAAAGAGAGAAGAAAAATCAACAATGAGGAATAGTTCGATGAGTGGCTGAAGTCAAAATAGAGACAACCTTAAGAAAAACATAGACATATTCCACTGGCAAAGAGAATCGTTTCATATCAGAAGGAAGACATAAGATTCTTTTAATAAACTTTGATTTTTAGAAGAGACATAAAGATTCTGACTTAAAAATGATACCTTTCTTTTCAATATTTAATGAGCCTTTATTTTTGTCCATCTACTTTCAGTACATGAAAACAAGCCTCTAACACAGGAACACACTCTCCAGCTGCAGTGTAACAGATGTGCTAACCATTAGTATCTACTACCCATTCCAAGTCATTAAATCTGAAACCCTGCAGGAGGAATCAAAGGTACCATCAGGGGACCTGTGGCAGTTATGGTGTTTCTACATAGCTGATTTCACTAAAGAGCCAGTGCTTTACCTTGAGGCACAGAGGAGAGTACGGAACACAGATCTGGATTAAATGTGGATGAAATGACTATGAAAATGTACAGTTGGAGTCATAAGATCCATTTTCTGATCCCCTCACCCTAGTGAAGGGGAGATAAATGGTGTGTCACTGATGAGGGAAGGTGTAAATAGCATCCAATGGACTTGAAAATAAAGTTAAAACAGAGAAAGCCCTGGGATAAAATGCTGCAGTGTCTGGGGAAAAGGGCAGAGACAGGGTTTGATTCCTGAGAGCCCAGCTCCAGCAGAGAAATGGACGGTTCAAGCTGGACACTTCAGAGAGTGTTACTCACCAGGCAGGGTCTGTGCCCACTCACTGACCCAGGATCTGGGAACCACCTGGTCATTTGCATTCAGAGCCTCATCACAAGATAATCAGCACTGAAATGGGACAGCCCAAAGACTGAATAGAAAGATGGACCTGCCCACGAAGGCATCAAAAGTGCTGACTGGGGAGTTGAGTCTTCAGAAATGCCTCTGGCCCCTGTCCACCAAGAACACAGCCCTGGTGGGCACTGAACCTGACCAGAACAAGACCAAACACCTCAGAAAGCCAAGCATCTTGGTTTGCCTCAACCACATCCAGATCCCCTCCCCTCCTCAGACGACACTGTTCCTCCAGGGATAGAATTCCTCGATCCTCAGACGCCCAAATTCACAGCATTTTTGTAGACTGTGTGGCATTCCAGCCACCAGCTGGCTTTCTGATGTTGCATGTGGGTGAGGTTTTGCTCACTCTCTTGCCATCTCTCTGCAAGCAGTGGGAGCCAGAGTGGGGTAAGTGTCACAGGCAATAAGCAGAAGCAATTCCGGAAACTTTATTGCTCAGAAGTGGCACTCAGCCAGGAGAGGAGAAAAGAAGAGCTCATAGTTTTGTGCTTGCACACACTGACAAAACTGCTACTGATGAATCAGAGAGAGAAATCTGGAGAGGTGACCTTGGGAGGTCACAGAAGACTCGTTTTTGCCAACAAATATGAACATTTGCAATCATGCTGTGGCCTGATGCCAGTCACTGTTTTATGTGCTATCTCATCAAAACATATGAATTTTCAATAGCTGTTTTAGAGTCCTGCTTGCTGTGGCGTTATATCTCTCCTACTCCTACAGGTTTTGGATTGTACAGATACAAAAGCAGGGTATTGAGGAAAGCTGGCACTTGGGTTGGCATTGTTTCCCATGAACGCTTTCCTGCATTCTGAAAATCGCCGACTGGTCAAGTGCCGGAAGGTCACTAAACAACGTGGCAAAACTGATGACAGAAGGGAGGCAAAAAATCCCTGGAAAAATGAAACTCCTCCATTGTCCGGCCTGGAAGGTCAAAAATTGCCATTTTAAGATTGCTTGTGCTAAGGGAGGCTCACCCACCCTAGGTGTCAGCCCTTCAGAGAGAACTACTGTAAATATCGCCATCTGTGATGTTCCTGATGAAGGACTCTGCTGATGTAAAGGTTATTACTCATTTATAAACATATGGCTGCTGTAATCCTTCGTTCCTCTATTCATAGTGGGATTTGTGTTTGATTGAGCTCTGTTTCAAAACAAAGATTTTTTTTCCCCACTTGGCACTAAGGGGACATTATCAATTTGATTTATATTAATAACAACAACAGCAACCCACTGTAGCAAATTCTTAAATCAATAGATGTGATCTGACTTTTAAAAAAAAAATCCCATTGAAAGCAGTTGGTCTGGAGGAGCACCACCCAAATCCTGAAATCAAATCTGCAGTGACTGAAAAAGATTGTGAGCAAAAAGACAGAGGATTCTGCTATTCATAATTGTCCTAACCAAACAAAACAATACAATCTAACATCAAATGTGTGTTTTTCTGGCATTATTTCCATTTTGTAAATCCAGAGAGATAAAACACTGAGGTTTAGAGTACGTGAGCTGACAACATCTTTTCAGTGATACTGAGATGGCGAATGCTCTGAAAATGTGTTTTCAAACTATGGATTTTATTGCCTGTGTGTGTGATGTGTGAATACTTGAGCATATACATGCCTTTCAAATGAGCCCTTTAGATCTAAGATCCCATTTCCTCCATACAGTCAACAAAGACCATAAAGCAATTTCTGTAGGAGCAAGAGTTCACATAGAAGACCTGAAAGCTAAAAATTCCCACCAAACCAGTTCAGACACAATGCACAGCTTACCTGTTGTCTGTCTGCTTCCAGGAGCAAAGGGACCAGTTCATCTGGCTTATTGTAAATATCTAGCTCAGGCTGAGATGAGCTGCTTCCTAAACTCCTTTGACTTTGGGGAGAATTTTATAAGGCACTTGATTAAGAGTTTTGATGGCAATAGAGCCTTTGTTTGCATTGCTATCCGTAATATTATGCAAATCTGGGGGAAAAGTATTTTATTCATTGCTGCATTGAAATACCTTGCAGCAAACCACACCCTCATCCCCAAATGGGCATGACTGGATTCCACATAACAAGACTTCTCTCTATATATGCTTTTGACCAGCAGATGAAAAAAAATCATATACACCAATATATGATCCTGTCTCCTGAGAAACATTTTTCCTCATAGGGAACTCATCTGCCATATTTTAGATAGTGTCTAAAAATCCTTGTCACTGATATTGCCTTGGATTACTCTAAAAGAATACTTTAGCACCCAGCCCACATTTCATCATTAATAATATTTATGTAATGCAGCTGCAAGGCTGAGCAGCACATTACATCACCTCAGCTGAATGAAGAGCAAGTTGCACTTTCTAGATCACAGCACTGCCATGTTTGCATTATATATGCTGGAATTCAGTAATGAAAAAAATTTAAATGATGGGAACAATTAAGATGGCTTTGGGATTTTTAAAATTAAGGTTGCAAGATGAAGATGAAAATGTACTTCAGCATATCATGGGGGTTAACTTTTTAATGTTTAACTCATCTTAGAAAGAATTTCTTCTTTTGGAATGATGAGGTAATTTCTGTATGTAATCTTTTGTTAAAACTATTTTGTGAGCCCCTGAAATACAGTGAAAAACTAATGGAATTTATTGAGGGTTCCTCAAGCCCATTAGAAAGCTTCAAATATGGAGATCTGAATAATTTTTTATGTGGAAGTATGTGAATATCCCTGATTTATGGCATCTGAACACCAAATTGCCAGTCCTCCCTGGATTGCTGTGAGATGGCATTTGCCCTGTAACAGAGTTCTCGGCACATTTTGCAGCAGAATTAAACATATCCATGCAGCCGACAACTTCAATTTGTGACAGAGTTAAATGTCCAGGTTTTTGAATGTTTTAGATGGTAACACCTAGTGTTTGTGTTTTTCCCCTAATCCACATCACGCAGTCTTTGAGCACACAGGGTTTCACCCTTGCTACATGACTGGCAGAGATTTATTAATTGCATCTACTTGAATGGAACAGAATAGAAGCAGAGAGAGAATAAATGACTTGGCATAACCAGAAATAGAATCAAGATTTCCTAAAGCCCATTCCACTGCCTCAACCACAAACCCATTCCTGGGAAAAGACCAGGAAGTGTAACCATACCTTTTTTCCCAAAATTTATTCTATTAAATCACTGCAAAAAGCTCTGTGGACATTCTTGCTACAGTTTAAATAGTAGCATAATTCAGTTTATTTCAAACCTGTTCCCAGTAGGCTTGAGACAAATCATAACATCTGTGCAGTGCAGGTATTAGCTTTATTTTTAAGCCCAGTGTTTAACTGTTGATGATTTCTCATGCCCTGGGTTATGTGCTATGATATGATAACTCTTCTGAGTAATCAGAAGGATTCAGACCTGTTTCTCACACCTTGTAAAACTCAGAGATGCTCAGATCTAGAGACTTTTGCTCAACTAATTAATTACAAGCAGACCATTTCTTGCAGATTTGCTTCTCTGTGAATTTTGGCATTATGCTTTTAGCTGCAATCACTCTCCACAAAGCCCAGAAGATTGTCTCTTGTTTTAAACTCATTGTTTCAGAGTTTTTACAAAACAGCTCCAGAGGCAGTTTCACCATTCCAAGGCACCATGACTGGTGGAAATACCCGCAGTACTTCTTTTAGTTTTCTCCCCCAGAATTCCCTAATAAACACTAGAAGTGAGTTTGCCAAGTCTGTACTTACAGGCGTAATCTCCTATTGACACATGTATAAATTACAAGGGGAGAAGCACTATCCAGTCACAGGGTAACGCTCTATCAGTGAGATTTCTGGGATTTTTGAGCAGTGTACTCTGTATATGGCAACTGCTGGCTAGTGTTTGCCTATTCTTCACTTGCTTAAAACCTCTGGTTTTGTCTTGAGGGTCCACGTAAGGTCAACTTCCCACCCCCCAACAGTGGCATAGAAAACTGCTCTGAAGGTGGAAGAAAATGCCTCTCCTCACTGAGCAGCCAGTGTTGATAAAACAGCTCTCTGTTGGAATAGCTCTAAGGGCAAACAGTGAGGAGGTTTACCCATTCAAACAAAGTTAAGAGTGAGCAAATTCTCTTAAAGATGTACCTATGTCTGAGATCTTTGTTTCGTTTTCAGTTACTTGATAGAAAATAAAGATAAAGCCGAGAGCAGGCTGCATTGAAAAAATCCTCTGCACTTCTGAAAATATTTCCTTTGTGTTCAAGAGAGAAACATAAGAGAAGGCCACTTTAGCTAAACTTGTAATAATATTTTTTTAAAAATAAATAACTAACTCTTGTATGTATGTATATACATACTGAGCTCTTTTTAACCTTTGCTTTCTCACTGTTTCTAGAAAAGAACAAGAATGGGGAAAGTACATGTTTTGCCATGTCTAATTTACTCCCTTTTATGGGCTCAGGTCTTAAGAGAAAACAATCAAAGGTGAAGCTGTGTGATTTGTAAACACAAGATGGTGGTTATATCATGAAATCTTCATATGATTCTGTCACCTGTTTCCACTTGCTTGTCCTCTCCTGGAGTGTCTGGTGGCATCTCTGACAACACATCCCCAAGGACTTTCCTAAAAACATGTCTACTGGTAAAGTAGGACTGTAGGGTTTTCTTAGGGGTTGTCTGGCTTGGGGATAAGATTTGACAGGTTGGTCCAGTTTCAAATTTAGACAGGACCAAACTGGAATTTCAAGATGCTATTAGGAGAGGAGGACCACAAACAAGGAAGGAGTTGAGCCTGAAACATGGGGGCAACCCAAAACAGCCTCTGCCATGCACACCAGGATCAAATAATGACTCAGAGCTCCCTGAAAGAGATGCAAGTCAGGAGCCTGCCGCACACAAATACACCTCCTCCTACTTCCAGGGATGTGTCCTTTGAAGTAGATGTCCTGAAATTCATGTGTATGTCCCCAGGGACGTGAACAATGGCTCCACATGCAGCTCTTGTTTAAAGGGGAGGAAGAGAAATCCCGAAATCCCCTGCACCTCCTCCAGCCTCAGCTTCAGATGGTTTTACATTTCTGCTCCTTGAAGAAGGACAATATCCCTGCTGCCCATCAGCAGACAGGCCTTATGGCCTCCTCCATGCATCCAGTCTCACCCCAAGGCACTGCCCTTCTCTCAGGACTGAGCCTGCTCTGAGCTGACTCGACAGGCAAGGCGTGCTCAGCAGAACCCTGCTATAGACTACACATTCTTGCTGTCTAGTGATCAAATCATCAGGTGCATGGAAAGCCTTTAGCAAACAAGCTCTTTTGAATGCTTTTGGGCAGGTCTTGGGGCTGTCAGGACAGCATCCTCCTCCATGCTGTTCCTCAGGGGCTGCCTGGCCACAGACAGGGAGTAGTTTCTGCTGCTTCAGCCCAAACCCAGCAAACCTATGGTGATAGTGTGGAGATGTGCTCTATGTCAGGTGTCTGGGCTCACTCTGACCCTGCAGTCCTCCAGTGCATTTCCATGGATGGGTCCTGAATCATGAGCTGCTCCTCTTGCACCAAGGTCTCTTCAGTGAAGCCTTTCCACATCTGCCCAGCCGACCCTGCTCTCCCACAGCAAAAAAGCATCCTGGTGTCCTTCCAGTGCTCAATTTAACAGGTTGTTACACAACCCAACTATTTCTTTCCTTACCTCCCAGGTGGCATTTACCATGGCAAGGAGTTCAGACATATTCAGTAAGAGCAGGACCTGATCAGAAAAGGCAGCACAGATAGAAAACTTCACCTTCTCCAGAGCTATGAGCTCATTCGCAGAGATAGAGCACTTAAAATGAATTAGTGTATTCCAACACAGCAAAAGCTATAAATAGAGGGCTTATAAATAAACCAGTTTTGTCCCTTGCTCAGGCACCAATTCAGCAGTCTCTTCCTCTGTGTCTAGCACAAGCACGTACTTACATCCCGCTGACTGTGATGGGATAAGGCACTTGCTTTCAATTAGCCCTGTTTTGCTTAATGTAAGCCATAATGCTAAATCTATCCAGGTACCAGCCCTTCTTTCCTGTTAAATCAATAGTGCTTAGAAGCCTAACTCCCCACTGTGAATCCGGATTTTACATTTTAGGACAACTTCTATGTTTTATGAATAAGAGGTAGATATTTCCTGTTTCGAACGCTTCAGTTTGCCATTCCTGAGGGACTACCCTTCCCTGCATAAGAGCTACTATTTGCATAGGCCATCTTTCTTATTCCAACACATGAGCAGCCTCCTGATGTTGTGAAAGAGAAAACATCACAACTGCTAGCAAATCTGCTGAAACAAGGTTTAATTTGAAAGGAAATATGTGCAGTTATCACACATAAGCAACTCTAAATGGACAGCGCTATCATATCAAACACACTTTCATGGGCCAAATAAAAAAACCCTGAATCTTTCAGAAATGTGCGTTTCTGGATTGGCAAGAAGAGCCAGAACATATGGCTCAAACACATCTGCTTGGCCAGACACAAAGGACAGTTTTGGCATACCCAAGGAAGTTTGTTTAATATTATCCCATGCAAACTTGAACACAGGTTCATGCCATCACTCAGACCAACTATGCCCAGAGTGAAAATATCCACCAGACATCACTATGCATAGATGCTTAACATGCCAAGATTGGACTCTCTGATATTATAAAGTTTTTTATACAGCTGACAGGACCTCAGTGACTCAGGCAGGGATGCTGGTGTAAGTGGAGAGAACCATAATTTACACCATAATTTCAGTTCTCACACTGGCTCTACTGACAGTATCTGATTTTGCAGTTTAAGTCTAGCTTGAAAGCTTATACTGACACACAGAAATACCTGAGGTAATAAATTAGCCTAAACACAGCCGTTATTTACCTGCAAATTGCAAGAATGGTTTTGCCCTTGCCATGTTTGCTAGATCAAGAAATGTCATGTGGATATGTGAGACGTCTCTGAGTGCCTGCCATCAGGTCACTGGCCTCTCCAATGAGTCTCGCTGCCTCTTTAACCATTTTCTCCTTGGCTGCTCTTCACATCAGAGTGCAAAGCTTTTTCCTCACAGAAGTGCTGTGTGCTCCTGCTTACTACCCTCTGAGCATTTTATTTTTTTAAATTTAGCTGCAAGCTCATTTTCTTTGCTTATTTTCACATGCTTTCTGTACATGCACCAAAAATACAATCATCAGTGCTTTGTTTTGTTTTTAAATACAGCAGCTAGTTCCAGAATAAGCTGGTGCAAGCAAATGAAAAATCTCCCACATTTACATCAGCTGTGCAGCAGACCCACAGGCTGAAAGCAAAGCAATGCCCAACACCAAGATAAGATATTGGCTTTTGAAATGGCCTTTTTCCCCAGCCTTAACAACTGATTCTTTTAATTCAACCTTAGCACTGGGAAGAATGTCATTGTTTTAAGGAATTCTGACATAATTGATACCATATATTAAGCTTAATGCTGGGGCTGAATCCATACACTATTAAATGACACATTTAAAAAAGTACCTTCCCCTACCAAGATGTCAGGATATGTCAATCTTCAGGTTGCAGAGCAAGATCTTTGCCAAGACAAGTGAAGCAAATTCTTTTTTATTTCAGTCTCTTCAAATGATGGAGGTCTCTGTATTTCTATGTACACAGGGTAGGAGTGGTTTCAGTATCCTGTGAGCTGTCAAATGAAAACTATTGGACTCTTCCACCCTGAATCTGAAACTTTTTGAGCTTAAAAATCTCTAAGCACAAAACATTCTGCAGAGCCCCCTTGTCTTCTGTAGGGTTTGAGAGAGCTGTTAGGTACAACTGCACACCCCACCAGGCAAAATCAATTTCTTGCTGAAGGTTTCTACTTGTTAAAAAGTGGGGCAGGAAGCAGTTTGGGGTTGTTCACATCTGAGCCATTTCAGAGAAATCAAGCCTACAACAGCATTTTGGAGTCCCTGATGACAATGTCCCAGGATCTTGTTCTGTACTCATGTTTCCTTTAAGAACACAAGGTCTTCATATTTGCTCTCACAAGGGAAATAATTTCTTTGTGTAACTTTGTTATTTTTTTTAATAAGGAGAATGGTAAGAACATTGGAAACAGTAGAAAATTTCATTTTATCTTCGTCAATGCTCAAAAATCTTACCCTTCAAAACAAATTTATAGTATCTTCCAGCCATGGTGTCTGGAGATGCCTAAAGAATCTGCCAATGTCACCTGGACCTTAAGAACAAACACATTCATCTTGAAAGAAGACAGATTGAAATAAAGGAACTCTGCTCCCACAGAAATTTACCCAGAAGAAACATTTCTAAAGCACCAAACAAACCCTGCAGTGGCTGAGTCCTCAAATATTCTGTATTAAGTACTGTCTCTGGAGAGGTGCTGAAAAATTCATAATATGGTGTATCTATTGATGTATTTAACGCAACTCTGGAGTAAGGAAGTAGAACTCTCCACTGTCAAGATAACACTGCCAAATTTTCCTTTGGATCTGTACACCTCCAGATGAAAACCTGAGTTCCCTAGGGGCCCAGATATTATAGTTGGAGCTGACAGCTTGGATCTCTATTGTGAGAAATTATTCATGATATTAGCAGTTCTTTCCTCTTAAGGCAAGCATGTGAAATATTACATCTTCACTCAGATTTCCTGCAATAACCTGATACATAACTCAATATTAGGAGACGTTCATCAGCAAAAACAAACGTGTAAGTGTTAGTGCAGCAGTATAATGTAACAGAACTCGATACCAGGATGTAGCTGCTGAAATGAACTTGCAAAAAATAGCAACTATATAGACATTACATCAAGTGAGGAGCCTTTTAGGGAAGGCAGAGAGATACATGCACTGTGAGCCTTTCTCTCTATATATCACATCTTTCCTCTGCATGAGAGTTCAGCCTCACAATAGAACTGCAATCTCCATTGCACTGTGAAAATATTTGCCCTTTTTTTATCTGTTACCCCAGTCTTACACTGTCAATAACCTAATTGTTGAATATATGGGAGTAAGATGTGGGTTGCTATTGAAATTCTTCCCCTGAAGATCTGATATCAAACATGCAAGAAACAAGAGGGATTTTGAGCCCTGCTTTGGAGCAGGGCAAATCTCCTCCTTGGGTCATGGTTTTTTGCTTATGTGATTCCTAGCTCAGAATTTACCCTTCAGAAGTATTGAGGCATGAGAAAAGGACACGTGCAGGGGATGTACAGTACTCACACCTAAAATTAAAGCAGATTTCAGTTGTAAGGGAGTCTCAGCTTGAATAAAGTGCAAATTAAATCAACTACCATTATTCTCTGCATTTAACCAAAACCTGATTGTACCAAAAAGGCTCTGAACGAGGTAGTTTTTTACAATCTTCATATTCTTATATGTTAAATCCTAATTTACCCTGAGCAAATAGACAAGGATACAGTTGATGATTTGATTCAAAACTTTTGATTCAGGTTTCACTGTGTAATCATCTTGCAGAGCGTAGGCTGTCTCTGCTCACTTAGGCCCACGTTATGCAGGCTTTGAAACACAAAGAGCAGTAAAGATTGAGTGAAAACCCTGCTAACTTCAACATCTGAGTGACCCTGTTCTCCTTCTGAAAATGAAATTGAGGTTTAAAAGCAAATGCTGCCCTGTGGTCTATACAATTTTAAGTAATCATAGGCACATATAATGAGCAGCTGAAAAATCCTAATAAATTAAACCTCTTTTCCCTGCAAAAGAGGAACAGTTCTACAGTGCTATTTAATTTATATTTTTCCAGATGTGTTTACAAATAAGGGTTATATTCTATAGATCCTATCTGCACTGGATTACTTTATATGACATCTGCTTTTCCAGAATGCAGCAATCCCTGAAGTACCCAAGGAAATCTAAAGTCTCAAGAGGTCACAATGCAAAAGAGTTTGACCTGAATTAGCACAAGGTTCTGCAGCATCACCTGTAAAATCACATATTCCTGGAACTAGGATGAAGGGCAGGAGCATGAGGCAGGCATGGATGCTTTTGCATGGTAAATAATGCTCCAGAAAAGGTGGATGCACCAGGGATGGGGGCAGATCTGGGCTTGTTGATCTGCAACAGTGAAAAGAGATGGGGTGGTTGTGCCTTCTTCTTCCTAAGAGGTATTCCTCTTTCCCAGCAGGAAAGCTTCTATGGCTCCATCCTGCCTGCAGCAACAGCACCCAGTCCAGCACTTTGGGACTCTGGCACAAGCAAAGTGGACAGTGGGGCCCTGGCAGCCCTTGGCAGCCCTGCCATAGACGAGTGGATGCTTTGTTGACCCCAGATGAATTCACAATACTGCTCTGAAGAGGGTAAAATTTTTTCACAAAATTACAAATGGAAAGATTGAAGAAATTCCTTATGACTTATCTTGTGGCTAGTGGCAGGAATAAAATGTGCACTTCCTGCCTGAAAGCCATGCCTTTACCCATAAGGCCACCCTCACGTCCCACTGACATAGCTGAAGAATTACATTGGATGAGTCACCCGTAACTATTTATATGTGAGGGCTTAGAGCACTTGTCATTAGCCAGAACACAGAAGTTGTGCTGGGCTGATGCAGAGAACAACTTGTAGATGCCCAGGGAAGGTCTCACTTGCATTTCCAATCCATCCTCCCACACTTATCTTTGTCATAGGGCAACAAGTAGCACAGAGGCATTTTTATGTGTTGATTTTTTTCCCCACCCACTCTGATTTCCGCCTCCAATGTGACCTTTTGTTTGCCAGAGATGTCCACTGGAAAGTCAGTTGGGTTGCCACATCATGTAAGACTGAACATTTCAATGGGCAGAAGTTCAATGGTCCCTAAGACACTTTTCTAGCTATTTTCTACTACAGCTCAAAAGGGGAGCTGAAAGGTTTGCATGGTACATAGTATTCTAAAAGATCCCACGGATTCTTACAACATTTTGGTCTACAAAGAATTAAACTGGCAAAATATGTATTTGAACAGATTACACCTTTGGGTGCTGTAAACCTGAATGACGTTCTGTAATTCCCAT
The DNA here is from genome assembly GCA_018697195.1 of Certhia americana. Classification (NCBI taxonomy): domain Eukaryota; kingdom Metazoa; phylum Chordata; class Aves; order Passeriformes; family Certhiidae; genus Certhia; species Certhia americana. The sequence goes on along the minus strand of CM031858.1, from coordinate 7,581,302 downwards.
CCCCTGGCAATGCAGTCCTCTCCCAGTGGGGAATTTACTATGGCCTTTGCAGGGTAGGTTAAAAAGTCCAGATTCAAGTGGAAGAATAAAAAATGGAGCATTCTTTTAAAAGCTATAATAAGGCTATAATCGATTATTAAGGTAGGTTTAATAAATGGTGCTTCTGTTGTTAGAGTCCAACAGGTTTCATTTAACCAGAGCTCACAAACATCTATTACATTTCCTTTTGATGTGCTTATAACCATCTATAATAATTATGTATGTAACACACTCATAAATCCACTGACTCTATATTAAACCTCTCTGAACCCTTTCTAAGTGGAATCTTAATACAAAGGGTGAGAAAGGTGCTCCATTATGGAAATAGACCCAGATATTAAGAAACATCCAACGTTAACAATTTTAAGTGCATGCGAGAGAACGGCAATGTTTTGCCAGTTGTGTGCAACTATGTGTGCAAAGCATATTCTAATGAAATTGGGAGAGAAATCAATACATATATTCTGAAAACAGTGAACTGTAGAGCAGTAGATAGCTACATGCTGCCCTATTAATATCTGCCTCACTGCATATGCCTATTAATAGGTCTTATTTTTGTTCTTTCAAAGAAATTGTCTTTTATAGATTTTTTTTTTAATTTCAAAACAATAATAAAAATGTAGATATGTATTTCTAAACATAAGTCAAGAATTGGGCCAAATCTTGCTCTTCACTGAAGCCATTATCCTGAAAGTGAAATTTGAGCACTTTCTCGAAAAAGCACAGTACCATCTTGGAAAGAAGTTTGCATGGCAGCGGCCACACTGCTTTAGTAAAATGCAAGTTTTGTCTCTCCCAAACACAAATTTTTTCCATAGGCTTCAGTGGCCAGAAACTCTAAAACAATTTGAGTATTTTGAAAAGAAACTAGCAGATGGATTAATGCAAAATTAACGCTTAGACCTCTTTGCATAGGTTTGCACACTGGATTGTCTGCAGAAGCATTACTCAACCTTTCTGAATCCCTGAGGAAGAAAAAGAAAGAGGCATTTTCATTTTTCAGAGATGCATTTATGCTGTATAGTCCTGGGCAAGGATCACCTCACCATGATTGTTTAATCATTTCTTTAAAACAATGCAAATGGAAGGCAAAGTTATTTTGATTCACCACAGGCTGAAAGGCCTTGGCTGAGATTTCATAGCAGACAATAGAAGAAAGACTGCAAAGAGATAACAAGGAAAACATGATTAAATCACAGAAGTGACATAAAATCAATAGAAGGAGGCAAGGATCAATAATTCTTTGCTCTGAGTAACAGTCAGTAGCGCTTGTACTCATTTTCAGATTTTCCAAGATTATTTCCTGTTTGATTTGTGTAGACAGAGACTTTCTTTACAATGCTTCTCTTTCAGCATTTTTATTAAGACTATCTTTTTGTAGGTTTATTGCCTGATTACCTATATTGGTTTCATTTGTTCTGGCTTATACAGGAGCCTATGACTAATCACAAAATAACAACATAGAGCAATTATTTAAGTAAATTTAATGTGAATTCATAGCCATAGTAAAAAGGAATTTTCAGCTTTTTATAGCTGTATAGCATGTTCCATCTAGTTCTTCATTTATTGTGTCAGTTCACAGTATTTGTTGCTAAATATACAGAAGACAGCAACAATTCATTAAATCTAGACATTCCAAAACAGAGCAGCTGAAGCAGAGAGATTCACCACCATGGAATCAGAAGGATCTATTGCATTTATACAGGGTTAAAAGAGGAAGAGGACCAGACAAATTGCATTCTGCAAATTGCCTGAGTTTCACAAACCCATCACAGACCTGGAAGACTATTTCTCAAGTTTTCCTGAAAATGCCTGTTACAAAGCAGCCCAAGCCTACACAATATTACAACAGAAGAAAAACCTGTACAGATGCAGACCCACGGCACCACTGATGCAGCCCATGGTACTTCAAGAAGAGAATATAAATGGTCCTAGTCCTGGGTTAACAATTAACACAGTGCTAAGCCCCAGACCCTGAGAACTCTTCCTGTATCTGATTGCCACTGGGTCTAAGGATATAACTGCCCAAATGTTGTGCCCCACACTTTGGTGTCACTGCAAAGCCCTAAGGTGGTCATACAACATCCATAGATCTTGAAACTTCAATGTCAGCTTTCATAACTATCCTCTATGAGGTTATGCTCCTGTGACAGGAGTTTAAAATTTGACAGTTTAAAATTCATCAGTCAGGCTACAGAAAACACAAGTCTGGCTTGCAAATCTCAGCTGATAAAGAAAAAGTTATTTTTCTTTGCAATCTAATGCTTTTTCTCTTAGGTTTCATTCTAGTCTGGTCTTCCTTTGGAATCATCAAAGTTTATTTAGGACAAGAGATAATGTCTTTAAACTCAAAGAGGGCAGGTTTAGATTAAACATTAGGAAGAATTTCTCTACTGTGAAGGTGGTGAGACACTGGCACAGGTTGCTCAGAGAGGCTGTAGATGCTCCATCCCTAGAAGTGTTCAAGGCCAGATTGGATGGATTTTGGAGCAACCTGGGATAGTGGAAAGTGTCCCTGTCTATGGCAAGGTAGGTGGAACTAGATGATCTTTAAGGTCCCTTCCAACCAACATCATTCTACAATTCTATTATTTTTTCCTTATGAAAGTAGGAAAAATATGAAGTGCTTAACTGGATGACTTAGCTGATGTTTGAAACACCATCAAGCCTCAGTGCAGTTTCACAGTTTTGACCACAGTAGGACCAGGATTTTGTCCCAAAGACTTGGTAAAATCATGGTAGTTGGTAAGATCAAACTGCTTCATGTCCTAGGAGGATTTTAGTCCTCACATTTAAAGCCACCTCAGCTAATTTTGATGTCCTTCTCCCACAGCAATAACTGACAGGGCTTCAATTCACATTTTGAATTGGGTTTGAAGTGGGAAGAACACCAGAACCAAGAGGCCCCCCCCAAAAGCTGTGAGGGGTACAGAGGTATTACCTCCAAGTATGTACCTATAATTGTCTCACAACTCTTATGTTCATTCCCTCAGGTGATTGACTTCAACTGCTTTCATATGCACCTGATTGTATACAGATAAACTTATTAAAATTGCAATTGATGGAGTTCTTCACAATCTGCCCTTGATCCTCTGGCCAGATGAATCAGGAAACCACTCAACAGAGATCACTCAGATTTTTCTGGAGGTGGCAGAAATTTAGAAAGAAATATACTGTAAGGACAAACAGAAAAGAAGAAATTCCACAACTCTGAGGGATGAAACAACAGTTCATTTTTAAGTATAAGTAATGGGAAGTCGTAATAGCACACTCCACATATGCTCTGGGTGACTTCTATGTAAGCAGAGTGCAGAAAGAATGGATCCCTCCTGGTTCATCATCAGGACAGGAAAAAAAGAGACAATCAGCTGAATTATTTGATCACTAAAACACTCTACAAAGGTGGAGAAAACAGCTGGAGTAAAGCTGTGATGGCAGGAGTTTCAGCCGTGTGCTAGTGGTGCCTATTTTGGTAATAATTACTTCCTCAAGGAAATTCACATTTCTGCCTGTACACAGGACTGGGAAAGTCCTTGAACACTCCTCAGTAAAAGGTCAATATCCAAGTACACGCCAGTTGATCTGAGTGCCTTAGGTACATGAAGAAGGTACCAGAATTATGGAAAGCAACATTCTCAAAAAAATACCCTCATTGCAAAATATTTACCCTCAGTATAATTTGGTTCATTATAGGTTCATTAAGACTGGTATATTATTATAAAGTTACTATAGACTAGATTGTGAAAATATTATATGTGATATATTATATATTATAATATATAATGCACATTATTTATAATTTTATTTATTTTATTATAATAATATACTATATATGTTATATATAATATATATAATATTACCAATTACAAACATCTTGCTAGATCTTGTAATTATGTCACAACATTTGCTTTCCAGTCCATGTCCAGTGCTAAATATGGTTCAGAAAAACTCAACAGGAGACATCAACAACTGTCAAATTTTGTTCTTTGGAAGCTCCCCAAAAAAGAGAGCACAGGTTGCCAAGGTTCAGAGGAGCTGAGCAGCCATTAACTTCATAAATCCTTCCCATTCAAGCCTATTCTTCGACAAATTAAAAAGGCTTCTGAGAATGGATAATATAAATACAGTATAAATATGGTACAGGGAATACTTAATACAGCACCTATGTTAGAATCAAGAATGCATCTTTAAAAACACAGCTTCTTGGTTTTGATTTTCTTACCTTGTAAATAAAGTTGAAGAATCATGTATGTATTTTGGGGTATATAAAGTTCCTACTAGTGGTCCTCTAAAAACGGAAAGAGAGGAAACAGACATGACTCCAGCATCTCCACTGTTTAGACAGGACATTAGTATTTGGCAAGGATATAACAAATTACACCAACCTGTGTGAAATCCCTATTGCAAGGGAAAATGTAAAATTATGAGATTTCAATAACGGTCAACTAATGGAAACCTCAGCCTGTTTGTGCCTTTTTGGTCTGTCTGCAGATCAGAAATGTCCATATTCCCTAGCAATAAGACATCACTAACTGCTGTAACTGCCAGGGCTAAAAATTGATCCTAAATGTCTTCCAAGGCTGGAAGAATTTTGGGTGAACAATATGGGACTGGGTGGTGGCATATCAGGACTGGCCTATCAGGACTTACAGGATACACTAGCAAAGTGTCAAGCAAAATCTGAACTCAGCCTGACACACCAGCACTCTTGCCTGTGGCCCTCCTCATCAGTGGCAAAATTATTCTGTGGCCAAGACAGCTGGACCCATGAGAGAGAAGGAAAATGATAAGTAAGATGATGGGTTTTCCATAGACTCAGAAAACTCTAAATTATTTCACTTTTGAAATGTGTAACAGACAACATGCAATTATATGAAGAGCTGTACACAACTTCCTTTCACTGACAGTGGAACAATTCCTGAGCAGTGTGGATTGAAAAACCCTCATAAGCCAGAGAGGTGTGATGGCATAGCACCACTGTGCAATCACAGAGGTTAAAATAGCATCCCTGGACTGTTTGCACCTGCTTGCTCTGCACACACCTTGCAAATGCAGCTGAAGTTGTTTATATGTTGGCCAATCTAGTCATATAACAATACAATAAAAATCAGGGACATTTTAAAGGCAATATTTTTCATGTGTAGGTAACAATATCTTAGGCCAATGCCATACTGGAGAATGCTGCTAGATGGTAAAAATGGAAATAGAATATTTGAGGAAAGTAGCTTAAAGAACTTTAAAATGGAAGGAGATATTTTCATTGTGGTATCAAAGTTATTCTCCCCTTCAATGAGGACCCACAGGATTTACACTGCTGCTTCAGCAAGGAGCACTCTGGAGCACACCAGGTTGTTCTGTTGGTCCACAGTTCTTCTGACAAAACACAAGAAAAAGGTCTCTTTCTCTGAGCTGAGCACACAGTGGGCACATAAATAATGGAAAAGCAATCTGTAGCTGTTCAGGAGTGCTAGGGTAGGATATTCCAATATTTTCCTACTGGAAAATATGAAAATAGGGATTTCAGCATAAGATGTTTCTTTTGCATTGTAGTATGAAAAGGGAAAAATAAACCCAACTATTCATTGATATTTTTTTCCAAAAATACCACACTTTAGTCTTTTATAGCTTTGTGTGATAAACAGGTCAGTTGCCTTCAAACTGGAAGTTTTCATTTAACTTGTTTTTAATTACAGTCAGAAGTTTATAGTCCAATTATATATAACCCCATAAATCATCATTAAAATGCCTCCAGTCATGAAACAATGACCAGGACAATAATCACAAAAGTGAGAGATTTACACTCCAACTTAGACAATAGCACAAGAAAGCAAATGTTTGCACTCTTCAAGAATATCAGTGTTGTTTATAAAGTATGAGTAATAAAATCAATACAGTTGATATTAATCAGTATCTGGGTGGACCTTGTTCTTGTACTTAAGATAGGCCTTCTGATAAGATAGTTAGCTATTCGTATTCCTTTTCAGTAAATTAAAATATATTTCCTTGAAGATATAACTTGCCAGCTATAATAATCTGCCATTATGCTGATGATTTACAAACATATTGTAAAACACAGCAATTCAACAGCTGTGGAAATAAAATAATCAGCCTTCCACCTCTCTGCTACATCGGGTCAAACCTCTTATTTGCCTGTAATGACAATAAGGAATAAATAAATACCCCGGTACATGATGAGGGGGGTGAGGCTGGCTATTCTTGAGAATGTGCTTTGCATGGCAATCAATGATGTGTACTGAGGGAGCACATTTAACCACTCACTATTTATAGCACATGGAGAGGCTGTCTGTTCCAGAGACTCTTACCTAAGCTGAACTAGAGAGGCACTTATAAAATTGAATCTGCTGCTCGGAGCTTGGGCTCTGCTGTAAATTACAATCCATAGTCCTGCCTGACTGCTGAGCCATGGTGAGCTCACCAAGCTGCTCTGAGGCTGTCTGTGTGCTTTTTATGCAACTGTGTCAGGTGCAGGAAATAATAATCAGGAGGCAGAGAAACACATCACAGAAAAAAAACATTTAGCAAGAGCTGCTTCTGAAAGGATGTATTATTTTGTCTTTACAGTGCACTCCTGGCTCAGCAGTCCTGCTGCAGTCTCATATTAATGTTGGTAATATTAATGCAAACTCATACCATTGTCATGAAGAAAAGAGACCGATTCTTCACAAGGCACAATCTTTCCTGTTTTCCCTCTGATTTCTTCCTCTTTTATGGGGCTCTGTCACACTGTGACATTTGCAGGTCACAGTAGCATTCACTGGGTGTAACACCTATTTAAGCTTATCTGCAGAAAAGAACCTGGCAATGATCTACCTGGAGCCCTTTTACTGCTGGAGATGATCCAGGTTTTCCTTTCCTTCCTTACCACCCCCCTTCTCATCTCACGAAGCAAATACTAACCTGCCTTGCTGAGCCTGTGTTTTGCAGGAAAGGGGATGAAGGTCCAAGGTCAGCAGAACACAACTTCCTTCAAAACAATGGAATTATTTGGGCTTTTCCATTGGCTTACAGAGAGCAGGTTTCTGTCCCCAGTCAGCACCACAAACAAATATGAATCATTGAGCTTTACAGTGAGACACACAGCACACTGGGTAATTCAGCTGGCTGACGAGCTGCAGCAAATTATACAGGTTTGGGTCCAAAATTAAATTTGCATTATTGCTGTTAAAATTGATCAGATAATGCTTTATTCGATTTAATTCAGTTAAAAGTCTCATAATCACCCTTGCATACTTCCTAGCTTTTGATTAAAGTCACTAAGAACTACCCCCATTGTGCAGAGACCAGCAAAGTAAAACTAAAATATTAAAAACTGTTTTGCCTGCCAAGCACAAAGAAGTGTTAAGCTGGCAGAGCTTGCCAGAACCTCATGATTTCAGTGCTTATGTTTGTCCAATAAAAATAATTCTGAACATTTTAGATCTCAACACAGCAACTCGCAGCATAAAAATAGTGTGCTTTGGGATATCAGTTGTGCAGTCAGACATGCCCTTTCACAGAAACCAGCTACATCCCACAGAAGTGGGACTGCTCCTTGAAAAAGTTCATGCTCATCTGAGTCCAGCAGTCCAGAACAGAGGCTTGCTAACTGACCTCAGTGGCGAGGTTGACTTGTCTCAACTCACCAAAATGGAAAATATTGTAGATCTGGGGAAGCACTAATTCAAAGTATGAGCTGGCATGGGTGATTTAGAAAGAAAAGAGAATGGTCAGCCTCTTTTTAATACTCAGAACTATAAATCTTAGAACAGGGCATGTTTATTGCTATATACACGTGTACACACACATGCAAAACGCATCTTATAACCCTAGAGGTACTCAAGTATCCAGAGTCTTTCCAAGACAGAAAGATCTGTTCTTGCAGACAGGAAGATTTATTGTTGTGATTGTTGCTGTTATATTTTTTTCTCTGTAGACAAAGATATGCTTATCTTGGACCACATTTTTCTCTACACACAAGTCAAGTCTTATCCAGGTAAGGTAATCAAAACAAGATCAAATGGACAAGAAGTTATAATCTGGCTGAAAAATCAGGTTCGACAAATCCAGCATTATGTCTGGGAGCAGGAGAAAAGACCTCAGAGGCCTTTCCACCAGAAGTACTTTTTCTGGAATAATTCTGCAGCAGGAACACCTTGATCATGGTGAGACTGACAGGTTTCTTCTGAGCTCCCTCTAGTGAACCCAGTGACCAGCTCCTGCTGCCTCCCCCTGAGACACCCTCAGCCCAGGTCAGGATTTATAACAAATTGGTATTTTCCTTTAGTGTAGACACTCCTTGCTTGTAGACATGGTTATTATTTTTCTCCTGAGTCACTGATGGAAGAAGATGAGGCTTTGGGAAATTAGGGGCGGGATCCACTTATCATATCTCTATCTGTAGCTCATGAGAAGGTCAACATTTACTATAAACCAGTTGTCTGGGCTTCACCTGTAGTTAGCAGGGAGAGACATAAATACCTCCAGAAGGCCATTCGTTGCTGTCTATGTCTTTTCACTGGCAACAGGGGACTCCAGATAGCCCTTTTTAGATTAGATAACTAAGTGTCAAAGGGATAAAACTAGGTGAGATGAGTCCCTTGTGATTTGATTTCTCCATTAGGAAGCCTTTCTGTTACTCTTGTTTAAACATGTTCTTCTTTAAATATAATCTTGTTCCTAGCTTCAGTCTAGAATGGTGACCAATTTGATGGAACAGAGCAGAAGCAAAGAAACCTTCTGAGAATGATAAGCCCATCACCACTCCAAAGCAGGGAGTAGGATACCCATGACTCTCTCCAATGGAAAATAACTCCTTGATGTAAATGCTGAACATTTGAGTTCACTGCAAGTTCAGACAACCTTTGAACCATTGACGTAGAAGCGTAAATTCCCCAAGAACTAAGCAAATAGTTGCTGGGGTGAGTTCATCCTTTCTTCTTCTGTGAGACATCCATAGGAAAACATTTTCTTGAATACTTTTACACTGTCACAGATTGGGTTTCTACATGAAGAGATTATTCATTAAAATGTGACTCTGAGAATTAAAACAAACTGATTATTAAAGGCTGAAATGCAACATCACCCAAAGGCACTGACCGAAATTGAGGTGCCATTGAGCCAGGGAGTGTGTAAATACCTTCAAGCCAGACTCATCTAGTTTTGATCCCATTGGATAACCCTAAATAGCCCCACAGAAGCCGATGGGATTGCTCAAGGAATATGTTACTCAATGGGAATAGTACCAAATTTGGTTTACCCTGAGGATCATGCAAGAGCAAAGAATATGGATGAAATACTTGGTCCTGTTACAGACAGGAGTAAAGAAAACAAAACAAAACAATTAATTTCAAAGAGCCATATTTGACCCAAAGTATGGGCAAAGAGAGTACACATCTTCCATCTGCTTGATGTTACATGTTTGTCATTCCCAATGAAAGAAACAGAAATGTGCAAAATTTGTGGGGAAACGTGCAATCAAAATGTCTACAAATACTATTATTGGCAACCCTATAGATGAACACATATCTCCATTGTACCCTTCTCCTTCATTTGGCTTTCTAATTTGAAAATATGAGTTACACAGTCTGGATAGGTCACATGACACGACATTATTCTCTTTCTTGATGGCATAAACCTAGAGAGAAATATTTTGATCTAAATATTTTTTCCATTGAAAACCTCCAGTTACATGGAAACAGTAGTTGTAAAAAAAGTTCCACTTATTTAGTGACAACATAAGACCAGAGAGGAGGTTTTGGTCAAAAGAAAACATGTTTGTGTGAATGTGAGAAAGAGACAGTAAAAGTCTTAATACCCCAGTGGCTAAGACATAATGAGGGATTATTTAAAGAAAAAAAAAAGTGGATACTGTCCCTATGGTGATGAATTATTTATTCAAATGATCAAGTTCTCATAGGAATGACTGGGAAAATGCACTCCCCACAGAGTACAGTGATTAGGATATACACTGGAAACACAGAAAACCCCACCCTCAGTCTCCATTCTCCAGCAAGCAAAGACCATCCTGCAATCTCAGGTGCAAGTGAAGACTACTGTCAAGTATATTTTTCTGCTGAATTTTGGTTTTTTGTGTTGTTTTGTATTTGTGGAAAGTCTGCTGGCCATTGATTTCACCTTGATGCTTAAAGGGGTTCAAGTTCTTTTTACACTTTATGGTGGGAAAAATTCAGTCCAAGTCCTGCCACAGAGGATTCACATCATTCAGATATTTGGGTTCACATCTGTTCTGGTAGCCAGCAAAATTACTGAAGGAAGGAAATCATGTAACTTTTAGTATAATTTCTTTCAGAAAAAAGCAGCTCTGAACTCATCTACATAAGGACAATTTCCTAATTTAAACCTTCACCAGGGCAGGTAGAAGCAGGGCCCAGGAGTGAGCAATATTCACTCTAGGGGGTGGGGAAAGGACAGAAGTGCACTATTCCAGGAAATGCCTGGAAATACTGGGACTCCTTTGAATCTGATCACTGCCTGATTGCACCACTGCACACACCAAAAACCACCCTGGCTCTCAAAGAGAATGATGCAACTCCATGTGAGAGCTACAAAGGTTCCCTCTATTCTTCCCTGAGTTAAGATGCCAGGATTCTTAAAGGAAGTTTGCTGAATATTATCATTCTAACAGCCTCTGCCTACTGTGAAATGGACCATTCAATGTGGAAGTAGTAAGATGTCGGGAAAAAACTGCTTTCTACATCCTATATGAAATCCCCTTCATTGAAAATCAACCGAACAATTGTAGGTAAATATAAAGGGAGCATAAATAGCTCTTCTTCTATTTTAAGCTACTTGCATTTTGCAGCATTAACCCAATATTCTGCAGGTCATTAAGAAAATAAAGGTGTGTGAACTCCACTCCACCAAGAAGCTGGGGACAAGCTGAGAGTGAGTTGCAAATTTGAACCCTGTGTATAGGTGTGCATCTACACACATTACACAGCAAAATCTCATGAAGTTTGGAAAGTTCATCTTTAACACAGATAAAAAATTTCAGTCAATGATGACATAAAAAGGATAACAGATTGCAGATTTTGATTCATAAACTGGGAAGTTACTGGGAACGTTAATCAGGAACACAGCAGGGGAACACCTAGAAAGCTATTGTTTAATTAAAGTTAGTCATAATTACAGAGAAATCATGTAAGGACATCAGAATTCTTGACTTTTGGATATAGCACCACGCAAAAGCATAAACTCATACACATGTGGTTGAAGGGCAGGTCACTCTGTTCATAAGGAACTGGTCTATAGCTAAAGTTAATGTAAAATCAGGGCAGGACAGGAGGGGAAAACTCAAACGGATTAGTGTATGGGAGATCACTGCTCATATTGTTATGCCAATGACCTTAAAGAAACAATGAACCAGGCAATTAAATTAAACAGGTTGTAGCTACATGGAAATACACTCATTAATGAGGATTCCAAAGCTGGGCTTTATTCACTGGATTAAGAACATGTGATGAATGAGACTGAACATTACAGATGATAGAGACTAAATAACAGAAAATAATACCAAGAACAAGAAAGAAGTATTAAAGAGAAGCAGGACTCTTCAATCCAGGTAAATTTTAGTGCTGCCTTCAGTGGCAGCACCTGTTGGAGCAATCCCGTCTTAGATAAAGCAGGACCAGGTTACTGTAGCGATTGCTGTCTCCAGAGTAAAGTTTAGAGATTGAATCCTGTTGGAAACTGGACAATGCTGAAATGGAAATTAAGAAAATAATGGGGGGGGAAGAAGGGTGGAAGGGGGGAAGAAATCCACATAAATCCAAAACTGCAAATCAAAGGAGACAGATATAACTGAAATAATGTACAGACCATCGAGCTCTGCCAACCTGAGACCCAGACACATTGCTGTCTGTATGTAATGGCACAGTAGTGACCATTAAAGTGGATGATAAAGGCTCAAATAACACGACTAGTTGTCACATCTATTGTGCAAATCACTTCTGCAATTGAGTAACACTAACACCCTTTCCCTATTGTGTTTGTTTCAATAACAAGCTGATTGTGATTTCACATTTAAACACAGCTCAAAAAACTGGGACCAAAGTTTCAGTGATGATTTGTGGTTGCCATTATAATAGAAATAATAATAATAATAATAATAATAATAATAATAATAATAATAATAATAATAATAATAGTAATAATAATAATAGTGTTTTTAGTTTTGAAAGGATGCAACAGAAAGAGAAGCAATCCAGGGCACTCAGAGCAATACTTAGATTCAGGAAGTTTGTCTGCATCAACATGTTCAGAGAGGATTATTCACATTCATTATAAAGAAAAGTACACCTATGGCACATGAGAGCCTGGTTCTGTCTCTTTTGAACTGGCAACGTTCTTTTGATATATTTAATGTAAGTTTTTAATGATGAGGGAGATTATTAGAAAGGTCTAAGCATACTGGGAATGACAGATGCCAAGAGTGTGTCTCCATTATTGATAGACCTTTCTTGAAGACTAAAAACTTGAGAAGACAATGCTGACAGTGAGGACTGAAGGCATCCTCACCTAGACTTCATTTTGCAGAGCAGTTGTAAACAGGAGCTATAACTCACAACTCAGACAGGACAGATCCAGATGGGCCCTTTGGCTTCCTTCCATAACCAAATCTTTAATTTTCCTAAAGAAAATAGCAACTCCATGCACAAGCTGCTTACTTCAGAGCAAAACTTGGTTTACAAACTCAAGCAGTTTAAGGATTAAAAAGTTTAGTCTATCTCAGCAAATGAACTTTATCAAAGTGCAGGGAAAATCAAGCCTTCAGGTAAACAGGAGCATTTGCCAAGTGGAAATCCCAGCTCTTTGTATATTTAGTAATGAGTGAAGATAAGATTTCTTTTTTTGACAGCATGATGGATACAATCATAAAAGGAATCATGCTGCTGTAACAGAGTATACTTGAAGAGTGAATTTGAAGGCTGTGTCTTTATTCCCAAACACATTTTACCTTTCTTTTATTTAGAGTACATGAAAGCTAGTTTTTCTGGCATGTGAAAATGTTGAAGTTTTGTTGTTTGGTTTTTTTCTTTACTTCCCGCACCCCACTATGGATGTGTTATGTGTTAATTGTCAAACTCAGATCTGCTTCCCAGTTCAATAATCAATGACTCATTTAAGCATATTTATTTTAAATTTTTTTATAGATAGAAAGGTACAGTAAGCAAAGAAACACAAAATCTCAGATGAACACGAGCTCATAAATTGTTACGTGATTCTGCTACTGTGGGTTAAAGGAGGGGGCAGCACCAAGAATGTGGTGAAACCAGCTGCTTTGAACCCTGGTATTTCAGCATAAAAGCCACAAATCTTCCATAGATTAAAAATGAAATTAGTTTATTGGTCTCAGCCTGTTACAGTTTGGATGCTTAGCCACGTCACAAAATAAATCAGATTTGATGTGACTGACAGTCTTTGCTAAGACGAAAACCTCATAGCTGCTGGCCACTCATGACTGAAATCTAATGACCCAGCTATGCTGGAAAGCTCATGCAAAGAGAAATTCTGCTGTACTTCAGAAACAGAGCTCCAAGATGAGCTTGATAAGACTATCTCATTTGTCTTAGCATTCACACAAAACTTGAAGGTGCTTGAAACTCTCACAAGGAGGACAAAACTAAGCACAGGTTCCAGAACTGTGGTGGGCATTCATCTTAAGGGACGTTTTAATAATTTGTGTGAGATTCTCTTTTCCCTCAAAAGTGTGCTGAGGAAAGCCCAGGGCATACAACTTCATAACATTAAGCTCACAAATTGCCTTTGTTGAGGCATATTCCAGCTCATCTTCTCCTTGGATCCAGGATGTACCAAGAGCTTCTGGCAGAAAGGAGATCAAAGTGTGAAAACAGCTTGCCCCGCAACACATTGCCAGTGATAGTCTCTTGTTGCATGATTGGCCTCAAAATGAGGTTTTGAAGATGAAATTATAATTTTAGCTGATGTCATCAGGCCTAGAATCCAGCTCACTTCCCTGGGAAAGGATTCCTGGCATCACTGACAGCTGTGCCTGGCTGTCTCTCCATGGAGGGAAGGAGGCCTCATCCAAGCCAAGCCATGTCCTCCCACACTGATCGTGCAACAAACATTTGCAAGGCTGAACTTTCATGTGTTTGACCTCTTATCAAAGGTAGATACAGGACCCCAACATGAAAAAAAGTTGTAAAATCATTTATGTTGGAAAATGCCTCTAAGATCATCAAGTCCAAAGAAAGGTCTGCACCTCCACACCAAACACAGTCCCAGCTGAGATCCTTCTCAGCCTGGTACTTGATAGTATAAAAATAAAGAAAATGTTGTTATGTAGCAGGAGTAAATGCTCCTTCTCACTCTTCAACTGAGAATGAGTAAGTAAAGTGTACCGTTCTGAAAGAAAAACAGCCATTTTTGATGATATTTTTCGAAATGCTTTAAATTGAAATTCTTTGCATTTCTCAGCAAGGAAGAATGATTCTCAGTGTTCTCAGAAAAAAAAAAACAAAAAAAAACAAAAAAAAAAAACAAAAAACCTGGACAAGCTGACAAGCTGGACAGTAGATTTTTATTCATAAATCCATGAGAAATCACCCACAAAGGTACTCATTGCAACAGTTGTTGCCTGCAGAACTCTGTTTCCCCAGGAGCAATGGTGAAGGAAGGAAACTCAATTATGATCAGAGCTGAGGGTACTGGTATCTCCAGCACTGGCAAGAAGATAGCTTCCAGTTGGCACCTAGAAGTGCAAATTGTCTTGCCTAAAATATGATGGATTGGGAGATTTCAGTCATTACAATACCAATTTGAGAGAGGAAGGATTGGAGATTAACTTCTTCATTTAATTTAGAATGAAAACATTTCCTGTCACAATAATTTTTTTAAATTATCAGAGAAAAGTTGTTAGGTTTCTATTGCAAGAAAAAAGACATAGATTTTGATTAAAAAATGTCAATGGTTTTGCTTCTTAGAAACATGTCTTTATAGTTTATGTCTGCATTTTAGAAGAATTATCTATTTGTCTGGGAACTCTATCAAATTCAAAAATAAATTAAGTTCTTTGGAGATGAGATATTTATGATCTCTCATAAACTATATTAGACTTCAGCAACTCTCTTGAGGCATTCTTTGGGCTGTGCCCATGTAGAAAACCTGGTCTAATAGAGTCCTACTCAAACAGGTTTGTTCAGAGAGGTGCCCACTCATTCTGTACATATTCCTACAAAGCGGTCTGCTCACAGTGAGATGAGTGGTTTGAAGAAAACACTGGATTTTCTTTCCAATCTGGAGAGAAACAGGCTACCTGTTATTTTTGTTTTCATGTCCCTTGCTTTCAGCCCTGAAAGCTTTTTTGTTTTGTAGAAAATCATGAATAACTTATATCTTGAATACTGTAGCATAGATCTCAGAAACTATGCCATGTTTTAAGAGGGCGTCTCCAAATTCATAGGGATATTTTATGGAAATAGGAGTACAGATACTTTGTCAAGACAAGCTCTGCCTTCTTTGAGCTTGTCAATGCATTGCAGTGAAAATATCAGAGGCAAATATTTGACACCATAGAGGCTATGAATATGTCAGATTAGGATATTACTCTTATAATTATTGTCAGTATATGAACCAAACACAACTTCTATGGAGTCATTCCAGTGCATTCTGTCAATACAGATCAGGAATAGTGCTTGCAATATTTTCTTTTGAAAAATATGAATCTATAATCCTCAACAGGAAGTTGCATACCTTCCTTGGGGAAGAAAAAGATTTGACAGAAACTCCAATAGTTTGAGCAGGATGCTGAAGAACACTTTAACCCTCCTCTAAGAGGACTGCATGGTCAGCAGCTACCTGTGAAGTATCTGCTGCTGGGGAAGCTGCAAAGGGCAGAAAGGGGATGTTGCAGTTCCTGCTTGATGAAACACAGCAGATGATGCACAGTGTTGTAGCCAGTGCCTCTAAGGTGTACTTGCTCCAAAATCTGCCCTTTTAATAGTGATGCCATGAATAAGTGTAGATATGCTGTGATCCTGGACACATAATAGGTAAATATGAATGTGATCCTGACCTGGGATCAGGAATCAAAGTTAGATAAACTTCTTGGGATCATTTCTTGTTCCATAGGTTAAGCAGAATCTAAGAGGGTTTTAAACAACAGATTTGAGGGTTCTAACATTTTTAGACTGTAGGGAGAAAAAAAAGATCAAACAAGAAAAAATGCTGTCTTATGTTCAGGGTGTGATTTAATACACTAAAAGGACTAGGATTAGAACTAGCAACACAGGGTTTCCCAGCATCCCAGCCAGCTGGACATGGCTTTGCAGGTCGCAGTCTGTGTGGATCACAACAGGAGTACATAGGTATAAATAAAGGCAGAATTTAATTACAAGTGCACATTTTTTATTGCACAATGGTCTTTCAAAAAATGCCTACGTGAAGTAGAACCATTACGCTGAGCTTGATCATTTGTTGGAGGCTCTTTGTTAAACAGAATGAGTTTAATGTAACTCACGGAATACGCTGACATCTTATGGGCCTGGCATTTACCAAGGTAATAAATTAAAGTAATTATGTTAATGTATAATAAATGCATTCAACAGGAAATAAAAACTGCACAGTGCAAGAACAAGAAAAATCTTGTTTTTCTAAGTGGCTGTCATGTACAGAACATTAAGATCTTAGCAAAAGTTTTTTTGGAGGCTGATAATATAAGCATACATTGAAATAATCCTTATTTCTAGAGAAAATAATAGTGAGCTTCAGGACATCAGATTAGAAAATGCTAATAAAAATTAAAGATAGCCACTCTCTAAGTTGTATTTGTGACTCAAAAAATGAAAGGTGTGGAGTTCTTTACTTCTTTCCTCTGCGGGACTTGCCATTCACAGCTTAATTCTTGGTTCACCAAACAACTTGGGCTGCATTATACTATCTGAGTGACATTTTAAAAAGCCACCTATGGATCTGAAGGATTCCAGGAAGCACTGTGGTGGCAAGGCTGAAATAGTCACCCCATTGCATCTCACCTACCATAACAAGCCACTCAGGCTCTCCCAGCTCCCTGCACCTACAAGCAACCTGAGCCTGCCTAGACTGCTCCACAACATCCGGCTGGACTGGTGGATGAGAGACTGGACACAACGCAGAACTGTGCCCTTGCAGCCCAGAAAGCCAATTGCATTCTGGGCAGCATCAAAATTGTTAGCTTGGATGTTAGAAAAAAGTTCTTCACCCAGAGGGTGGCTGGGCACTGGAACAGCGTCTCCAGGGGTCACAGCACCAGCCTGGAAGAGTTCAAGAAGCCTTTGGACAATGCTCTCAGGCACATGGTGGGATTCTTGGGGCTGCCCAATGCAGGGCCAGAGACTGGACTCCAATGATTCCTGTAGTTCTCTTTGAGCTCAGAACATTCTGGAATTCTATGATTCTATGGAAAAGAAGGGTGTTCAGCTGGCTGAAGAAAGTTGAGGGAGGTGATTCTGTCCCTCAGTTCTGCCCTCATCAGACCCCACCTGTAGTGCTGTGTCCAGCTCTGGGTCATGAATTTGCTGAATTAAGCCCAGAGGAGGCCACAAAGATGCTCAGAAGGCTGGAACAATTCTCCTATGAAGACAGACTGAGAGCTGAGGTTATCCAGCCTGGAGACTCGAAGGCTCAAGGGTCACCTTACAGCACCTTCCAGTACCTCAAGGGACCACACGAGAGCTGGAGAGGGACTTTTGACAGGGGCAGTGAGGGATAGGACAAGGGGGAACGGCTTCAAATGGAAAGAAGGGAGGTTTTGATCCTAAGAGGAAATTCTTTCCTGTGAGCATGGTGAGGCACTGACACAAGTTGTCCTGAGAGGCTGCAGATGCTCCATCCCTGACAGTGTCCAAGGCCAGGTTGGATGGGGCTTTGAGCAGCCTGGGATAGTGGGAGGTTTCTATGCCCCAGGGCAGGGGAGTCAGAACTAGATGGTCTCTAAGGTCCCTTCCAACCCAAACCATTCTGTGATTCTGGGATAAACCTATGTTGTACCTTTGCCACAAGTGAGGATACACTCTCACAGTGACTTGTGAAGCTGTCACAACTCAATTTTGTGCCAGACATTGCAGATGCACAACTCATTGCTTAAGAAGGATCACTGTGCTGCCAAATCACCAGGAGTCTTTAAAACCTTTTCCTCCTTGGCTCCAGCCAAGTTCAGAGAATACTGCTGGCCTCAAAATGGTTATTTACAGAAAAAGGTGTTTAAAGGGAGAGTTTTCCCCTGGCTCCAAATAATTAATGAAACTTTCTTTCAAAATTACTAAAGCCCACACATCATTTGAAACTGTCTACTCAGCACAGATACTCCAATTATGTAAGTATCCAGTCCTCTTTGAATCACTCTGAATATAATTGCCTCAGCAATATCTAGAGATGAGTTTGGCCAGAAAGCTTTAAAATGTATGCATGACACCTTCAGCTAAGGCAAGAGAGGCATTTCTGCCACTGCATCCTATCAGGAGCAGCTGAGAGCTTTTATAAAGTCTCATTTTGCTACATCAGAATGGAAAGCTTAATATACTTCATTCTGCAAATTGCTCCACTTACTTCAATGGGTCTTCATACAGATAAGGTGAAGTACAAACAGTACAAATAAAAAGGTAGGCTCTTTGAAGAAGAGATGTTCTTATATTTGTTTGGGTAAAGCCGAGTAAGGTGGGTTCTCTCTTGGCTTCCAAGCTTTGCTGTAATAAACAGAAATGAACAAAAATAGCAATATCAAGCTGCTCCAATGTCTGCAGCTTGTTTGGCTTGCCCTGGGATTCAACTGGATACTAATGCACAAAAATACTGATTGAGGCTGAGCAGTTTTGCCCCAAATTGAATCCATTTTAACAGCATAGAGAAAAGGGAAATATTATCCTGCTCTTTGCTCAGCATATTTAGATATAATGACATAATATGCACACATTCCAAAAAATTGCCTGTCTTCAGGTAGTGCATTTTGGAGTGATTTCAAATTCCCTTAGGTTATATCAGCAAAATGCTTTCCTCTGCCTCAAAAATCACTAAGCTCTCAGTGCCCAATTGCCTGTGTCACCTCGTTTACAAGGTGGGTAATTTTCTAGCCTACGGTCTGTGCCTTATTTTGTCAGGCTGCCCTTATGCTACTTTGTGACGATTTTGATTTTCAAGTCTCCATGCATAAATTATGATTTATTTTGCTTTCCGAAATAAAGGCTGAGTGAAGTAATAGAGTGTTGGGGTTTTTTGGCTGGTTTCTTTTTCTTTTATGATGAATATTTCAAGAGTGCGCTTTTTCCTTCTGAAGAAAACTCTTCACCTCCAGCAAATACTATTTTTTCTATACAGAAAATAAACACAGGGAAGAGCTGAAATAAAAGCAGCATCTCTTGTTTGAACCTTGAGAGATGCAGAGATCTCACAACTCCAGCACTGGGGTGGGAGATGCATCATACTCCTCCCTAATTATCAGTCTTAACTTGCATTTAACATGGTGCACTGTGTGCTATGGTACTGTCACTGCATTGTTACTCCATGCCCACAAAGAAGCTAGAAAGTGCAGAAAAACATGGTTATATGAATAAAATAAACACCAACATCAACATTGCCTGATTCTGAGCTCTAATGAAGCAAATTGCTCTTCAAAACTTACTTAGATGTTTTTACAACAGCGAGAAGCGAAAGATAAGGCCATAATTGAACTGTTGCCCAAAGGCAATTACTGATTGGAATTGATTAATTCTATGAACAAATTTGACCAATTGATTATTTGTCATGTTACGGCAGATTTGGGCAATATGGCTTCAGTTGTGAAGGAAACACAGACATCTAGCATGAATAGTTAACACAGTTTGTTACCCTGTAGAGCTGCTTGTTGAGTTACCCAAAGAAATCTCAACAGGGAACTGAGCAGGGCACGCTACTTTGATGCTATAAAACCATAGTGTTACCTCCCTGCTTTTATGTATGAATCTGAGGAATTGTTAACAGCAACACAAGCAGTTTGCTCTGAGCAACACAAATGTGATGGACTTAACATCAAAGTGATGCAAAATCCACTGAAAACAACAGAAAGGCTTCAATTGAATCCAGAGGACTTCGAATAGAGGCCTACCAGGGTCAAGTCTGCTGTACTAATGGTATTTCTAAGGGGATCCTGTGGGAAGTTGGAAAAAGGATTCCAATTTCTTGAATCCAAGGATTACTGCTGCTTTGAGCAACTGCTTCTGCAAAATCATTGGTTCTGCTTCTGTCCCCTTCCAGCCCATGACACAACAGCGCAAGAACTCTGAGCTTCATGGTTGAACAAAAAAAAGAGTCTGCACTGAAGAAACTTCCCTCCCTCCCTTTCCCTCTCCCTCACTCCCTCCTTCCCTCCCTTCCTCTGTTCCTCCAGTAAATATGCTCCAGAATCCATTTGAGGTAAAACCAGCCATTGCTGATACTCAGAAGAAGGCTGCATGAAAGAGGTCCTTGCATCATCAGCTGTCAGAGATAGTGGGGTTGAGGTGCCATTCCTCCTGCAGTTACCCAAGTCCTTCCACACTTGGAGATTAGGCAGCTGAATGGGACACTGCTAAATTATTCCTCAAACCACCATGGAAGCTCAGAATGATGTGCAGAGTGACAGACTGCTCCTAGTTCTGCTTCACACTGGATTCAGAGCTGTGTTTGTGACTTAGTTTGAATGGGTTTCTACAAAAAAATAAAGGTTTTGGTTTTGTCTTTGGAAGCCCCACATGGTTTGAGATAAGTGAGCAGAAGACTTCCTGAACTGTCACACAATCCAGTAGCAGATGTGATCAGTGAAATGTTCTGAGGTTTTCTGATGTTAGTTCAAGTAGTTTTATGAGTCGACTGTGCAGAGGATTGGGCCCTTCCCTGCTCATAAGGACATACCAGCTGATGGAACATCCCACATGTCATTTCCTCAGCTCTCATATCTGCATCTTCCCTTGGAAAGGACAGGGTTTTGTTAAGCATTCAGGAACATTTCAAAGCCCTCTTTTCTGCCATCAAGGTGTTTTAGAGGGAAAGGGCATTAATGAGCAATGTGATAGATACGGGGAGTTCTTATTTTGGTTGGGCAACAGATGAGGCATATGGGTAATTTATTGCACTATAATTGTGTTATGTGATATCGATGCTGAAGTATTAATGACTGCAAAGTGCCCAGATTGATTCAGATGGCCATTTACTGTCATTATTACAAATCTAAATAAATAAATAAGAGCAGTTGAACTGATGTAGCTAAGAAATATTTCAAAGTCACCCGGTGACATACATGTAAGCGCTTGTGAACAGGGAGTGACTCAAACAATATCAGGGACACTTTTTATTGGGGTCAGAAAGAAATAGAACAATTAAGTCATTTTCAGTCATATACAATATATTAGGAACTGTTTTAACAAGTGAATTGCTAAACTGACTGGCATGAACAAAGCATTTTAAAAAGCTGGGGTGTAAATATGCCAGGAAAAAAGAAAGAAAACATGTAAACTATGCTCAAAAATAGTCTGCAAATGTAAGGAAACAAGAAAAACTAAGACAATCATGCACATACCTCTCCTGCTACCATGGCCCAGTGAATAAAGTGGTTACCATGGCTGGATCTGGCTATGAGGTGGACTTTAGAGGGCAAGCTTTGTTTCTGATCTCTGCCCAAACAGAGAGCCTTGATCCAGTCTGTTGGTTTGTGTACTTTGAACGAGCCAACCTCACACTGCAAGAGCCAGCAAGTGAAGTTTAAATTTATTTCATGCCTTCAGGTTTCTCTTAGCATCCCCTGTCTGGCTGTCATATCATATAGAGAGGGAGATGTATTATCAGTCAATATTTCAATATTTCAGAATATGACTCTGCACTTTTTTCCCTAAAACACAAGTACCATGTAAATCAGACTGCTAAGAATTACTTGCATTTCCCAACTCTTCTTATGTATCCATGGTTTTTTTTTTTTCTTTTCTGAAAAGAAAACCGTATATTAAAATGCAGATCTTGCTAAAAGGTAATTATTTAATTAACCATTTGTGGGGAATATTAATATATATTAAATATAGGCTCTTTATTTACACAAACATTTTATTAGCTTCCAGAGTCATTGATACTGAAAAAGATGCGGGCAAGTCTTTTAGAGTAAATAGCTTCTTCATACTCAGAGGTACATTCATTAATAGGTGGGATCCAAACACAGCCAAGCAAGAATCTGCTGGTATTGATCTGCATGGAGAAAAAGATCTATTTTGGCTGTTCACACACCCACAACCTCTAATGATCACTGACTCCGTTGTCCAGATAAATTCCTTAGATAAGCAACCAAAACACAAACTATCACACTAATCCAGTCAACAATTTTTATAACAATAACAACAAGAGAAAGACACAATTTCTTTTGAAGATTTATTCTTAGCAATGCTTATGTGATGCAAACTTTGAATCTAAGTCACCTGCCAACGACCAGGAAAGCAAGTCAGCTTTACAAATGGGACTAAATAGTAGATATTCTGGTACTCATGGCTGCTGCTTAAGCAGCTGTATTTCAATATCTCCTCCTTTTATGGGTTATCAGAATCTAAGCAAATATGTGTTGTGGCCATTGTTTACCTCACAATTCAATGTTCAGAAAAACAAGAAAATAATTTTTGGATACTTGGCTACAAAACTTATAAAAAAATTTGAAAAATAAAGTTCAAAAATTTTCCCATTTGGTATGTAGCTGCCTTTTTTTCTGTGTTTTTTTGTTTGGTTGTTTGGTTTGGTTTAGGTTTCTTTGTTTGTTTTTTTATCTTAACACCTGCCTTCGAATTTCTACTGCAGAAAAGCTGTGTATGCTGTGAGGAAGGTGCTCAGAGGTTACTCCCAACATCGAGCTCCCCTAGCGGCTGCTTCCCTCCCACCGTCCCCGTGGACAGAAAAACCTCGGTTGGGATTTTCCCCATTCATGACCAGAAGGAAGTAACTGCAAAAGGGATGTGGATCACGATCCAGGAAGGAAAAAAAATTATACTCACTCCCACCTGGGACTTTTGGAATGAGAAACAGTTGGGTTATTCAAGGAGAAATGAAAACACCTAAAAGAGAAATGTAAGGTTTTCTCTATAAACCTATAATCAGACATTACCTATTGCCCTGCTGAAGATATAAGGAAACAGGTGGGAAATTCTGCTTTAAAGTTTGGTTCAACAGCAAATACACACCAAAACCTAGATAACAATGTCTTATGAATCATTCTGCCTACAAAAAATTTTGCATGTATGATGAAAGGCTCTATTGACCATACCCAAGCCAATGATTAGCATTAATCCACTAGCAAATGGATATGAAAACTGCAAAATCAATGCACAGTTATTCTGGAAAGCAAATATTTTTTACTTCTCCACACACACAAATGCTTTTTTTCTTGTAGCAGAAATGCTCACAGTCTAATGCCAGACTAAGGGCACAGCAAAGCAATACCAGGTTTCAGCTGCATGGCTCCCTGAATTTTGCTGTAAAACCAAAATGCATGGAAAACTAGGAACTTAATTTTTCTTGTTGGTGCCAGGGTTTTCGGCTTTTTGGAAGAAAATTCCAAAGAGCAAGACTTGTTCTGCTTGCCATTATAAAGATACAGGTGCTGGCTAGCCAGTAATTCTGAACTGAAATTTCTAAGTTGATTTTCAAGATAGGTATTGCAATATCACGAGGATGGGCAACAGAGATGTGCCCATCCAATTCCTTTAAAGAAAATGGTTTAACACTGCCATGAAGGAGGGTGGGGTATAAAAAAGAATCAAACATAACTTCAGATGAAAATCCTACCAGAGTCTCCTTCCATTTATACCAGTTTTACTCTAGTAAAACCTCTGTTTTCACTGAAGTTATTTATCTACTTCTCTGGCAGTGATTGCTGTGATCCCAAATTTCTTGGGAAGCACCACAGGTGCAAAGAGGCTACAAGAATAAAGCTTTCATGCTCTAAAAGGGGATAATTTAATTTTAAAAATGTGCATTAAGCATGAGGACAAATGCTGTTCGTTAAGGATGCTAAATAGTTAAGATCCAGTTAAAAGTCACACAGCATTTGCATGTGTGGTTTTCTGTATTTTGAGATTCTTCAACCAAAATATATCAGTGCTACGAAAATCTGGAAACTTCAAATGGCCGATGAGCAACCTCTCTTGAGCATTCTGAACCCTTCCTTGGCTTTATGCAGGGCACACGGACATCAGGAAATCCGGATTTCATAAAAGAGAAGATAAATAGGATCTGATTCTCAAAGAGCTTGGCTGGGCGTTGAGTGCATCCATCACTGCCCCTCTGCAGCCCGGGCTGGATGAGGATAGCCTTGGACAGTGCTGCCCAGTGTACCCAGGTAATGCTGCCCCGTGGCCCCATCCATGCCACCACGGTGGGAGCTTCCATCAGGTTTGGCAGAGCTGCTGGAAGAGTCTGTGTGTCAGCGAGGAGTGCTGGGCCGTAGGGCTGTGGTGGCTCCTTGCAGTAGGGCTCAGTGGGGTCAGTAATGGATGTTCCTGGGACTGAGGTGTGGATCAGTGTCCCCACAGGCCCCAGCTCTCCACCAGGGCTTTGGGGGCTGATGAGCAGCCTGGTGGCAGCTCCACAATGGACCTGGCGCTGTGGGCAGGGTGTGGAGCGAAGCAGTTCCACTTCAGGGCCTCACTTAGGGGCCCCCCCGGCACCCTCACGCTGGGCAGCCCTGAGGGACCCCGCGGCTCATGGGGACAGCAGTGGCTGCGGGCTCCGGACCCTCCGAAGAAGGTGTCGGTGCCGGCGGGGGGCTGCTGCTGCTTTGGAGTGTTTGCCGTGGCTGAGGTGTGGGGCGGGCAGGGCCGGGCAGCGCTCGGCTCGGGGCTCCCCCGGCAGCCCGGGGCCGGCGGGGCAGGGCTGGGGGCGGGACCCCCGCCCGCCGTGCTGCTGAGAGTGCGGAGAGGGGGCTTGGGGGGCTGCTGTTTTCCCAGAAGCTGTGGCATTTAAATAATAATTAAAAAGGAAGAAAAAAAGCTTCTCGTGGGGAGGAGAGGCAGGGCGCATCCCGGAGGCTCGGCGGGGCGGGCGGGAGCGGCGGCCCGGTTCCCCCGGTGTCCCCTCACACCGCCCGGCTCCCCCCGCCCGGCTCCCGGCGGGGCCGCCGCCAGCTCCAGCCTGCTCTGAGGCTGAGCAGAGCCTCCCCGCTCCCCCAGATCTGCTTTCTTTCACATCTAATTTGATAGGAGGGGGATTTCGAGCTTCCCACAGTTACAACTTTTCTTGATTTCTCCCTTCCCCCCCCCCCCCCCCCCGCGCATTTATTACTTGCATTTAATTAATTCCTTCTTTGCGTTTCCTTCCCTGTTAATCTTTGGGTGACTGCTTTGTACATATGGCAATCTGATAATGAGGGAATTCGTCCTTATTCTCTAGACTTCTTCACTGCGATGTCCACCCATCTAGTGCCTGGGATATCGATCTTCTTTCCATGGGGAGGGGGACAAGGTAAGAGGGGTGATAAAAGTTTTGCAGTATTCCACACCATTAAGAATAGCTTTTATTCCTTGGCGCTGTTTAATCAACTGTTATATCAAGTCATGCTGTTTAAGCAACCACATCAAAAGAACATACCCTCTTTTGTATAAATTATATATTCCTTGTATCTGTCTTCTCGCATGCACGCAGACGGGGAGATAAAACTTAAGTTTGTTTTTTAATAGCATGAAGCAGGTATTTAGCTGTTATACAACTTGTTTCTGCAACTAAGTTGGTTGATAACAACCTAGGAGCCAAGCTGCTGACTTTCTAACTTTTTACCCATTTCCAAGTCAAAACTCCTCAATTTAAAAGTCGGAAAGAGAAATCCATGACTCACTGAAACTCCACAAAGAAACATAAATAGCAGGAGAAAAGCATAGACTAAAAAAAGATGAAAGAGCACCAGTTAGAGTCGGCGTGAGACCACTTCGGACCTCTTCTTTCGACTTTTTTCTAAAGTTTACCTGAAAAGACCACTTTGTCCCTTGAAAAGTTCGTGATGACCTGCTTGTTGCAGTGAACGGATATACAACTTTTTTACCACTTAAAAACTAGTTTTAAAATCCATTTTCAAGGTTTAAGTTGATTACTACTCAGCTCAATGTCACAGACCGGAAAACTCCCATATAATTTTTCACTCCAAAGAACCCTTTTTATTTCTTTTTTTTAAAATTTATTTTTCTTTTTCTTTTCTAAACTCCACAACTTGAATAAAGTTTATTTTTTGGGATGTGTTTTGTTTTTCTGAGAAAGTGGACTTTGAATTACTTCAGCACAACGTCCTGGAATTTTTAAGAACTCCTAAAAAACTCCTGAAAGTTTCTAGATCCTAGGACAAATTGTATTTTCTTAGGAGCAAAAGCAAATGAGCACTTTACAGGCAGAGAAGTGTTTGTTCATATGGGACTCTGCTGTTCTGTCTAACCTGCTCTATCAGCCTCATCTCTGCAATTTTGCTCGTCTCTCAACACCTTTGTCTGATTAGTAGCTTTTGGAGATCGGGATAAAGACATCACTTGCCACGCTGCATGAGATAACAATTAATTTAACATTAAACTTATCCCCTTTCCATTCACTTTGCTTGGATCGATCTCTGTTAATTGTGTTTGCGGATGCTTTCAACACTATGCTTTTCTCAAAAACTTAATGACACCCCGCAAGGAGGTGTAAGAACCTAAAACGCTCCTCTCCGACTTTGACCAAAGAAACAAAGAATATAGCCCCAGCGTGCTCAGGAGACCATCTATTTTTAATCAGTTGACTATTCATGCACTTCCGAAGATACAACGTTATTTTAAACTGGGTGATAGTCCTGATTTTATTAAAAAAAAAAAAAAAAAAAAAAAAAAAAGGTACCACATTGCAGTTGTGTGATACACAAGTCAAACACACTAACTTCATTTAACTGCCGTTTCGCATCAGACTGTTTCTGCTATTAAAGTGGTCATTTATCAGCTAAAAGGCGAGTGTGTTTAAAAATGTATGTCTTGGGGAGGGAGAGCAATCTCCCTTTTCAGGGGCAAGAAACCTGTTACAAAGCCATTTAGGTGGGTGCGCTCTGAAATGGCATTATTCCCCCCCGGGGCGTTAATATTACTCAAGTATGTTCCTATTTGCGCTGCTCCCCGATAATTCATCATTTTTTTTAGCCACAACTGCCCTTAGAAACTTGACTTGCACTGAAGCAGCCTACTAATCTTAATGTTTTCCCCTCTTTCAGAGAGGCATCTGTTCCTCTTGCTGACGAATGTACCATTCTGCCAAGAAAGTTTTTTGGGGGAAAAAAAAAAAAAAAAAAAAAGAAAAAAAAAAAAAAGAAAAAAAAAAAGAAAAAAAAAAAAAAAAGCGTGTAATTGATGTTATCCCAAGAAAGCGCGATCTCCACCCCTCTCAGCTCCAAGCCCTTCAGGTAAAAGGAAAAAAAAAATCTTTCAAGAATTTGTTGCCTTTTTGAGGGTTAAAACATCAGAAGACAAGCTTGTCTCGCCTTGGCCAATCAGCTCTCGGCCCTGGCAGCTATAATATAGAACTAAAGGCAGACTCCTCTCACAAGCGTCTTGCTTTGCTACCATTAAAATCAGACCCTTTTTTTGTCTCTCGATTGCTGTCTCCCGACCAAACTCCGATGTGTTCCGTTATCAGCGACCTAAAGCCTGCCATTCCAGCACCTGTCTTGCTAGGGATCGGTGGATAGTATACGATTCAGAAAGCAGACAAGGACATAGGAGGAGAGAGAGCTCTAGAGAGACAGCCAGGGATAGGCACAGAGAGCTTTGAAGTAATTGGATTCAATGGACGAAATGCTGCTGTTGACAAGAATTCTCTTGGTGGGCTTCATCTGCGCTCTTTTAGTCTCCTCTGGGCTGACTTGTGGACCAGGCAGGGGCATTGGAAAAAGGAGACACCCCAAAAAGCTGACCCCTTTAGCCTATAAGCAGTTTATTCCCAATGTGGCAGAGAAGACCCTAGGGGCCAGTGGAAGATATGAAGGGAAGATCACAAGAAACTCCGAGAGATTTAAAGAACTAACCCCAAATTACAACCCTGACATTATTTTTAAGGATGAAGAGAACACGGGAGCTGACAGACTGATGACTCAGGTAGAGCCACAGAGATACCTGTATTTGTGTTTGTTAACCTCTCTGAGCAATCCTAAAGGACGCATCTGTCTTAGTATTTTTGAAAGCCCCCCCTTTCCCTCTCCCCCTCCTCCCCCCGCCCCTCCAAACTCGACTAGTTTCCCCATTGAATGTAAATACCATCTATCCAGCCAAGTTAGCAGGGGCTGGAGCTGGAGCTGTTTAGATATTTGGTGGGGGAAATCTGTGTGATACTTACAGTCATTACCGTGCCATGGCGTTCCCTGTAACTTGGTTAGAGATTGCTGTTTGCATTTGTCCCCAAGGATGCACTTTGATCAAACGAATTGCATACAGCTCAGAGGACCCCAAGTGTATAGTGACCGCCAGGCCACCCACTCATTATTACAAACGTAGTCCGCGGTTGCTGCGCCTGCTGACTTGCTTTTTTTCTATATATATTTTATTTAATTTCTCTCTTTTTCTTTTCATTTCATTTTAACCTTCATTATTATTATTGTTCTCCTCGCGAGCATATTCTAAATTTAGTAGGCATGCAGTCGTGCACTCACAAAAGGCAGCTGAAGCCGGATCGACCATTCCTCATCTGATTCCGTATTATATAGCTCGTATTGCAATACCATCATTTGCAATTGTGCCCATCAGAGCGTAAATATATTGATATTTCTTTAAGGATGCTCGCCGCCAATGCTCTGGTACTTCCATAGGGGAGGGACTTGCAACTTATCGGCATTGCATCACCTTCTGTTTTAAAAAATCTGATGGCACAAGGTTTACAACTGGGTAAATATTGGATTTTGGGTGGAATCGGATTGCGGAACCATTTTATAAAAAAAAAAAAAAAAAAGAAAAAAGAAAGAAATTTTAAAAAGAAAAAAAGATAAAAGAGAGAAAAAGAGAGAGAACCGCTCTGAGAGTCACCTCGTAATTATAATTCATGCTCAACAGAGAGCTCGGTGAAGTCAATTGCTCTGCCAATCCCGGAGTTTCAGAAACTATATGCAATCTAGACACTGGAAATGGGTTTCCTCCAAATATAGGTCAACAGCGCTTTTTTAATATTAATACATTTAAGCCCCACCTTCAATGCTAGAGCAGGACTCGCCTGGAAGGACTAGGCGGGGAGTGGACGCGGGGAAGGGGGGGTGGGGGGTGGAATTTCCCAAACTCTCCCCGTTCCTCGGCCTGATTTTCCGCACGTTGCCGGGTCTCCCGGGGCGAGGGACCGGCGGCCGCCACCATCTCCTCCCGACCACCTTAAATCGCACCGCACCTCGGAGCTCGGCGGCGCCTCCGCCCGCCGCCGCCGCCCCGCGCAGGGGAGCGGAGCGGAGCGGAGCGGGTGCCGGTCCCCGCTCGGGCGCGGCCCGCGACCCTCCGCGCACCCGCGCTCCTCCGCCCCCGCTGCCTCTGGAGCCGCATCTCTCGCATTTTCAGCTCCACTTACTCCCCTCGCGTATCGATCGCGGCGGCTCGGGTTTCACCCTTCCCTCCGCAGCCCGGCGGCAGCGGCGGCGGTGGCGGCTCCGCGGGAGACGGGCTCCCGCCGGGGCTCGGCGCATCCCTCCGTGCGCGGCTGCGCCGGTGCGTGTGCGCGGCGGAGCGGAGCGGAGCGGGGCGGCGGGCGCGGGGGGAGCCGGGGCACGGTCGGGAGCGGTGTGCTGCGGGCCGGGGGCGGGCTGCGGGCTGACCCCGGCCCCGCGGCTCTCCCGGGGCACGCCGCGCCGGCTACGCGGCTGGCCGCTCCCGCTGCATTAGCTGGCAGCGTCTGAACTCCTGACCTTCTGTCAACTTCCCTCAGACGAACGAAACGAAAACAAATACTTTCCCCCCCTCCCCACTCTCAGTGCTTGTTCCCGTGCCTTAGACACAAAGGGGGGAGGTAGACTGAGAGCCGCGGGGCTGGGGAGGCCGCAGGGCCGGGTACCCGGCGGCAAAGAGGGGACAGAGGTGGGGAGCGAGGTCGGGGAGTGAGCGGGGCTCTGGCACCCCTGGGCCAGGCAGGGAGCGGGGCCGGGCAGCGTGTGGGTGCTCTTGCTCCCCGTTCCCTGGGCACGGCCGGGTCCTCGGCGACCTGGGATGCGGTCCTGCCACTGGCCTCTCTGCCTTGCTTTCCTCTCCTTCCCTCTCTCCCTCAGCCAGCAACCTCTCGTTAAATCCCAGCCCTTAAACGCTGGCTTCGGGAGCCCTTCAACCATGGAGAGATCTTTCATGGACAGAATCGTTAAACTTGCAGAGTGGTTGCCGAATGCATTAGCCGCCAGTTAATATTAACTCCCAAAAGAGGGGGGGGGGGGGGGGGGGGGGGGGAGAGAGAAAACAAACAGAGGTAGGTAAGTCAGGTTCTCAACTTTGCAGGTGACACCAGCAGTTTGCTAAGGGCTCCCCCCTTCCTCTCTTTCCTCCCCCCCTACCCCGTCCATTGGCTGGATTCGGGATAGAGATAAGGAGGCCAGGTCAGTATGATAAAGCTGGAATTTGTATGAAATAAAATAGCAATCTCGTGTAATGCAGGCACACAACCTGTGCGTGATGTGAGGAATTTAGAGATCAACTTGGCATTTAGGAAGCCCACCAGGTTGTTTACACTGACAGGTACCTGTTAAGTGTTTCCTTCAAGCAATTCATTTGTGAAGAGATTAGGAGCTGGCAGGAGAGGGCTTGTTGAACAACTTTGCCTCCACACAAAGCGTTAGTGGAGGCAGCCCTGCTGAGCTTCACGGTGGCTGAACAGAATTGGGCTTGATTTGTGGCACACGACCCGATGAATTAATAAATAGTCTGGGCTTCACGGCTTTTGACTCTGACAATCCAGCTCAGGCAGTATAAAAGAGAGAAAAGTCCTTTAGGAGGCGGTTTCTTCTTCTTTATTTCGCCTGGAGCCGGGAAGTGGTGCTGGCAGGGCCGGAGCGGTCAGAGCCCCTCGGCGCTGCCCGCACCGCTGCCCTCCTCCCTACCCAGGCCCGCTCCTCCTGTGCGGGGCAAGACATCCCCGTGTCGCGCAGTGCTGTCGCCTTAGCAGCTGAGATGTTTGATCTTTCTCCCCCTTTCCCCTGTAAATCAGGGAAGGAGCGTATCTATCCACTCAGGTGTGAGAGGGAGACAGGGAAAAAAAATGAACTTCCTTGTGCTGCTGCACTTTGCTGCCGGGAACGGTGCCGAAACCCAAACACCAGTCTCTCTCCATAAAACGGTAGGCCAGAGAGTCCAAAGTGAGTTCACGACTGCGTTTTATATCTCTCGGGTACCTGTGTGTTGCTAGAATCGCTTTTATGGCTGTTGGTGTGGACACATGGGAACTTCTTGTCACGTCCCTAAAGGTTGCGCCGTCGGGGTAATAGAGGGGCTCTGCCTTCGTGGGAGCTGTGAAAGGGGGACTTTGTGGTCTCCCTCAGCACACTGAGGAGAATGGTCCTGCGGAAGGCCAAGCATACCAGTCAGACCAACAAAAGTGTGGGAAGAGCAGCTTACTGCATCCCGCCGTATATGCATCAAGAGAACAACATCGGATATATCCACGAGTTGCTTTCCCCTCAAAAAGCAGGAAGAAAGCTGGCAACGCGTGTGTTTCTAACTCTGTACCTTTAGTCAAGCGCTTTTCAATGCTTTTGGTGCTGATTTCCTGTTTCTGCCGGGCTGAGAGTCCTTTCCCCTATCGCCACTGTTGTCTATTCCCCGCCTGGCTAAGATAGGAACCTCCCCAAAACTTTCAGGGTTTCATTTCACCCATTTTCCTCACCTTCCCCTGTCCTGTGCCTCTCATTATGTGGTCCCTACGTGCTCCCGGTGCTGCTGGGCCCAGTCTAGTCCAGGAAAGGCTGGTGGCTCTGGAGGGTCAATGAAAAACCCTGCAGTACTTTCTCCACGGAGCTGGAAGGGTTTCACTCCACACAAAGGGGCTCCTAGCTTGCATAGCATCCCTGCTCTGCATAACTTCCCTCCTCGGCCCTCCCTTGCTTTTCATCTTCCCACTAAGAGCTATATTATTGTATGGATTTGGTCGGCTTTGTAGGCGAGCGCCGATGTATGTTTGAAGCAGAGTGAATGCTCCCAGCCCATGCAGCTTTGAGGGCTCTAATGAGTGATGGGCGAAGGGAGAGAAGAAAAAAACACCCCTCCCTCCAGCACATAAAGGCTGTTAACATGTATTGATACCCTTTTCAACACAGAATTAAGCTGAAAAGACCCGCAGAGACATTCCGGGGGGGTGGGGGCGGGAATCCGTGACTCCGAGATATACGGAGAGTGTTTGTTCTGGGCAGAAACTTTGCTCTCGGGAAGGGACAGGGCACTTAGCGGCAGGAATTTGCTCCGTGCAGGTGGCTTTGAATCGCCACGCTCACACCCCAGCGCCGGCGGTGCGGCGGAGGGGGGGTCCCCCTATCCCCGCAGCAGGTGCCAGGGGAGGGGAAAGGTCCGTCCCTGTGGTGCTGTTTCATCCTCTGTTCGTCCCGTATCCCCAGGTTTCCCTCTCCTCCTCCTCCTCACCTGCCTCCCCGTCCCTTCCTGGCAGCAGGGAAGAAGATGCTCAGCTCTGGCTGAATCCATCCTGGGGCGCGTTTTGCGGGGAGGGCGGGAATGCCGCCTCCTTGGCTGGAGAGGGAGAGCAGGACGCGGCTCGAGGGGGTGTAGATAGCGAAGGGGGGGTGTGTGTGTTCCCGTGGCTGCAGCACCCCAATAATGACCCTTCCCTGTCTGCTTGTATCCCCGCAGCGCTGCAAGGACAAGCTGAATGCTCTGGCGATCTCGGTGATGAACCAGTGGCCCGGGGTAAAGCTGCGGGTAACCGAGGGCTGGGACGAGGACGGCCACCACTCCGAGGAGTCCCTGCACTATGAGGGCCGCGCCGTGGACATCACCACCTCGGACCGGGACCGCAGCAAATACGGCATGCTGGCCCGCCTGGCCGTCGAGGCTGGCTTCGACTGGGTCTACTACGAGTCCAAGGCTCACATCCACTGCTCCGTCAAAGCAGGTAAGGCGGGCAGCCTGCCCAGGGACGTGTCGAGGTGGGGAGACACCCCCGGGCCCCGACTCAGAGCCCTAGAGCCTTCTGTGCCCTGTCTCTGCTGTCGGGCCCCCTCCTCTCCTCTCTGCAGGATGCCCATCACCCGGCCTGGCCCGCGGGGGCTCCCGCGGGGATGGGAGCAGAGCCCCGAGGCCGCAGCCGGCCTTCCCCGCCTCTTAGCGACCTCGCCGGAGCAGAGGTGGGGGAAAGGAAACAGTGAGGGAGAAGGAAAAAAAAAAAAAAAAAAATCCCAACCAGCTGCTGCAGTTTTTCACAGCACTTTTATTTGGGTGATTTGCTTGGCCAGCCTTCCCACGAGAGCAGCGTCGCAGCCACACACCCTTCTCCTCCCCCCGTGGGTTCTGATGCTTTCCCCATCCAAGGAGCATGTTCAACACAAACACTCGTGGCTGTCTCCAGCCGCCCCGCTGGCTGCACGCCTTACTCGCGAGCGCTAATCTCCGAGTGGGAGCCGGCCAGGAAAATAAATAAGAAACGTGGTCCCCAGCCTCCTTCAGCGGTAGCCGCTAGGAAATTCCCAGATAGGGATACATATACACATAATTTTTTTTCCTCCCTCCCCTCCCCTGTGCTTACAACGCCACACGCTGTCTCAACCAGGGAACAGCTCGCAAGAAATCCCCGACTCGCAGATTTCCTTTTCATGACACTTGACACGTTTTTTTGGGAAGCAAATCTGTTAGTGAGTGCCCGGCCCCAGCTCCACCACCCCCCTCCATCCAGCTGTATGACATCTAAAGCTCTTTTTAGGAGCGTACCCTAGCCCAGCAACCTGCTGGATGTGTCAGGAAACACTTGGCTGCAAAAGAAAATAATGGGCTTTCTTCAAATATAGCCGTTTGCTTCGAGCCCAGCAGCCCCACGGCAGAGAAACCAGCCCGGCCCTGCCGTGCCCACCTGCAGGAGGGGCTCATGTCGCTCTCTCCTATCCGAATCTCCCCAGGGACGGAGCACCTCTCCTGGCTCATGTGTGCTTTGTCCTGAGAGCCTGCTATTGCTTTTGTTCAGCTCCTGGGTCCTCTCTAGCCGAAAAGAGGCCCTGCAAAACTGTCAGCTGTGTGCAGATCCGAAACACCCCTTTCAATAGCCAAGATGGGCTTTGTAGCGCAAGGTGTAGGATTGTGGTGTGCAGTGACCTTAGCCCAGGAGCACCTCCTAATCCACCCCAGGGGTGTTTCATAGGAGAGGAGGCACCCCAAGCTGCTCATTGGGATTCGGCACACAAGGACTTGGGGGCAATATTTGGAGGGTGTCAGGCAGGGTCGTGTGACTGTACGAGGCAGGCTGAAGGGAGCAGGCTTGAATTCCACTCTTTCAGCCTGATCTTAAACTGTCCAAACCTCATTTCATGACAGAGCATCTCATGAGAAGATTAAATCCCATAATGCCAGCAGGAAGATTCTTTATCTAGATCTCTGTTTGCAAAAAGTATGATCCAGGAGACTGGAATGCAAAGAAGAGTTCCCCCAAGGCCTGAATTATTGTCACCAGAACAGAGGAGGGAGAGGCAGGGGTGGTAAAAGGGACATTGATAATGCGCTACAGCAAGTATTTAGAGCAAGCTTCTACATTTAAAATTCAAATACAGATCTTGAGTGCCTTGGAAAAGTGGCTCTGCTGTGCAAATAGTGCTTGGAAGGTCCTGGGTTTTTTGGAGAGTATGTGTGTGAATTGGCACATAGGGTTTCTGCACCTGAACAAATAGGGAGGGGGAGAAAAGGGGGGGAAGAAGCTGGGAAAAAAATGGAAGTGTCCTCTCTTCCAAGAGTGTCTGCATTTATTACATGAATCAGAATGACAATGCTGATCCTTTATTGGATTTTAATTAGAGAACCCAAACAAGCACTGCTCAAAGAAGCAGATTTTCACACCTCTGCCAATTCACTGGCATGTTTGTAGAGCTGCTACACTACTACATCTATTCATCAAGTCCCTGAATATGCAAACAAAGCTCTAGCCAGACCTTTACCGCCAGCTTGTAGGAAGGTGTAGTTTGCTAGCAGCGGCCTCCACATAAAGCACATAGCTTGTTTGTTGCCATGTCCTCCCTGAAGAGGGAGGCCTTGGAGATCTTGCTGCTTTATTTCTGAAGGAGAAGTGATAAAGTCATTAGCAAATCAATAACGGTCTAATTTTTGCCCTTCCTTTCCTTCCTGAGAAAGTCATTAGGAGCCACTCCAAGGATTTGTTTAAATCACAGGAATTTCAGTAACAGCCTCAGAGGCAAAATATAAAATCTGTCCATCTTTAGGAGCTAAATCACCAGGTCTCTTAACTGGTATAAGGAGTAACTGGGAGAAAGCAGGGAAAGGCAAGGGAGGGATGGGGAATCTCAACACCTGTAGCAAAGATATTTGCTACCATGACATACAATGGGATATTACCCAATATTTTAAAAAACCAGAGTGGTTAGGAATACTGAGAATCCCTCTGTTAAAACAGAGATCAGCCTGGAACAGATCAGGTTTTTCTTCCTACCCCCCCACAGGTGGCTGAGCTTCTAAAAAGTGATTTGCAAGAGAGACAGATTATCATTTCTGCTTTTGCTTTCTTTAATTCTGAGATTGTTCCTCTCAGAAGCACTGGAAAGCAGCAACAGCTGCTCTAAACTCTGAGTAACTCCCAAGAGCTGGAGGAGGTAGAGGAGGCATTTGCTTGGGCCTGGCACAGTTGTTGGGTGTTGGATGGCTCTGGGACCACAAGCTCTGAGACAGGGAAGAACATCCTTCTTCTTGAGGGGAGGGAGAGGTTTTTTCTTTTTTGAAAGAGGATGGAAGCAGAGTGCCGGACATGCCAGGCAGGGGTGCTGTGAGGGTATGAGGGACATGCCCCAGTAGCCACCATGCTGAGCAGGAAGGCTGGAGGCAGCATGGAGGCTTGTGCAGCACGATAGAGGGGGATTTGGGAATTTGGGTTGTTGCTTTGCAGTGGCAAAATTTGTGTGTATCCTGGGGCAAAATCTCCTCCCGTCCTCTGCTCTTTGCTGCTCTAGATGTGCTCCTTGAGTTAGAGCTGGGTGGGGACCCCGAGCATCGAGCTCTTGCTTAGAGAAGAAACTTTAAGCCAGCAAAACCACTCAGCTTTGAAAGCCTGCAAGTTATCTGGCATCAGGTGTCAGTGCAGGGTGAACAGCAGCCAAATGGGAAGTTCTTCCAGAAGAGATTTTGTTCTGGAACAGTTTTCTCAGTGGAAATATTTTGGCTCATTTCCTTTATGAGACAAATCACTTGTAAATCCCAATCTCCCAAGAGGAGATTTTGCACTGGCTCAAATCTAGCAGGAAGGGGATTCTCACTTGACCCACTGAGTGTAAATGGGGTGTGTAAATGGGGTGTGTAAATGGGTGTGTAAATGGGGTAAATAGATGAGGGTGGAGGAATTTCAGAGGGGAGTCTGGCTGTGTCCGGCACTTTCTTGGTGGGTCGGGGTGGCTGGGGAAGTGATAAGTTCCCACATGCCCCCATGCCCTTGTGTCTTCTCTAACCTCGCTGTCCCTCTCTCCTTGCACAGAAAACTCAGTGGCAGCCAAATCTGGGGGTTGCTTCCCTGGCTCGGCCACCGTGCACCTGGAGAAAGGCGGGACCAAGCTGGTGAAGGACCTGAGGCCTGGAGACAGGGTGCTGGTGGCCGACACGGAAGGCCATCTGCTCTACAGCGACTTCCTCACCTTCCTCGACCGCGAGGACGGCTCCCACAAGCTCTTCTACGTCATCGAGACTCGGCAGCCCCAGGCTCGGCTGCTGCTGACGGCCGCCCACCTCCTTTTTGTGGCTCCCCAGCAGAACCAGTCCCAGGCGGGGACCGCCAGCAGCCGCGCGCTGTTCGCCAGCCGCGTGCGGCCGGGCCAGCGGGTCTTCGTGCTGGGCGAGGGCGGGCAGCAGCTGCTGCCGGCGGCCGTGCACCGCGTGTCGCTGCGGGAGGAGGTGTCGGGCGCCTACGCCCCGCTCACCGCCCAGGGCACCATCCTCATCGACCGCGTGCTGGCCTCGTGCTACGCCGTCATCGAGGAGCACAGCTGGGCGCACTGGGCCTTCGCTCCCTTCCGCCTGCTGCAGGCCCTGCTGGCCGCCCTCTGCCCCTCCGCGGCGGGGGCTCCCTTGGGGGACCCCACGGCCCCCGGCATCCACTGGTACTCTCGGCTCCTCTACCGCATCGGCAGCTGGGTGCTGGATAGTGACTCTCTGCACCCGCTGGGAATGATGGTGTCATCCAGCTGAGGGCACCCCGCGCGCCGGCCCGGCCGCCTGCCAGGCTCCAACAGAGAGACAGAGACACGGAGGAAGAGAGAAAGAGAGAGGGAGAGAGAGAGAGAGAGAGAAAGGAGGAAAAAAAAAAGTAGGAAAAAAAAAAAAGGAAACAAAAACCTAAAAGAAAAAAAAAAGGAAAAAAAAATACATATTTTTAAAAGAGAGCACGGATTAAGACTTAAAAATAATAATAATAAAATAATAATAATTAAGTAGGACAGTCCAAAGTAGACTTAAAGGGAAACAAAGACCCCTGGAAGTTCTGTTCTGTTTAGTTTATAAATATATATATATTTTTATTTGTTCTTTTGTTTTGTTTGTTGGTTGTTTTTTGTTTTTTTTTCTTCTATCCTGGATATTTATTTCTTTGGTATTTTGAATAGATGTTTTAAATGATATGAACCGGACCTTCAAGAGCCTTAAATAGTTTCTTTGATAATTTATTATCATGTGAACTGTACTCACAGGGGAAAAAATTATTTTGTGAGGCCAAGCAAAACTGCGCAGAGTCTATTTTTCTACATGTCACGTGTGTCCTGACTTTCAGAAAGCAAAATTCTGTACTTTCCCATCTCTCCATTACATTGCTCCTTCATTTCAGCAAGTCTAAAAACAAGCAAACAAACAAACAAACACACAAAAAAGAGAAAAACTTCATGGGGGTCCGTAAATTATATTTTTATACACAGAATTGTAAATTAGATTTTTTTGAGAGATCAATACTTAACTGAATCACATTTCGTTTTTTGAAATAGTGTAAAATATGAGAATATATTATTTTAATTTAAATAGTTTCAAATGTAACATCATTTCTTGTATTGTTTTCCATGCTTTGCTTTGTAAAAACATCATTGGCCACGTTCATGGAAGTCAAGACTGTTACACAAACTTTTTATTTGCAAAAACCGTAAGAAACTTTGTTATTTTTAACTTCAGAAAAAGTTTATTAGAAAATAATATTTTTTAAAATGCGCACATGGCGGCAATTCTGTGACGATGGAGATGGTAGTTTGTACAGAGGGGGGAAAAGGATGTTTTGCATTAATAAATTGAGAAATAACTGCTGTAAATTTACTAAAATGTATTTTTGAATATTTTGTAATAGTTTTAATAGTTTTATAGAAATAAAATGTGCCATGCACAGTTTGGTTAGTATATAATAACTAAGAGTTCCTGGTGCATCCCATTTTTTTTCCTTTTTTGCTTATTGGTTTAGGAAACATGATGCCTAAATGAATGCCCGTTATATTATTTAGATGTGTTGCTTATGACATTTAATTTTGGTACCTCAATTAAGGAAACAAATTCATCACATCTGTGCATAACCTGGAATCTCTTGTGCTGACAGTAGAACCTCACTTATTTGCACGAGTGACCGGCAGACGGGATTTCCTTTGCCAGTGCCCTGGCTCCCCATCCCTGCCCAGGCAATGTTCTTCTCTTCCAGCT
Source organism: Certhia americana (assembly GCA_018697195.1). Taxonomy (NCBI): domain Eukaryota; kingdom Metazoa; phylum Chordata; class Aves; order Passeriformes; family Certhiidae; genus Certhia; species Certhia americana. Next base: position 7,542,447 of record CM031858.1, on the reverse strand, counting down.
CCAGCCCCAACTCCATGTTCACTTCCCAGTCTTATCTGGAGACTGTGGATGGCTCTGAAAATTGATTTCTGAAGATGCTAAATCAAGTTTTCACTTTGAAGCACGTTAATGAAAAGGTAGGCAGCTGCCTTCACCTTGTGGCAACACCGGGATTTCAGTGGGCTTCAATTTGGGTGCCCAGAAGATGAAAATCTGAGGGAGAGGGATTGGCTTTGGTGAGTTAGAGGGCTTCACATGGCTGGTGCTGGAAGAAGGAGATGGCTGCCAGATTTCACTGGCTGCTTTGAGAAACAGCACAGGGCTTGGGGCTGCTGAGAACAGAGCAAAACACTCTTTACTGAACAAACAAAAAGATAAAGATTTGTTCATTTATCCTGAGAGACATTCCTTAGATGTAAGACAGGAGTCTGTCCCAAGCCACCCATGGGTGAATGTGCTGGAGATGTTTCAGGAGCTGAGTGCTGGGGCCAGTGCTGTGTCCCTTGCCTGGTCCCAGCCCCAACCCATCCCGAGGGGATCTTCTTTGACAGATGCTGATCAGTGAGGTTCTGCTGCTCCACGTGCTCCTCCATGGAGGGTTTCCAGGATCCCTTAAAAAATTTTGCAAAACATTGTGTGTGTGCATGTGTGTGCGCGTCTGCGACGGGACCGTGCCGGAAGGGAGCTTGCCTTGAATGTCATCTCACCTTTTCTTTGGTTTCCATTACTCACCAGTCTAGGATGTTCATCCACCAGGCCTTTTGCTCCAGAGGCACAGCCATGTTCTCTGCTGGGATGGATGGCAGCTCCACAACCTCCCAGAATGTCCCTGCCTGGGGCCATCTCCAGAGAGTGTAGACCGTGCTCTTCCACGCTAGGAGCTTCTGGAGCACTGTCAGCAGCTGGTGGCCGAGCTCCACGCACGAGCACTGCTGTTTGAAGCCCTGACAGATGGATGTGGTCTGTCCTTCCTGTCAACCTCTTGTCCAGCCCCACTTCCAACCTCCAAAGCTTGGACATGGCCAGGGTGACGAGACTTCAGAGTGACAGTGTGCTGCAGCACCGGGAGAGGAACAAAGCCACCCTCATGCCTACCTGACGAGAGGCATCACAGAGGACTGTGGACTGCCTGGTGGGTGCTGAGGACCTGCTGCCCATGCCAGCTTGGACTCTGCCACCTCCCTGTCTTTGGGGTGTGCTGAGGGCTGCAAACCCAGATGATTTGGGGCATGTGAGAATGTGATCGTGGGACAAATGAGTCTCTGCTGTAAGAGCCCGGCCTTAGTATGGCAGTGTCTGGGGGTCTGAGCTCTCTTACCCTGTCTCTGAGAGGTGATTGCCATTTTTTAAGGCCTCTACACTCAAAGAAATGACCATATTGGAAGGTGCCTTCTCCAGAGGTTGGGTGGTGGAGGTATTTAGGGATGTCAATGATCAAACTTAAAGCCACTGGCTGGAGGGCTTCAATCTGAATCGCAACTGAGATGTTAAAGAGCGATCAGATCAGAGCCCACACTTGTGTCAGGGCAGGGCACATGCCTGGATGGGACCACACCAGACATTGCCTCATTTAATCTTCACCCAAAGGCCAAGGAGAGCTCAGAGCTTTGTGGTGTGAGAGAAGCTGAGATCAGGATCAGCCTGCTTCACTGAGCAGAGAAATGCTGTGCCACATTCTCCATCGCACTTATTCCAAGCAGCTTTATGTCTTCCTCCCACCGTGTCTGAATTCCACCTCTCCCTCCGGCGCCTCTCATCAGGATCACCCCTCCGTGGTGTGTTAGAAGTGCTTCCTTAGATGGGCCGATCCAAACCATAGCTACAGCTCTTGTATGAAGGATGTACTGTCATAACCTTGTGCAAAACATCTAGGAGATGTCACTGTCCATTTTCAGGGTCCAAGTATGGCAATAGTTTGTATAAAATGTACACATAGTGGTGGCTACGGAATAGTTTATGACTAAATACATATCTATTACTGTCAAAATAATGTATAAGAATGTACTTGAAGCTATTATTCTTGTGCTCTGTTGTCTGAATAATTAAAGAAATTACAGAGACTTCCTGAAATGTCTGATATGTGATGGCATCCCTATCGCCACTCTCTGAGAATTTTACCCTGATGACATTGAAACGCAGAGTGGAGATCCTGTGGGATTTGGTATTGGACTCTTCAAACACACCAGGAACTGTGCCACTGTGGCTTCACATGGTGGCCACAATCTCCTTCTCCTTCCAGCTGCAGCCAGGTAGACTGTCTGTCATTTACCTGTGAAATATTGTGTGGCTCTGCAAAGCCAACTCATTTGGAAGGGTTCTGTGGGGAGGCAGTGGTGCCCTGAAGGGCAGCCCACCAGCAGCTGCCTGTCATCTCCACCTCCCCCACCCAAGCCAATGTGAGAAATGACCCTAATGAGACTGGGACTAGCTTGTGTTTACTTGACCAATAGCTCAAGCAGTGCCCTGGTGCTCATACACCAGGTAAACCCTCAAAAGGGAAGCTTGGATGCACCAGTAGAAGAGGATCACATCCACAGTGCAACTAAAATCCAAGCTAAGCACTGGGGTAAAACAGATGTTTCCCAGCCAGGTATTTGTGCTGTGCCTCAGCCAGCAGCTCCTTGTGCCCTCACACGGGAAAGTTTGCCTCGCTGGATTTTTAGACAGATATATGCACATATATATATATAAAAAATTATTATCCTGATATTAGGAGCTCAGCACATCCCACCAGGATATAAATATGTTTACACTGGCCCTCCTGAGCATTTCACACCATGCTGTGGCAGAGCAGGAGATGTAAATCAGCCCAGTTGGGTGATAATTGGGCAGCAGTTTTGCAGCCCCAGTACAGCATCTATTTCAATTATAGGGGGAAGGAAACCAGAAAGAGTATTTTATCTTACTCATTACTGCAATCCATAAGGGACCACTAAATTTCTTAAGCTTTTGAAATTCTCTCTTCAGCAGTTTCTGCCTTAAAACTAGTTCAAACTTAACTGAAAAAAAGGTCAATTTTCCACGTACAGAGCTTTCAAAGGAGCAGTGTTAATGTGATCCTTGGCCTACGCAGGCTGAAAGGGAAAAAACCATCTTTAAAAAATGAATCTTTACAAGCGATGGGGTTGTCTCAGATTTGACAGTAGTCCCACAGCCACTGTTTGTGCCAAGATTGTTAAATGTAATTTTAATGTTTTGCATTTAGGGTGTTTAGGCTTACGCATTTAAATAATTTTGGTTTTCAGGGATAAAAAGAAGTGAAAAAATCCAGGAAATATGAGTTTAATGATCTTGTCCTGGTTCCAGTGAAATCAAGAGTGGCATCCAGAGGTGATTTGGGTGCACAGGCAATTGTGCACCTTAAAGCTGAGTGCAGGACCCAATATAACTTCTTTTCCTTTCATTTTTAAGTAAGAGCAAGACATCTCTTTGGACAAATATTACTGCAAATCAGGAGTGAAACCACAAGGTCAGGAAATCTGTTTGGGGTACAAATATTTGTTTTGATGTCCTGTGAGCTAAATGTGAAATAAATATTAGATTTGCTCAGTTTGGTGTGAACAAATGTCTGTTTGTATTGCTGAGGAGGAGAGGTGACAAGGGATGCTCTGTGTGGCGTGACCGTGGAGGGTTCCTTGGCCACCAAACACAGATCTGGCTGCTGCCCAAGGCCAGGAGGGGCTGGACATGAACAAGAGAGCTGGGATGCTCTGAGAACACCGTGTGCTTCATGCAGCTCTGCCCAGCTTGCTGGACTCTGGGAATGGCACAGGGTTCCCTTTTTCCTCAGCCCACCTCTGGGGCAAAGAGATGCCCATCTCTGGACCGTGACCTCTGGGACACCAGGATGTCTCCCTTGGAAAGGGGATGTGCTCACAGGGAAACCATACTCGGGAATGCTGTATCATTCCAAATATTCAGACTTTTGATGGCATTCTCTGCAAGGGAGTGGATGATACATCTGTGTGCAATTACAGCAACTTTTGGTCTCATGACAGACAGACACTGTCACAGACCTGTTGTAGGCTTCCACTGAGTGGAGGAAGCTTATTTACAGGCAGGATACAGATCAGGCTTTGGCTAGTTTGGAGCACTAAAGCACTTCATGGGCTTTTTTTTTTTGAGCAGTTTAGGCTGTAAGCAGTCTCTGGTGGTCCCAGGTCTCAGCCTGCTTAGAACAAGCTGCTGGAGGCCACCCTCTGCCAGGTCCCACAGGTCTGCAAGGATGGAGGGGCTCCATCCCTCTGAGTAACTGGTATGATTAAATAAACTACCAGTTTTCCTAAATACAGCAGCCTTGCAACCCATCTATCAAGAATCTTCTTTTATATTCTCCTTGCATTTATTCTGTGAGAAAGAAACAAAAGAGTTAAAACAAGATAAGTTTTAAGAAATCCCAGACTCAGAATCTGGGACATTCAGAGCTCTGCCAAGCTCTGCTGCTTCTCCTACAGCCTGCCCTGAGTAAAGAGCTGAAACCTCACTCACCCAGCTCACCTCTTCCTTGTAAGTCAGCCCCATCCTGTTTTCTGCAGCAGTAAGAACTGGTTTTAATTATTAGATAGTGATGAGTGCAAATAAATATTAGTCTCAGGATTGCTAATGAACAATTCTCTTGGAATAGTCACTGGTTTGGTGTAAGCTTTGTTGGCTTTGCCAGACGATGCCCTTTCTACTCAGCAAAGTTTTTCTGGAAACAAGAGAGTAATAAATGTGCAATATCAAACAAGTCTGTTCTGGCACAGTATTTGTGTGAATAACCATTTTATGCTAACACCAGTGGAAGCTACGGGGTTCACAGGCATCAGAAAGTCCAACTGCCATTCAAATATTTGCAAATAATGAATATGTGATCCCACAAATAACAACAAACCAACCTGGTTGCTTTCATTGAGGAAAATGGTTATGAATCACTGTGTACTGTGGGCTCAATCCAACAACCACCAGCGTCAAAAGAAGCCTTTCCACAACTTCAAACAGGCAGGGAGCTGAGCTGTGTTTGCTCAGCTTTACCTGATGTATCCATCACTCTCACATTGCACCTTTAAATGACAGAATTTATCAGGCAAGTAAGAATTTCCTAGAGCAGCCAAGAGTGGGCACATGTCACCTGACTGCATATGTGCAGCTCCCACTGATGTCAGCAGGGTTATGTATGGGCAAAATGAGGTCAGACTGTGTTGTCCTACTTTATGTGCCCTGTGGTATTACACTCAATTAAGTTTTGTCTCCCAGGACACAGCCTCTCTCCCACTTAAGTCACCAGGAACTTTGTCACTGCACAACAGTGCAGAAGGAGGCACAAAATACCAGTCTTTGATCCAGAGTGCAGTAAGTTTTAACCCAAGTATTCAGGAACGTTCAGCTGCTGGTTAAATCCAGTAAAAAATAAATATGTCCATAAAAATCCAATATGGGGCATCTTCAGGAGAAGGTAACAGCTCTGCAAGTCACCCAGAGCTTTGCAGAGTGTAGTAGACTCTGCAAGAGCTTCTCCCCAGGGCAGCAGGGCATCTTTCCTGCCCTCTGCCAACAGCTCCCCACTGATCCTTGCAGAAAGACCCTGAATATCACAGGCAACACTTCTTAGGCAGCGCAGCAGAATCAGTCACATCTTCTGTGTGGGTGACCACACGCTTGACTACTTTGAAAATATTAACCACTGGTTATGAATTGAAACTATAAATAGCTGTAGGAAGGAGAAGAAAGTAAAAAAAAATTCCTTATTGAAGACAAACAAGTTGCCAGAACAAAACTGGGCTTTGAGTTTTGAGCCAGGTTTGGTCCTTGCCCCTTTGATGGGGTTTCTTCTGATTTCGAGCAAGTAGCTTGTTGTCTCCCTGGATTTACCAGAGTTGGGCAGAAAAACATCTCTGAGGATACTTTTCCACAGTCTATGGGGTCAACATGATGAGAAACACAGTGAATCAAATATCACCTACTGCCGACATGCCACTCTGAGGGGTCTCCTCTGTGGGCACATGGTGAAATACAGGAACTATCCAAAACCTTTACTGACAAATAGTCAGACTATTTGAAAGCCCTCTTAATTTATACATTGGTAAAAAATTCATTTAATTTTCAGATGCCAGTATTAGGTATCCTTATGTATAAAGTAAGCATGCGTCCTGATGGATTTTTAAGTCCATTCTAAAAGCCTTTGGAAAAGAGGACAGCTGGATTTTTGCATGATGTTAAACTCTGCATTACACACATACATCACAAGGAGAACGCAAAAAACTTTAGCCAGACCAAGGCTAAGAAATTATTTTGGCTTCTGATTGTGTCTCCATGTACCTCCATGGAGAGGAGATCCCTGCTGGCTGGCAGGACAAGATCTCCATGGACTGAGGAGTGAGCTGAGACAAGTCTCACAGAGACAGCTGCAAATATGTCTGAATGTAGGTGTCCCAACATTCCCTCTGAATCCTGCCTAAAATGCTGTGTCAGCCCTTTGCAGAGACTCCCCATGAGGTCCCAGGCTACATTTGGAGCATCTTTGTCTTATCCAATGGTCCTGGTGTGAGATGCACGTAGACTTTCCTTAGCTCTGCAGAGTGACCAAGTTCTGGGCCCAGACATTTACCCCTCTTTCTGGTGTGTGCTGGGTAAGCCCAGTGTAGTCCAAACCCAGAGCTTTCTCTGGAGCTAGTTCCCCACTGCAGGATTAGAACTTCAGAGAAGCCACAAACCTCAGTGCCTCTCTTTCCAAGAGCAAGGCACACTTGTTCAGCCTTGCCTGCGTAGGTATAAACACCGTGCACATACAGTGTAGTTAATTAAAACTATTCCCACTCAATTTTCCCTGGGGGAAAGGAAGGGAGAAGATAGATGCTCATGGGAGGGGTGCTCATCACATTGCTTAACGTGATCTAGAGTGGGACATGAAGTGCCGTGGGGATAAAAAAGCTGTGGGGGGCTGAGGGAGCACCATGGAGAGCTGTCTCCGGAAAGAAATTTCCCTTCATGTGTGAAATGTGGAAGGGAAAAAGTGATTCCAGGAGAGATAACAGGAGACCAAGACCATCTGCTTCCCAAGGCAAAGAGGCATGGATGGAGGCTTGCCCCCACACTCACCCAACGTAGACTTCTTGCTTGGGACTTTTGGGGACCTTGGGAACCTCCCACCTTCCAAAGCTCAGTTCCAAAGCAAAGGACAGAAATCCCCAGTTGCTGGGTCTGGGCACGACACAGCTGTGTCTGTGCACTGTCCCCCACTCTGAGTGACCCAGCGCTGACACCAGGAGCTGTCCTGGGCATCAGACAGGAACAGTCCCAGCTCTCCCACCCTCTGCTCCCAAGTCACTCATGGACACACCAGGAAGCCACTCTTGGAAACACCAGGCAGTGACTTGGACCTGCCTTTAGTGGTGGATGTGGAAGGGTTCATTCACAGGCAGCAAGTGCCCCAGTCTCTGCCAGCAGTGCTGTGACAGGCAGCATCACAGGTGCTGTCCTTGGCTCCCAAGCACAAGTACAGACATCCTCTGAACTGAGCACAGGATATGGGAGAAGCCCTTGTGAAACATTTTCATTTCAAATCAGCTCCGGTGTCTTGCTTTTGTCAGTGCTGAGCAGCGTGGTGCTGAGCTGGTGGTGCCACCGTGGCAGGGATGCAGCTGGTACCCACCAGTGCATGGGGTGATGCAGATGCCTCAGGTGCTCTGGTGCCTGCCAGCAGGTGCTGAACAATACCAGGTGCAGAAGAAAAGGTGTAGCTTTGTGGGATCTGCTGGTGGCAGCAAAGCTGACCTATATGCATCAAGCAAGACCTAAGCACCACCAATATTCTGGGCATGCAGTGTTTATACCTTTCCCAACACAGGATTAAACCAACTGCATTTAGAAACAGGCAGGATACTGCCACTCAGCAGGGCAGGGAGGATGTCTGTGCAGCCCCTGCTCCATCAGGGACATGAACTGCAGACATCTGGACAGCAGTGATGCCATTCCTGAGGGAAATGTGCCATGGGTGCCTCACCTGGGGCTCAGGTGCTTGTGAACCTGTGACAAAAGAAGATTTCAGGGTAGGACCAGTGTCTCAAATATCCAAAATGAAAGGAAAGTCAGATTTCATCCCACAGGTGCCCAAGGAGGGACCAAATTGTCACTTTTCAAATGTAAATAAAGGCCAAAGTTTGTACTCCCCTTGGAGCTGCTCTTTGCACCAGGGAAAGGTTTTGCACCTTGATCACAAGGTGCTCATTTTTAGGGGTGTTTTTTTCTCTTAGCAAGGAAATATCTGTATTTTTTTTATCAGCTGAAGCAAGGAATGAAATACACCTAAATGTTACTACTCATTTGGGTGTAACTGAATATGCAGGAAAATTAGAATATCTTCTTGCAGATTATACAGCAGAGCTATTTTTTTCCTACTTATATGAATCCTGACAGGACAGAACTATTTATTGAGAGTTAAATAATGACATCTGCTATCAGGAATATCAAATCCAGTAGAAGATGTTTCATATTAAAATAGAAACTCATGGCCAAATTTCCTCTTGATGAATATAGACAAGCTTTATAAACCTCTTCAAAGTTTCACCCTACACCAGAAAAAAAATTCAGCCCAAGGAGCTTCTATTAACAACTCTTATCCACATGTGCAAAAAGAGTCTGCTTTTAAAGTGTCTCATAACAACAACAACAAAGGCAGAAGCAAACTCCCAAACCTTTCAGGCTTTGTTGCATTAGGTGGAATCAAAGTGACCTCTAGTGATTCCCTGTTAACCATGCAGCTCAGCAGCTGCCTGTACTGAGCTCAAGGGGTGAGAGGGGATGTCTGCTGCTCTCTCAGCTGGTAAAAGTGCCATCAATACCTGATTAATACAAAATTACAGCAATTAGAAGCTTTTACAATAGCGATTCTTACGATTCAAGTGTAGAATATTTTCCCAAACTCTACCGTTTCTTTTCATGCAAGCTGTGCACTGTTAAAAAGAGTGTTTTTATCAGTCTGTTAAAAATCAGCAACACAATGAATTTATTAGTAACTTATCATCCATGTGTCTTCTGGCACTGCTGACGTGCTGTTCTTTGGGAATAGACAGGATAGGAAGTGCACTAGATTTGTGATTTAACTCATTTGTTCCTATTTTTTTGGAACAGTCACAGGCTGATCACAGAATTATTTCCAGTTGTGCAGGCAGTGTGCTGTGGGGCGTTGCTGTGGGGCTAAGCCATACCCATCCCCAGGTTCAAGAAGAGAGATTATCACCTCTACAAGGTCATCTTTCCTCTCCCAGACTATTAGAGGTTTTTTTTAAAAAGAGCATAGAGAGAGGATGTTACAATTCATCAGCGGTGGGGGAAATGAAAATTGTGTATCAGCCAAATTATGTCGGTTTACCATGAAAATCGATACCAAAGGGGGTTAGAAATGGGATGTCATCCTTCAGAGGCAAGGCAGGAGAAGATCTGTCAGCAGTAAGACGGCTATGTACTCTGTCCCAGTATTCCCCAGGGATATTTCAGGGTTGGGCAAGGCAGAAAAAAATCACTGATTCCTCCGGCACAGGAGACTGGAATGGGCATGAAGGAGATACTCAGGAGATGCTGAGCTCTGTTGGGACTCAGATATTTAAAAAAACAAGTCTTTCACAAGTTAGGTGTGTCACTCCCTGAATCAGAGCTGGGTGAAAACCAGGATCCTGCTGCTACCAGAAGAAAACCCACCCAGCTGCTTTGCTTTCATTTATGTTTTGAAGAATAAATCTCTGACCTCTGATTCTTTCCTGCCCTATCTCTGCATCCATTAAAGACCATGAGGTTTGACATCTGCAGGAAGAAGGACAAGAACATTGCTTCTCTCTTGCTCTCTCTCGCTACTGTCAGCTCCACGATGGCCATGCTGAGTGCAAATTGCTATTTGAACCATTTCCAAGGCTGATTTTGCATTCCCTGTAATTTTCACGGCGGCTGTGCCACAGCCGCTGTAATGGAATGAGCTCCCTTGTTGTGGTCAGTGCCAGGCTGATCACCCACTTGCAATAAAATTCCTTTTTTTTATTCCTGTATTTGTCAGCACCTTCCACTCCCACCAGCCAGCACTATTTGGGACATTCCTAAGACACATTTCAGAAGGACTTCACATGGAAATGAGGAGTTTTGCAATGGGTGTTGCCCGACTCACTGTCTCTGCCTGACCCTCTGCCTGCCCCACCAGCCCTGTCAGGGATGCTGGGGACCCTCCTGCCTCTCTGGGGTGTCCATGGTGTAAAACCAGGCTGTACTCCTAAGAACCTCTGCTCTCTACCCCCAAAATGCCCAGGTTGGACCTGAGTGTTGGGCTGTTATTGTCAACCTATGATTTCACCTGCCTCTGCTCAGGAGCATCTTCTGAATTCAGCCTCCTCCAACCTGAGGCATGAAGCGACTTAAGTGATCCATGTGTTTGTCCAAGGCTAGAAATCATGCAGAGGAAACCTATTTGTCATCCAATAATGAATGCAGCCACCAGAGAGTCCCAGCTCAGGCTCTGCTCTGCCTGGGTAAACCTTCTACAGAGCAGTGACTGGGGGCCAAGCAACAAGTCCCATCCACATTTCTGTGTGAAGTCAAATATGACTCAATCTCTGTTTGCTTTTAAGGCTTAGAGACTGAAGGGAAACATTTTTATTTGCTGTGAGAAGCAAACCCCATAAAAACAGGTGGGAAAGAAAAAGCAGGGGGCTCAGCACTTGATGATGAGGTGCTAACTCTGAATTTTCTTTTAGGCCGAGGTATCTTTATTGGTGTTAAACCAAACCAGAATACTGTTGCATCCTTCTGTGCTTCAGTTAATTTCTTTCACGAAGAAACACGCACATTTTATTAAACTCCTTATAAATTTCATTTTCATATTGGATTAAATGATATCATTTTAATGAAAGGCAGCAGCTAGAAAAATGCATTTTGTCTTGAAAGAATCACTTTCTGGTAAAGAACCATTTCCTATTTTTAAAGCCAGGACTGTGATAATCCAAATACTTGCATAGCCTTTGGTTACCAACCCTGAAAGCTGTAAAAATATAATTTGTTTTACACATGCATGCTGTGGGTTTATTTTTCCAGCTAAGGAATGAGAACACAGAAGCTAGTCTCACTTTTGTGGTCTAATAGGTCAGTGCAGATTTACCATTTTAAACATGTGCAGCCATAAATACAAAACAAAACAAATTGTTGCTGCTGCTGAGATCCAAACCTCAAATTAAAAACAAATACAAATTAGAAATCCCCTTTAGAAATCTCATCTGTCTAAAGCTGCTGAAATATTGTCTTGATGACAGAACTTCTCACATAACAACACTGCATAATAGGTTGACCATTTAGAGTATTTTTACTAAACTTTTATTTTGTTTGTTTTGAATATCCTCAGAGGCGTTTTTAAATTTGACTCTGTGAGCATGTGTTTGCATGTCAATTCCAGATTGTGTTGGTTTTTTCAAGTTATCTTCTGGCCTTCACTGCCTGCAGCAAAAATGTTAAACATGTGAACCTAAAATGTTTAGAAAAAAAAAAAAAGAAAGAAATTAAAATAAAACTTGCTCTTGTATTTATGTCATGGTAAAGCTAGCACAGTTGAAATTGGGATCAGGAGATGATTCAAAAGTAGCAGAGTGGAACATTTTGAATTCTTTGATGCTGGAAACCATAGAAAAGTGGAAACCAGCCAGCTGGGTACCAGCCCACCTGGCTCAGCCTGTCCACAAGAGAGTGTGTCACCCCAGTCCTCCATGGGCACTTGCTTGAAGAAGGAGAAACATAGTGGTATTGAATATTTTATAAAAGGCTCACTGCTGTCTGAAGGAAAGTTCTCCTTAGGGAGGGAGTTAGACAATCTGTTCCTTAGAAAATATCTTGCTGAATTCATTGGGACTGGAAGCAGTGGTGGGGTGCAGGAACAGAGACTGCCCAAACAGCCTGGGGAAATCAGTGCTGCACAGTGTGCTCCTGTGGATTCCTCACAACCATCTGTGGAGACCTGGGGTCTCTGCCTTGGTACCCAAGAGTGGATTTAGAAATATCAAAGGAAGAAGCAAGTGAGAGGAGAGGCAAACACTGGGGCTGAGGAGTCCCTTCAGCTCCTCCCCAGCATCTCCTGCAGGGGTTTCCAAACAGAGCCAACCTCCAGAATTCCCTCATGTCGGAGGGGAGTGAGTTAAGATATTACAACAATTCAAGGTTCCCTGGTCCTGGTGGGGCTGCAGAAGCTGCCAGGCACATTTTGGGTTCAAAAGCAAAAAAAAGAAAAAAAAGAAAAAAACAAAGTGTTTACCAACAAAACCTAATACTAATGGAAAGGACAATGCCTGAGAGCACAGTGAAACCCTTGGAAGGTGGTGAGACTAATGGCTTTTCTCCCTGTATCTTCCTGGGCTGTGTCCATGGTTTAGCCAATTTTGTGATACCTGTAAAGTGTTGAAAATTCATTTCCATTCCTCTTCAGGCACCCTTGCACAAGGCAGAACCTGACATATAACTGCAGGCAGATATCACTCCTGGAGACCAGCTGGAAAGCCTCTGAATAGCAAAGCAGCCAACCTTTTTGGAGGAAGAAAAATTACTATAAACCAGATTTTGTAGCTCAGCTTTGCATAGGAATAACATAAAGGTTGTTGAAATGTCCCGGTAAAGGTGCAGGGATAAAAGGTGAAGGTAAAGCTGTGCAGGGAAAGCTTCATTCACCTTGCAGAGAGGAACAAGTCAAAGATAACTGAAGTACAGCTTGGAAAGCACCTTGCTGTGGTTTCCAGGAGAATGCTGGTCCTGAAAATGGGAGGAAGAGAGAAACAGCTCAGGGGTACATATGGAAAATTACTGGATCCACCATAGAAATTCAGTTCGTCCCTTTAAGCCCTTAACCAAAAAGCCTTGCTGCTCTCCACACACGAGCAGACAAGAACCAGTATTTGAGATGACACATCCAGAGAGGATGATGTTACACAGGTCCATCAAATCAGCTGTATTGGCAGGGCTACTGTGAAAGTAGAAACTCTAATTTGTGGTAGGGAGGAGAATGCCTGAGCAAGCACAACTCAAATGTCTTGACCCTGGTATTGCACAAAAAGAGCAGGTTTTAGATGAAAAATGGATCAAAGATTGAGAGCCAAACAGAGAATGGGATTTATAGTACCAGACTGGGTCAGTTAATGTAGAACAGTTCTTTGATAAAGTCAGCAATTTTATCTTATTTTTAGAGAGAACAATTGATCTCAGGTGAATCTGCAATGTTACATTAGGATGTGCTACCTCAGCCCAAGAGGGTGGAAACCAGCAGGGCTGATGTGCAAGCTGAAGGCTTGGCAATGAGGGGCTGTGAAGAGCTCACCATGAAAATGGAAAGAAGAGGCAAATGGATTTCCTCAGACATTGATTGTTTCACTTATCTACTCTAATGCCCCAGCAGAAATATAGGGGTGGGTGACAAGAAGAAAGGTGACACAGTCAATAAATGTGACCGAAATACGTGCCAGGAAGCATGAGACCACCTTGACCAAATAACAGAAATTATGAGAAAATGATAATCAGAGGTGCTCCTTGTGAGTAAAAACAGTGATTCCTGTTAGAAATGGGAGGCAAGAAGAGAAAACAGACTCTACAGGCACCAACCACATCCATGTAACCATCAGGAATGTAGCATGCCTGTGCAAATTCCAACATGATGCTAAAAGCTATCAGGTGAGGCATTTCCAGCAGAGGTGGGGGAAAGCTTTGGGAAGAAGCACACATGCACCAGAATAAAAGGCTTTTGAAAGTGAATATTTTTGCTTAGAATTCAAGTGTGTCTGATGATGATGGAGATATAGGAAGAAAGGGGGTTGTGTTCTCTGAAAGAGGGAGGATTAGGGACAAGCCCTCTGCTGGAAGGTTGCTCATCCTTTATGTACATTTACACTGGTCAGTCATGCCATCTGTGGAAAACAAACATTCAGCAACACATCACATCCCTCCAGGAATTTCAACAAGTTTCACACATATTTCTACAGCTAATTATCTGTTATTTAAAGCACTGTTTAACTTGCACTTATATGTCAGGAGAGATTTCCAGGGCTGACCAGCCTGACCTATGGATGTTGGAACAGCAGTCAGGAGATGAGCAGAGGTCAGGCTCACACTGAAGATACCCATCCCAACCCAAGCTCCGGTAAATCAGGCACATCCAGCCCAGAGAACAGGGGTTTGGCAGGAAAGAGCTCCAGGACAGATGTGCACAGCTGGATGGGATGTCCAGGTGACGTGCCTGGGAACGCTCACTTATGGCTGATGTTATTTTTGGTGACTGCAGTCAGAGCTGGTGTGAGTAGGAAGTGAAGTTGTGACCTCAGCCAGTGTGGACTGCTGAGGCCATCCTCAGGCCAGCTCTGCTCCTGCCCAGCAGCATCACCCCACCACAGAAGGGTGCTCAGGTACCCCCTGATGTGGGGTCCAGTTTTGGGCAGTTCCTGCATGGGCAAACAGTGCACAGCTCAGAGCCAGAGCCCAGTTTCTTCCCAGCATGATGAAGGGACTTTTGCCTGGCCAGACTTGAATCCCACACTGCCACCCAGCTTTTCCCTTGTCCAGTTTGGTGCACAATTCACTTTCTCACAGCAAGTTTCCTTCGGTTCAAGAATCTGCTTTTTAATATATCCATAGTTATTATTGAACTAAAACCTTCCCTTTCTTCCACTTCACTCCAGGTAAAGAAACTGACAATTAACCTGATTCAGTTGTGAATTAATTCATTTAATCTCCAGGTGCCCTTAATCTTGAAATTAATACCCCTACTACATGGCTAAGTGGCATTCAACTTTCTTCCTTTAATTACGTGTATAATGAGGCTCATTTAGAAAGCAGCCAGCAGTATGGAGACCACATTGCAGGTGTTGCCCCTCTTTCCCACTACAATCCAAATCCCATTTTCCAGGTTAGTAGGAGAGTCAGGACTTCACTCAGCACCAACTGACAACACTGGTCCTAAAATGTCTCACACAACACAAGGACCTGGTAATTTTTGGTTCTGTGTAATACCAAGAAGAAACAGTCTCAGTGGACCCAGCCTGTGGTGAGTCATGTTTTTTCCTGCCCTCTGCCAGCAGGTAAACAAGTTTCAGTGGCAGCAGTCTCCTCTCATTCTTCCCACCTCTCCTTGCATTTATCTTCTGCTCTGCCACACAGGACCCAGGCTCTGGCATCCCTGAAATGCTGCAAGTGAGCAACAAACTCGAGTTAAACTATTGTTTTCTACCTGATCTCTGGAATCTGGAGGAAAGGAGGCTCAGGAGAGACCTTATCACTCTCTACAACCACCTGACAGGAGGTCACAGCCAGGTGGGAGCCGGACTCTTCTCCCAAGGAACAAGTCGTAGGACAAGGGGAAGTGTCCTCCAGTTCCACCCAGAGAGGAGGTTTATTTTGGATTTTAAGAAAGAATTGTTTCACAGAGAGGGTTATCAAGCACTGAAACAGGCTGCCTATGGCAGTGGTGGAGTCCCCATCCCTGGAGGTATTTATAAGATGTGTAGATGTGGCACCTGGGGACATGGTTTAGTGGTGGGTTAGACAATGCTGGGTTAACACCTGGACTCAGCATCTTAGGGGTGTTTTCCAACCTAACCCATTCTGTGGTTCTATGACACTTTGATTTACTCCCAGGAGGAAGACTGGCATGGAACACGAGCGTGGCAGGAGCTGTGTCCTGCCCAGACTGCAGCAGGCTGTGTTTCCAGAGCTGCCTGCTTCCTTGACTGTTCATTATGCTTCTGTCTAAAGACTGTGGGGGATGCCAGGAGGAAAAATGTAAAAAGCCCTTCCCAAAACACTGGTAATTAGTTCCTGTAAATGGGTTTCAGTCTGGTTACGTCTCTGGCTCAGCCTGATGTAAGATTTTTTTCACGCCCTTTCCAAAATCACATGTTAAAACTGGTTCTCTGAGAATATTCTGGGACATTTGGTGTCAACAATTCTGATATAAAACTGCAACAAGGGGGTTTTCTTTGTGTTTCCCTAGGGTGTTTCAAATCATGGCACAAGGACCATATTCCTATGGGAAACACGATCATGCTCTCCCTACCCTCTGCTCCCCTGGGAAGCTGGGCAGTGCCCAGCTGGGCAGCTCATCCACCCAGCACACCTCCCAGCACACCAGGCACCTCTGCTGGCACTTCTGGGCTTGGCATGAGCAGGCAGAACTCCAGCACGACCAGCACCTTGCTCAGCACCACTCCTGCCCTGTGTCCCAGCATGGCTTGTGCCCATCGCTGCACAGGGGTCCATGTCCCTCCATCGAATCTTGCTGCAGAGACAGGAGGAGGAAGGGCAAGGTGAGCACTACAAATGGATGTCTAACCTATAAAAGGAATTAGAGATGGGCACAGACTCTTCCCAGGATGGAGGGGGCCCTTATGAGATGGGACAAGGCTCCCCCACCCCAGTAGCTGTGCTAGAAGAGGCAGCACAGTTTGGGCAGAGGGTTTGGGTGGGGAGTGGGAGGTCCTGGGGGAAGAATTTCTCAGGGGATTGCATCATGGATTGCTGGCCTGGGGATGGGCAAAGGTGTGGTTGAAGGACGTACACCAGACTCACTTAATTTCATAAGGCTGAGAAAGAAGAAAAGCCCTTTACTTCATGCCCAGTATGAGTTCTTGCAACCAGGGCCAAAAATATCACAGAGCTGGCAACAGTCATTCACTGTCTCACACTGGCACATCCTCCTTAGGTTTCCCTCACCAACATAAAAAATCTGAGGACATAAAACCCAAAAAAACCCCTGAGGACTTTTGTGACACTTGGCTTTCATGTATCTTGTCATGGGTAGCTTCACACATTCACACAGGAAGCAACCCCAAATATCTTGTAAATAAACACCACCTTCATGGAGAAGGTTCCCATCCATCGTGTTGCCCACTCTGCACTCCTAAATAAAACCCAGGAGATTTGACTAGAACTTGCCAGCATTTAAGGAATGATACAATCATCAAGCAGCATCACTGTGGGTTCACATGGGGAAAGTCCTGTCCTCAGTGTTTATGTTTTGGCAGACACACGAAGCTGGGAGAGCTGTTGGGCCACACTGGTGACCGGGAGCTTGTGAGGAAACGATGGTGGGTGGGAGGAGAGAGACCTTTCCTGGTTGGGTCTTTTCATTTGATGGGCTGGCTGGTTTTGTCTGCGGGATTTTTGGGTTCTTTTAGGGTAGTTTTAGGCTTTTTGTGGTATTTATTGACACTGTTTTGATAAGACAAGTACTTCTGTGCTCAGTAAATCACCTGCTCCATTTAAGAACCATGAGAGGAAGGGCAAAGCGAGGATGCAGCAGCTGCCAGGTATGAGGTGCTCAGAGGATGCTGCTTTTGGGGCTCAGCAATCTCTTAGATGCTGCCTTGTGTGCCCAGTCCATCTCCTTCTGAGGCCAAGCTGAGGGGGAGGAAGTCAAGAAAGGAAACTGGTGTCATCATGCACTAACCAGCCTGTTACAACCCACAGGACCTTGGATATTTCACGGGTAAAATTCTCATCTCAAAACGAGAAGAGTCTCACCAGAAACAGCCACATAAAGGAGGAGCAATGAAACAGAGACTGATGCAGAGCCCCACTGAGCTGTTCCCTCACTGCTGAGGCTCCACCAAGCCCTGTTTGCACCACGGTGGCTCACGGCAGCCATCTGGTGACCACAGCCATCATCTTCTACAGGAACAGGTGAGTGATGGCAATGACAGGGACAGAGTGCTGCTGTCAGGCTGCCAACAGAGCCTCCTCCCTCCTGAGCTGCCCTGTTTTCCCTCAGGCAGTACACAGCATGACCCTGGATGGAATCCTGCACAGTAATAATTAATTAGATTTCAGATACATCATTTTCAACATATCCAAAGTGTTTGCATTGTCATCAAACAGTGACAGAGCTAATAAAGCTAGGGAAAAAAAGAGGCATTCAAGCCACTACTGTCATGCTTTTGTGCTTGACTTCACGTTTCTTGCATACTCAAAATACTGGTTTTTCTTTTTTTGGTTTGTTTGGGGTTTTTTTGGCTTTTTTTTTTTTATTTATTTTATTTTATTTTATTTTATTTTATTTTATTTTATTTTATTTTATTTTAAAGGCTCTAGCATGACCTGTGAGGATGCAAGTTTAATACTGGAGCCCTTATTTCCTTTCCCTTTTTCCTTTCCCCCTTCCCTTTCCTTCCTGCAAACAAATGCACTCATCACATTCATTCCTTGCAATTGATTGGACAAGAAGAAAAAAGCCAGGTGCTTTTAGATCCTAATGCACATCTTTGCAGTAAGGAACACGAGGGCTCTTGCTTTGAAATAAAACAGGCTAAGAGACACTTGCCAGTTTTAATCAATAATGCAGGGACTATCTTGGCTCTGGGCTCATCCCTGCAGGACGTTGTGTCAGGGTTTTGAACCTCCCCGGGAGCAGAAGGGCAAGAGGGATGTGCTGAGTCACCGAAGGACATCAACCTGTGTAAGAAAACCTTAGTGCAGGATGTTGACACGGGGCTCAAGCCGCCAAGATGTGGCACAAAAACTGGGAAAGGATCCTGCCTGCCCCGGGACAGCCCCTTCATCAGCAGCATTCACAGTGTGAGGACCCATTTCACCTCCCTGAGAGGGGGTAATTATTTCTTGTCAGCTAGACTCAATCACTGAACTCCACACAGCTGGTGGCAGAGAACCATTTAGCCTCATTTACCACCCTGATAGCCTTTTAGCTCTTCCACATTTCACACGGTCTCTGCCATTTCGCCAATAAATTCTTCTTTAAAAAAAAAAAAAAAAAAAAATCATAAAAATTTATGAGGGGGGAAAAAAAAGGCATAAAATGGAGGCAGCTAAGAGGAAAGGTACTGAAATTTTCAAATGAAGATGAGGTTATGTACCCCCAGCTGTTTCAAGTGCAGTGATTGAGGGTCTCGCTGATGAGGGATGATTACATTCCTCCTGCCCCTCACCCCCATTAAAAGCAGTGTGCATCCTCCCTCTGGATAGGGCTGATTAACAGTAGCACAGGGAACACTTGGAAACAACCCCATCTTCCCTGTTTTGATGCAGCCTTTGAATTTTCCTGACTCAAGTTAACAAACACAAGCCCTTTGCAATAAGCGAGCACCTTTCAACAGCCTGAAAGGTATAAAGCAGTTAGGAACTGTGGGTATCACTTTGCAGAGACCCTATTGTGGCAGTATTTAAGATGGAGAATATACAGAGAAATTATCTTCTCATCAGTTAACAGGGATTGGCTTCCAGGACTTAGAAAAGTCCAGGCTAGAAACAGAAAAGGACATATTTCCAATGCCAGGGTTCTCTCAAATTGCATCCAGTCCCCCATGACTCAGATTTTGCATACTGTTTGCAGAAGTGCCAGTTTCAATAAAAAGGTTAATAATGATAGCAATAATATTTTGTTTTAATAAGAAATTTTTTTTAAATAAGCAAATTATAAAAAGTGATGAAGAACTGACTGAGGGCTGTAAGAGCAGCCAGGCATCCCAAACCCCTGAATACCTTTTGAGTCTTATGAAAACAAATTAAAGAGCTGCCTTCCACTTTTTTTCTTTGAAGCTTTTAGTTATTTCCCCATTTCTCAAGTCCTGCAGTGAGATCCACATTATCCAAGGCTGTGGAAAGCACCTGACTCACTGCATAGATAAACACAGGAAAAGTATCCCAAACCCCTCTCCCTCAGTTCTTACCGCCTTTGCTGCAAGCTGGCTTTCCTGCTGCTGACATCACAGTGTCTGAAGGCACAGCCTAGTGTTTTTGAAACCCAAGAAAACAGGACTGGAAAAGGCTGTGGGGCTATTCAGTCCATCCTTATGCTGTCCTAAAATCCTTTTTATGAAAGGAGAATCCTCTCATCACAATTTAATGAAAAGGTTGTTAATTACGTATCAGTCAGTGGCATACAGGACTAGAACTGGAAGAAATAAAAATGCTTAACTCCCATGTTCTCCCCACAGCCAACAGCACCTCCACAGAACAATTTTCCTGGTCAGCATCTTTAATTTTTCACCAGTTGAAGGCACACGTTCCCCTGGGATCTTTTCAGAACAGCTCGGATGGGTGAAAATATTTAATGTATATTCAGCATTTACCAGAATTGACATCTGAAACCAAGGAGCAGTGGCACCGTGTGACCAGTCAATTCTCATTGAACCCAGCTAAGGATGTTTTCTGTAGCTTAAGCCCTGGTCTTTGAAAGACTGAATGTGTAGAGAAAAAGCAGATGAAATCTTTGATAGATGAACCATTCAAAAAAAAGCTTCCCAAAATAAATATTCACAGGGTGTTTCCTTAGGGCAGTAGGGAGGTGGTTGATTGGGTTGCAGTTTTTGAAGTCCAGCACTAAATCTTCATACCACACATACACATGCTAATAACTCAATTCTGGAAGTGCCTGATGCATCCAGCCTAAAAAGGCAATAGCCTTTTACCTCATAGATCACCCCATTTAGAGATCAGATATCTGCAATTAATTCACTGCTCTTTCTCTTCTCCCAGTGACTCTTACAGCAAAAATCCTTATTTATTAATAGCAGAGTGCATAGCCTTGCACTTCACAAGATTAAATTTAATCTCTATTATTCACCTCTATTATTCTAATTCTAATTCTCACCTCTATTATTCTAATTCTAGAATAATAGCTCATGCAATTCCTCTAAGATACTCCAATCTTCCTCCTCCTCCTCTCAACCCTCCCTCATCTGTTTCCCAGCATGCTTGGTGAGCACGCTCTATCTCTCCCTGCCCAAATCATTACAAATTAATTAAGGTCAATCAAGACCAATTTTTGAAGCACACCACTAGGCATCTCAAGATTTGATTTCAAAGGTTTGTTTACACCTCCTTTGGTCACTCCCTTTCCATTCCCTCAGTAACTATTTTTCAGTCCATTGATTCCCTCTCTCCCTGGCTGTCAGCCTTCCAGCTCTCAAAGCACATCCCCACACGAATCCTGCAATCTTACAAAATTACAAGTCCATCATCATTAACTTCTGAGAACTTTTATGCCCAGTCCTCACCTGCCCTCTTGAAAAGGGAACTTGTTCTTCCCCTCTGTGTGGTCAATCCATTCAGTTTATGGCAGGAGTGGAAGGGAGTTGATGCTCAACCTCACTAGAACACGAATTCCTGCCCTAAGATTACAGACTGACAGGGGCAGGGGAAGGTGGAACAAGAAGTGAGAATATAGGACTCATTAAGTTTGGGGTTTTAGGGATTTTGGTGAGGTTTACTTTGGTTTGGAGCCTTCTCTAGAGGACAAGATGTGGAAGAAGTGCTGCTGCAGTCAGGTATTTACAGTGTGCCCCTATCATTACATGACAAAATCACAGGTTGAAAACAAAGACGGAATTTTGCTCACAAAGATAACTGTTCTTACGTGGCTCCCTATTTAAAATCGCTGAATCAAAGGCAATTTTTTAACCCTGATGAGCCTTCTAAGGTCACTGTAGCTGGTTGCTGTGTGTCCTCCATCAGGCTACCAGCAAAACAAACAACCTGGGTGTCATTATTCTGCCCCATGGAACGACCTTCTCTTGAGATCTACCCCAGTGATTATGTGAAAAGCTAGCAATCCTTCCCTGGAAATGTATACATGGGATCACAGGTGCCACTTCCAGTGATGCCCAAGATTTTTACATTTAATTTTTTACATATATGTGAATAATTACACAACTTTTTTACATTAACTTTGTGAATAATGTTAACAAACTATGAAAAAAACCCTTTGAAGTGCAAGACAGCTGATTCTGACCTCTTCTCTTGCTCTACAGTGGGCCAGTGGAATTAGCCTCCATTTATGCTGATATAATTGTGTTCAGGATATAATTGATGGTGACCAAACTGAGCTTGCCAAGAGCTCCTCTTTATGTCATGAATTAAGATAAGCAATATTTGAAAGTAGAGATCTTGTATTAGACAGGTCAGTATGGCTAAGAAACAGCAGAAAAGCTTTAACAAACAAAAGCTTTCCTTCTGTATGTACTTTATCTCCTTAAAAAGAGGTCCCTCTTATCTTCCAGACCCTTTGAACCAGCCACACAAGCGTAAGTTCCTTTTACCCTCATCCACTTTTGTTTTAATCTGGGGCACCTTTGCACAGCTGGGGAAGAACCCTCTGCTTATGCTGCTGTTGTAAAAGTGAACCCAGAGATGATACCATAATAAAAATGGTAAAATAATCCAGTGTGTGAAGCCTTTTTTGACAAGTTTGAAGTTGTACATCAAGCAACAACACAGGAAATTATAAAGATCAGATTTTATTGACATATTTTAGGTACAATAAATATATTTACATGTTCACATTTCAAGCATGAAATTACATGCAAAAAAAACTTGTACATGAGATCATCTTTGTGTTTCCATTTTTACATTCCCTTAAATAGGTATGACAAAGATCTCTTATGCACGTGGAGGATTTGGTATAGTCCAGTATTACAATCAAGCAATCAGCAGTGCACCCTTGTGCAGATGATGCTGTAGAAAACCTGAGGCAGATGCACTCCCAGTGCAGTCAGTATGATACAGTCGGCTGCTGAATTTATATCCTCAACTGCTAATAAACAAACTCTGCAATCCAGATTAGAGCAGTACATTTGAAATGATTCTCAGAACACCCAAATATAGATCTATGTATATATATATATATATACACACACTGCTTAGGACTTTACAGGTTAGGAAGGATCACATTCAGTAATAGTAATAGGAGGTAGAATCGTGTCGACAGTGTTGGTATTTCTACGTAGCAATAACAAAAAGTGCTATTACTATCACTGAATTCAAGAACAGAGCTCCTGAAAAAGTGAAAAGGATAAAATCGTTGTTAATCCTGTTTGGCCTGGCTAAATGCTCAAGCATGTAAAGGAAATGTCTACATTTCCCAGCAAGGGTAAAACTGCAAAGCAAAAGTGTTAAGTGATGCTTCTCCAGTGCTCTGGGATGGGCAGCGCTGCCTAAGGGGTGATACCTGTACCAAAGCAACCTCAACTTCAGGCACCAGAGTCTGCAAAGAAAAGTACAGTAAGGTGGATTTCAGGGCAGGACATCTAGGGTTCAAGTACCCTCCAAAGAACTGGAAGAAAGAAAACAGCAGAAGATTGAGTGCAATGCACTCAGACAGGAAAAAAAAAAACCAAACCCAAACAACCAAACAAAAAAAACCCCAGAGAGATGAATTGGAAGTGAAGAGGGCAGGAACATAGCAAGAATATAAATATCCTTGTGGAAACGAAGAATGGGGGCAAATGAGATGGAAATGAGAAAAAGCATAGCAGAGAGGCAAAGGGTACCACAGGAACAAAGGAAGTTGACTTAATCCAAGGGCTCCTTTATAAATAAAATGATATGTTATGTACAGAAGATCAGCTGTGAATAAATAAGTGTTAGATCTGGTGTCTCTGCTGGATCTGTAAGTGAAAATGTCGATTAATTAGAAATTAAACTGCTGAAAGAAGTTTCATCATCTGAAAAAGAAAACCTGAAAACAAATTGTTTTGTTATTCTCAAAACAGAAATAAAACTAAGGTTCTAAACTCAGCCTGACAGACACTAGGAAAAAAATATCATGCATATTAAAATCCATTAGATGCACACAAATAAAATCCTGAACAAACACAACATCAATACAGCAGTGTTTGAAACTGTGATCTTCCAATTGACTACACACAACATTGCAATACAGCTACATTTAACTGTACACGGGTTCTTTTACAAAAGTATTTGTAATCTCCAATACTGTTTAAAGTTTAGATGATAAAAACCACTGAACACCAAGTGCTGTTACATAAAATAAAAGCAGTGTAACCTGTTGAAAAAGTGTATCTATAAAGCCCATTTCCAGTTAGTTAGAAAAATCAGTGCATCCAACCAAGAAAGCAGAGAGCAACACAGGCACCTAAAAGACCCCATGAGATTAACTTTCCCCTTGAGGTTTTCTTTAGTGCAATAAAGATCACACTTTGCACCAAAATAAGCAGAGAAGTAGAAAAGGAAGTTTGTTTGCTTGAAATTAAAAAACCCAACCCTGCCAAAAGCAGCGTTATAAAGAACAAAATGATCCTTCCCAACCATATTACACCAGAAGTTGGTACACGCAAGGATCCAATATGAATCTGGTTTTGTACACAAGCCCCTGTGCTCATGTGGACAGTAAGTTATCTCCATGATTAAAGATCAGGTTACAAAAAAACCTTACAGAAAATCCTTAGGATTCGATACTAATTTAAGATAAAATACTTTCAAGTATTATGTTTATGAATTAATTAGAAGACAAGGTATGATTTAAGGTAACATTGAAACAAAAGCTCTATGTTACCCTAAATGACCTTTATAATACAGCTAACTTTCTGCAATCTGTTCAGGATTTGTTTCCTTTACATTTAATTTCTCATCTACCATGATGCTAAAAAAAAGAAACAAAACCAAAAGCACAAAAAAATGCATTTAAAAAAAAAAAAAGCTTATGTCTCTCTGAACAAAAAATGCCTTTTGGACAGTGAACAGGTGAAGCCAGATTTCTACCTTCAAGTACCACGACTCACATCACAAACACAGCAGTACACAAAGGACAGGAACATCACAATACTGTGCCAGAGGACAAATCCAGGGTATCTCCCAAGCAGACAAAAAAAAAACAACCCCAAAACAAAAAAACCCAAACAGGCCAAAAAACCCTTCAAAAGAAATCCCAGAACCTTCCACTCCCCATCTCACCTCAGTTACAAGGGTGACACACCCACACACACACACAGACATGCAGTTACTGAGTGCAAAAGGCAGCAAGTGCCTGCAGCAGCTTCCAGGGAAACTGCATCATTTCAAGCTACACAGATAAAAAGATACCATGTTTACAAAAAGATAAAAAATTTAGCACCAAGTAAAAAGTTTTTTTCTTATCCCCAGTAGCTGACCTTAAAAAAAGCTATGATGATGACCTCCAAGGTTATTCTGAAATAACCTTCAGTTTTACTCTCATCAGTATCCTTGCAGTGGAAACCTAACATTAGTGAATGAAAATGCTCAGCCTCTTTGGCATTTTAAAGGCTGCAAAGACTTCTTTATAGAAATTTGGAAACCTGCAGCGAATCTTCAGATTTAAACTGGGGAGATAGACTAGATATCCAAGGATACCATGCAGAGAGGGTGCTTGTATCCACTCCTCCTTCCCCAAGTCACACTGGGGATGGGTGTGGGCTGAGGACAGCATCCCTCAGGTTGTGGAAATGCTACAGACCTGTCCTCATCCCCCTGCCTGCAGCAAGGACCCTGAGCATCCCCAGCAGCACACCACACACTGATAAGGGGTGGCACTGATAAGGGGTGGCACTGATAACACCTCAATGTGCCAACGTGCCACCAACCTGACCTACGTGTGACAGCAGAACTGTGAAACCAGAACAGCTCCAGCTTTTGAGGACAGTATTACACCACAGACCTAATTTGTACCTGCAAACAGCACAATGGAACAAACCCAGAGAGACCCCCGTGCCTTGGTCTGACAGTGCACTGCATTTCCCCTCAGAAGTTAAAGGACAGAGTTGTTTTAGGCCTTTTTTAATTTAAAAAAAAAAAAAAAAAAAAAAAAAGTAAAAAAAAAAAGTAGAACATTCTACCAAAATACCACAGATCATATGGATAATTCAATATTTTAGTCAAGGCAAAATATGAATAGTTATAAAGTAAATTTTCCAGTGGTACAAGATGGAAATGAAACAACTTGGGAAAAAAAAAAAAGTTGACTTCATATAACCACTTACTGGAGTTGCCTAGTTAAATAATTATAAAATTATGCTAATAAAAACTGAACAAATAATACACAGATCAGGATATATGTATTGACTTACTAGCATCTTTATAAAAATTTGAAGATATACACAAAAACACATCAACATTTATGGAACCATATCCATTTAAATTTAGATAAGACAACACAAAAAACTAACAAATAGCTAAGATGTGGTTGACTGTAAGCACTTTGAGTAGCATTTTAATTTCAAAAGGTCAATATTTATATTCTACATTAAATGCCTTCTCTTTTTTTTTTCCATTTTGCATGGTATTGTGAATTCACTACAAAGAAAGAACAAGATAATGGTTGCAACAGATCTTCCAAGAAAGTTAACTTAAAATGCTCAGATTTAACTCTGTGCTGGAAGAGAACACATCAAGACCATGTCTGTCTAGCTTTACCTCTACTTCCTTCAGGCTTTTTGGGAGGAGACAACAAATGGATCTAAAGGAGCTGTAGCATCCAAACTGACCAAAAGATCCACTTTTAAGTCAGGATTTGAGAAGTAAGAGAACACAAGCATTTTAAAAAATGACTCACCTAATTGCTACTTTTGCTACTGAGTTTTTTAGGATATTAGAGAGATACGGTGACAACACAGGGTGTGAGTATGTATGTATGTGTATAATAAACCAAATATAGACATACATACATATGGTATGTTTACATGTAGGAAGGTACCCAGGTACTGCAGTCAGCAGCTGAATTAATCCCCAGCAATCCACCCATACCCTGTATATACTCAAGCAATAATCTTGTAAAAACCCTGTAACCTCTGTTAAAGAGGATGCATCTACTCATTAAACAGGCATTGCTCACATCACTCCTTCATTTAAATAGATATGAGGCCATTCCATGTCTTTATTCCAAAGCCACACATTTGTCTCAAAAAAAAAAAAAAAATTTAGAAACCCAACTGAATAAAAATTTTTAAAACTTAAGTTGGCTGAACCTCAGGCTCTTTGGGATGGATTCAAAACCCAAAGCAGGAGCATTTCTACAAACTTCTTTGACTTTTGAATCAAACCCATATTCTTAGGCTCCAAGAAACCCTCTAACCCCAATAATGTTTGCTTCTGACAGGACAGCTGATCAACTGCAGATGTTCCTACTGCTGAACTCAGCTGCTGGCCTGTCTAGTGTTTGCATCTATCCCAGATTTCCAGACACGCACTACTTTAACTCCAGTCTGAGATGTCTCCTTGTTCTGCTCACTGCAGAGAAGCTGCTCCCTAACAGTGGGATGAGTAAGTTTTTAATGCCTTGTTTTAAAAATAACCAGATATTTCTTAAGAATAAAAGTGACACAACCTGAGGAGGCAGCAGAGGGGTCCCAGAGCTGATGGTGTGAAGAGTTAAATAACCTGGGGCTGATCACTTGGCAGGTCTTTGGGGCTGGTCCCACTGGGCACTTCCTACCTGCAGCTCATGCTCTGTCTTGGGCTTGGCTCTACCCTGAAGCACAAACAGCACTTCATGTGCAGCAATTGTGGTTGCCATGAAACATTATACATGAATTATACAGGTGGGGGTAAACCTCGATTCCATGAAAAGATTCTCCTTCTGTTACTGTGTCTTGTCACTAAGTTTTAAATAGACTTTAAGAAATATTTCCTAAATACCATGTCATTCTGTATTATTTCAATGAACAAAGAGCAGGTCTATCTAGAAGACTTTTGACAAGTACTTATTCCCTCATTATTTTTGGTAACTTTTACTTAATTGAAAATCTGGACCAAAAGTGCAAGAAAGCCAATTAGATATTAGTGCCATCAAATCATTAAAAAAAAAAAAAAGAAAAAAAAAAAGAAAAAAAAAGATACTGTTAAAAAAAAATATTTGCTTATAGCTTGGCATGCCTATTTTGGACCCCATTTGCAGCTCTTTTATCTCATACCCATAGTGTTTTTCTGCAGTCACTCAGGTAACAAACCTACATTTCTGTAAGTCCCCCGCCCCGTTCAAAAAGTGGAGTGCTTAAGAGTATTCCTAAAATAAAGCATGAAGCAAAACATCATGGTCTAAAAACTAAGGAAATGTTCATAAAAACTGGAATCCAATATAAAGATGACATTTTAATAAGTTTATTCAGAAGTAACTGAAAAAATTGTTCCTTTGGCAACCCCGTCTGGATGGTTCTAACCAAAAGGAAATATTATGAATTTTACTTTGAATAAAATATAAGCTCCTTAATGTTTGCATGGCATTTTTGGGAACTGACATGCTCACCAGGAGATTCACAATGTCCTTATAGTCCTTTATGTATCAGGAACACCACATCCAAACAAGTCCTTTCATTTCTGGGTTTCTTACGGTTCAGCATTAATCACAAAATAAGTCTCGAAGAAAAAAAACCTGATCAAAATAAAGCATGAGGTAACCATGAAGCACTAGGCCAAAAGAACTATCAGGAATGCACCACTCTTCCTGCATTATGTTTTTGAAGTGACCCACCAGATATTTCTTTTTCCTTGCATCTGGCAGAGCTATTTAAAACAACCTAATTACAACTCAGAGTTCACTACCCCATGATGCTACTGAAGGGCAAATATCCTTGTTTTTAAAAACCAAAGGAAAATACATCAGTGTTATTCCTCCTACACAGGGTTTTATGGAATAAGTGGAGTTCAAAAGAGAAGATGGAAATCTATGTCGGAATAGAAAAATGCAAAGACAGACTTATTTACAAAGATCAAAACTACAATTTTCCAGTGTCACCTCCAAAGCTGCTGAGCAAGCTGCTATTCAGCGAAGCAGACCATGTTCAAATCTATGCAAGAATACCTTCTGTGCTCTCAGGTATACAATGCAACTAATTTGTTTAGAAAAATGAGCTTTCATTCAAGTACCTTGCACTGAAGATAAGAGCAACCATTATCAAATATTCTTTGCTATGGAGAAAGTTTTTTAGATCTTTTGCTGTAATTGTTCTCTCTCAAGTCACTGTGGTCACACAGTAGGATCCTGAAGAACAATGTCTACATGCATCAAAAGCATTTTGAAAAAAAAAATTCTATAATTCCATGTGGTTACAACAGAACGTGAAGAAACCGAACAGAAATTCCACCTTTGCAGATCCTCTTGAATTCACCTCTCCTGGAGGTCACCTTGGTGCTTTCTGTAGTTCAACAGAGCAGTTACAGACTGAGCTGGCAGGGCTCCCAACCTGATGGATTTTCCACTGTGAGTCTGCAGCTCTACAGTACACTGAGGCCGGTGCAGGGGCTTCTCAGCAGACATCACTCCACAATCAATGCCACGTTGATGTGGGACAGATCTATCATGTGCCTGGTAAAAGTTAAAAGAAAGTTAAATGTAGTGCTCAGACTGATTCTGGCATGGAGCTTCTATGAAGGTCACTAATCAACAGATGCTTGATTGGATTAAGGAAACATTGAGCCAGAGGAGACTGATTTTATCTTCTGAAAGGAGGGAAGGAACCAGGGCGGCAGCAATGCTTAATTATTTACCTGTGGAATTTCTGTTGAAATGCTAAAGCATGTGCTGGCTCCTTGAATTTTGCTATGGCTTTCCGTTGTTGAGGAAGCATCTGTAAACTCTGCAGAGATAAAAAGTAAAAATGTATTTTTAATATTCACTTCAAGAACCACTTCGCAATAGCCCCTTACTTTGCAGGAAACTGACTAAAATTTTGCTGTATTCCTTTATTCAGAAACAGTTTCTTTATTCAGAAATGTATTTCTGTTCTCTTATTTGTGTCCAATAAAAAAATAGACCAGAAAGAGACTTCTGAGACTGCAGTCACGGTCCCAGCTGATGGTGTTTGAGTTGGTGCAACCATACCACCTGGAAAACCCAGAACATCACTTGTGAAGCAAACTTGTTAAGCAAAGTTGACAACTCTTCAATTCAATCCATGCGGATCTGCCAAACTCCCACCAAGAAGCTTTCAACTGCTCAGAGCTCAACTGCCCACACCAGCACCTGGAGTCATTTACCTGATGTACATTAATGGATCAAGCTTTCCACAGGTTAAACAGGGCAGAAACAGAAAAAAGTGGTAAATTCTCTCAACTGCATAGCCTCACACTGTTTTTATAAAACAAGCTTTTGACAGACACCACCACAAAACCCCACTGAGACAGATTAGGTCTCCACATCCAAGTCCTCCACACAACACACACGTGTCCCCAGACAAGTCCATCTGATACATGCCTCCCATACCATGAGAACAGCAGTTCACAATGCTTTAACTATGACAACCCCCCCTACACGGTACTGAGCTCTCCAAAACAACAGCACACCTCAGCCAGGGCTCTGGATAAGCATGTCCTTATTCCCTGCTTGCAGCAGGAAGGCCAGGTCAGGCTGACCCCAGAGAGCAGTCTTGTGGCCTTGATAAAGAGGTGTTATCACATTTATGAAGATTAAAGTTTATGCTTCGAGTTAGCCCTTCAGTTAGAATAATTTTCCAAAGGACACTTGAGAAATTCAAGAAGATGAAGCTTTAATAATAATAGCTACATACCCAACAATCAGTGAGAACATCCAGCAAGTGTTCAGCATCACAGAATACTCAGGATGGAAATATGATCCTGAAATCCTGCTGCCTGTGAACACAGGCCAGAGATCTCAGAGTAATGAGGTTAAAACAGATCTGAAGGCTTCAATCAAAATTTCACAGTTCCTCAGTGATTCCAACATCTCACAGAAAGTTCTGGATATTTAATAGCCTATGCTGCAGCACATTAAAGACAGAATTGTTCTGATTCAGCTTCCAGTTGTTCTTATGGCTTTGGATGCAGAATAAAGAATTATTAATATTCTACTTTTCTCTGAGTTTATACATAAAGGCAATATAGTTTTATACTGAGATTTATATATACACACACACACAGATAAATGCATGTATATGGACACCTTAAAACTCTTCGAGATTATGACCTCCTGATGGGTAAGTATGAACATAATTCTTTGCTCCTGCATTTTTCCTGGAACTCAGCCACATCCCCCACACTCAGATGATTCCAGCCCTCTGATGGCCAGTCTTTAGGATTTTAAACTTTACCTTCAAAAATTCTGGATCACCACCTAGACTGTTAAAAAAGTACCACAGATCTTTAGAGAAAACAACAATTCCTTGGGAAGCAACATACAACCCCACTCAATACATTCTGAGGGTGACACACTTTGGTATCTCTTAGTGAAAGGATTTTTAATCCCACTAATCTCATCCCTGTTTATTCAATCTAGTGGAGCATTTTAAGCAAGATGTCAAATGCCTAGATAAAATTTGTTATTAAAATTGTCTACTTCTATGTTTTTTGAACACGTAAGACTCTCTTGGTGAGACATGTACTTAACAAGAGCCATGGCACCTGGTAAGTCACATTTCTTTGATTCTAAACCTGACAATTCAGCTTTGCCACTTTCTGTAACTTACCTATCTGTGATTTTGAAGCAATTAATTTTGCACCTTCTTGTAACTGACAGGAAACTTTCCTCTCTCCAGGAAAATCACAGATGTTTAGTATTTCCACCAGCCTGTGATTTCAAAGTGAAAGCTGAGTAAAAGTTAAAGGATTCAGCAAATCTGATAAGCATCAGCAGGTTAATTTGCATTTTATAGGTTTGGAAAGCTGCTATGATGAACAGGTATAGCTAAATCACTGCTACTTCTCTGTTTCTGAGCTGGTAGGAATAGAATCTAGGTTTAAAAAAAACCACTCAGCAGATGATTTTTATTTCTTTTTAAATAAGAATGCTCTTGACACAGTTAAGCACATTTTACCAACAAGAATGCAGTCACACTGCAGAAAGCAGTAGTGAAAGACCCCAGATAAAGCTCAGGTTTATCTGCTGGAGTAAGTGACAGAGATGCTGAAGTTTGTGTCCTCCTCCCTTACTGATCTCACTTTTTTATGATTTCTAGAACTAGATCTCAAGACACATTTTCTTGACATCACTTTTCTTCCTAAAAAAGAAAGGATCACGAAGTTAGTCCTGTCACTGAGGACTATGCTTTGAAGACTAAAAATTAAACACAGCCCTTAAGCAAGATTTGGAAAGAACAAACTTTAAGGTTGACAACAAAAGTATCTCTGAACTACAACTAAAAACAAACAAACAAAAAATCTGCTCCTTTCAAAGAAGTCAACACTTTTAATAAGAGAAAAACGTATCTGAATCAGAAAGGATGAGGAACTGTACAAGAACCCAGGGATGCACCCTTCCAGCTGCACCCTGCATGTCCTGCTGTCAACTGCTTCCCTCCCCTCTCCAGATCCACCTCCAACTCTCCTGCTGCCAGCTGATCCTCACCACAATGTCAGGTCTCACTCAACTACCACAGCATATTCTCCCAGTGCTTTATGCTCCAGACCCCTCTTGTGATCAACTGAAGAAGAGAAGCTGCATTTGGTGACTTTTCCCACAAGAACTGTGCTATTATTGCATTAATATTCTTGAGAGACACAAAAGCAAAATTTGATGCTGCAGTTTATACAAGTATGATGATGAATTATTAACAAGTTTCTCAGTAATTAGCATGGAAAAAATTGACTAAAGGAAGACATTCCAGTGTAGTGCAGACTTATTAACAAAATTAGGCAAAGCATCTAAATACTATTATAGATAACTTATTTATACTATCTTATGAATTAATAAGCTTATTGACTGACTACCACAAAACTAATGACAACTACTCCCTCATTTTCAAAGTACAAATACTCCTACAGCAATCCTTGGTTTTATGATCTCCATTGTAACAACAAAACATACGGTTCTATGTTTCCCAAAGCATGATACCTCAACAGGAATTTGATCTGGTATTATTCTGTGACCTAGAGATGTTGAAAGGCCAGTGGTGGGAGGCAGGGAAGGATGCAGCAGTGCCTCTGGAGACCAGCTGGTTCTAGTGAGCATCAGTTGACTTCTCATTTAATGGGAGGGTCCTCACTCTCCCTCCACAGGAGACTTCCCTATTGCCACACTGTGCAGCACCAGAATCTCCTACCATGAGCCCCTAAACTGAAATACCACAATCCTCCCAAACGTCACAGCTCTGAGAAAACAACTTCATTCACATCTTCTCTTTAAGTTGACCTAGTCAGATGATCGCCAGAGGATGAAAACCTCTTCTGGGGTCCACTCAGGTGGAAAGGATTGACAATATATACAATAACTTCCAAGGGATTTCAAATGACTGGTTACTTTACAGATTTGGCTGTACAGATCTATTGTGCAGCACTTCCTGATAGCAGCCTGAGGTCACAGGTATTCTGAGCATGTTCCTGTTTGACTCTGGAGAACAGAGATTACATTTTGACATATTTCTAGCATTAAAAATAGAAAGCTAGTTTAGGGTGAAGAAGAGTATTTTACATGGAAGGGATTTAGGAAGCACAGAGCTCATACTGATATTGACTGTCTCCTTTTTCTGTTTAGGAACTGCCATGCAGAAGATGCAGATCTTAGGCTGAATGGAAAATTCCAGAAACTCAGTATTTTGTAATCATACTTTTGACTGAGAGTTTGCATACAAGCTATTTTAAAATATACTATTTAATTCAACAACTTAAATAATCAGCAGCTCTGTCTTTTTCTGCAACTGAACCAGTGAGTTAAGCATGAATATCATAAAAGGACAATTCCCTCAGAAGGTATTTCCTTAGGCCTGGAGATCTACACTGCCCTCAAGTTTCTCCTCTATCCAAGCTCTGTAATTGAATTTGCACTTACTTGTACAATATTGAAATAGCCTGTATGATCACAGCAGCACATTAATCTCTAGCAAAGCTTCACTGCAAAAACAAGGGCCTTGAGACAAACAGCAGGACATCCTCAAGTACAAAGCAAGTGTTTGCAGAATGCAAACACCTCTGACACCAGAACTCTCAGAGGTTAGACAGAGAGTAAGAAGTTAAAAGGGAGTTAAGAGAGTACTGGGAGATGGAAACCAAACAGGTAGGAATGAGACTGGAGCAAGCACTCGTTTCAAATATAGGAGACACATGGTTAATGAAAGTTTCCTCCTTTACTTAATTTCTCTCACTGAAGTAAATGGACTGCCCAGCAGACCACATGTTCAGTTCACCAATTAGGAGTGGCAGTTCATATAGAGCTGCTAAAAACCAGGTCCATGCAAAAAGAAAATAAACTTGCCCAACCAACATCATCTCTAATGTGTGATCCAAGCTGCCCTGCAACAAGTCAAGCAGCAGCACAGCAGGCACTTTCTGAACAGAAAGATCATAGATTCTACTTTTTCTTCCCTCCCATCAATAAATGCAGACATGTTTTTGTTGTCCTCACAGACTCCTGACACCTGAAGCATCTTTCCTGGCAGTGACACTTCCCAGACACTATCAGCAGGCACAGAGGCTGGAACAGAATGTATTTATTTTACCCTCAGCTGTTGCAATTGATCTCTTCTACCTTCTGTTCCTACCTTCTGCTTTTCTCCCACCTTTGACTTCCTACTATCTGCCCTTAAAAGTACTCAGCTTTCTTTTTCCATATGCAAGGTAACATGAGGGGAAAGGCTGTTCTCTCCCTGGGCTGGGCATCTGTTGCTCACACACAGCTCTACAGCAAGGCTGAACTGGACTGCTTGTCTTTTCCCCCAGCCCCAAGGATGGAGCAGGACTGGCCGTATCTTTCCCATAGATTCTGCAACAGCTGAAAATGTTCTAACAAGTAGAGAGACCACAGTGGTCCCCACATAGGCCTGAGCACCTTATGCCAGAGGAGAATCTTCCTGCTGACCTGCAAGAGCACCCATGTTCTGGGTGTGTGCATCCACGGCATTTGCTCGGATGTCTCTGTGCACCCAAGATAAATCCAGCACTTTGGAATGCAGTCAGGGCAGAGGGCTGGCTGCGGCTGCCTTTACACCAGCTGAGCACTAGGTAGCACTGTCACTCCAAGAAAGCAAAGCCAGGCACATCAGCGCTGGAATTGCTTTTCCTTTCCCAGAAATGACAGCGTTAGCAGAGTAAAACCCTTATTTGTACAACTACTCGAGGTACACCTACAGTCCCAACATTCTCATCACCTCTGATATACAGTGTATTCCCTTTTTCTCTTTTTTTTAAGCATAAAAAAATTATGATCTTAAATCTTTACAAATACTGAGATTTTGCACTGATGTTTTATGTTTGCATCTATTTGATGTAAAAAAACAAGATTATGATGGAATACCTCCATAGAACAATTCCCTAAGTACTCAAATTATCTGGAGATCTAAAAAAACAGTCTACTCTACCTGCCACCATCCTAAAAAACCTCAATTCATCTGAGGTTGGCAATAACTAGCTGAACACAAATCTCTTTTGACAGTATAAACATTAAATCTGGATTGAAGAGCACAAAACCAAAAAACCCTCAAAACCAAGTGCTGTTTCTCATGACCTTTACAACTTATTAGTAATCTACTTTATCAAGTGGTTCCAGATGGATGTGCATTGAATGTCACTGCTCCACCACCATCCTCAGGAGACTTTAGTTTGGTGATGTGCTCAGAAATCTTCTGTATTTTCCATCACTTTTAAATACATAATTCTATTTATAACACATAATTATTTTAGAATCAGCAATGAGATTTTACACCAGGTACATTATTTGATTCTGAAAGCTTATCCTCTCCAGAAAGTGTATGACAGCAGAGTGTATGCTGGAAGGAAACACTTCTGCCAATTTCATCATGCTTGAGTTGTAAAAGGCAGCAATAACAAATGGGATGTTCCTGGAGCCCCAAAGATTTTCTTATATGCAATGTTTTGAGAATCTTAATGGTATTTTTTTCCTATGTTACTAACAGAGCATATTTAGTGAAGCAGGAATGAGAATTAAAGAGTTTTCAGTGATTAAGCAACAAAAGGTATTTCAAAGTCATACATGGGAAAAGATAATTTTCTCCATTTCTAGGGTATGGGAAAGGAAAAATGCCAAAATTCCATCTTCAACTCCAATTTTCCCCCATCCTGTCTTATGCATGCCCAGTTATTGCCTAACTGTGATTCACAGAACACCTCAATGAAAGCTGATTGCAAAGCTTGGAGCATTGAACATCATAAACTGAGGGAAATTTTTAACTTCCCTTCCCAAGGTTTGTGCAAGGTACTCGTACCTTAAGAATGACACTGACAAGAAAAAGCTAAAAATAAAACCCCAAGCCTTTTGGAACCCAGAAAAGTAATCTCTACCACCCTGTTAACTCCACTGATCAATTACAGACTTTTTCCACAACTTAACACTTATACCAGCAAAGATTTGCTTTCTGAGGAAAAACACACAGGATGATCACACTGTAACAAATTCAGGGTATTTGGAAACAAGAGCTGGTGTGGGATGAGCTGCTTTACAGATGCCCCAGCATGGCAGTTGAAGATTAAGCAGAGGTTCTCTACCACGTGGGACAAGTGCTTGTGGTCTGTTTTTCTTGTCAGAGGAAGGATATCCTTGGAAGTATTTCTTCCTCCTCTCTGCAAGCTCTGTCTCAGTGCAGCCACTCCTCCACTCACATCTCGACTGCATCAGAAATTGATACAGGAGATACTCAGATTTCTGAGCTGTGTTTGCATGCTGCTTTGAAGCAAGGTGCTTGTTTAACATCAGAGGTTTATGTCCCACAGTTTGTGAATACTCACCTTTAAACAGGGATTTGGGGGCTGGGTATGTGTCATTTCAAGACACTATCCAGGCATGAAGAGAATTCCCTAAGTATTGATTCAGATTTAAATTTCCTTTACAATTGCAAAAAAATAAGCACGAGTTCAACACACGTACTTCCCCTGGAGACAAATAAAATGAAAAATCTTGATCTCAGAAGAGTTTATTACCTTAAGGAAAATTTTTGGACTGCTGAAGACAGGATAGTCTACATCTTAAAGACTGAGTCAGATAGAACTGACTCACCTTTCCCTCCTCTTACTATTTCTTCGGCTCCATCAGACACCAGCTAAAAACCTGGGCATCTTGCCTAATGTCAAAAAAAGCAGCTAGAATTTCGCACCTCGCTATTTTCTCACAAATATCATCTCCCCAAATCCCTCCTATTTCAGTCCATCGAGTTGCAACATTTCACCTTAGAGGACCAGAGAGAGCTCTGCCCTTCCCAAGATGTGTTTGCTCTCTGCCTCTCACACAGGAACCCCCTAAGCCTTCGTGGAAGGAGCCACTACTGGGCTCTCTTCAGCAGCTCACTTCAGCACTCCTCCCTGCAAAATTCCTTACATGAAACACATATTAAAGGAAGAATGAGGAAATAATTGAGTATCCTTTTGCTATCAGAGTCTCCCAACCCTCCCAGCTGCAGGGGATTTCATACAGCACTGAGCACAAACAACAGTTAAAACATTAATTTACAGCCAGGAGAAAATCCACTTGTGTACATCAGGATATTGACCTCTCTGAAAATCTAGTACCACCTGTATAAAACTAATTGCTGTGGATAGCAACAATGTAGATTTTCAAACACTGTGTTTTCCATTCCTGTCCTCTGAGTCACTTAAAATTGTTGCTGCATCTTCCTCACTTGGTACATTAACTTGGTGCATTCTGTGGTTCCACTTCTTATGGTACCATTAAAAAAGAAAATCAAAAAGCTAAGTATTACAGATGGTGAAACCAGTCTCGTATTCTTCCAACAAAAGAATCATTTTTTTCCTGCATATCTCACCATTCATACCTGTGAAGCATCATTTAGTCTCCAACAAGCCAAGGGAATTTCTAGCCTTCTACAAGTCAGATTTGAAATTCAAGTGCAGAATTAGCACAAGAGCATTCTGCACCATTGGCTAAATTCAAGCATCTTCTTCAAGTATTAGTTCTAGATTTCTTGTAAGGTGAAAATTTATGATGATTCAGAAAGCGTAATTTCCAGAGGTACACTTGATGCTGGTACAAGAATACAAGTTCTGGAGGGCACAGATATGCATCAAATCCCACTAGAAGATTAGTCATTGTTTTTTCTTCTTGTAAGTACATCTTTCTAAATTGGCCTGTGACATTGAATTGAGAAACCAGGGTTTGGAGTCTGCTACGAAACAGCAAGTACTGAATAAATTTTTTAGCACATTCTCAATAACTTCTCTCAATTATGAGATTTCCTTGCAGGGTTTCTATTAATCTCCTTCTAATATTCTCATGCAAGATTTAGCAAGTAAACACTGAATAAATGTGCTTTGGAACTGTATGAATAATTTCCTAGACTACTACAGATCACGAAGGCACAAAGTATTTTGCAAGGGTAGTTTTGCTTTCCCAAACAAATTAAATCTCTCTGAATTGATGACGTAAATAATTCAGCATTATTCCATTTACTAAATTAGGAACAAGTGAGGCAGAGTGTTCATCTTTAGGAGAGCAGTGTGTTTTGCAAGAGAGAAATGATCCCAGTAATAAAGAAGTCTCACAGAACACGTCCAATTCATGCATTGCATTTGTCTGAAAATATTGTTCCTGTCAAAAGGAAAAAAAAATTCTCACCTGTATGTTTCATTATTCATTGACTGATATTTTAAAATGTAGCAACAGTAAGTCAGACAGGGCCTCCTAAGCCTTTCACTGCTTTGAAAACCTCCTGCTTTCCTCAAGTCATTTAACTGAGACATCAGTTCCAGGAGGCAGTTTGTGAACAGAAGCTGCACAGCAGATACAACAGGGTGTGTATGTCATAACCTTGCTCACAGGCCCTTACCAAAGTGAACCTTCTAAAAAAATAAGGATTAATAAAATCCTCCAAAGAAGACTGTGTTTTCATCTAAAAAAGTAGAGGATGCTACACAGTATTAAATGTCCACTGGGTCATTAGGCGCTTGTACCCCAGGACTGCAGTGGCAGGAAAAGGGAAATGTCAAAATGGAGAGTAGGTCCAAGTCAACAATAAGCAAGGACAGCACTCAAAATACATTTTCTCTCACATGACCATCTGGCTTTAACAACCTCACAGAATGGACAGGCTTGTATTGCCTAAGAAAATAACAGAGGTAGCACAGGAACTCCGAAATGAAGGAGAATTCAGCATCAGGAATGTGATGGTTAGCAAAATCCTACTGTGCCTCCTGTGCTGCAATATCATCACGTGCTTGTCTTTGCTACCAGGTGTAGCTTCTGTGGGTGGGGGTGCCTTCAAACATAAATTACCAATAAACACGCATTGTATTTAGTGTCAGGGAATTAATTGAGCTTTCTGGAATGAAAGCCTTTTGGCACAAAAATGATAAACCAAGGTTGACCTACCTGAATGGGTCCCACTGACATCAGCAGGTTTTTCAGTTGGACATCAGTAGTTGATGAAGAAAGCCCTTCAACTGACACAATACAGGGCTGAGGTTTGCACTCCACCACTCGCAGGTTCTGTTTATTTGGCATCAAGCGTCCTCGGCCCATCTGGCCTGCTACTCCTCTGCCTCTGCCATGCATAATGACCTGCCAACAACAAAAGTAACAGTATTTTGATTTACTTACCCACTGACTCTGCTTGCTGCGCTTGACAGAGGATATAAAAGTTGGCTATTTACTTGAAGACTTGATTAAAGTACACCTTGATTTAAAACAGCTTGTTGCTGTTTGCCAATTTGAAAGGCTGCTTATTAACATACTCATCCACTGCTTATACAAACCTCTTTTAGCAGGATAACAAGTTATACATTGAGGTATATACACTGCATTCATCCTGGAAGCCTCAGCTCTAGCACAGATTGATCAATCAAGCAGGGGAGGATCTCAGACAAAAATATATAACCTAGTTTTCAACACTGATCAAATCAGCAGCATGTGTTCAGCTTCCACATTTTGAGTCTGGACAAAAAAACCAACAGATGATCCCTCTCCTTTTTCTATTCTTAACCCATAGTTAAATTTTATGTATTCACAAGATCAGCAAAGTGCTTCAAGCACCTTCAATCTCTACTGCTACCAAGTCTTGGTCTGTTACCAGAATGGAGTTTTATTTGCACAAGGCTAAATAGCTTTAAAATAACTTTTTTTCAAAGTTCCTCTCCCCTGTACTCTGGAGCAGGAAATGCATGGATTTAGTTCTTGCAAATTAAATGTTGAACAGTCAGAAAGTGGAAAAATAACAATGAAACAGAGTAACAAACATTAAACAGAGTTAACACTTAACACTGAGTCAACATTCAACAGAGTTCCCTGATTCCTACTTGGAAAGCCTACCATGAGTAGTAACTCTTTATACCTTTCAACATCAGAAACAAAACTTTATCCTTATAGGAAGCAGCAATATTATGACAAACAGTTCAAAACCAAGATCTAATTTAAAAGCCAAAATGCCAGCTACTTTCAAGGAGTGTGCCAGCTTGCAAATGCAGAGAAGGCACACACCACTGCCACCCTGACCCTTCCCTGCCTCCTACCAGTGCACGATCAGTGCAAAAATCAAGTTACAAGATCACCAACTGTTTTGAGTGATACCAACTTTGGGGATCCAGCAAAGAGCATCCTGAAACAGTTATGGTGTGCTCCTGCATATGCAGGAAACAGCCAAAATAAAATCTTAAGCACAACTTCAAAAAATCACTTGGTTTTAAAGCCAGAAAACATGTTGGGTATCATCTCCTCCAGTAGCTGTCTCGGGACACACTCACTTCCCCAGGGAGTGCTGAGCTGGCCAGAACGTCAGCAGATGAAGCAACCTGCAGGCATTGCCAGTCTGTGCTGGGTACAAACAAGTCTCTCTAGATTAAAAGCTTTATATGCAATTATGCATCTCCTGGGTGGTGCAGCCCTGCACTAGCAATTGACAAACAGAATGCTGGTTATTAATAGAGCAACACAGCTAGACAATGAAACTTCTACCAGCAATATGCATCTAAAAATCACCTTTTTAGGTTGATGGATTCCCTGGATGTTTTTGACTCCTTGAGGAGCTGGTGAATGGATCTGTGCCTGCTGCTGCTGTTGGTGCTGCTGCATTCCCTTTGTCAATGTGACCTTCCGCACTGGCTGCTGTTTCGGCTCCGGGGGTTGTTGAGGCCGCTGGGGTTGGCCCTCTGGGTGAAAAAAGCCAGCATCCTCTCCCCCCTGCTGAAATCAACAACACAACAGCGGCTCAGCGTCCAAGCACTGCACACCCTCGCCCTGAGCAGACTCCTGCCACATTCCAGCTCATTGAGAGTGTCCAAGGGCTTTGCCTGCTAAAGCAAAGTTGTGGCTGCGGCAGACATGTGCAAAGGCTCAGCCAGGAAATTGCACTTTAGCCTAAAATAAATCTGTGCTATCTGAAGAACAGTTTACTTTGTTCAGAGTTTATTATAATTACAATGGTCGATCATGTCTTTTCATATACAAAGCAACAAGATCTTTTCACTTCTTTCCAAATCATTCTTCCTTCCAGGTTACATGTGAACTACGGTGTATGTTATTTTTTTATTTTTTTTCTTTTTTAATATAAAGAGGGACATACACATTGCAGAAGGAGGAGCAAAGAACTGTGGAAGCTGGAAGAATCAGGCAAATGCTCTGCTCATTTTTAAACCTCCAGTCTCCCTTTAGTTAAAAACTAGCATTTATTTTTGAAGTGAATACTCATTCTGCCAACTTCTATACCAGCAGCTTTTTAAGCAGTCCCCTTCCTTGTACACTGTCAGTTCTTGGAACAGTTCCCCAAGGTGTTTTTTTGTTTGCCTTACAAAGCTCTTATTATACATTAGTTGTAATCATAAACACAGTGAAACACCATCTCAGTGTCTCTCTCATCCAAGGTAACTCTTGCCATTACATCTCTTGGTGCAACCAGGCAGAGTAAAACCATGAGCTTAAAGCACTGAGAGAGAAATGTTTCCCTTCCACTGCCTCTACCCAAACAGTTTGGTTTTTTCCTACAAACATTTGAAATTGTGTCTGCCTGTCCAGACTAGATCAATCATTGAAAATTCCATGGAGCAAGAATCAGCAGTCTGACAAAAGATTAGATACTTTTGCATCTATGACACACATCATATTATTGAATAGTTTCATCAGTAGTATCTATATCTTGACAGGACTTCAGCTTTAGACCTCAAATACTAGTGAACATTTTATCTGAAAGAGGAAGACTTTGACTAATTCCCTAATCAACCTCTGGTAACCCCACAAAAGCTCTCAAACAGAAGGCATGTCAAAGGGAAAAAAGTAAATATATTATGAAAGCACCTCTATTTACACAGGGTTTTCTTTTCCCTTCTCTTAAATATTCACAAGCCAAAATTCCTCTTGCATCTGTAACACATCACAAACCAGAGGGTTTCATGCTAACTGGCACATTTCTTGTGGCTAGAGAGATAAAACACAAGGGTGCAGAAGGAAGAGACTTGTGATCTAAGAGCAAGGTTATTTTCATTGAGAATACAAATTAGTACCTCTCTGCATTAAAGCAAAGCAAAAGAAACATCTAGTGAGGACTGGCTATTAGGCCTCAGCTAAAATTTGGTAAGAAATAGTCTGTGGTATGTAGGCCAGTCTCATGTTTGCAAGGTCAGTAGTTTACAATTTACACCTCTAAATCAAGGCCCCTGCATTATAAAGTATATGCAGGCTACAACTTCTCAAGAACTCAAGTACTTAAATCCCAGAAAAATAAGCTTCAAACCTCCTGCACTAGAAATCAAAAGCATAATCTGTCACAGGGAAAATCCTAAAGTTCATCATGCTATTTGTCCACAGTGTCCAAAACAAGAAAGCAACAGAAATCTGCATCTGTCTTTTCCACCTCTAATCACAGATAGATTTTTTTCTCTGCTGAACTGAATGGTACCAAGTCTTCACTGGAAGTTTCCTATATTCACCTTTGAGAGCAATTAATGAGAAATTATAAAATTTCCCTTCAGTTTCTCTTCAATTTATATTCAAAAATACAAAAGCAAGAGCACCCCCGAAAAACCCAAACATACACAGAAATCATTACCAGCATTAAATCCTCCTTATTTTAGTATTAGTTCCGATATCAGCATCACCATAAGCTTTATGCCTTGATCAGATGATTTCTTTTCAACCCTACAGCAGCTAGAAGATGATGAAACTAAAAGGAGAAAAAAAATTCTAGGAGGAATTTATATGCAATAACTGAGAGTTAAAATCTAATCTCTGCTAAATGCCTGCTGTGAGAATCATAAATATTTGCAACCATTTCTTTCCAAACCAAAAAATGATCCCAGCACATCGGAAGAGCATCTGAGAGCAAAGCCCTCAGGTACAAAACACATCCAACATGCTAATTACTGAAACTTCAAAAGCAAATAATCATTTCACATAAAAGTCTAGGATGGCCAACAACCACCCAATATTTAACTACCAAGGTCAATTATCACCAAATAAAACTGTATAAGCTGAACACAGAACTGTAACAGAGTCAAAGGCATTAGCACACAACATTGGTTTGCACTGATGAAAAATCTGATGGGGTTTGTTCCCTGCTGGGGTCGCAAATACTACCATCGGTCTTTGCTGCTATCAAGATGCTTCTGCAAGAGTCTGAAAAGGTGGCA
The DNA here is from genome assembly GCA_018697195.1 of Certhia americana. Lineage (NCBI taxonomy): Eukaryota > Metazoa > Chordata > Aves > Passeriformes > Certhiidae > Certhia > Certhia americana. The sequence continues at coordinate 7,499,265 of CM031858.1, read as the reverse complement.
AACTCTGGACTTTTAATCAATTGATCCATTTCAGAAATAAGAAAACCTACAGAAAACAATAAAGAAAGGGGATGGAACAAGCTTTGCTTGTTCCTGCAAAAAGAAGGAAAGGAAAGGCAACTGGATCAACCCCTTGTTCATACATTACTGCTCTGAACATTTACTGGGTTTGAGACGACTTGAAGAGGGGAAGCAGAGACAAAACTGCAGCACTGCAAGTTGCTTCTCAAGAGAGGTCTGTGAGCCAGCAACATGGTGCTCCAGGCCTAACAGAGCTGAGCAAGCCAGCAAGACATTAGTTCCTGTTCCAGGCAGCCTGGCTTCAACTGAAGATAAAACCTGGTGGTTTTCTTAAGAAATAAAAAACAAACATGACTGTTAAGTGACATGTGCCAACAAGCAAAACAACACAGAAGACACATTTTAGCAGCAATTGCTTTTTCACTGGTTAAAGACAAAACAGTGCAAAGACAAACACTGTCTGAGCCAAAATGAACAACCTATGTAGTACCTTGTAGTAGCAAATTACTCTCGCACCATCATTCTTTAAATTTCTATGCAAGACAACAAGTGGCTTTTCCAGGTACAACAATGAAGAAGCAAGTCAAGCAAAACACCTGAAAAGAGCTTTTTAACTTCTGGACTTAAAGCTACAAAACGTCAGAACACTACTGACAGGTACATGCTCACAGGAGAACACTGACATTTCAGAGGAAAGGATATATGTTGTAAAGATGACTGTACATATGCTGACTCCTGATGCTCCCTCATGAGCTGTACAACAAACTGGCACCAAAACACACAGCAAATCACAGGCAAGCAGCTAAGTCCACTGAAGCTGTACTGCAGTAGCTACCCCAAATGACATCTAAGTCACAGAAGCTAAATTGCTAACATCTCTTCTACTTAAAATGCCTCAGGTCCGGTTTGTCTTAAATCAACTTCTGCTTTTCCTAAAGACAATTTCTCTATCGTTATCTTTTATCAGCTTATATCACTGCCCTCCCCAGATTTAAATATGCAGCAACAGAGGGAGGTATTAAAATTTTAAACCTTCTCATGTCAAAATACATTTCCTTTCCTAGAGCATTTTACAATGTAGAGGGCTGTACCAAATTTTTCAGAGATTCATCTATTCATCATTATGATCTCACATAATTTGATGTACAAAATGCTGACCCCCAGTAGAACACCTTAGTTGACCATGGAGACCTTGGACTGATTGATAAAATCTCTGATTTTATACTTCAAATTTCCTCTAAAGTCCTGTGCAGAAAATAAATTTCCATTCTTTGCCTGCAAATCAATGAAGGAAGAATGTTTCCTCTTATTGTCTACTCCTTAATTTTTAGACCATAAATCATCCAGAGTTTCAAGCTCCAAATTTCCAAGTTTTACAAAGGGTCCTCCTTCCAAAGATCTGGCCAGGAAAGAGTTCTCTTAAAAGAAGCTTTTCTATTATTCAATTAAAGTTGGAGTAAAGAAAATGCCTTTTCTATAATTTGCAGGAGTGCTATTCAGGGTAAAGTATAAAAAGTAACTTTCAAATTTCAAGTACTAGATGATTGTGAGCAGTGCCAAAACAAGTTAATTTCAGGTACTGTGTGCATATAAACAAAACTCAAAAGATTGAGGTAAAAGGATTTGGCTTACATGGTGAATATTTTTCAAACTTCTGCTTTGGAAGAATCTGCAGTGTGACCTAAAACTAGACTAACAAAAAGAACCGATGCCATTCAATGGCCAGTTTTTAGAACCAATTCACTGATATCTATCAAGGTTTTTTTTCATCAGCCTCTCACTATACAGATCTATATATAGTCAGTGTTGTGTTTTGAGCAACATAGAAAGAATTCTGTCAAATATGAGCTGACAAATTCTAAAAGCAGAATTTTATGAAGGACTGCTTGAGTTCAGCAAGCTGGAGCCCTCTGTCATAATCATTATGACAGTTTTATGATGAAGTTTATTTGCCACCAACATTAGCAGGACAAATTTATTTATAACAAATGCCTTAAAATGTACTGATAAAAATGCCTATTGATACTGTCAGAACTGCTTGCAATTTGACAGATCAAATCTTATTTTCATTCTTAAACCCCATGAAGGAATGGTATCACCAACTTGCATTCTGTAGTGAGCAAATTGATTAATCCCCTTCTATAGAAATCTCAACTCTTGATTACACCTATCAGACGTTAAGCAGCATTATTCTAGAGTGACAACACTTGACAAATTCCCAAACCATTTTTCTCAGCCTTTGTGGCCCTGCTAGCTTGTATTAACCCTGATGAAAAATTAATTTTCCTTATCTTCTGCTAAACCCCAAAATCCAAATCCGCCAAACTGGCAACTCTTTCTGTAAAGGTATTATGAAAACCTCTAAAAGATTAATTGCATGACTTCAGGTGACATTAAATTAATTTCTGTACTCGTGACAGACATTTGATACTCCGTACTGAGAGGACAGATAACATTGTCAGGATACACAGAAGGACAGTGGTGCAGTGTCCCAGGGCAGCCTCTTATGAATTCTCCTTTCGATAAGGCCATACTTCACTGTCATTGGCACTGTTAGTGATCTTGCAGCCCACAGACCTCACTGCACAGGTTTCTATTAACTACCACAATGCTGTGTCTATCCATGTAATCTTTGTAAAGCTAATTCAAAATCGTCCAATAGCAAAGGGATGAGCATGCAGGATAAGGCACTTAAAGGGAATAAATAAACTCTGGTTGATTTGTGTAAAAATAACACAGAGAAGCAAAATGTTGTCAGTTTTTCTGAGATGCATTACAACTCAAATTCTCTGCAGCACAATGAAGACTTAAATCTTGTAGGGAAATCTCAGTCCAGAACTGTGATTGATTCCTTGTAAGAAAGGAGAAACTCCTCATCTGCTACCAGTTTAAGTCAATACTTCTAGAAATTAGTACCTTTAAACTATCAAAGTAGTTAGGGGAGGCATCCTTTCAGTTATTAAATTCATCTTTACTTTCAGGACAAGGGAAATGACTATTCATGAACTATGTGGGTTTTCACAGCTAAACTTTATTTTACTGATACTGCAACTGACTGTAGTAAAACAGAAAACTACAAAGACAGCTGTGATCCCCATGCAACAAAGAGAAAGAAATGTAGAGCAAAAGTCACAGTGAACAACAGTGACTTTCATCTAATATACACAAGTATTTTTTCACTAAAATTATCAGGAAGATGTATTAAAAGCAAACCCCTAATAATGAGCTATTTCTCTTTGACTGGTGCTCCAAATGCTTTACCACTTTGATACAGCTTGCTGACAGACTGGGGACCTGGGAATAGGAAGCCTAATCACTTGCCAAATATCCCACAACCAAGTGACATGACCAAGCACTGCTTCTGAACAGTTGACGATCTGTTTTCAATCTGTCAAATGCCAATGAGAAACACCTGGAGACCTTTTTTTTTCCCCAGGACTTTTAAAAGGTTCTTTTTTCTTTTTTTTTTTTTTCCAGAATAGCAGTAGTTAAGAAAACTGCTCTCCCACCAGGCTAGAAAATGCCACTCTGTCAATAGACAACTCATCATTAACAATTGGTTTAAGATGCATTAATGGGCTAGTCTTGACTCAAAGTACACACAGCAATAAGCTACATCAGACTACAAAAGTGATGAAAGAGCCATCATTCCCAGTTCACATCAGACAAAAAAGACACTCCCGATGCTGGTCAGTGATTTAGGGGTTATTCTTCCCAGCCTAAAGTTTTTGTACAGGCTGAACTTAACCCAAGCAAGAGCACCCAGACGAAGCAATAAATAAATGTAGAAATAGTTCCCTTCCTGTGATAAAAAGACACTGCTAAACTACCTCAGTGAGCTATGATGTGATGAGCATCTTCTATGCCTAATGGTGTATGAAAAGGCAGAACAGCAAGAAGAAAATACATTGCAGAAAAAGCAGCTAATTCCATTTAATCCCATGTACTACCACCATTCTTAACTGAAGTATCTCCTCATCCTCCTGAAAGGAGAAATAAGGCATGGAGGACTGGCCAAAGACAGTCCCAGACATACCCATGCTGCATGAAGTTTCACTGGGAGTGACAAAAGCACAGCTTGAATCACATTGAATCAGTGTTGAATCACAACTACATGGTTTTAGTTAAACCACCCACCCTGCTCACTATAGAAAAAAAATTAAAACTGTATGCCAAACCTACAGCAAAATCAAGGTTCTGGAATGGACACATCTAATACTCACAGAAATACCTTCATTTTTATGCGTCATCAGCAAGATACATATGTATATAAACAATGTTTTTGTCCTGGTTTGCTTTTCAGCTGCCAGTCTGAGAGGTTTTTGTGCAGGGAATTTTGGCAAGGACTGGACATGAAGAGAAAGATCAAGGGAAAACAGCTCCTGTTAGAAAATATCAGCGATACAAAACTTGTAATGGCCCCAAGCTCTTAGAAGAGCACTTCTCATCTGGACACCAGCTATGGCATAGAAAGCCAGTACTGGATATCAGGAACCTGTACAACTAGAACTTCTCTTTTTGTGCCATGTCAGGCCTTTCTAGTTCATGTTCTTTGAAGCTTTTAAACTACTGGCAAGTCAAATCCCTCTTGTGTCCTGCCTGAAGCTCCTGCTAAGTCTTAATAAAGACAACCCCCACTCCCTCCCACCCCAAACACTGCTGACTCAAGAGCCAAACCTCTGCACTAAAGGCCTATTCCAAGCGGTTCAACTTCTCAACAGAGGGATGTGAATTCTCAAAATATTAAACTGTACAACTCTGCAAGCTTGCCTCCCAAGTTAAGAGACTGCATTTTCATATGAAATGTGACTCCTTCTCTTTGTAAAGCACTTCAGTGATATCACAGCTGTCTTTATCAGGAAACTGCACTCCAAGATACTCTGCAACACCAACATCCTACAGATACGAATTCTGCACTGTAACATTTATGATGGCAGAGAAACCCTCCTTTGAGACTTAACAAGAGTGACAAGCAACAAACACTCTGCTTTCTGGGTGTTCAGGAGCAAGCTGCACTCTTCAACATACAATTTAAAAGTCTCCTGAGGAAAAGGAGAAACCTGTTCTGCAGTCTACAACAAAAAATACTTTATTGCACTTTAGATCCAAGTTATCCATAGCAAAGTCAGATTCAATTTAGGTAAATATCTCTTCCCCCTTTCACGCATTTCATGAGAAGACCATAAAATGTATTATCTGTGTCTGGTTTGGCTGTCACCTTAATTCTCACTTGTTAAGTGTGCCCACACCTCATGCCTATTTATTTCCTTTTCCCAGTAATCAAGTATGTCCTAAAGAGTACAGCACAGCCCTCCTCCTGACCCCAATCCATGAAATAGTCTGTCTCTGTAGGGACCATCCTCACCAGAGGTCTGGGTCAGTTTATTACCCATTTTCAAATGTTCCTGCCATGGGGCAGGGACACCTTCCACTAAACCAGGTTGCTCAAAGCCCCATCCAATCTGGCCTTCAACACTTCCAAGATGGGGCATTCACAGCCTCTCCAAGTGCCCTGTTCCAGTTCCTCACCACGCACACAGGAAAAAAAATTCTTCCTAATATCCAATATAAATCTACCCTCCTTCAGTGTGAAGTCATTCCCCTTGTCCTATCACTCCATGTCCTTGTAAAAAGTCCCTCTTCAGCTCTCTTGTAGCCTATTTAGGGAGGTTCTATAAGATCTCCTTGAAGCCTTCTCTTCTACAAGCAGAACAACCCCAACTTTCTCAGTCTGTCTTCAGAAGGGAAGTACTCCAGTTCCCCCTCTCCCCCCCCCCCCCCCTTTTTGGCGTCCTCCAGACACATTTCAACAGTTTCTTACAATTAAGAAATTAATGTCCATTTTGTGAAGTATTTCTGGAGCGAAATCTTGCAGGTTATGGCAGGCAGAATCCTTCTTGAACAGCATTTACATTAATGCTGCTTCAGAGGTCTTGCCCATTTTGCCATGGTACCTGGGCATTCAGATACGGCTCCTGCAGCTCCCTCAGCCCACTCCTAGGTGGGCACTATCCAAGCCTCCTTCAGACTGTGGGATACAAATAAACACCAAAGCAATTCTCCTGTTTCTTAAAAAGTTATGGGCAAGAGTTCCTTTGTCAAGGGTTAGGGAAAGGGCTCCCTCCATGAACTTCCCACACAAATGCCACGATTCTTAGCGTTCGCAATTTCTGACGTATTTAGATGAAAGGCGCTAAAGAGCTTTCAAGTGAAATCTTTTTAATTCAACTTGAACACATACATGTAAGTAGAAACAAGTACAAACATTAAGCAAAGTTGGTTGATAAAGTTACATTATCAAACAAGAATCATCTCAATCAGTATCTTTTTTCCATATTTAGAACTCCATATTCATCTCACACTTCCCAGTTGCTTGAAATATGAACGTAGTTGTCCATCTTCCATTTCCATCTTGTTTTTGCAATCCAAGGAAATTTTTTGGCGACATGCTTTTCAAACAGAAGAACTTGCCAGCTCTTTTTTCAAGCTTTTCACATGAAGTATTTCAGGTTTTCAGGAATTAGGATCACTTATAAGATACTGCTTGTAATGCAACAGGGAACACCAAGATTTTTATGTATTTTTATCTATTTATATATTTTTGAAAACCCCTCATTGTTCAGCCTTCCACAGAGACAAAGATTGGTGTGTTCTTGGTGCAGCATAAGAACGAGCATTTTCAGGCCTTTGGGACAGACACACAGCTCTCTGAGCATGGCAGGACATTTTCTGGCTATGAGAGAAATCATCCAACAACATAAGATGACAATGATACAGAGATTTTAAGGTATTGTTACCAAAGAACCTCCAACTAAATAGAAAACATGTTCAGCACATAATCCACATGATCTTAAGATATCTAAGGTTATAGCTGGTACAAACCTGTTCTTCCAGGACTAAAACAAATCTGAATATATTGACTTAAGGAATTCGATTGCATTTGGTACTAGAACTCTTAACAGACAGATTGATGACAGAGAGCGCAAAGAGCACCACAAACAGCCAAGGTGTTAGAAAACATGACTCATCAAGAGAGAATGAAAGATATTAGAGCTCAGAAACAATTAAGATAGCTTTAAAAAGAGAGATAAGGCACAAGGAGAGAGAAATTCTTCCCCATCTCTCTTCAAGTAGAATACAAATAGTCAGAAATTCAAAATTACAGCAAGAAAATGTGATTTGGTCACTAGGAAAATTTTCCTAAATATACACATTTGATACTGGAATAGACGACCTGGGAAAGCTGCAATAATGAGATCTCAGGTTGGACAAAGGAGGAGTTCATCCCCTCCCCCATTCAAGACAAATGAGCTCAAAAGTCATTTTCACCCTTACTTTCTATAATTTTATGATCACATTTTGAAGTGATTTATTAGGGTGTTTCTTTTCCTATGCTCTCATTGACTTTATACTTACAAGTAACTTTAGGATTGACTTCAGGCTCCTCAGCAAGCCCAGCAAGTCTCAGATGCTTTATTAGTAAAATTTACAAGTATGAATACTCAGTGAATACACTGAACTCTTGTATCTGGAAAGGACAGCTCTGAGAAAATGCCACAAAAATAAAGCACACTGGATCCATTGAAAGATATCTGGGGCTCCTTGGGAAAAAAATAAAACCAAGAACAAAACCAAAAACAAAGCAACAAAAAAACCCCAAAATCCCCAAGTACCATCCCCCTTCCCCAAAAAAACACCAATCCGAAACCAAACCAGCAACAAAGTGCTAAACATAAACACTGCCTAACTTTCCAGAAACATAACATTTAAAGGAGTCATTAAAACAGACAACTATTCACTTTACTGCCATTCCTGCATAAATCATAATGTATATTAGAAAGGGAGGGGCAAATCAGTATTGGGGAGGAGAGTGAGAGGTGGGATTTATTTGAAAAATAAAAAAGCATCAACAGACAAAATCAATACTGACAGTACCTAACATGACACCTTGATAAACAGCTTAGTCTGACATGCTGGAAATGCTGAATCATTTTCTACTTTCATTTTCCTGAAGAACAAGAAGTCATAAATTAAGGCATCTTATGCATCAGGAAAACCAAACAAGTTAAAATATTCTTGGAATTTACATGGTAATTCTTAAAATTCCAGAAGTAAAATCTTCTCACAAAAGAGTATTGTGGAAACAGATGAAAGACTATTTTATCTTCTAAGAACCCAAGAGGTACTTCTGCTGCAGGTCAGAGATCTTTGGCAGCACTGCTGTGCCCAGCAACACAAACAGCCAAAAGCTCAGCCTCGTAAAGACGCTGCCCTCAAGAAAAGAAGCCATTCTCTTCTGACAGTATCTGTGCTCCACAGTTCTCACCAACACACCATACTGCTTAACTGTCACACAAAAAACATCACCAGCAACACCAAACCACTGAATCCTGGTTCTACAGATGGCCCTACTGAATTAATAGCAGTCCTTGTTACCAGCTTCTGGTTGAGGCCAGCTTGGTCTAGAGTGAGTTAGTACAGCTCTGGACTCAGCAGCTCCTCCAGCTGAGAGCTCTCCAATGGTGCTGTGCACAGCTCCAACAGGAGAGACCTGTCAGGTCTTCACTTGAACCCAGTGAGCTTCAAAAGGAACCTGCATCCTCTCTAATCACGAGCCAGCTCACTTGTACAAATGTATTCAAAACATCTCTGCACAAAAGAGTCCAACAAACGAGAAGAGTGCAAGGAATTAGATAGCAAAGGCAGGGATGCTTAGCTGCAGGATAGAGCCAGTGCATAAAGCTAAGAGATACCAGCAACCCTCTGGCCAAAGGCAAGGAGTAACAGGAAGCACTATTACATGCTAACAAGAATGGCTAGCAAAAATGAGATTTGGCTTTTGCTTTATATTTAGCTCAGGCAAAAGTTGTGAAAATAAATAAAGCATGTGGCAGGACTAAAGCAGTGGAAACTAAGTGTGACCTCCAATCATGATAGTATTTGGAGTCCAAGCACCTTTTAACTCTTGTTTTAAATCCTGTAAAAAATGTATTAGAAGATTGTCTGCTCTGTTGCTCAATTTTTATTTTTTTTTCCTTGTGTGGTCAAAGAAATAAAGTCACAGATTCAGCTTGTCACTAACTGATTAAAAATTAATCAACTATCTAGATCAGTGTTAACAGCTAATTGCCATGCTTGCTTTCACTCTCCCACAGTTGGAAGGAAACTTAAAAAGTCCATGGCAACATGAAAACAGTGACATGTAAAGAACCTGCTTCACCTTGCTGAAACCTCAATATCTGAAAGTTAAGGAGGACAGAGTAAATCTGCTTCTGCACACAATACAAGAGGAGTTACACATGCATTTAATTAAGCTAATTGCTCTTGCTTACCATGAGACTTATCTGAAACAAATCATTCATGGTCTTCTGAAATAGAGCACTGTGATGAAAACTGTTTCATTGTGAATGCTGCTGTGGGAACTGATAACTATTTGTTACAAGGAGCTGTGTACAGTTGTGACTGGCATTGTTTTGTTTCACCAGATAATAAAAGAAGTTGTGCATGACTGCTTTATTCAATTATGCATGAATCACAAACCTGTCATACCTCTTGCAGGCCACTGGGATTCCTGCAGACATACCTATATATAAATATTTTTAGCTCAACAGAATTAATTTCTTTCAGCTTCCTGTCCTTTATTCTTCTGTACTTAAGTTACCATATCTGAGGAATTAGAACTGACAATAACCTGACGTGCAGGGTAACTGTGTAGTCAAAAATGCCCTGTATGTTAAAATCAGGAAAGACTATACAGTCGTTATGCAATGCACAGTTCTGAGTGCAATTAAGTTTTATGAACTGTAGAAAAACATTAATTAAAAGAAATTAAGACTTTGGCATTTCAACTTCCTCCCCATTTCTAGAGAGTAAAGCCTAGCCTCCAAGGCCTTGTTCAGTCCCTCTTACACACTGTTTCGCTTTCCCTATAAAATTCTCCAAATAATTTAAAAGCATTCTTCCAGAAAAACACCTCCAGCGTGCTGCTACATCATATCATTCTTTCCTCCTCAGCATAAGCCCAAGGACAGACTTCAAACACTGACAACATGATCTTTATGTACCCTCATCTTAGATTCTTTAGAGCCCTAACAAATTAACTTGTCTTTTCATTAAGACGGAAGAAATTTGGTCGAGAGACTTTCTCACCAAACCCCCAGATTTTCAATAGGCACACTGTCCTCAAGACCATCATTGTGAGTCCTCCACACCAGTGCTCAAGGGACACACTGCAGATAAAAGACCCCTCATCAAGAGATAAGGAAATCTCATTTAGATGCAGAAGTGAAATGGTAACGTTTTAAACCCAGCATCTAACAGAAAACACCCCCTGCAACATACTGCTTAAATTAGTTTCATAACATGCCTCCCAAGAAAATGAAAACCACCTTCTCCTGAGTAGAAACCATATAATACCAACATCTGCACACAACTAAATTAGGTGGCCTCACTTACCAAATAAGCAGGTCCTTTTTAACCAAACCTTAATGAAATATAGTCACCTAAATTCTTTTCCCTCAGCAATTATCAGACCTATCAACCTTTAGCAAAAGGAGCTCAACTGAGAAGCCTTTCCAAATTCAGACTCGAAGTTACAACTTAAAAGGAAGGAGTATTTCAATATGACTTCAATGGTAACTGCCTGACAGTAAAGCATTACAGGAAACACTAATTGTTTAATAACTGCTAATAAATTACAGTTCTGAAAACATAATATATAGACTATTAGGTAGGCTAAACCTATTACTTCCCTCACCAGCTCAGGCCCATTTTTTATTTTGGGATTACACAGAGTCAAACACACAGAAACAAACCACGAGGAGACACAGAGATGAGATGAGCCTTGTAAACTTACCCCTCCTGACAACTTAATCACCCTGACTTTGCTGCCGACATGGGGCCCATCACTACCACTGTTTGTCCGCTGCATGACAGTCCTTTTCACCCCGGGCTTCTGCTCCTGGGGCCTCGCGGGGACGGAGGCCACTCGAGCTGCCTGTGGCGTGGGCAGCGCCGCCGCAGCAGGTTTGCTCGGTAACACCTTCTGTGCTGCCTGAGGCTGACTCGCAGGAACTGTTCTAGTTTGCCTCAGCTGCTTCACTGGTTTCATCTGCTGTCCTTGGTACTGCCCGTCCCCTGCACCCTGGGGGAAATCTGTGGGTTTGGGGTGGATGTTTGCAACTACAGCGTCTTGCTTTCTAACAAGGAGTCTGTTTTTCACGTTGTGCCTGGTCTGCAAGCCGGAGTGGGGTATGTAGGGGCTGCCGTTGGTGGGGAACTCGGAGGAATCCTCCTCGTGCTGCATGTAGGACTGCTGGGAGCAAGGCTGCTGCTGCTGCTGCTGCTGTGCAAGTCTCTCCAGCAACTCTCTCTTCCTGGCCCCAGCCTGCTGCTGCCGTCTCAGCTCCTTCTGCTTCAGGATCTCTTCTCTCAGGCGCTTCTGCTCTTCTATCTTCAAACGATACAACCGAGTTTCTTCATCTTCGTCTGGATACTACAAAGGAAAAAACAAATGAACTTATAAAATTCTAAACAGATGCCCAGCTTGGTCAAAACAACATGAAATTGTTTCAGACGTTGTAAAGCTGCAACTCTGATGAGTTTTTAAATTTTCCCTGATACCAAAGCGAGGCTATTAGTGGAATGTATCTGCTGCTAAGGTTTATTCACTATTCATTACACACAAACAGCTCAAATCTGGTTTAGGACTTAGATATACTACTTCCTAGGCAGAAAAGCTTTAATACCACTTGAGAAATCTGATCAGAATACTAAAAAAATAATAATAAAAAAAGTTTTACAAATTGGAAGTAATTTAAAAGTTTCCAAAACCAATTAAACTATTAATATAATTCAAGATATCAAAATATGCTTCAAATAGAAGGTAACAATACAGAGGCAACCCAGTGTCACACAGGTTTTATCTTGCTCTTTTCTGACAAAGTAACAAAAGGTAGGGTGGTAAATGACCTGAAAGGCCCTGATTAGAAGTATTGATTTTTCTCACAGAATTTTAAGCCTGATCTCAAACTCATTTGTCACACAATAATTGGTTATAATGAACAGCACAAGTCAATCTCTCTGACCTTGAACTCATGCACTCTCTACAGAATCAAAATGTTGCCAAATGCAGTGTTGGAATATTAATGGTACATAGAGAATGCCTTTAATATTCCAGCCCTGGGCCACTCTGAAAGTACTACAGACCATCAAATAACCTTTTCTAAAGATTCTTCAACTGGCAGAACAGGGTCTTATGAAAAGCTGCATAAAAATGGACAAGAGTCAAGGAAATGCAGATTCTCATCATCCTGGAAAAGAAATCAAATGGATCTAGCAATAAAATCACATGTATTTTTCAAAATTAGGAAGCATACTTTTTTATTGTGATACTTCTCTCTCTTTTTAACATTTTGAAGTATTAAGTTAGACTTACAGAGAATGCTTACAAATGGTAATGAGCACAACAATCTACTCAAGATGTATTAATCACTCCTTAACAACAGCTTCTCCCTGTAACATTACTTTGCATGCTGGTAAATTAATGCATAAAGAGTGTTAAAATATTTCTCAAAAACTGGGAATCTGTGATGAACCTTTATGTATCTTGCAGCAACTGGGTGCAAAGTGCTTTCAACACAACTGCCATTTTTTTGAACCTGTGTGACTTGAAGGTTTGGTTTTTTTTATTTTTTAAGCATTTTTAATCCTAGAATCCTCCTCCACCCAAGAAAAAACCCAGCAGAACAGACTGAGCCATAGTGTTTTGTTTATGGATGTGAAAGCCCAGCAGAGTCAGATCTGCACTCTCAGCACCCAGATATACAAATCCTGAATGCCTGTTTCCTTCAGCTGTAGCTGCTTCTTCCCTGAGCAGGTAATTGACAAGAGATTATTCCCACAGTTACCAAAAACCAGCTCATTGTCTCAAATTAGAAGTCCAATTACAAGCATCTAATTAGCAGTCTAATTAGAAGCCTAAACAATGGCTAAATAAGTCTAACCAAATTGCATTTTTACAATTTGCGTTTACTTTTTAAGTATGGGTTGTAGTTCAGGGATGAGGTCTAACCCAGTTCTTTGCATGAGAATGCAACATGTCTCCAGAAGTTCTTATCTTTATCCATATTTTGTGGAACATAATGGTGGTGATTAATAATCAGTGTGACAACTAAAGTAGAGCTTTATGTTGATAGGTGGTACGGAAATATATTTTTACAGGAGGAAACCCGAATATTTCATCTTGTATTGACAACTGGAGATGCTGGATTGTAGCAAAAAAAAAAAAAAAAAGAAAAAATATGACTTCTATGAAATAGAGGGAAGTATTAAGAACCTTATGAATGGTTTGCAAAGGATGAGAAAATACATAAGCTCCAGCTAGGAGGAAGATGTGCTGTTATGCAGATCCTGAAATTAGTTTATTCACCTGCTTTGGTTTAGATCCCTATATTCTACAATTTAACTAAACAAGTCTGATGAATGCCATAAGCCAATATCAAATTTACTTTTGGAGGTAGCACTGTAATACTTTTTTCCCCTTATGTTCAATTGGAAAATTGCAGCACAAGTCTTCAGGAAACCACCAAGTCTACCAGGGCCCTTTATTATGAGGAATTGGCCTGCTCATTTTATCACCTAACAAGTTCTGAAGGCCTTGGAAGATGTAGATCACGATGTGATAGGCTCAGAACACCAACTCAAAGGTTACACACAGCAGCACAGAGATGTGTGCTTTGCAGCACACTCAAATGAGTCCTGCCAGCAGACAAGGAATCAACATCCCCAGGGACTCTGACTAACACATCCCTGCAACAGCCCTTGGACAGATACACTGATTCCAACTATGCCAGAATTAAACACAGAAAGGTGACTGACAAACTCTTACTACCAACACTCATGTAGTTCAAAGAATGCTCAGTAGAATATTCAGGCAAGTTGATCTCAAATATAATCTGAAACTTTCTTTTCTGGAACTTAACTCAGGAAATTAGTAGTGATCCTAGGAAGTCAATCCCTTCTTAAAGGTTAAAATCAAGCACCAAGAGCCCTGAGGTTATATGACAACTGCAGATCAATCTGTTAACAAGCTAGAGGTAGACCTAAATCCTTCAAAAGCAAGTTACGACTGCAGCTAAATTCTAAACAAAATACCCTTGCAGCTAGAGGAAGATAATAGAAAGGCCCTGTGATGATTAACAAAATATCTCCATTAGAAGTCAGGTTTAACTCAATTTAGTTGTACAATGGCCCAACAGTACAGATCAAGAAGGACAGCAAACTCCTTATGAGGATGAAAATGGGCAGTTAAATCCCCTTCTCAGCTTTAAGAACACCTTATATACACCATCCTGGTATGTGATGTACAGTACACATAAATGACCAACAGTATGCAATAAGGACATTTAGCAAGGAACAGGCACGGCAGGGTCAAGGTGACACACAGTACACAATGCCTATTGCTAATGATTTCCATCCCATTAATTTAGTAAGCCCAGTAAAGATTTCTCCAACAAACAACAGCACTGCCAAGGAAAAAAAGAAAAAGATAAGGCAAGCAAGCCTACAGAATCAACCGGGAGAAAAGTACATATCCTTTGAAGTTCAAACCATTATAATTTCCACATCCTGTGTCTGGAAGCAACATTAGGTGAGAAAGCAGAAAAACATGGAGCAGCCTTTTCCCTTGATAAATTATTAAGCTTCACATGTTTTGGGTAGAAAATTCCCCAACATAAAGAAATGCTACATTGTACATGTATATGGCTCCTCCTTTTACAGGGGGCTGCAGAGTACAAAATGCCAGACTTGGTTTGGCACTTGGTTTTGTGGGGGTGGCTTTTTTCTGCCAGGTTTTGAGTTTGTTTCGTTTTGTTTTAAAGTGGAAATTCTCATCCATCTTTGAACAGCTTTAACACAATGCATTTCACTTAGGTTAGAAGGAAGGCTGAGCCTTAGCTGTATGGTTTTTTTCTGCCTTAAGGTCCAAGACAGTTCTGATGGAAAGCACCAAAAGAAAACGTTACAGGCTGCTTTCCTGAATGTAGCTGAAGAACATCAGAGCAAGAGAAGCAGCAGTCCCACATCTTTCTTCTGGGGAATCCAGAATGGCACTGTTGACTTAAGAAAAGACAGCAATTTCTACTGAAATTTAAGTCCTAATACCAGTAGCTTACTTTTCAATGTAGTGAATTAAAAAGAAATAAACAAATCCATGCCTTTTCAGAGGTCTCCAGAATTAATTCCCAATTAATAGAAATAAATACCGAGTCATAAGAACCAGATACTGTTAATGTTCTGGTTGGCTCCCAAGGAACAAAAAAGGAGTCATGCAACCAGGATCACTTATGTGTCTCAGTAAAATGGGTGTAAGAATAGAGCAATCAAAACGGTTTGATCTGTGGAATGAACACAAATCTTCAGCAGGCTTGTCTTTATTTTTTTAAGCTGTAACATTAAAAACATAAGAGGCTAGGAAATTTCTCTAAAAATTCATGTCAAGTGTTTGCAAAAGGTACAGCCAGATCCAAATTGCATCATTTGGCTACCTACAAAATATCTGAATTAAAGGGTACCTAGGCATACCCACTGTACATTTTACATTGCTGATAACATCAACTCCTGAACCTGAGGAAGGTAAGAGACACCCTACAAACCAAAGGTGCTGTACATCTTGGACAAACAGGGAGAGTAAAGAACAAGGTTACAAATTACTCCAAGAAGCACAATGCCCTCTTGCTGATTTCCAACTGGAAACAAAACTGTGATAAGGCTCTTCTGAGCACAATACAGGAGGCACAATTACAAAAATTTGGAAGACAAACTATTTAGACTGGAAAAAATTCTAGTTTAAAAATTTACAATTTTTCAGATAGTTCATTTCCAGAAAGATGAAAATATTCAGATACATTTGATCTAGCAATTTAATGCGGCAACTCTTTTCCATATTGCAAGCCTTGTTAGAAAAGACAGCAATGTAAAATCCAACAACTTAAATTCACAATTTACTGATTTTGGAAGAATGGAATATGAAGGTTTTCTTTCAGTGTATCAAGGACATTAACACCAATATAAGCACTAACATCAGTACACCAATGACTATGCAGTGCTCTACTAATTTCCCTCCTGTTCTGAGCTCCAATATCCATTTCTCCTAAAGACACGTTACCTTTCTCCATTATTCCTCTTCTTTAAACTCAAAAATGCTTAATACTGCCTTAATTCCTCTTATCCTAAGCTGACTTCAACAGGACCAGAATTAGGCCCACATCATCCAGATTTTTCTATTTCAATGACAAAACGACGCTTCAGGCTGAAGATATACAATTTAAATCCTGGGGTGTAAAAGCTATACTGAACAGGCAATTTAAGGTCAATACTTTGCAGCTGAACAGGAACAGGAACACAAGCATTCCATTAATATACAGTTTTAAATCTTCTAATCACTCACATTGCAAACCTTCCAAATATCTATATTTAGGGTGAGCAAAACCTCTAACAGCCAATATTGCTATTTTTTTGGTGCTTCCTGAATGATAGGCCACTCATAAATACAGCCACTGACTCTTTAGGTAGAAAGATGCAAAGAAAAGTCTTAATTTTCCAGTTGAAGACACTTGCAAAATAACCTGCCCAATTCAGTTATGTGCCATACAGCTAGAAAAGGTGCTAGAACTTAACTCTTTCTCATCACCATCAAAAGAACAGGATGAAGTCAGCTAATCACAAGACAAAGACACAAAAAGACTGCAAAACATTACAACCTTCCTAAGGAGAGAGATGTAATAGCCTATATTACAAAAACAGTGAAGAGTATGATTAAATGCTTGTAAATGAACATTTTTAGTGCAGCATTTCCATCTCTAAGAGTGACAATAAGCAGCAGCAGTGAACAAGACCACTGCAGTGGCACAACAGAAATGGGACAACTGCTAGCACCAGGTTTGTAGCACCAGGCTCTGTTCCAGGTGTGCTTTGGAAGCACAGTCACACCCTCCTAATGCTTGCCAAATATATCTACAAGGGCATTACTTCATTTTTTTCCAAGACAACCTTGTATTTTTATCCTGCTTTGCAAAAAACTTGCATAAAACAGATATCAGAATTTTTTCAATGACAGTTTTGACAGAAATAAAAAGAAAGCTTTATTTGTAACACACCAAGAATTCACACAGATAAGATTAGTTGGTTTGATAAATACAGGCTAGACTATGTTTAAAATGTAAAATGGAGGCAACAAGATGACTGCTTTGGGGTTGTTCGTTTAGTTTTCTAACTCATTTAATAAAAAGAAATTAAAAAATATTTTTATCTTTTTCTAAATACTGCCAGAGATGACTACGTGGAACTAATGCCTTAATTTTCATATGACTACACTACAGAATAACTTCAAGATGTTTTAGATGAGGAGGTCTGTGGCTGATTTTCCCAGACTTACCTTACTAATGGCCTGAAAGAAAAGGCTTCTCTATGAGGCACTGCATTTTCTGTGACTGAGATTATTCCAAGAGACTGAATTGAGGGTAAAGAGATTGCTTAAATATTTTTTCCAAAAAAAAAGGTGAAAATTAAAAGCTAAAAAAAGGATTTTTTTTTTTTTTTCATTTCCATTGAAAAGCAAGTGCATAGGAGGTCAAACACTGATAGCTTTGGGTTTCTTTTGTCTCTCATTTGTGGAAACTACTTATGACCATCCTGAATTCAAGAACAAGATGAAAAGCTAATCATGAGCAGCTTAAAAGGAAGACAGCATTATCACAATTAAAGCTTTCAACAGTTGTTGAAGAAAACCTGGTCCTTGAGACAAGATTCATAGCTAACTATAACTATAAAGATTTACAGTTCTTTATACAATAGCCTGACAAAGCACACAGGGTGCATTTAGCCATCACGTTCAGAATAAAGAGCACCATCAGTCCAATCCTATCCACTCTCTCAAAATAACAGAGCTCATGGAGAGTCTTCTCTAGCTTCCAGGAGATCTGTACAGGGAAATGGTCATCTGTTCACATGGCATGACCCAGCGGAGCTGAAAACACTGGCATCTGATTTTTTTCAATTGTGCAGACTACCAGCAAAGCAAACAGCATCACTTTCTTCAAAATGGAAAACTTAAAAGCACCTCTTCCCTTACATGAAAAGGTTTCCATAAAAAAGAGATTTTCTTTTTCAAGAGCAAGAAGCTCCACAGACAGCACAACTATGATCTCCTGCATGAATGCTCAAGGCCTAGTAGAGACTGAACAGCCTAAAGGAAAACAGCATGAGGAAGACAGCTCTCCAAATAGCCTTCCTTTTCCTTTGAGCTATACAGCATCATACAAAATGACAGAAAGGAGGCTTTCAGACTTTGAAGAATATGATCACTTGAAAATAAACTGCAATTCCCAAAAATAAAAATGGGCAAAATAAGTATTTCAGATTTGTATCACTGATCACCTTTACCTAAATTCTGCCTTTTCCTAGTAGAAATGACTCCTCCTCCTGCAAAACAAATTCACCATAGCCTTGCCAACCTTCCAGACCCTTTATGTCAAATGGAGACCATTTCTGCTGTTGCAATAGACAAGTGCAATTCAGAAGGGAGGCCTCTAGTGGCACCAAAATATATTTGGTGGATAATACACTAAGTGTGCTTTCAGTTCATAAATCAGACTAGAAGAGTTTTTTAAAGGTGAGAGCTTTTTTTCTTGTGGTTTAGTTTTCAGTCTTTGGTCTAAGCAAAAAAACAAAAAAAACCCAAAATCCCTTACCTCTGGCTCAGATTTTCCTTCTGACTTTGCCTGGCCCACTGGAGTGATTGCTTTAGCTTTCATCTCAGGCCTTCCCTGGGAGTTCCCACCACCAGTGACAGACTTGGTGGCAGACACGGTGCTGGTGATGGGTTTGACCTGAGCAGCTGGGGTGGAGTTTCTCCTGTTGTTGTTCATCTCCATGGCGTGGGACGGGGCTATCGGCAGCTCCCGCAAGTTGCTGTTCCTGGGAGCAGTCGACTGGAGCTGCTGATTCGAACGCTTGACAATATTCTGGGATGGGGTACTCTGAAAAGCAGAAAGGAAAAAAAAAAACCAGCTGACTTCCACCACAAACCAGGCCAAAGTGGGTTTGGTTTCACATTATCCTGATTTTGTTCAGTTTGGGTAAACAAGCTTTGTGAAGAGGCACAATATTTTTAATGTCAGAAAAAAATACAGAAATGAGAACATTTTAATAACCTTTTTTTTCTAATTAAAAGCACAACTTAATCTCATTTAACACCGTTCTCAGAAATTGGATTCACTGTGTGACTTTCTTTCCTAATCAAAACAATTATGCTAAACTATAGTAATATTGTCTTGAGCACTGCTCTAGGCTGTTGTGCTACCCAACCTACCAGAATGTGCTGCATTGAACAAAACTCACAAGACTGGAGAGGCATTATCTGAACCAGAAAACTGATCAGCACTGGTACTGAGAGGACTTTACATCAAAAGTGTCACAGAACTGGGTTCCCACACATCCACAGACCACCAGCAGTTGTAAAGCCTTATAAAGCAAACCTATCTTTCATATCCCCTTCATTGCTAGTTCTGGACAACTGCAACATCTCCTACTGGACCCAAATCAAAAAGAACACTGATGATCAGAGGAGAAAAAGATACACATGGTGGTTTTCAATGCAGATTACAAAATGATCAAAGCAGAAAATGAACAAGAAATGGTAAACGTAGGGGAAAGAGCAGGAAGAGAATAAATAGAACTGAAAATCCACACTGGTGAGTTTTGAAACCTGTGTTTACATGCCTGCTACTCACGCAGGACATTGACATATGTGGTACTTACATGCCTTGGCTTCATTGGACCCTGTCGTGGCTGACACTGCATCCTGTTGTTATTTGGCTGCTGCTGTGTGGCTTGCATGTGAGGCCTGAACTGTGGCTGGTTCATGGGCATCAAGGGCTGTGGAGGCCCTTGGAGATGGTGATGCTGCTGCTGCTGCTGGTGATGGTGCTGCTGTTGCTGCTGGTGATGGTGCTGCTGAGGCTGAGGTTGAGGCTGAGGCTGTAACGGAGGATGCATGGGACCCTTCGTGTAAAAAAAAAGGTAAGTTTTAGTTTCAAGGTAATAAACTCCTGAAAAGCAGCTCCAGTGTCCTGAGTACTGAGCACGGTAAGCAGCTATGAACCAGGTTATATTAAAATCATACAGAGGGAAAAAAACAGACCAAGAGAAGCAGTTTAAGGTCGTTCTACACTTAAACCTGTGTAAGGCAACAGCTGAATTTAAAAAAGACGCATTGAAGGTTTCGTGTCCTGTCCACCGTTCCCCAATGCCATTTAATCGGCGCTGCCGGCAGAGGGCGCTGCGGGCCCGCACGGCGCGGGACCCACGGCTCTGCAGCACAGCGCTAATGGCACTGCAGGGACATCCCCCCTCGGGCGGGCCATGGCCTGGCCCTCCGTACCTGCATGCTGGGCTGCGTGTGCGGGGACAGGAAGGGCTGTCCCGGCGCCTGCAGGAACTGCTGCCGCGGCGGGATGAAGGGCCGCGGGGTGGCAGAGCCCGGCTGGTTGAAGTGCAGGATCCCCACGGGGCCCTGGGGCTGCATGCTGGGCCGCACCGGGCGCTCCCGGGGATACACCGGCTGCTGTCCCTGCTGGGTAAAGGCGGGCCCCGGAGGGCTGAACGGCATCGGGCTCTGCGCAGGAACGGGATGGGCGCTGTTAAGAAGCGGGGGAGGCGGTGGCGGGCTTCGCTGCTCAAACAAGGGATGACCTGGGAACCTCGGATCTGTGGGAAGGAGAGAACTGATTAATGACAACCTCCACGGAACACAAACGCGTTTCGGAAACGTAAAGGTCTAGACCTGAAATTTTTGCAGAATGCTAAACTGTACGGGATGTTTTAATTTTAAGAGCTACCCTCAAGGTTATGTTTCTCTTGTTCCTGTCACTTGTGAATAAAAGGAATTGATCCTTGAAAGACCAGCACAACTGGTACTTTGCTGGAATCAGCAATAACTTTTGGAAATTCTACTTTAATAAAATCAATGAAGGATTTCAGCGATTACAGTTTATACTACAGAAGAACTCAAAGCACTGACACCATTTGCTGACCAGGTATTTAGCGCGTTTTTACGCATTTTACATGTGTAAAATATATTATATATATATACAGAATAAATATAAACATACACTTACCCTCTCTTTTTTTGCTAGGCTGTATCATTTTATCTGACCTTAACAAATTTCTTACACTACACACACAGTCCAGGTTGTTTAAATTACAAGACAAAACCCAAATGTATGGAGTGTACTTGTTATCCACAATATAATAAAGTGTAACAACTTCATTGCAACAATCACTTAGATACTATTTTTTTGTGTCTGTATAAATGTCCTGATTCACGGCAGTTACAGGTAAAGACATTTTAAAAAGTAAAAATCCATATCAAAGGAAGTAAAAATATACTAGACAACTAGAATTTCTGGCATGTATCTGCCAGGCTACATCAAATAGGATCTTCCAGCCTCCAGGTTCTTCTGAACATTCGTGTTGTGGGCTATGCAGTCACAGTGCAGAGTCACTCTACAGAAGATGGGTGTTCATTGTTAACAGGATTGAAAAATCTCACCTGCTAAGAAGAAAGGATCTCTGTCCTGAGGAGGTGGAGGAGGGAGTGGTGGAGGTGGTGGGGGTGGCCCCCTCCACTGGTCCTGGATTGGCAGCCTCGGGGCTTGGGAGAAATTGGTAGGAACTGGTCCAGGTGTATGCTGCTGGAAGTCTGGAGGGCCCTATTTAATAAGGCAGAATTAAAATTAAGCCTACCATACAGAAATTTATGTATTGTCTGCTATAACTTTTTTCTCTTGAAAATACAACTGCTGTATGAATTATCTCCTATCAACTGTATTAACTGATGGCCCTTACTGAGTCATTCCTTCACAATGGAAGATACATTAAATCCGAGTATCTTGAAATAAATCCACAATGTTATAATAATCACTAGCACCACAGGAATGCAATTTCTTCTCAAGCTTATTGAAATCCACACAATTATTGACCTTCTTTCCCATTAATCCAAAAAAATCTGAATGTCTACTTCAGAAGACATTCCTGACATTTATCTTCATAAACCATGTATTCTTCATCATCAATTTAGCACAATGTAAGCTACAGAAGGGAGCAGCTTTACTTTAAAAAAAAAGGGAGGGAAGGACAATTTATGGCATCCAGAAAATTAAAGAAATCATCTTTCTAAAGAATTAAGAGAAGACGAACATTTCTGTCTATTCACACTTTAGCATCTGAAGCATTATAAGAAAGAGTACAAAATTTTCTCTCCTCCAGTAAGGCATTGGATTTTTTTTTCTTTTTTAATGTCTTTACATATTGAAGGAAGCAGTAAGTTAATACAAAAGCAGAATTCTGCAGAAGACACATTTAATTAATTCACACTAGAAATTTTTTTTAGATCAAAAGCTGACAAAGCACATTGGCAACCTCTGATATACAGAGTAAGCTTTGCTTCACATAAATTATATTCTCAAGCATTTCCCTGTTATGTGAGTAAATCAAGTAAGTAATGAAAATGATCTGTGAACATCCTTGCTTTCCTCTTTATAAAGATTCTGAAATCAGTGGTGGGATCTGCTCCACCTAGATATGATGCTCATCTTGAAACTAAAAATTTACACTCTGAAGACAAGCTTTTCAAAACACATTCCAGTCCAAAAACTCCCTGCTAGACTGAAGTATCATCATCAGAAAAGGGCCAAACAACTAAGGTGCAGTAGCTTATCTTTCATCTTTTAAGTTGCCCTCACCAAGGATATGTATGTACAATCTCACTCTCTCACATTTGTACTGCATGAAGAATTTTAGCATAAGAATTTCTCACACAGCAACAATGGCCCTGGAGCATACTTGCTATCAAAGCAGCACAAGTCATTGTGATTTACAGTCTTCTACCAGCACAATACAACTGGGATTGGCAAGGCCCAAATAAGTAGATGACAGGCACCAAGGATCAGATCCATTATTAAATCTGTGGCCTTCCTGAAACACCTGAATGGGGATATGTGAGATACTAGGACCTCTAATTTGGGACCAAGACTGTGACTACTTATTTTACATCATTACACAGCCATCAACTGTAAATACATTATCATTCCTAAAGATTAAAGGGTCTATATCCCCTTGCTAGTGCTTCCAGTCAGCCAGTCTCCTGTGGGTATTTCATTTAGTGAAAAGACATTGTATTACACTCAAGCATGACAGTCCCCATAAAATACACACTTGTTTGTAGGAGGAGCTCTACACTTCTGCAAGCAAACAGTTACAACACAGTACTCCTGTCACCGTGGAACTGACTACTGCCTTTGAATTTCACAGTCTGTCTGCAAACAACAGCAGCTAGAGCAAGGGGGAGCTGTTTGGGATGGAAAAAAGCGAGATTTATTTGTTTATTTGTCCATATTTTTATTTGTCCATAAGAACCTTTACAGGTTTAGCTGAACAAGGATAAGGATGTTCAACTGCATTGCCCTTCCCTCATGTTGAGCAGGACAGCAGTGGCTGCCTGCCAAAAGATCAACTGAACACAAACCTTGAGGATCCTGACCCTTCACTCCCAAAACACACCTCCAGCATCACTGCACATAGGAGCTGCCAGAGCTACTTTCAAACTAAGGCTAGGTGCATTCCCTCATCCTGGAAGCCTTGGCAATAAAAGACTGTTTCTCAAAGTACTGCTCTTACAACAATCCCAGCACAGCCCTCCCACATGCTGCACATCCTTGAGCGAGGCACCCAGCAAACCAACTCATTTTTAGCTATTTAGTTATTAGTTTACCATGAATTTAGTATTAGTTCACCATGGATAAAGGTCATTGCAACAGGAGCATGGGAGAACCCAGTTCAACAGGGCAGTTGCACACAAGATGGTTTTAATCGTGCATCTGATTTACAGCACGTAGTCACACGCTCATCTTGCATCTCAGGATAGAACATGGTCTTGACAACCTTTTTTTCCCATTTTCAGAGAGTTTAACTCAGAAGCTCTCAAATTCCTCATATTTTTCCCTAGACATATGCCTACACATATCTTAGTCATTTGTAAAATAGCCAGCAAAAAACGAATTACGTGGAAACTTACTGAAACCTGGGCTAATAAATCTTAAGTGTCACATATCTGCCACCCGAGCTGAAGAATTGGCAGCAGCAATGATCTGTCTGGGCTTGGTTCCAAGCACCAAATGGCAGTGCAGTGATCACAGTCTCCTCTACCTGATTCTTCAAAACTCCATGGATTCTGCCCTGGTTGAGGTAACAGCTCCTTATCAGTCTCTCTTCTCACTCCCGAAATTCAGTTTTAGCACAAGGCTGAAAGGCAACAGGCTTAGGCTACCAAATAAGCAGCCATCTCTGCTTCTCAACCACATTTGTAACCTGGTCTCAAGCATCTTCCTCAATATTAATTCCTTGCCCAATTTGCCTTTTTGTTCTCCTGGTCCTGCTTGCTCCCTCAGATTCATTCTCTCATCCCCATCACGTTTTACACTCTGCCCCACGGTTCCTAATCCCAGCACAGATCCAGTTTCCCAGCTTCCAGACTCCAAGCTGGTGGTCTAATGTTGTGGCAGCTGGCCAAGAGCTCCTACTTGCCCCACTCAGGCCCTGATTTCCTTGCCTGTACACTTACACCAGGCCATCTCCCCTCTTTCCCCTGCCAGGGAAGCAGCAGGCACAGGTTGAAAAAAACCCAGTATGTTTATTTTAAATAAACAATTCTTTGTACCAGTTCTCCCTCTCCTGCCAACCTGTACCCTCATTATTATTCCCAGATTTATCTCCTCCTAAGACAGCCCTGAATTGCAAATGCATGGAAAGTCCTGTTGAATTTCACACAGCCCTTATGTACTGAAACATCCCCAGCACAGCCAAACTCAATTTTCTTCCTTGGAAACTAAGCAATAAAAAAACATTCCTATATAACTCACTTGGGCACATGAGCATTTTTCCACCGTTTCAGTCTTGCAATGAAAGTATTTAGAAAATTTCAAACAAAAGGATTCAAAATGAGGCCAACAACCAGCATAACATCTTGGTTTAGGCCACCAAAGTCTGTCAGTATCACACATACTGAGAGCAGCTTTATATTTCCCATCATAAAGAAACAAATCTTTATGAAATAAGCTTTAGGTAAGTTTTAGATCTGAGTAATACAAGGTCATTATAGGTCTACGAAAACTCATAGTTTTAAAAAATTGGTATTATAGTTTATTTACCAAAACCCCAAAAATATATGAACCAATAACCAGCAAGTGATTTCAGGCTCCCTGTGATCTTCTGTACCAAAGGCATCCATCCATCTTAAGAAGCAAAACATTTAGTGTTCTCTAAATATCTGCATTAATTTAACACAAAGTAGCAGGTATCCAGCTGTTATCCAAAAGCTGGTATCAAAAAATCCCAATAAATGCTCAAAGATACATTAAGATTTTTTTTTTCCTCTAGTTAGGTAGTGTATGTCATGTAAGTACATGCTGTGACACAAGTTTGGGTGAAAAAGACTTTTAGAACAGTAAAAGAAAAAGCAAGAAAGAAATATTTGAAGTTTGGAACCCTTACTATTTGCCTTTTTCCATCCTTAGCAGTAAAGAATTCTGGAGTTTTTTCCATTTTTTAAGATTATTAGATTCACTAACAAATACCTACTTACTTGATTGCTGAGAAGATTTTAACTTCATGTATATGACATTTTGAAAAACTACTAAATTATGACTGATCACATTTCTTGGCTGATAACCAAAGCCCAATCATGCAAAATTAATTGCAAAGACATTTGTTATTTGCTGAAAAACGAATTACCAATGTTTGCTTCTAAAAAAAAGAATAAATTAGTGTGATTCTTTTTCTTCTTATAGTCATGATCGACTGACCTCCACTTCTTTCCTAAACCAGCTTTGCTTCTATATCCCTAAACATAAAAATTTTTCCCCTAAATAACAGTAAATCAGGGAGGGCGAAGCTTATATTGTCATATCTTACATTGCTGAGATTTTTCTTCTGAAAAAGCTTCCAGGGTAATTCCAATAGGAACTCAATTGTGTGATTGATTCATATCACACACTAGATGTGAAACTAAAACTCTAATTTTCAACTACTTCCAGACACACGTGAGCTTTTTTTTCAAAACGAAAATACATTAACTATGATGGGTATTTTTCTAAATTACGTGATCTTTGCCTATTATTCTCAAATGACATTACTTTTCTTTTCCAATTCAACAGAAATACAACAGTACTACCACTTCAACTTTTACTTATGTCAAATTCAACTGTCCTAAAACCAGTACAAAGTAATATAACAGTTCTCCACTGCTTAAAGCTTTTGAGGATGGTTTATTTTTTTGATGACTTTTTTTTTTTTGGTGCTTAACAGTAGTTAAACTACAATTTCAGTAGTGGTTCATTTTACCATTAATGTTAAACTGTACATTCAGCAAGTATTTGTTGCTAATAACCCCCAAGTGCCCTCTGGTATTTGGTAGAAAAGACCACTCAGAGCTATTTAACTTCAAAAATTAATGAAGAGCAGGTGCAAAAGCCAGGTTTCATAATGGTCTATTTTTGATAAAATAAGCATACTGTAACATAGATGCATAATAAATCTTTATATGCACAGTAGTTACTCCCATTTTTCATGGTTTTGCTATCCGGACAGTTTCAAATTACACCCAACTATTCAGTACACAAATCAGCTAAGAGTCCCTGCAAAAAACATTTTAACTATTACTTCACCATTATTAAATCTTTCAGGAAACTTCCTTACTCAGTGCTCAGAACACCTATTTTCAAGCTAACAGGTTCCAACCAAACAAAAGAAAATTGCAAATTGATACAATCAGCCACGGCTCCACGGTTCTACATCTCAGTCCAACACTGGGGCCAACTCTAACACTGAGGGAAAGGACAAAAAAATGTATGTGTCTTCCCAGTGAGATCCATAAGGTTTGCTCTCATTCATAAAGAAATGGTTACCACGACAGCTACCAAATGTTCGTAAGAATGACCCAGCAGACATCTGTATCTTTTCCTGTTTTTAAGGAAAGCTCTGAACTACATAATTTAATTTAATTTATCCTTGTGTAATTTTATTTTCAAAATTCAAGGTGGTGCGTAAGAATACAAGACCTGAGGTCTAGAAGGAAATTACATTGGAAATAGGATTCTGTGTAGATTTCTTAAGGGAACACAATCACAGACATTTCAGAACTACTTAAAAAGGAGAAGGTAACACCATAGTGAACTGCTACTGATAGGTACTTTGTTTTAAATCTTTGATTTTGTGATGTTTACTCTTACCAAAAAAAAAAAGAACCCACTCTTCCTCCCACACACACCATAATTTACTGCACTTTAGACTGACATTTTTATACAACTCTGAATAACTTGCATACTGTACAATTTCCCCTTTTACTAATTTCAATTATTCAGTATAGCTAAAGCATAACCTACACCTTATCAATCACTTTTGGAAAAAAAAGGCAATGCAAACTTATGTCTACAATTCATTAAGAGTTGTGAATAGCTCATTGAACATGACTCTCACACACTCATACAATCCCACCTTCTGAAAGAACATGAGATAAGGTTACTTTAATCCTTTCAAAGAACTGCACTATTTTGCCTCCCTTTTATCCCTTTAAATATCCTTCCTAGTTAAGAAATTAACATTTTCTCTCATACAATTCTTACACAAATTGTACTTTTACTTTTCTGCATCTCTTGTTAATTACATGATGTTATCTCCAATAATCTATTCATGAAGCACAGATAACTTTGGATACCAATAAAAGGGAAAACTTAGCATAAATTGCTTAGCACATAGTTAATCTTATAAAGCAAGGAATAAAGAGGATCTAACAGCTATTATATGATTTATCAGCTTCTCTAAAAGGGTCACTCCACTTTTTTCACGAGACTAATTAAATACCTTAACAATGTCATTGAAACTTCATGAATCTTTCAATAAAATACACCCTGCCTGTACAACATGTTTTCATTTATTAATCTCACTTAAAATGCAAAGAGCCAGGAGAACCCCATTGACAGTTAAGCAGGGCCACTCAGTTAATTCTTCTTATATGGTTTAAATGCAAAGAATAATGACCACTATAACCTATGACAATTAAAACTATAGCCATCTGTCACAAGATGTTAATCCTCTTATTTCAGCAGCCCCCAGACTTTTCGAAAAGCTTTCCTAAACTGCCTACCTTCTGTGCAAGGAACTGACTTTTCTTCCTCCTGTGCAGGAAACCCTGCTCAGATATCTTGGATACAGTTCAAAAATTTACAAGTAGAAATATGCATCAGGATCTTCCACAAAACATGAGTCTTCAAGTTTCACCGTATTTTCTTTTAGTTTGCACAGCATATACAGTAAGAAATGACTCATGGAATTTTTTTATTACAAATTTGATTTTGATACTTTTAAAATACAGTTGCAATGATCACAGAAGTCCATCAAGGTGAACTAAAACCTAGCAAGCACCACGGTCTTCTCAAAAGATTTAGGATAACATCACCTAATATAAAAGACACACCTTGAATTCATGCCAATTGTAGACAAAAAGTTCAGAGTGCCATTGAAGTCCAAACAACAGTTTTATTTTACCCATATGAGTATTTTCAAAGTTTCTGGACTATATTTTCTGAGGGGAAGATGTATAGATAGCAAAGCACTAGCTCAAGTCCATGGACTGCACAGATATCCTGGCACTACAGGCAGACTGAGTCAGAGAGAATGGGTTGATATTTTTAACTGAGCTGAAAGTAATTTTTAATATTAAAATGTATCACATAACTTGGACAAACTCCGCTTTGACACTACACAAGTCCAAGAGATAAGAAAGTGTTGGGAGGCTTAGGCAGAAGTCCAGGTCATCTCTAAGAGAAATCACCAATGCCCTATTTCACTGTTTAGGGTATCAAAATAGAATTCAGCCAACATGGTAAACCATATGCAAAAGCAAGGAAAGAAAGGCATGCAATCCCCTGTTATTTAATCCAACTCATGATTAAATAGCTAAAATAAGTAACACAGGCAATACAGACAGAGATGGGTATTCCCAGCAGACTGACAATCCCTAACAGTTCAGGAGACTAAAGCTGAAACTTAGAACTGTTGTACACTAAAAATGTCCCTTCTCAGCAAGTTTCAGGGCATCCCTGCAATATGTCCAGCAGGAACAGATTCATGTTGCAAATGGAGACAAAAACACTCCCAACTTCAGTGTGTTTCTAAGAGAAGCAACAAAGCAGATGAGCCCATAAGGAACCCCTTTTCCACAAGAGAACTTCTGCTTCAGAGAGTCCTTAATGAAATACAGACATTGAAAAATGTACTGGAAACTAGATTCCAGCTCTAGATTAAAATTCCTAATTTAAAGTGCTGATGTGCAAAAAACCCACACTCCCATCCATCTATTTTGTATGGATGAAGGAAGAGAGCCTCCACCAGAGACAGGCCATAATGAGAAAGAGTGTGACAGACAAGCTGTTGCAACTTGCACAGACTGAAGGAAGAGTAAACCCAAATCTCTCAAACCACAAACCTAAAGAATTTCTTTAACACTAAATTCTTAAATTAATTCATCTGGAAGATTCAGTTTAATTTAAGTTTGCAATCCTCTGCAGGAATGTGATGCAGAAGAGTGCATGATCATTTTTGTTTGGTGCCCTCTAACTTTTAAGATTAAGTACAACACAAACAAATTGGGGAAAGAGTACAAGAGACATTAATGTCATCTAGAACAATCAACTCTCCCTTGAAAGACGAGGGTTTCATTAACCATTTAGTAGAAGACAGTAAAATCTTTCTGCATAGTTTTTGTGCTGAAAGTTAACAGTTTTACGGATGTATAAGGAATTAGGAACCACTCTTGTTGTCGGAACTAATGAGATAGGACCTTTCCCTTGGACTTTGCAGAAATTACTCCACAGAAATATCACGGTATTTATGTGTATCTTGGTGGCCTGCAAGTCACTAAAAATTGAAACAACTTGAGGCTACAACTAAACTGGATCATGATTATCAAATTCAAGATTTCTACACTGCTTGAAGTTGCAGTTACAATTCATTTACAAACAAAAGTTGCAGTTACAATTAATTTACAAACAATCTGAGAACCTCAATGTGACCAGGGGATGATGCTTCTCCCTGTAACAAAAAACAGTCAGGTTCCTACAAAAAAAGCCAAGAAGCAGCCAGATTTATAGAAAACAAAAAAAAAAAAAAAAAAAAAAAGGAGAACTGCTGCTAACCTGGACTTTGAAAAGGACCTGATTATTCAGTAATCAAATTACTGGACTGATGATTTTTAGTTCTGTTAGGGAATCTCATTTTTGAAGTGTTCTGCACATCTCTGACCTTACAAACATACTGAGGTTAAGAATTTTTATATACAGTTCCCAATATGCCTGCAGGTACTCTTCATGCATTGGGTAAGCAGGCCTGAATATTTTAATCATTTTTGGGTCCTACAGTTAACCCATATAATATCCCTCTGAATTGCCTTATTTTATTGTACCAGAAGCACTTTCACTTCCACATTCTAAAGAATTAGCAAGAACTGAAGGCACAGAAGGTGAACAAATACCAGTTGATAGATTTACTTTTTTTGAATTGTAATGACACAAATATCCTGAGTTAGCTTTTAATAGAACATTTTCTCATCTCAGTGAAATAGCTTAAGACAACTATACTATCACCTAATACTCTCTAATATAATATATACCTTTTAGTTCTCTATTCAGTGTTTAAACTCTAGATTACTCTTACTGTATTGTACTCAGCAGACTGTATCTTTTGAATCGATTCTTTACAATTCTTGATTTCTACAAAGTAACTCTTTAACAGTGCTCAATTAATGGCAAAATAGCATATGCATAGTACTTTTCCCCTCTTTGCACTGATAAAAAATTGTGCTTTGCTTACAATTTTTTTTTGAAAGCTTCACATTTTGTTCATAGATATATTCAAAAACCAAAGTACAACCTAAATATCTAGATAAACAAAAACTTTTTTACTGTGAGGGTGCCTGAGCACTTGCACCATCCTTGGAGATATTCAAAAGCCATCTACACATGATGCTGGGCAACTGGATTCAGCTGGCCCTGCTTGAGCAGAGGGATGGACCAGGTGACCTCCAGAGGTCCCTGTCCAACCTCAGCCCATTCTGTGATTCTGTGTTTAGCAGGTACTAAAGCTGAGACTGAAGAAAATCTACCATCACTAACACAGGGAAAAAAAAAAAATCTATAATACTGGTTTTCCTCAGCTGTGCTAAACAGAAATCACCTAACAAAAAGATAAATGACAGTTACTATAAAATATAAATGGACAAGTTTTCTGCTCCATTTTACTGTCTATAGAGCACGTGCACATTGGAGCCAACATGACAAGTTAAAGGGTTACTGCATTTAGAAACCAGCTATTTCTCTCTTATTTAATAGCTGTTACCATCATGTTTAGCTGCTGCTGCTCCTCCTGCAGATGGGAATTCATTGATATGATTAAATTTGATGGTATGATAATGTATGGTAATCGTGATTAATCAGAAGCCCACTAGCAAATGGAGGATGTTGGGTATTATGTCACCTGCATTTTAAACTGCATTCCCTCTATGGCAGCCTGACAATACTTGACAGCTGGAGAGATCTCATGCTGCATTTGCTTGCTACTACTTATAGATCTGATAAGAGAAAGTGCCCATCATTCCTTCACTATCTTAAGTGCTGTAATTATAGAGCTTTGCAGTCAAGTTGTGAAAACACTACCTGCTAAAATCCAAAGCCTTTTGCTAGCTGCTGAACAAGCTCTGTCTCACATCTGCAAGGGCTATAATCTGAAAGAAATGTAATTTGATGCAGCAGTCTCATTCAAACATGATTTGCATGAAATGCTGTGTAAAGCAGTATCCAAGAAATGTCAATCAACACCACCTGATACCATGTATTCTGTTAAATGAAAACAAAATGCTTTCTACACTACCTGTGATCTGCCGCTGCTACTACACAGCGATAGAGGGGAAATTTCATTTACTGTTACTCATTACAGTGAAGCCATAGCTAAAGCAAAATAATTGTGAGAAAGTAGAATCATTTCCACAAGTGGCTTTTTATTTCCATTAACAGTTTGTCTCCTACACGCCTACTGTTGCAAATATGTACAGGTTACTAAATACAAGTTTAAAATGACTGCCTGTGGTCAGAAGCAGGACAGTTTATAATTGGTCCTTACTATGAGTACTGCAGAATATGAGCCTACATAAATAAATATTGCTAACAAGCCCTTACTCACATGTAGAAACTCATAACTGAATTTGAAACAATGGGGAAAAAAATTTCCTCCCTAGTTGCATTTT
Organism: Certhia americana; assembly: GCA_018697195.1. NCBI lineage: Eukaryota > Metazoa > Chordata > Aves > Passeriformes > Certhiidae > Certhia > Certhia americana. The sequence goes on along the minus strand of CM031858.1, from coordinate 7,466,831 downwards.
CCACAACACACAGCAAACGCTTTTGCACAGAGTTTTGTTTTCAAAAGCACTGCAAATTTCTGCCTCCACATCCTGTAAGAAATGGTGCAGCCACAGACCCAGGCCCACTGTAATACCATTAAGCCAACCCGTGCTTGATAAAATGATGGTGGGGTGATCCATGTCAGTCCAAGGATCACCTGGAAAAAAATAAATAAGCTCTATGTTAATGTACCTTTTATAAAATTTGTATAGCACAAATATATTGTTGTTTTAAAAGAAACGTTTCCAGAAATTGACCATGAAGAACAGCAACTCCTGTTTTGAGCAATGACTGGTCAGCAATGACCTGTTTTAAACAGGTCAATATCTGTTTAAAAACCTCTGACAGATTAAATCATACAGAAGTGTTTAAAAACAATATCTGGAACACAAACAACACTTGAAAGCTCGGAAATCTAACTACTGTTTCCAGAAAGGGTGGAAAAAATTAATCAAAACTGATCAACTGCCATTCACAGCACCATTTGAGACACCACTTGATGTGCTGCAGATCAAGTGGAATCAATGAACAAAGTTTACTTATATTTTTGTTGTTTAAGGAAAAAAAAAAAAGTATTCTTTGAGATAAAGATTATTTTAAAAGTAAGTTCTGAGTTCCAAAACCAAAAAGTGTCAAAACCCCTGGGAATAAAAAATACATACAACATAGGTTATTCAAAAGGGCCTGAGGATAGGTAACCCTAATACAGTCTTAAAAATACTAAATAAAAAAATTTATGTTCTACAATTCAGCTTCTTTAGACATGAACCCAACAGTTATCTGAAAGATACCCACCCAGTGCATGAAGGTATCCTATCAAAAGAGAAAACCTTTGTAATTTAAAAAATAGCAAAGCCTTCTGGGCACAAATTAGCCAGGTAGATACTGCTGCCACTTCATCTCGTGCTTGGTGCCACTTCAGACTGCTCCCAGCTTCAGCTCTGAAATTCAAGATGACCAAATGTGTCTGTGGGCTGGGCATCTGACCAGCTCACACCACACCTAAGGTGGCAGCTTAAGGACAACAGCTAAATGAGAATTTATCCCAAGTTCCTGCAAGTTCTCCTGGCCAAAGGCATACAGCTCCATTAACAGGCTCTGCTGTCTCTGCAGCAGCTTCAGAGGAGGATCCAGGTCATGGACAGAGGGGGAATGGCCTCAGACCTAAGGAATCCCCTCTCTTCTGCCTTTAGCAGTGTAAGGCAGGCTCTCCTCAGCTTCCTCTTCTCTCCAAATGCCCCACACCCCAGCCATAAATCTGGATGCTAGGGACACCTCACAATTTCTGGCTGAAGAACACTGACACCTTCCCTCTGCCACATCCCAAAGTGGGCATGACAACACTTCTTTCATTTCTGTATGTCCATAGGTGTGTCATGTAGTATTATCACTTCAGTGTTTATTAAATTAAATAAATTATGTTTGAAGCCAAAAGCTTCTATAAATGTTTCTTCAGGCTGAAGAAATATTTCAGACATGGAATGTACTGGTGGACTCACAGAAGCTGATGGTCCTGATTTTTTCATCCCCTAACTTCCAGCTTCACACTCACTAATGCTCTGACCTCTATAATAGCAAGTTATCAGCAGCCTTTATATTATATAAAGTGTTTAGAAATACCTCTTCCATTTTCTATTTAATCTCCTCTTCCCTTGTTTTATCCCATCTTTCTTCACAGAACACAGGAGTTGAAAGAGAAATTAGCCCAAATAACAAACACTGGATGAAGGACAAGAATCACAGTGGTCCCTCTTGTGTAATATAAAACCCTCCAGCTCCTTTCCCTGCACTGGGGCATCCACAAGAATTAGTAAATTGGTCAGAATACACATGAAAATTTCAGAAGACCCATATGAGCAGATTGTGAATAAAGTCTTCTGTGACCTTCCTTTAAATGGATCAGTCCCCAAAGTAGACCATTTGTGAAATACCAACTGTGACACTGAGACAGGAACTCTGGAAAAGGTCTCTTAGCCACTTTAAAGCAAAGGCAGCTGATAAAACCAGACCTTCAGAAAAACTCTGTCAAAGAGGTCATTTAATCTATTCTTTAAACTGTTCAAAGAAAACATGCACTTGGCACTTGCACAGGTCCAGGTTAATGCATGCCATGCTTGAAGACTGCATTACTATGAACTACAGCCCTGAGTACTGTGCAATTCAGACAAAAAGAATTCACATCCTTAACTCCCAGATCCCACAAATTCACCCTGTTTCTCAGTTGTGACACACCTCAGATCCACCATTTATTCAGTCCTTATCAGTTGCATATTGTTCTCAAATACCGTTCACACCAAGTCACCTCAAATTCACACAGAATAACAGATAAGACAACTTGATTGCTTGATTCAAGATTAAGTGTTAAAATAACTCTATGAAGGCAACACAGATTCATTCCCCTGCATCTCTTCCAGTACTCCCTCACTAAACATTCCAGGAGTTAAGTTTTAAGAAAGAAATAATTGAATAATGAGTTCTAACCTGAAATACTGAAATTGAGATTCAAGGTTAAGGGAATTTAATCAGCCCCCACTCTAAGCAGCTTCAGCCCTGATCAACACTAGCCTGACATAGCACTACATTATTTCCTATAATTTAGGTCTCACACCATATGTTAACACGGTCATTATAACTTTGTTCAACCCTTCAATTACATCCTTCTGCAGAAGGTTGTAGGAATTAACCATTACATGGTTACAAGTCATTTCATCAGCCCTGAATTAACAACACCTGGTTTCCAATAGATTTATGACTGGCAATTGATTAGCTCTGATTGAAGTTCTTCCCATACTTGGAGCACACAGGCTCTCTGCTCGGAGAGATTTCTCTCCTAGATAAGATAGAAACTCAAGAGACAAATTTTTCCTTTGGTTATGGCATTGCCCACTTCTGGTCTCTTCTTGCAAGAATTTAAGTACTTTTCATGTTTCCACCTCTGCCACGTTCAAGCAAAAGAAACCATCCAGTTCAAAGTTCAAGGGGAAAGCAGAATGCAAATATTTAATTCTAACTCCACTATCTTTTAGAAGCAAAGCAATCATAAAAATCAGTTAACTATTATCCTTTGATTATGCAATCCCAAAAACAAGAGCAAATCCAAGTTATTACATATCCAGAGATTCTTTATACAATGAAGAAAAGGCTGAATGAACTGTGTGTAGTCTGGAGTAAGTCTTTGATCTTTTTCAAATGGCTTGTCAAAATTGTCTAACCATTGCTGCATTGCTTTAAGTCAACATTTATACATAAACAAGTGAATTATAATAGCACAAAGGCATCTGACATGTAACAGCAAAAAAGGTACTTCTGCAAGATAAAACGTTAGTCAGAAAGTATATTTGTCTTCAGCTCAAGAGCTAACATACTACATTTAATAAAACAAACATGAGATATGTACACAGTGACACTTAATTCCTAATCCTAATATGACTGATAACCTATGCAAAATTCATAAAGTACTTCATAAGGGAAGTCCACTTTATAACTCAGTGAGCCGTGGAAAGATGAAGCAACTTTCTCAGGGTCATGCAGCATGTTACTAGTGAAGTAGAAAAAACCCAGTCAGGGCAACCAAATGACAGTGCCAGATCCTCCTAGTTAAGTCAGCCTTCCTCCTCCCTATGAAAATTTAATTATACTGACTTTTCTAGTGCACTGCTTATATAAATAAAAAGGCAGCAAGCAGTCAAGTTTTTCCTGCAGGCTAAAGGAACAAGAGTCCTACCAAAAAATGTTCTGTTTACTTTATTCCCTTTTCAAAGCTGCTGCATATAGATTAGTTAGGTTTGCAATACTTCTCAACTTGCAACCTCAAAAGTAACAGAACTAAAATATCATTTCACACTCAATTTTAAAAAAAAATTAATTTCCAACTTTTCTACACTGATGTAAACACACTTCAAAGATGCCAATTACAATGCCTTTACAGATATTCCTTATCCTCCAACTTCTTTTACATCCCAAATTGTGTTTATTGGCACTTAGTATCAAAGAAAAACAAATTCAAGACACTTGTTTCCATAAAAAATAACAATTAAAACTACTTTCAAAATGTAAATGAGGCCTCCCCATAATACTAAAGGCTGTTGAAGAAAACTATTTCCTCTGAAACCCGCAATTTTTTAACTAAAAAAAAGCACAAAAATATTTTTGAAGCTAAAATAGAACATGAATTTACTTAAATAAAATTAAATAAACCTACAGTTTCATTAAGTTTAATTTTTTAAGACTTCACAGAAGAAATGCAGCAATGTAAAGACTGTTTCTCTGCAAAATACAGACATCACAATTCCTCAGCTATACATCCTGTATGAAAAATATTCTGCATTGAAAACAACCAGGTCTGCACTGGGCAATCAAAAGTCACAGCAGGTTTCTGAAATCTGCTTCTTTCCAGCACATCTTATCTCTATGCCAGTAATTTACTCTGTGATACTACGAAGATACTCAAGACATCTATTTCCCTCCTTCAACACTGCACACATAAAGGATATTTTTTTGTGTTATATATATTTGGGAAGCATAATATATAGTTTTTTACTTGAAAATACTTTGGGTAATACTGCATCCTACGTCTTTTGCTTATTTTGATACTCTGCTAACCATTTCAACTAGAAATTTAGGGTAACAAAACTGAAATGACGAGAAAAGTTCTAGAAGCACGCACTCTTTCTGTTCACAGAGTTAAAAGAAATTATCAAGTTAAATTAGCCTAGTGAAGAAGCTAAGTGTCTTGTTTGTTTTCAAAATTAGAAACATAAAAGAAAGCAAGGTCATGCAATGCCAGTTCTATTTTTCATATAAAAAATATGAGGGCATTGAAATACCTTTAGTAACAATAAAAATGATTGCTGCATTTTACAATAAATACATATTACTGCTTTTTAAGCTTAGGGATTATTTCAAATAGCCTTTTATTATATCAAATAAAATAAGGATTCTATTTATACAGAAAAAGTCGAGTAATAAAATGAAGCCCATATTCCTTAAGACAAGATGCATTCATGCCTTTCCCACTGGAGAGACTGGTTCAACAATTTTACAGTTAAACAGAATTAATTCTACTCTCAAAAATCCATTGACCTTAAGCTTTTAACAAACATTTTCAACTGCAGAGTGTATTGTCAATATTTACAAATCCTTAAAATTATATTTCACTAGAACAGCTTTTATTTGCTATATTAATATTTCCTTGCAAATGTATGCTTATCCATATCAGAGAAGAAGAAACAGCTGCTACTCACAGGAAATCTCTGGGGTCCTACAGCAGGTCTTGGCTGGGCAGGAACTGGCAGCAAGGGCACTGAAACAAGAAGCACCTTTTAACACCATTTGTTTTACCTAACAGTTGTTGTAGTTATTTCCAAAAGCAGTTGCAATAAAAAGCCATGATTAAAATCTGCTACTTTTACCCTCACATGTCACAGCTCCTACAATTAACTTTGAGCAACCGTTCCCTCCCCTACAACATGCAACAGGGCAATTAGGATTCTCCTAGTTAATTTACATAATTTAGTTCTGCATTTTCCAGAATTAAATTGCTCCTTGTTGCAGGAAGGCAAACTAGAATAGTTATTCAGCCAAAGACATCTCTTAGACAAAGCTGACAGAGACACTAACAATGATTTCATGTTTCAAACAGAAGGCTACATGATTAATTTCACTTCTCAACTTCATGCCACTCAACATTTCTTGGGCATCTCCCAGTCTCACCACCAAGCTACCACAAGAAGCATGGACATGAGAGGCACTAACTGGTAAAAATCATTGCTCATGAGGGTAAAATGAGGCAGGCAGCTGCAATTAAAAGCATCCAAAAACTACTTGCCACCACAGTGGTGTGTGCAACTGTGATCACAGAACTGCTAATCTCAGGTGAAAGCCTGTGATCGCATAGAGACACCAAGAAGAATTAGGAGACCTCTTCCTGAAAGAATAACCTCTAACTAGTACTTCAGGGGGATTAACATGGATGATTTGTCCTTACAAGTGCACTTTGAAATGCTAGTCACAAAAAGCTATTTCTCAAAACATTCACTTAAGGTTAGGGCAAAATGCACAAAGTGCTACAGCTGGATCACTTTGGGAACTGAATGTATATTCAATCTCAAATACAAAGTGTAATGACAGCTTTCCCATTTTCCAGAGCACTTTTTATTTCCTCTCACAGTTGTGTAAGTGATTAAAAACACAAACATTTCCTTGTTAAACAAAAGGTGTAGAGAAGTTAAATAAAGCATTTCAAACTACACAATTGTGTTTGCTCATTTACTAAAAGCCTTTAGTAAGATTCTTCTCCAGTTTGTTTTTAGCAGTTTAGCAGAAAGTGATAGGGAAACATTTTCCAGGCAGGGTTAAACACTGACTTTGCAGACAGCTACTGTGTTAAACTTCAGAGCAGCAAAGATATTAAGAATACTGCCAGTTTCAGGGAGAAGTTAGGTGCATTTCCCAACAGAGAAGTTTGCTAAGATGCCTCAAAAATCCCTTTTCCCTTGGTAACCAAGGCACAAGAACTAATGCATTAGTGGTTTTTTCAGTTCATGTCCATGTCTGGCTTCCATCCATTTTCGTTAAGTACTTGTGGTTTGCTGGTTCAGAGACTGATGGGGTAAACTAATTGCAGCAGTCTTTCAGCACGGGAGGACTGTGTGCAAGCTTTGGATCACATTACACGAGAAAATGACTGGAATAGTTTCACTCTGGCTTCTAATGAACATCTGTCGGTATCAAACAGCCATGGCTACACAAAAAAAAAAAAAATTGATAGGATGTTCTTGACAGACCTAGTCCTAAAATAGTTCAGGTATTACAGGTCAGAGAAGCACTGAGAAAAAAGAGTATAAGGTGGGAAATGTAGAGGAATGTCAACTGAACAGAGCACTAGTGTCTATTTCAGTATCCTGCCTTCAGCAGTAGCATATAAATTCATATATTTATATATTTTAAACAAATTAATTTAATACTCATGAAAGATAGTAGTTCAAACTGTGCCCTTTCAATCCTTGGACATTTGCTTAAGCAGCAAAGAAGTCTCAAGCCCTCATTTTCTTGATGTCAACTATTCCATAGGTGTGAAAAATATGTTTCAAAAATAATACACAGCATGTTGTAAGACACTATTTTAAGAAGATTAAATTGCTTCTTGCTATAAATTCCAACACTAGACTTGAAAAGATCAAGAAGCAATTCCCACCCTGATTATTCAGGAGAATTACAATGTGATTTTTCCCAAGACACCAAACAGTTTTCAAAAGGTAAATGGCATACTGAGCTGCCATAAACTGCTCATTAGTTCATGTCAATTTTGGCAGCACCACAGTATCCCTGAAATAGTTACTTGTGGTATAAACATTGAAGGGGAAAAAAATGTAACACCTATTATCATCACAGGTTAAATCAGTATTTCATAGTACATCTATGTACAGTCTTCCAGAAGTAATAAACTGATCATACTCAAGTTTGGACACACATTCAGCAAAAATTTCTACCTACAAACTCGACATTTGCAGATTAGGACCAAAAAAAAAAGGATTAAACTATGTGACAAGCTAAAAGATATGGGATTCAAAAGACACAGGAGGCACAGCTGAACACCAACTGCACAGTACCCACAGCAGGTATCCACAGAGGCTCATCTTGTAGGAGATTGGTAGACCAAATGCTTAATCATTTATAAAGCTTCAAAGACAAAAAATAGTACCAATTCATTTGAAACAAAACTGACTTGAAAGTAACTATTTTTTTGAATCAGGATTCAAGGCTGGGCAGGGAGATGGTGGCTACTATAAGAGATTTGAAACATGAAAGGAATAAGCCAATAGCATTCTTCAACAGTGTTTCTACTCCCTTTCAGGCTGAAGTAGCTGTCTACTACAGCTCTTATACATGGTATTTTATTCACATGAAAATTTTGTAACGATTTACAGAAGGTTTGAGTCTATTTTAGAAAATACTGATATACTTAATGCATTTCAAGACTAACTCAAACCAAAAAGATGTTAAAGAAAGTGTATTTCTATGATCTGCAGTTAGGAAAAGTGTCCCTGGTGCTGACAATTAGAAATGTGTGAGCTTTATCCTGCCATAAAATTTGAGAGGAAAAAATGCCAGTCTACACTAAAACATGACAGCACACCATTAAAATTACCAGAACCTAAGTGTGCATATCATGCACTTCCCAGACATGGCATTTTTAGCTTCCAGGCATCACACTTTCAACAACAGAATCCCAATAAACTTTGCACCTATCTGACTGTACTCTCCAATGTGGAAAGCCTCTCATGTATCTGGAAACATGTTCAGCCAAGAAGGGGCAAGACATCATCAATTCTACCCATTACCCTGGAAAAAATGATGCTGCAAGTGAAACAGATCCGTTTGTCGTCAACCACAGGTCTCTGCCTACTGGGCTTCAAGTAGATGGAATAAGAGAAGACTTTTTAAGAGCAAGTTTGGAACAGCACTCCCTACACTGGAATTTCTATCTGTCATTTGCCTGCAGTGTTTAAAATTCACCTTAATACGCAAATACAATTGAAGATTTTAGAATGATGCTCATTTGTCTACAGAAGGCTCCTAATTTCCAACATTTTCACATTTTCCTCATGTCTGTATAGTTATGTTGCTTTCAAACAGATTAAGAGTGAGATGGCCACTACTCCCAGTTACTGCAGTAAACTCAGCTTTCAATACATGCCCTCTAATCAAGAAGATTAAATTTCTACAGTGATTTAAAAGATTCTATTTAATAGTATGCTGCAGACCTATTAGCAGAAAAATTCAGTATTCTTGCCAAAGACTCTTTCAGAAAAATGAATGGCACAAAGGGATTTCATATGAAGCAGCTGCCATCAATACACGGAGCAAAGAATGTCCTTGCTGAATGCAGGTTTTAACACCATTCAACAATTGTGATCACTCATTCTCCAGGACTGCTTAGTCTAAGAGAACACCTGGACTTTTACAAGTCAAGAAATGAATGTGCACATAAAGTCAGCAGATGTAAGATCTGAAAACCAAGAACTGCCCTCCCCCTTACAAATCCAGTACTGAAGATCTCCTAACCGGCAGCAGGTACACAACTCTCTGGAAATGAGGATGTGCATGGAGACTAAAAAACAGACTACAAACAAGATCAAGCAAGAGACTTGCAATAGCTACAGTGCCACAGACATAGTGGTAAAGCTGAGAAGAGCCTGAGGCTGCCCAGTAATGTGGAAAATAAAAAGCCCTCCTCAGACAGAAGAAAGAAAACACACTGATACGTTTTACATTAAGGAAAAGCACAAACCTTCAGCAACCATTCCCAGGATTACAATCACATTTGCTTACCTAGACAGAAAAGATCTGGTACTGTTTCAGAGGGACAGAGAGAAGGCATCTAGAATAGTCTAAAAGCAATTTTTGCTTCTCATTGAACAGTAACTTAGTTTGGTAGTGCTAGAAAAATGCACAGAAGGTACAAATCCACAAGTAAAAGTCCTTTTGGAGTGTTTCCAGATAATCTGTCCTGATGCATGATTTGGTGAGAAGCACCACAGGGAAAAGCAAAATAAGCTCTCTGACACAGCTACTACAAAGCCATCTGTGAGAAGCACAACAGACCTCCATATACTGGCAATATTCTACCCTGCCAAATTCCTGCTTTTCATTGGTCAAATCAATGAAGCAAAGATAGCACTGGCTTGAAGTTCTGCTGATGTGAAAGAGAAAAAAAACCACAGAAAACTCACTGGTAAATATACATACATATTTATGCATTTCTTTAGTCTATCTTGTCTCAACATAATCATAAATCAGAGCTATGCAGGTGTCTCTTTCTTAAACCTCTTTGGGATTAAACACTTCCTAAATAAGCAGTAACATGAACAGCTTTGCTGAGAGCTATCCTAAGAAGTGTAGCCCAAATGTTTATATTAACTTAGAGAAAAAACATACCGGCATATTTGCAAATCAAAACAATTACAGATGTGATTCTGTGAAATGAGAATTGAGGGCATTTATCTTGTCAAGTAAGGACAAGCAACTGGTATCTTTCACAGAGCAATTACATTGAAAGGAATGCCTCAGTATTCTATCACCCAAACAGGTAGATGGTTCAGTGGAATTTACAAATTGCAGTACTTTCCTAGTTTTGAAAACTGACATTTATTGTTATTTGATAAGCACGTTCTCTTTCCAGTTTCCATTTTTATTGCTCTTCTCAGGCTTTACATTAGAACAGCAAACATGATAAAAGCTGAAAAGACTTTGCTTGTTCAGTTGGTCACAGTCCAACAACATTATGTCTTACTTCAGGCAAAACATTTGTTTCAAGCTTCAAGAAAAAAACAGCAGCCTGAAGCACATTTCCATGAAGTGATAAACAAACAAATTGTTCCATCTCTGGCAAAGAATGAGATGAGTCACGCTTGCATGCCTGGGAAGGTGTTCAGAAAGCTCACCTTGTACAGGCGTCACTACCGTCCCCTTGAAATGTGGATTTATGTGGATGTTCTTCGGTTGCTGAGGTGTCACTGGAGGGGGAGTCATCATTATTCGAGGCGTTTCTATCTGAGGGGGCATATGTAGCCCTGGAGGAGGAGAAGAATGATGCTGATGCTGTAAAGGAAGCAGAGATTGTAACTGTTGCTGCTGCTGCTGTTGTTGTTGCTGCTGTTGCTGTTGTTGTTGTTGCTGCTGTTGCTGTTGCTGCTGGAACAGACTCAGAACAGGTTGCTGGTGTGTTGGAATTAACCTCTGTGAGTGAGTCTAAAGTCAGACAAAAGAACAGAGTCACTAGGCTTTAAAGTTAAAATATCCTGACATAAATGAGCACAAAACCAAAGACATCTCTGGAGAACAACTAAGGCAAATTATGAACAGAGAAATTTCTTTTCCTTATAATCAACTGGACCAATAAAAACTATCAGCACAGGAAAGCAAAGGAGCAATCAAAAACATTCATATAAAGGCAAGGACAGCAAAGAGCAAAGAAGCACAGGGAATGCAGACACATTCACTCATTTTTAACAGTGAAACTATCTAGTTTCATATGTTGGGATTCTGCATATGCCAGTGTTATTAACTGCAATAAGGTTTATGTGAAGATAACAATTTGAGTCCTAGTATCAAAACAAATCCACTATCTTTTCTCTCATGTATAGAAGAGCCTCTCTAGATAAGACCTAGCACTAGGCTAGGTGTTTTTGACAAAAGTCAAAATACAAATTCAGACATCAGTGCAGCACAAATTCAAATACCCTTCAGATATCAGTGCAGCACACCTATCCATATTGCTTGAAGAAAAAACTCATTTGAAGATACCTTTCAATGGTATCTTTCCAAATTTGGAAGAAAGTCTCTTGCTGCTCAATTCTCAAAAAAAAAAAAAAAAAAAAAATCTCTTTTCAGAGACATTCTTCTGCCTCTCACTGTTACCAGATGACAGTCTGAGTCCAACAACTTACAAAGGGTGGAGAAAAAGAGAACCAAAGAGGCAACCTTTTAGCAAAAAAGGTGTGACAGACTGTTTTTTTCAGCAGCCCTATACATAAAGCAAAGCAGCTACATAGTATGCACAAGATGACACTGTGATGAGCACAAAAATATTTACATTTAAAACCAAAATAGCTTGCAAGGATTGCAGCAAAACAGAAAAAAAAAAATTCAACCTCCACTGCTTAAAAAGCACAAAATATACTATTGCAGGGCTCTCAAGAACTGAGAGCTCCACTGTCTCCTGCCAGTGACCAGCACCTACTTACTGCTGATGGAAAAAATCACCTTTGTTTAACACAGATGACTTTGTCCTGCAATGACATACACAGACTTTGTTCTACAATCTCAGCTTCCAGTATATTTTATGACAGTAAAAAAAATAAATGTTGACCTCTTAATCACTTGCTCGTTGGTGTTAGTTTTTGTAAGGTTTCTTTGATGGAAAAAGTGAAGTCTCTTACATTGCAATACAAAGCACAGCAGAGAAAAAGAAAGTAGAAACAAAGCTAAATTTCATTTGAAATCCCAAAACAACAACTTATCTAGAAGGGAAGTGGTGATTACCACCCTAGGATCTTATATCCAAATAGATTTTTCAAAGAAGCATCAGCAAAAATATTACCTTGACAGAACCCAACAAGCATTTTACAGAATCGTATTTTTTAAATTACATTATTATGAATAATGGTGGATTGAGCATGTTTCCATGTTGCATGTAGACTTCTCAGAGGAATTCAGTTTTTACCTCCATCCTTATGCAAACCAGCACATAAGCCTGACTGATTGAACAGTCAGGTGCACTTTTCATTTGGAGGTCTTGAGATCACTCAAGGTGAAGCCAGTTACAGGACTAAGCACATAATTTACCATCATGTCCCACAAAAACCTTATTGCCTAACAATGCCCTGAAAGAGCAGAAGGTCTACACCAGAAGATATATTCCACCTTTGCAAAGATTCATGATTTAAAATGCATTTCTCCACAACTTCCTGCAAGGATGCTCAAAGAATACTGAGGAGTAAAAGGTACCATTGTTGATGACTGGTTTGGTAGCAGTGCAGGCCTGTGATCCTTCATTCTTCCCCTATCATTATTGTCTCTCCTTTGTTCTCCCATTCCATGGCACATAACTGAGCCTCCTCTTCTCCCTCCTCTCCTGGAGCCATATCGCCCCTGCTTAAGCTGCCTTTCCCTCTCTTCAAATTCACGTAATGCTGCTTGGGCTTCTGCAGAAAGCTCTGTTGAGAGAGAAATGGGGAAAAATATTTTAGCATTGTGCTGAAAAGGAGGAAAACACAATGACAAATAAAACACTGCCAGAGTTACAGAAGAATCTCTGCAACTAAAATTTGCAGACACTTTGATCTCCTTTAGGTGGCATGTTAACATTTCATTAAAGACAGCTTTAAAAGGAAAAAGCACAAATACTTTGTGTCTTTTGCACAGGCAAAAAGCAGCAGATAAATGAAACAAGCATGAACAAAAAGGTTTGGCTGTTTTGGTTTTGAAGATGGTATTGAAGTCTGCCTTCTGCTCCAAGAGGATACTGTGGCTCCTGTCAAAGTTTTGTTATCTTTAACATCTCACTTATCTGCAGATGTCAGACAAGACAATGAATCTGCAGTAAATTTTATAGCAAAGGATCTGTTGAGTCTTCCATATAAACAGATTTTATGCATCCGACTCCTCTTGCACACTGACCTGTTCCAAAGGACATTCTGCTTGCTGAACTATTTCTAGTATGTAACTACGTAATTTTTGTTTTATTGTATGTGGTTTAAGAACCAGCTGTATTTCACAAGTGGTAATTTCACTGAAGAGGGAACACACATTAAAATCTATGCTCAGCTCAAGTCAAACACATGGCTGCTGATAAGACCCACCCAACTCATACCATAGGTAAACACCAGAGAACACATGGTACTCAGCAAAGATGACAAATTTGCTTGAAACCTTGGAAAATGCTGACAACATTAAGCAAGAAATGATGCAGTAACAGTCCGAGGTAATGAAATCACTTGAAAATACAGAAAATGTCTACAACAGATTTCAGGAAACACCATGAAAGTAAAAGCAGAACCATTCACCAGATTTCAATTGCTTACAAGGGGTAACAAACTTTAACTCAAACATGCAGCTGAATTTTTTGCCATGTGCTAGCCAGATCCTTAGTTACCCCTAATATTGCTTTCTGCCTCTTACAAGGCAAAATTAAACTACTAAAACCCAAACACACTCCTGACAAATAAAAGTATATTTTGAATCAATATGGTATTTACTTGTCAATACTACACACAGTGGCTATAATATATGAACACCATAATTAAAGTAATTAATATCTGGCAGGAGACATTTCTACTATGTCTCCACACCACTAGATGTCCTCTCCCAAGAATACATAACTAAATTAATGAGAAACTCTTACAATTTCTTGTGAATCTAAAGGCCAAAGCTACTTAAACCACCATCTTAAACATCTTCATAAGTAATCTCTATTAGTCTTTGAAGTCAAGGATTGACAGAAGGGCAGAAAAGGGTGAGCACTGAGCATTCCCTCTGCGGCAGTTGTTCTTACTTGGCTACAAAAGCTACCTGCATGACTGAGCTGCAAAGACTGTAAATTTGCATGTCCCAGTTTTCAGAAGTATTCAGTACCTCCAGAAAGCAGGAGCTTTTTAATTTTTAGAAGTTCTGGACTTGCTGATGGCCTGCAAGAACACTGCAAATGGGACAGACTTCTAAAAGCACAGGATCTGCCTGAGTTTCCTAATAAATTTTTGCATGCTGGTGATGAGACAAGTTTCTCTCCCTCCTTTTCTCTCCACTCTGACACCACAACTGAATGGCATAAAGCCTTAACAAGTACTCATATGAAATGTTACCTTTGCCCTCCATGCATCTGCATAGCAGAGCCCAAGACAATCATGCTTTATCAGGAAAATTTTACAGAATGCTTCGAACAAGGGAAGGAATCACAGTCCCTCTAGACTTAGGTAGCAAATGTACATTTCTAACAAAAAGTAGGAGAAATGTACTCTTGCCCAAAGCAATCAGAAGCATCAGACACAAGTAAAACAACCACCACACCCATCTTTGGCTGCTAATGATCAAAAACGCTGGCTAGATTGGAAAAATAAGAGCTTTGATTTCAAGTCTCCTTCCTCTCCACACCTGCAGCAAATTATGTTTCTTCAGAAATCCATGACCTTGGAAGGGCCAATGTGGGCTTTGACCTGACCTGCCTGAAGAACAGACAGCTACATCCCAAACCTCCATGGGGGAAATAGTGCACTGTGTTGCAAAAGACCAACTCTCTTTCCCTCATCCCGAAATGATCCAAGTCCCGCAGGGCATCCTGGGCATGCTGCTGCTTCCACAGTTGTTTTGTTTTCCCAGGAATAGGATAGGCAGGGCAATTTCTCTGCCATCTTCCACACTACAACCCTGAACTCAGCAAGGCTGTAGTCTGGAAAGTAAAGTTCAGTCATTGCAACAAGTGCCTACCACTGATGGTTTAGCAAGATAAGAAGCAAGTTCCTATTAAATAGCTTAGAAATCATATGTGAAGAAAGCAATTTTTAATGAACCTGGGAACAGAGTTAGGCTTCCTAAGAAGCAAGACTATGGCAAAGTCTCTCAGCCTCTTGAGCACACACTGAAGGACACTGAATAGGAACAACTTTGGAAGAAAGAACAGGCTGCTCCAAACAAAATTACTTCAGACCACCATGCTGCTTAAGCTTGGGGAAGGCATGACAGCAACCATGCAAAGTCAAGTCTGTCAATCTTGGATGTGCAGCATCACTCTCTTTAAAATACATAAATTGTTTTCCTCCTCACTTTACACAAAATTTCTCAAATTTTTATGGCCTTGTCCTTAAAGGCACAGTCCACATGCTCAGTTTTTCAGTCAGAGTAGGGAACACACGTAACACCAACTTAGGAAAAAAATATTCCAACCAAACCCACATACAAATTCACATTCATACTACATCTATGACCAGAGAAGTACAATATAACCACTGGATTTTAAAAATAAAAAAATGACATCAACATCAAGCATACTTCCCCCACAACAAGCCACTGAAGGCAACTTAGACACGTAAGTGCAGGTTCAGAACATTCTTGCAATGATGCCATGAGCATATCAAGTGCTGCACATAGCTACACATCACCACACAGCAAAATACAGTCAGCTCTGTTATGAGGGGGGCTGCAGACTGAATTTGCGAGCATTGCGTCCCACACACAGGTATCAAGTAGAGGAGATGGACAGAACAAAAGCAACAAAAACAGTCCCTGCCTCCCTGAAAGCAACCTCAGACTGCTCAAGAAAAGAAGCAATGAGCAGAGGAAGAAGAGATTCTCTTTCCCTCCCTGGGCTCTCCAAAGCACAGCCAGGTATTCACACAAATACAGCTTCTCCACATAAAAACTTGTGCACAACTACAAACACGTACTTATTTACATATCTATGCAGTATGTTGTCATTTCTTTTCTCCTCATTATCCAGATCTGCAAACTGATACTTCTGGACACAGAGCAACTGGACAAATTTAAAACACTCACTTTAATTTCCTAGTCCTGCCTGCAATCTCAGCCACGAGGCATCACAGTGAACATAAGACAACTAAGCAGGGCGTAACAAGTACTGCCACACGCAACTGACCTTTGTTAGCACTTTGCAATTGGTTCTACATAATTCTAAGGGTTTGGGTTGTGAATTTTTTATTAGATACAGAGGGAATACTTTAGTTTGGTAATACCAAAGACATTTTTCCTCTTCACATTTCTTAACAGGTAGCTACATCCAGAGAATAATGACAATTCCCACTCTGAGAAGACTTCACCTACAGGCACTGACTTCTTATCAAAGGTGACAAACTTGGTATTGCTAGAAATCAATTGCATAGCTGTGCTACAATACTGCTCTTCTGAACTTAGAAAAAACATTCTTTATATTATCTTAGATGAAGAAGTGTTTAGGAAAGATCTTAGCTACATTATTAAGAACACTGTATTTTTACATCTTTTTTTACCAGCACACACTTGGTCTCATCTTGACTGTACAGTTCTCACACACACAGTTAATGCAGTGAATCAGCAATTATTTTTCTAGTGTCTCTAAGTGTCAAGATTAATTTCACTATTGCTGGTAATAAAATGGTTTCAAATGACATCTTTAATCAGTAAGTAAGAATGCACTCCTCCAATAGAGACAAGCTGTCACAAAAGGTCACCAAAATGTGACAGGATGGAAATTACGTTTGTAACTTCAACTGAAATGTTAATTCCTCTTTAAGTGTTTTCTGAACTATGTTCATATTTTAGAGTAGGGAGACATAGGTCTGCAATGAAATTTCATTTTTAAACCACAGCAGCTGTAAAAATTTGCTCTATAATATTAAAAGGAAGCAGATACTTATACGCAAACAGAATTTTTTTTTTTGTTTAACCTTCTACAACATGGTCTGTTATCTGGTCTTTATCAACAAAGCATTAAGAAAAAGTACTATTAGTAGAAACCATTTCACACCAGCAATACTGTTTTTGCCAAACATAAGTTTCCAAAAAACTTCTTTACGGAATCATCCACATTTGCACTCATCGTCTCCTTATATCTCAGAGCTACATCCCAGATCACTTAGAATTGCATTTAAAAGTCGAATTCAAATTGCTGCTCCTTTAACAGTCAAGCTCCATTACATGTTTTCTCCTTACTGGCTGCTCTTCTTTTTATATTAAACTAAAGAATAAATCCACAGATACTTGAAAACAAATGCAATTGTCATTTACCTTGCAAATAAATGCAGAAATTTAGTTATTCCAGTGCACTCTTGTTTTTAAAGTATTCTGTCTCGGAAAGCCACCATCACCTTTTGTATAAACAAGACACTGTCTCTATGTGGTTTGTAGAAATAAGGTCTTAGGGCTGCAAACACATTTGGAATGCACCTCAGCCAAAATACCCTTTGCCCTTTACTACCATTCACTACAGCTCTGCACAGCAATCAATTGCCACAAAACCTCACCCAAAGTTTCTGGAATGTTTCTCCTTTCTCTTGTCACATCTGAGAGCCTGATGATCGTTCCTTCTTTCCGTTCCGTTTTGAAACGCAATCGTCCAGACTCTTCATCATCATCCTCCTCTTCATCAGATTCTTCTTTTGTTTCTTCTTGAAGTTCCAGGGATCCAATAGCTGCCTAAAACACAAAAACCAGAGAACATGAAGCCTCAAAAAAAAAAAAAAAAAAAAAAAAAAGTCTCTTGTAAACAGTATCAAAAGCAAAGCTTTCTTTAAAAGCCCATTTACAAAAATTTTGCTGGCATTATACTTTGTGCTCATATGTAATTCAGAAAATATTTAAGAGCTTGGTGAATTTTTTAAAATAAAAATATATGTACTACATAATAAATTATTAAAAATCTGTTTCAATATTTAAGGGAAATTGGAACCCCAGTTAGAACCTCCATCTGATTAGCAGATACTTCTGCACACAAATTGACATTTCATCCCCAAATTGACTAAGATACAAATCTTGGTTACTACCAGATTCAAGTAACAAAACCAGTAAAATCCTTTTTTTTTTTTTTTTTCATCTTTTAACAACTGTCAGTACCACGTTGTTAAAAAAACCCAACCAACCAACAACAAAGACCTCCATCTTACTCCTCTAGGTATGTATGCCTTTATTTTGTCTGTTCCTCAAATATTTCCCAGTTTCAATTCAGTTATAGATGGGGGGAATGAGAATAGGACTGGATAAATTTGACAATACTAAACTTGTATTCTATAATTTACTTAGTGGAATTTACTTTCCAGTTCTCTCTAAAACAGAGAACACTTATTTAAATAAAACAATGTCCCAAATGAAAATGGATCCCTCTTCTTCAAATTAATAGAAACCAAAACAAAACTTGATTTTTGCATGCAGGCCTGATGAAAATGTTCAGTGTTACACAAGTTATATTGGATTTCTGCACTTGAAAAGTAGGAGTGTTCCCATATCATGATTCTCCATAAGAATTTTGGTTACTGTGTATTTGATTATTTCTTGTACAAGCCTACTTGTTCATTTCTTAGAGCCTGCACATGCATTTTAATTCTATGCAAAGCCACTAAATACATCATAATTTTTATGCTGCTTGAGGACAGAAAATGAGCCAAATCTAACAGGCAAAAATGGTTTAATCTTCTAATTAACCAGATCAATGCAGAAATTTATAAGAGAAAGGCAGAGCAAGTGTGACAGTCAGGTGGACAGATATTAAATCACAAATCAAGAAAGAGTTAATGGCATAATTGTGCAAGAGAAGAATTGTAAATTTGCCTATCCAGCAGCCGAACTTCATCCATAACCAAAAAGAAATGTGGGAAGCAAGATCAGAGACAGGGTGACCTGGCAAGACAGCTTCTGCTTTAAAGGATAGCAAACTTTAAGAGCTTCAAGACTCCAGCTTTGGTCTGGTGAATAAATGGTCTGTATACTTAATTAGAGAGCTTTAATGGGCTCCTGATCCCAAGTTGTGTTTTATCCATTCCAGACAAACATTTAAGCACTATGTTTCCTGACATCACAAAACTGCCTTAAGATACAGCTAAGAGAATGGTCAAATTTTACAAAAGGCTTAAGGTTATCACATTATAAATATATTTATTTTGGTGTAACGACTTTATCATATTTAACAAAAAAAAAAAAAAAAGTAGGTAAAAACAACAGGCAAAGCAAGAGGGAAAAAAAACCTTTCAAGACTGAAAGAAATCCAAGCCTCAAAAGCAAACCCAAATTGAGCACAACTGGTCTAATTAACATATCCACATACAATCAGAATACCTTTGAGGACAAGCAGTTGATACTCATGGAACAGAGGAGGGATGTTATCAAGGAAAGAGATGGTAACATGGTTTAATGAGAACAAACAACACTGAAAGACAGGTTGGCATTTTATTTTGAATAGAGGGACTCTCAAAAGAACAAGGAATAGCAGTATCTCTATCAAATCTGTGTTTTTATAAATATCACAAACCCCATAATTTTACTGTCTCGCTGCTTCTTTTTAGAAACTTTGCCTTTAGGACCAGGATTTGGAAGTCAGAACTGCAGCAGCTGTTTTGCAAGACACACTTACACTGAGCCCCCTGCTTTACTCTAAAGCATAAACCACAGACACATCCACTCTCTATGTCCATGGCCCTTAAAAGGTACACTGGAATTCTGGTTTTTATTAATCAAAGATTGGTCTCAGTCATGTAATCTCATCTGTGAATGCTAACTTAATAGTGCAAGGCTCTATGTGTAGCTCAAACTTCAGAATCAGGACTAGAAAAGGTAATGAAGCTTACATTGTCCTGAGAACTTCTGCTATGTTTTAATGAAATGCTATAAAAAAACCCAAACCTGTAGAAATTCTGTTGCATTTTGACAATTATTCATTCTGGGGAAAAAAATCTATTCTAAAAAGAAAACATCACATTTTCTGACATTATCAGGCAACTACTTACTTATGAAACAACACAAAAAATAATCTCAAACTTTTCTAGACTGCCACTATTCAACTCTTAGCCTTTTATACCAATTCTGAAGTCTTGATATGACTCACTCAATTCATCAGCATGATGCTCATGCCACCCATTAACCACCAACAGCCATACAAGCATTAAATATGAAAGACAAAAAAAAAAATAAAATTAAAAAATCAATGGAGCCAATGAAAAAGCAGGCACCAAGGCAGTGCATGGGTAAGTGACCCCTGCCCCAGGCTGAGTACACCTATTATTGAGGGATTTATGCAATGGAGACACAAACAGGTCTGACAGCCACCCCTACATTCTCTCCATACAGCTTCAGGAAAGGTTGGCTGAGCAAGGTAGGAGCACACACTCTTCCCCTACAGTTTGTTCTGCAGTTGTAAAATGCAAGATTCCTACGTGATCTTCTCCAGCTTCCAGCCAAAGAGAAGGAGCTGTTTTGCCAAGATGACTGCATGAATGGATTCTATGTTTCAAACAGACACAACCGCAGACACAGAATTAAGACATCTTACTACTTACAGGATTGGGTTTAATACTTGCTAATTGTGAATATCTGTGCATATATATTAACAGTCTTTGAATGGCCACTCGAGGTCACTGGACTGGACTCCTCAGCAGCTATCCTCAAAGGGAGCTTTACATTTCCTACTACGACACCTTGCACAAAGCTACCAAAGAGTTCTGCTGACCCTTACACAGAAACAGAATGACCTTTCTTCTGCCATCCTCATTAAATAATTATGCCCTAAATCCCAGCCATGAGCAGAACTCCTTTTCACACTGGGTCGTGATCTGCTGTGGAGAATGAGGGAATGTTCCTGCCCTGAACAGCTTACAGGCAGCTGCAGGAGTGTTACAGACACAGCCCAAGGGAAGCTGCAGAAACACTGACAGCATGATCCAAACATGGGACCTTCCCAAACACTGCTCAGAAGAGTTTTCTGCCAGAGATTCATACAACGTGCAAAACCAACTAAATTAAAGGCAAAACAAAGAACTTTTACTAATAAACAAAAAAAAAGGAAGTAGAGGCATCTACTACAGGCTAACAGTGAAGAAGCTGCAATTGTTCAATCCCAGGCAATCAAGAAGTAACAGGGCAGGTAAGTGGATATTATACCTATTCCAAGGGCACCTCGATTCCACAGATGAAAAATGGAAGGAAAAAAAATATCTAGAGTGCCTTAAAATATGTTTAAAAATTGGCTGGTTTGATTTGAACTCTTTTCACCACTTTCCTCTGGGCTGGCAGGTGGTGATTTTAAACTTGGACAACAGAACTCAAGTGCAGAAGTTTTGGCCAAACACAGATGGGACAATTCAGACAGACACATTGGTGTTTTTTCCCAAGCCTATACCATATCAAAAGAAAAGCAGTATGCAGCAATTAATGAAATGCTTTCTTGATTAAAGTACTTGATTTCTTATCAGAATAACCCAAGACATGGTTTAAATTATGCAATGATAAATCCCCTACCATTGACTTCACAGATTACTTCCAATATAAAACAAAGACATTATGAATTCTAATTTCATGAGGTTTAATTTTTATGAACATTTCACAGAAGTAATTAGTGATGTTTTTCTCCTCTAAGATATTTAGGACATGATACTCGAGTGGCTGTTCTACCACACCTATTTGCTGCTGAAACTCCTGGGTGTTGGTTTTGCTGTGTACCTTAAAAAGGCAAAAATATTTTCTGAAGCACTGCTACATTTTTCAAAGAAGCCACACACAGTGCCACTTATTTAAAAGCCAAGTTCTGCAATTTGAGGCACTGTTCCAAAAACAAACATTACCTGCCTATTCCTCACTTCTCCCACCTGAGTGCCACTTGTAACAACTGTCTCACCTCCCTTATTCACTTGTTTCCCCCATGGTGTTCCAATTCCCCAGTCAATCAGCTTTTCTCTTGGTTTGCAGAAAGATTTCTTCATGTAATATAATAACAGGCTTTAGTTGGTTTTAATGTGGTTACAGCTTAAAATAAAACACCACCCAACATCTTTCTCTGTTATTCAGGTGCCAAATTCCAAACAGTAAAACGCTTTTTCCTTGTACTGCATCCATCTTGACTGAACAAGATCTAAGAAACAGTGCTCTTACATAACTTGAACAAAGAACAAAATTCTTAAGAGCTGGAGACAGGCATCTAACTATGCAATGAACAGAAGTGAATACAAAGGTTCTCTCTCATGGTGGTACTCTTCTCTGGAGAGAGCAACTGTGAGCCTACTGCCAAACAGAAGTAAAATCCATATGAAATAATAAAGGAATAAAAAGATGGTACCATTTTGGAAAGGTGAAATTTCTGGCAATCTGCAAACCACCAGAATAAAGAGAAAATGTAAGAGTAACTGAAGATATGACCAAAATATTCACCTTAGATGATTAACAAATTCTGTAAAAGCTTATTAATAAAATCAATTAAAAACTTGCACTGATGGTACATTTTGAATGAAATTATTTTAATTCTGATCTGGAAAAATTTAGACAACATGATTACCACAGAATTCTCACTCTAGAGTTCATACTCTCAAAATGAAGCTGTGCTTTTTTACAGCAGTAAGTTTGGTAGTGAATCCCAAAATTCACTTAAATTATGTATTTAATTTTACATGATGTGCTTTGTGTTCATCATCTCAGACTGCAGCTGCAAACACCACAAATGCATCAGCCCACCTCCAAAACACCAGAACAAAAGTGTGCATCATCAATCCAGTCAAAGCATAAAAAGTGTTCAAGGATTTCACAGTCCTTTTGAAGAGTAGAATTAAGACTTGGGAAGTAAGAAATTAACTACATTAAGGTACATTTGGTGCAAGATGTTATGCTTGTAACAGTGAAGGCTGAACCATGCAGGTGGTGCCTTTCAATGCACATCTCCACCTACCAAAAAATGTTGTTTTACCAAGATAGGTTTGATACAACTGGAAGATCACAGCACACCCAGTTGTCAGAACTTCATACAGTAATGCTGCTGTGTCTTTGAGGAATTAATTTCCTGACGAGTTAAAGCTCCAAAGAGGAAATACACTCTGACTACACTTCTCAGCAGGTAATCCATTCAATCCTATTTAATTAAGAACTGGAATAAAAGTAATATTAAAGGAGATTCCTGGTGGGGAAAGGAAAAAAAAAATCTTACATCAGAAACTTGCTGCAAATTAAAAATGGTTGTGATACTCTTGCCTAATGACAAAAGGAAAAACCTTGCAACAGAGTTTTACTGGCAAGATAAAAAAGCAATTCTTTTATGAAAGCTTCCAAGTACACCAAATATGGCATTGCACACACATGATATAGGATTTCTCTATTTGTTGTAAGGTAATTAATTAGTATATCTAGCCAGTACATCCAATAGGAATCAGTTAACCCAGTAACCCAGCCCTGGGTCAGCTGGTCTGGGGGCTTCTTTGCCAAATTTTCTTGTTATATCTCTTGAGTTCTGGTAGAACATAAGATGTCCTTGTCAGGAATTCTCTTCTTAAGAATAAGACTAAACAGAATTTCAAGAATGTATACTAAAGGTTTGTTAAACAGTAAGAGAGGGCAGTAAAAATACTAGCAGCTACACAAATATATATTAAAAATCCACAAGGCTATAAATATATGAAAAATACATAAAAACCAAAAAAACCTTTAGGTATCGCTATCAGTGAATGCACACCTGGCAGATTTTGGTGAAAGTTTTCTTATGCAAATGAAGGAATTCATCCATTTTCCTCATCAAAGAAGAAACATCTCACATGAATTACAGGAGAGTCTCAACTTTCAAAACAATCTCACTGTCACCTGTCTAACATACCAAACCTTCCATGCTTACACTCCTTCTCAAAGGGAGATACCCAAAAACTGCATTTACATCCCAACAGCATCACTGATCCATCTGGTAAAGAGAAACACCACAGCTCTTGGAAATTTAACAGACTGCAGTATTACTGTCATTTCCTACCCAAACAGGCCCCTGAAGTTTTTAATGTTGAAGCCAAGACTAAAAATGCATTTTTCAAAAATGCATAAATATGCATTATGCAAAAATCTGGGGCTCTCCTTTATGGTTTATACCCCAAGGGAGAGAGATCTGATCTGACAACAAAGATGGTATCAGAATTCATTTTATACAGAGTACTACCACCAATAATTCAACATTGACAAAGTTGCATCAATTCTTACCCAGCAGTATGCACAATTTTACCAAATCAAATTGTATCAGAACTACTAATTTTAAGTTTCCATGAAATTCATGACATACCTCTTCCGATTCATTAGCCATTGTCTGGGATTCTTCCAACTCCTCATCAGCTGCATACTCTCCTTGTTCTTCCATTGCTTGCTCATTATATGATTGCATGTAATCTTCATCCTGAAGCAGTAAACAGGAAGGTGAAAAGACACAAGGCCAACTGAATAGGTTGGGTCTGACTGCATTGCTACAGCTTCCAGGGTGGAAGGGAATTACTGCATCTCTCAGAACAGTCAACTCTAAATGATATGGCACACATACAGCATAGTTAGCAGGACTTTTAACTAGACAATAATTTCAATATTATCAAAACCAAAACAGTTTCTATCCATATCCCAGCAATGTCATCATAAAGATCCCATTTCATATTGTTTGCCCCAACTACTTCTATACAACTGCATCCACTGACTACAAATGCATGAAGCAAACACTGCAGGACTTGCTTAGAGGAAACACCCATCTACAGCACGTATATATTAACATCAGATTTTTACCCCATCAGATATAAACATTCTTAAAAAGCATCCTGCAAGTGCTTACATATAAGTGAATCCAACTCTGAAAAATTACAAACATAAAACAAAAGCAAAATCTTGCTTAAGTTTGCTTGTATTTTCAAACACCTCACTGATCACATACAGTTTTAATTAAGATTAAATCATTTCATTAGCAATTAAAGCCAGCGCATGTTCTCTAATATGCTGCTTAAATTATATTGAATTATGCAGGTGACATTTTCTGAACTAACCTCCAATCTCTTTATTCAGGTTTAGACAGCTCTCAGTTACAAAAAGGATGAACAAGCAGGACATCAATCACTTTGGGATATTAGCACCTTAAAGATGTCTTTAGCAGGTCAATAATCTTTTCACCTTCGAAGGACTTTATCAGATCTTGTCTAAAGCCTGGATAAAAGCTTTTGCATTAAGTACTTCTAACAATTGGCAGTGTATCTCCACCACACAAAGCTGTTTTCTTCCTTAAGGATACAATCCTCAAGGTCATGATTCTCAACTGCTTCCAGCATGACAAAGGAGCATTACCTACCGCCAAACAAGCTGTCAACACAAACTTTGTCACAGCCTAGATAAAGAAACTGGCAGACAGTGATAATAGGTCTAATTTCCCCTCCTCCCTAGGGAGGTAAGCAGATTTTAGATCAGTCTAAAACCCTATGCACGTGAAGCAATGTTATCTTTGAAGATACAATAGAAGGAAACTCACTGGAAATTCATCTAGGGGTTCATTGATTTCGAGGTCTAGCACTTCATCTTCTTCTCCAGGCTCTTCCCCATATTCGATTTGGTCTTCTGTCAGTTCAGCATCATTGCCTTCATAATGTCCTTCCTCTGCATACTCTGAGGCATATTCTTCAGGTGCTTCAGATTTGTCATAACCAATTTCATCTTCCCCATGGTCATACTCAGACTCATGTTCCAGTGAGGGATCGTTGATGGACTCAGAGAGTTCATATGATGTCAGGATGCCAGATGTGGCATTGAGGCTCACTGTGACACCTGGAGAGCTGTGGGACAGCAGGGAAATTCAGAGGCTGAAATCTAGCTGGCAACTACGCACAAAGATTTAGCAAAACAAAGCCAACAAACATAAAATCTCCAAGTTGGTGGATAGAATTATATCCCGGACACTATTTGACTCCATGCCATGTTCTCATAATGCATACTAAAATGCAGCTTTATCACCAGCTGCAGGCTATTTGACCAGGGGAATCAAACCAACCAGATGGTTTAGCAGGTCAAACTGGCAAAAGTCCTCCTTGGTAACCAAAGCAGACCAGATTCAATTTTAATTCCAAGACTAACAAAAAAAAAACCCCACCAAATTACTAAAACTGCATCTGTTTTCCCAATCTTTCAGAATACACTAGTAAAATACTTTTCACTAAATGTATTATCATTGTTCATTCTTGATTTTCTTGAATTCAAACTTGCATTTTTATGGTAGATTTAATGTTCTACTTAATATAAAATAGTCAAGAACTGTAATTTAAATGATTAAGACATTCTTAACTAGGACAGACACTGGAAAAAATCAATACAAAAACTGTCAAGTTTATAATCTGCAGGCAGGCAAAGCAAAGCTCAGAGCTTACTGTTTACAAAAGCCAGTGTCATCAACACAAAAAAAAAACCTAACTAACCAACAGCAGACTAGTTCCTGATTTGACAGCTCTGGGTACAAGGAACACAAATATTTTTTTTTAAATAACATTGCTATTACTCTCCATTTTCCTAAGTTTGGGGGAACAAGATCTAGGCAGCTTTGAGCTATTTGCATCTCTAAGAGGGAGAAGATTTAACATGGAAGTGAAGACATTATGCAAGATTATCATTATCCTCCCAACTACACAAGCATGAGGTTGACTGGAAAGGTAAGAGAAAGGCTCTCTCTAGCAATTAAAGTGCTAAAAATGCAAAATTTGTCCACAGAAACCTGCTTCCACTGGGCAATATTATCACATTTGAGATACTTTATCACCACTGTGTTTGGTCACACAGCCATCCCTGCTACCCAGGGTCTCGAGGCGGACATACAGCAAAAAAAACAGCCAAGAACTGGAACTGGGATTCCCCTTCTTGAAAGGAATAGTTCAACCCTGACTCCTGCAGGGCTGAAAATGGCAGCAAATGCAGAGATTGATGGAGCATTTTATCACATCCTCATCAGTCCAAGGTAAGGACAGGAGTCCATACCCTAACTACAGCTAAAGACAGGAGATCTCAGAGATGGAGATACACCAGTGTATATATAGGGTATACACATATACATTCATTCCCAGCCCTTCAGAGGACATGCCCTGCACAGCATGCAATAAGGGAAAGCTGGAAAAACATCCAGTACAAGCAGCAAAGGCACTGCATCACTTTGGCATCACAAGCATCTTCTCTCCTACTTCAGTCCAGCTTGAAAAGTAAAAAAAAGACACTCATTTTGACTTGTAATGCCCATAATTCAGCTGAGGAGCTGCATTACCACAGGGTATTCACAGGGCAGGATCCCCAGTAAAATCCCATGGAAATATCTGCTCCAGCCTATTAAGTCTGTTCAAAATTTCCTGCTATGTAATTGTACACAAATATGTAAGTCCCAAATTCCCCTCCTCTGAGTCTTAGGAGGTTAAGATAGATTTTAAAAAGAAAGATGCCAGAAAGGGACTATATAGGGGTGATGCCTTTCCCTTGATACTAAAAATCAAGACCCAGGCACGGTTAAGTGATAAAGGGTTTTTACCTTGGTATTTAATTAGGATCCTTATGGTGCACCACTTGGCCAAGGTAGAATGTGCCAAAATGCACACACAAAACAAATCGTATATCCAACTTACAGACCTTGCAAATCAGCATATCTAACAAGGATGCCCCAATGGGAGGCCTGGATGAATGGTGTGATATCTTCCCACCCTAAGGAATTCTCCCCTGGATGGGCCAAATCTCCAGTTTACAGGATGTATTCTAGAGAGGACCTTGGTTTCTCAAGATAGTGTAGGGTTTTCCAGCCTCCTACTACAGAGGCCTTTAGGATGCTTGGTCTCCTGACCTAACAGAATATAGGACTATGCTGAATTATCACACTTAAGGAATTAAAAGTATGCATGCTAAAGGATGAGGATACATAAACGCCATATAAATGGCATATAAAAGAAAAGGCAAAAAATCATCTTGGAATCAGGAGAAGGAAGCTTACCACAGCACGTGATACTGAGGCAGTAAAGAAAGCTCTGTAAGTGCTGATAATTAACTCTATATGCACAGCAAATGACACAATTTCTTCTTATAAGCCTTTTAGAAATCTGAATAAATTTATTAGATCAAAATGAAAAAAAAATTACTGGAATATTAACAATGCTACTGACTACATTATATATACATCACTAAGCTGGCTAAGAAAAAAGTAAAACTATTTTAAGTATATAGCAATAACTTTAATTTAGTAGTTATTAATTATCAGTAATAAGAATCATTCATAGCTTTGAGTTATCCAAAACAAGATTCAAAAAAGAAATACCGAAATTCTTGTTCCTCTTCATTGTCACTTTGCAGAAGATCATCATTCAGCTCTTCATCTGACAAGTCTGACTGATTCTAGGTTTCAAAAAAAGTCAATCATGAACATAAAAGACACAAACTTTTAATTAAGTACTGAACGCTAAATATTTTTCATGAGCAATACATCCCAAAGTAAAACCATATCTTCAAAGAAATTACCTAATTCAATGAGAAAAAACAAATAAGATCATAAATCTTAAAATACACCTTTGACAATCCTATGGAAATGTACAGAATTCAAATTTTCCTGTCTATCAACGCTTCTTTTTCACTGATCCATTCTCAAATACAGCCAAAGATGACAATTCACTTAAAACAGACCAGGAAGGAAGGAAGGAAGGTTAGCTCTTGTACATAGCCTTGGGACCCTGATGCATTAGGCAAGTCAAGAAAATGCATGAACTACAACTTCTAGAGAGAAGACATAGAAGACTGGAAGGATATGATAAAGAAAACTGAAAAATCATGATTAGTTTGTAAGTGAAGAAAAAAAAAGCAGAAGAAAATACTGTGACTTCTCCTAATTTGTCAAATTAAACAACTTTCAGTTGTTTATTTTTTTTACTAATTACTCCCTAGGGAGAGAGAAGTGCAGTTATGCTGAGCAACATTTCCAACCCCTAGAGTAATAGGGCCAGAAAGGTTACACAAAGATTTATCTAAAAGTACTGGTCTATGAGACTAAGTAGAAGGAAGTTTAGCCTAAACTCAAGGAAAACCTTCTGAAAAATCCATTACTACCCCACCACATGAGTCCACACCCACAGATACTACCCTGTGACATGGCAAACTAAAAAGGACAGAAAAAGCACAAAACAACCATAAATACACTGGAGAATCAAGACTGGTTAGCATTCACATATATAATTTTTAAAGGTAAGTAAATAGCTTTATCACCTCCATTCAATCTTAACTGCTTCTGGCTTTGGTAACTGTGTAACAAGCACCTGCAATCATTATCCTCCTGGAATTTTATTCTCTTTAAACCAGCATATGAGAATAAGGAACTTACTATATTTCACTGGAAATGCTTACAGAAGCTCTAAGAATTTCAAGAAAGTAACTTCCAACATTTAGAGGATGGCTATAAAAAACTACAACTAATAAAACTTAGGTCTTAACAGAGCTGGGTTTGTTACCAACCTATTCATCTCCAACTAAAACTTCAAAAACTACTTTCAAAATTAGTTCATTTAGAAAATAAAATATAGAAAGAGGTAAGCAGTCAATTTGATTTCTCAAACAGAAGACCTGTCTTCTCCTACTGCTGTATGGCAAATCCAAAGATACATTTAGCTCTTTTCACAGAGTTCAATCTTGCAAATAGGTATCAGCAGGAAGAGTCTATAGCAGATACGGGGAATACTTGCTTACATTCCCCACTTTTAGCTGCTCCAGTATTTTTCCCCTCACTTTAAAGGGGGAAAGCCACTGACTACTCATCAGACAGCAAGGTAGCAGATTGTGCACACTGAGTGATAACTTTCACAGACAACATTGACTTGCTTTTTTATTTCCTCTCTGGTAAATACTGCTGGT
This sequence comes from Certhia americana, assembly GCA_018697195.1. Lineage (NCBI taxonomy): Eukaryota > Metazoa > Chordata > Aves > Passeriformes > Certhiidae > Certhia > Certhia americana. The sequence continues at coordinate 7,436,941 of CM031858.1, read as the reverse complement.
ATTTTGACAAGTGATTTTAATAGCCAGGAAACTGGCACTTGGATTAAATTCTTCATCATGCTAATTAGCATCCAGGAGACCTAACTGGGTTGAAAAAAAAAAATTCTCTAAGTTCTATTTTAAAAGCCACACTTGGAGGTATTTCACAAAAGGAAACAAAGCCCTGGATGCAGAATGCTCTGGCAGTAAGGTCGATCTCAGGTACCTGTGGCTACCAGGCTCTGGGGAGGTGCCTGTAAAATACATGAGGTCAAACCAAACTGCTGAACTGGCTAAGCTGAACAACATCCACGTTTTAATATCTGAAACAATTCACTTTAATGCACATCTCTTACCTTTTTTCCAGTTAGCAAATCCTCTCCAAGCAAGTCATCATCAAGTTCACTGTAAAACAGTAACAAATTTAAGAAGCTGGACTTTACAAAACAAAACCTAAAACCTTACAGGGCATTAAAAAACTGCCTTGAGGAGAACTGCTGCCACAGCACAAAGCCTATTTTAGCAAAGCATTCAGGGAATGAAAGGTATGCATTTTCAGTGAAACAACTGACCATTCCTATTGAATAAGTCTGCAGTTGCACAGTCATTTCATTTCTACATGCTCTCCTTTCCATATCCCCTCAACTAAACACAGCAGAGAAACCTAGCCAAGCACAAGCACAGCCAGCCAAAACACAGCCATTCCAGAACCTTCACTCCAAGGCCATTTGGACACATTGTCCAAACTCATTTGGTCTGAATTGCTGATTCCCAGCTCCCCAGGGAGGACATGAGACAGGAATGTCCTGTGGGCATTCCTACATGTCCCCATGTGGCACCTCAGCAAGGAGCTGGGAGGCAGGGAAGCCAGCTGGCCTGGGAGCCTGGATCTTTCATAAATACTTTATTCCTTCACCCTCAAGTTGAGGGTAAGGTCAAACACACATTTGTAGGGTGACAAAATCAAATACATGTTTCATCAGTTTTATATTTGTGCCCAAGAATTCAGGAAGCACAGAAACATTGGCTTACAACACTTCTGCCATCACAATACAACTGCCCCATAAATGTAATTCAATATAAGGAACCAGATTCCAGGTGAGCTAAACGTTATAAAAACTGCTTAATTTCATTCTTCCTTTAGTAAAAGAATTATGTAACGACAGGGATCACCATATTCCCCTTCTATAACGCTACTGACAAATGCACGTATCAGAATATGTGTATTGATACTAAAACAAGATGCCAGTGATTTGAAATATGAGCTGTACTTTTAAGAGGAGACTATTTCTACCTGCACACCTTGAAAAAACAAAGACAAACAAACCCAACCATGCCTTAGGTAGTACTTAAAAATCAAATCAACCCAAGTGAGAATAGCTCATATGAACTGAAAAGGAATTTGTGTGAGAGTTCCTTAGGACTACAAGGCAAATACTTGAAAATGGGGAGGCAATCCCAAAACATGAATCAGGTGGTTTTGCAGATGGTTCGATGTCTTTCAGAGCCAATTACTGTACAGATAACTTAGAAAGAAAGGGGGAGTGAGGGTTATAAAAATCTTGTGGAGTAGGAAAGAATAAATGATACACCAAATCAGTCCTAAATAGGATATTATCATCAGTATACAGAATTTATCCACTATTACTGATCACAAACAGTTCCAGGAATGACTGAACATTAACAAACAGCAATTGTTTTGTGTTCAATGTAATATTAAACAAAAACTGGGAGATAAGACATATCACACATTCCAAAGAGCAAAGTGACTAGAATTTCAGCCTTTTCTTTCAGGAAACTCTATGTAACAGAAATAGTTGAAAAAGAATTTCCTACTTCAATTTTTTCTCTGAAAAAAAAAAAAAAACCCAAACAAAAACAACCTCATCTTTTCAACTGCCAGTAATCTGACAAATGCACCAAAATGTTTGAAAATATTTCCCAGCACTATAGTCCACCACTGACAGCTTTTAATAAAACTGCACTAGAGAAATTCCAGGAGATGGCAGGAGCATACGTTACAGCAGCATTCAAAGACAAAAACCAAGTTCAGGTAGCAAGAAATTCAGATTAAGGAAAAGAATGCAAAAGAAAGTGAAAGATTAATTATCTAAACATAACTAGGCCTATTTACCACATTACTAAAAAGCATGCTTGATGTAATTATTTGGAAAAAAAATTAACATTTGATCTCAAGAATTAACTGCAAATATATTCTAGATTTTCAGAAACTCTGGCTGATTGCTTGACCGCCAAAAAAATGAACACTAGGATACAAATGAAGTTTGTATGAGAAGCAAAAAGTAGATAACAGGGTGCCCTTCAAAACCTATTAAAATATTCAATGTCATTCAGTACTTTCATTGATAAATTAGAAGAAGAAAAATGACCCTGAGTAACTTTCTGAACAAACAAACAATGAAAAGCCTGCTCAATAAAGTGGAACTATCTGAAACTCCTTTAAAGTAGCCAAATCTGAAATTGTCTATAGAAAAAAGAGGGACCACGAGGACTAAATGTGACCATTAAAGAACAAAACAAACAACAAGAGAACAAACAGAAACCCCCCAGACACTAACAGATCTCAGGCTAGCTGAGAAACAGACAAAAATGAATAGTTGCAATTTGATATCACACAAATCCACATAAATTTATCTGGAATAAAAGTATACACCTATGCTAGTTCCAAAGGCACCTCACCCTTGCTATTGTCAAGACACAAAAGTCCTTCCAAAACTACAATACTAGGAAATTTTGGATTAAGGTAATTTCAGGTTTGCTACACTTAGAAGAAAAAGACAGATTTTCTTTCCCTCCCTTCCTCAACTCCCAATACCCAACCTTTTCCTCACTGAATAAATTTAGCTTTAAAAAAAAAAAAAAAAAAAAAGCAGACAATAAAAAGTGGAAAGTTTTCAGCCAGCATAGAGAAATCAGTAATCTCAAAGAAGGGTCTGAACAAGTAAATTTCAGCAAAAATCAGGTACTAAATCTGCCCTGGCATCCTGAAGGAGAGCACCAGAAATGCAGGATTTTCCCAAACCCATGCTTTGGGCTACCTAGTGTACAAATTAATGTGATAAAGACATCAGACTGGCCCTTTTAAGGCTCCAATTTCATAAGCATGCCTCATTAAACATGAGCACTAGCAAAGATACAAAAGTTTCAGGAAAAGAACTTGTAAAAAATGGGAAAAATTCTCCAAGAACAATGTTACATTTTTACTCCCAAATAACTGGGGCCTTCTGACTCTTAGTTAACACCCTCCTGGGTTTGAGAAAGGGCAGAGGTCTGAAAATTCAAAATTATTTAATGGGACTCAGAAACAACACAACAAGAGCTGATGGTTGGGGAAGATGTTTCAGTTGAATGATGCTTCAGTTGAAAACAGCACATGAAAGATTAAAACACCAACACTACTGTGTTCAGAGCCTTTTTTCTATCTTCATGAAACCATGTCCTATACTAAGGCCAGTAGGTAAAACCCCCAAGTAATTACATTAGGCAATATATCCATATACAGCATTTGTAACTGCAGACACCCACAGAAGCCAACACTCACAAAGACAGCCTTGCAAGTTGAAGAGAATAGTATTAATCAAAAACATATTCCAACATATGTATATAGCATTTTATTAGAGACAGTTGTAAAATGAAATTTCCAAAATGATCAGCAAGATGAAACACTAGAATTTTCTGCTCTGCACCTGAAACCACTTCCCTCACAATTTCACTACTGAATTTTTGATCATCTCTCTTTAATTAAATACAACTAATAATAAATACATAAATTAAAACTTTTTCTAAAACTAAGTCCTGGTATTCTTTAAAGCCTCAGCTTGGTGAAAACACTCTAAAACTATGTCAAGCCCTATTAAAACCAGCTTTGTACAATGAGATTACCACTGGGTAAAAGCTTGCAACTTTTGATACAGCAGCTGCTTGACTCTTCCAAATTTTCTCAAGTGGTGAGTAGGGCAGCTAAACCCAAATGTGACCAGTCAGCAGCTAAGAGCCCACCCACTCATGCAAAGAAGGTCAAAAGTATTCTAATACAAAACATTCTGCCTGTAATACTGATTGTAAGGGTTCTGAATAGCCAGTCCTGGGGATGGGAGGCAGCACAGGAATGAGCCAGCCTGAGCAAATTATTTTAATTACACTCTCAAAGCAGAGCAGTTCCTTGGTGCACTTCAGCATCCAACCCTCTAACAGCTGAGGCCTGACAGAGCAGACAATGCTCACCAGCACACAGCAGAGCACCCTGCATATACCAGAACTGCAGACCAAATTCCTCAGCCACATACTCACCTCCTGCAGCAATGAAAACTACCCACTCAACCTACCAGATAACCAAGGAAGAGGAAACTAATGCCTCTGGAATGACAATAAGTGTCGAGCAGCTGATTTACTCCAAGGGCTCAGCTCAGTGGAAAACTATTTAAGTAAAATTTGTTTACTACATTTACTTGAGCGATTATTAGAGAAGACAGAAACCTTTTTGGAATATTTTTTTTCTCCCTTTTGGAGTGAAAAACACCAGCAAAATCTGAAAAAGTCTATTACTAAAAAGGAATCATAGAAAAATAACAGAAATAAATGAAAAGTTTTCTCCCAGAAAGAACAGACCAGTGTAGCTAGCAGCTTGATTTTTGTCTTCTAAAAGAACACACATTCTCCCCTAAAATAACCCAGAGCACACACACTTCTAAATCTTTAAAACAGTTGTACTGCTGAAGAAACCCATGCCTAAGCTCTCCTCCTCTTCCCCAATTGAAAACTGAAGTAGAACTTTGAGGGTAAGAATTTAAACATCAAGTTAAACTAAAAAAAAATTTTAAAAATTAAGCTGGGCAAATTGAAGTAATAGCAAATTCTATTTAAACCACCTAGGTCTACTAAATATTTAAAAGCAAAACCAAAACGTTAATTGCAAAATTACACACCACAAATACTTTGTATTTATCCAATTTTAAATGGCATCTCTTCACAATGCTCTATATTCCTCAAGGCAAGTACATGTTTGGCATGATCTAGCATTGGCTGACACATGCAAAACAACCAACATCTTCATTAGAATCTAAATGTGCACTGCTCTAAGCGTTAGAGTACAAAATGCCAGAATGGGAAAACAAAACAATACAATTCAGCATACAGAAACTGAACATGAAAATATTCCACCTACCTGTCCCAGTCGTCATCTCCAGCTCTTCTCCTCCAAGACCTTTCTGCACCAGGCTTATCAAACTGATCAAAGTCATCATCTGTAAAAAAAAAGGTGACTACATTAAATATTTCTTACTGAAATGAAAGGTTGCCAAAGCAACCACGCAGATGGGATTTTCTGGATGGATGTGGGGGTGTGCATGTTGTTCAGAAGATGCAAAAATACATTTTTCTACTTTTCAATTAACATAAAGGAAACGGTTGAACACCAGCATAGAACTATAGAATCATTAAGGTTGGAAAAGACCTGTAAGATAGCCAAGTTTGACCACCAACCCAGCTCCACCACCATGTTCACCATTAAACCATGTCCTCCAGTGCCATATCCACACGTTTTTTGAACCCTTCCAGGGATGATGACTTTACTCCCCTGGGAACCCTGTTCCAAAGCATTACAATCTTTTCAAACATCCAATCTAAACATCCCTTGGCACTACTTGAGGCCATTTCCTCTCATCCTGTCTCTTGTTGTTTGAGGGAACAGACAGATTCACAGAGGATGCTACAGCCTCCTCTCAGGTGGCTGTAGAGAATGGCAAGGTCCCCCCGAGTTTCCTTTTCTCCAGGCTGACCCTCCCAGCTCCCTTAGTTGCTCCTTGTCAGATTTGTGCTCCAGCCCCTGCACCGACTTCCCTGCCCTTCTCTGGACACACTCCAGCACCTCAGTGTCTTTCCTGTAGTGAGAGGCCCAAAACTGAACACAGGATTTGAGGTGTGGCCTCACCAGTACAGAGTAAAAAGGGCTGATGACAGCCTTTGCCCTGCTGGGCACACACACAAACCAAGATGAATCCCTTGGCCACACTTCTGCTTCACGGCCAGCCACTATCAACTGACATCTCCATGCTTCAACAATAAAAAAACCCAGAATGCACTACACAGCTTTGCCTCTCTCACTGATGCAACAAGAATCACCCGAGGAAAACAAAGCATGAGCTAAATCACTGGCAAATTCTGCCAATGAAAATCATTCCAGAAACAGCAGCTTCCCAGAAATGCATGAAACTGAGGCGCAGTGGAGGTGAAGGTAACACCACCTGCCAAATCTCTGCTTGCTTTCGAGGCCACAAGTTCATCCACTAACACTGAGCCTGCAAAGGCACTTTGAAAAAAGGATTAAGTATCAGGTCAGCACCAGCAATGAGAAGAGAGAAGTCAGGTGGAAAGACCATCGGTGATCTCAACTGGGGCAGTAAAACCACCAGAAGTCACCAAAGCAGATCACACTCTGTACCTAAACATGCACTTGCCTTCCAAGAAATAACTGTTCCATATTTCTCTCAACAAGTACCCAAATTTAGCCCACCACTTCCTCTTGCATAGCTTAGTTTGCAAATGACAATTTTGCTAGTTAAAAATATAAAAACTTCCATTTCTCTGCAAGAATATGCAAAGGTCATTTGCTCTGTTCAGACATCATGTCTTGTCACCTGGAAACTGGAAGCACACACCCTCACACACACACACACTCTCAACCTCCACTCTCCCCTTCTCTGACTACAGCCCAACAGAGGGTACACACCTGGATTCACTCTTTTCACACATTTTAACAACTTTGGTAAGAAACAAACAAGTGGGGAAATAAAAGTTATGCTCCACAAGGAGGGAAACCTGCTGCAGTTTAATGGTCTGCAAAATACAGGAGGTCAAGCAATCCAGTCCTTGCAGTCTGACACTCTGAACTGGGATCACTAAGGTGCCATAAATCCACTCACCCTCCTGAGTCTACTTGCATTCAACTCTTTGACCAAGTACACTGCCAAGGAACAACTGTTTTATTCAACTGGGTTTTTTATTTGGTTGGTTTCTTTTATAAATCTCTAAATCCAAATCTCTCCAGCTCTTTAAACTCAGCCACTATCCTTACGTGAGTATTTCCAATATGCAATAACAAACCTTTCACTCCTCACTTCATCTTATCAACATATCAGTGCTAGTGACTGATGGAAGTTTAAAAGGTAAAAACATTAAAAAGAGAAAATCCAGATCTTGCAATATCACTGTATTAAGAACATTCAAACCAGAACTTTCAATCATAAATAGCTATGAAAGAAAGAGTGCTCAGTATAAATTATGATGCAACATGAGAAGTGTGGGAACTCTTTTATTTTGAAACAGTAGGTAGAAATAATTCTCCTTGATTAGGTTCTCCCCTTTACTATCAACAGATATGTCTGTATTTTAATTAATCTTTTATATTTTAACTGATTACATGAGCTAAACCCACTGAAAACAGTTGTTTTACACTTCTCTGCTCAAACGCCTACATACTGCAACCTCCTATTCCAATTCCTATTTCACTCACAGAGGAAAGAAACAAATACTCATGTATTTCCCATCTTCCACTTGAACACTAAATAACTAATTCTGTGGTCTCTGGGGGAGAAAAAGGCCACTTTGTTCTCTTTATGGTCATTCAAAACCATGCTGCAGTGACCGACTTAGTGAACTGACATTTTAAGGGCACAAATATCCTGCACTGACACTGTTCTTACAGCTGGATTACAGTAATCCACTGACTTGATGTAACCAGCACCAAAGATCATTTTTTAAGGTAAAGCACCTGGTTTGGCAGCAACCCAAATAACAAGTGTCCACATACAGCCTAACACAGTTCAAGACAATGACCACCATCAGGAAGCCCATAAATTCTTTCTAAACTATGCCTGCTTGCAAGATATATTTTTTCATGCCAGGCACCCCTTTAGCTCTAGGGTTGTATTATAAACCAAGAGTTGATCTGAGCTCTTAGCACACAATCCTTCCAGAGATAGACCTTCACATCAGCCAGGTTTAAATCCAGACAACACAAAATTACACACCAAACCCTTCTTCTCTCCACATATAATCTCTCCGCAGCACAGTGAAACACTTTTTGATACAACTCATAACTGACTTTTCCAACCAAAGTTTCACAGCCATAAAAATGTTTCAACCTGTTCCTGCTGCTAGTGAAGAAATTATAGCAAAGGACAGTCCAAGCTCCTGGCAAGTTTCTAGTGTGGATCTGAACACCCATCACTCAGCCAACATCATGAACCTCCACATTCCAGCTCTTCTAATCCCCCCCAAAATTCCTCACTCCCTAGTCCTTATTTATGAGCAACTTCTACCAAAATTCAAAGCTGAACTACATCCAGCAAAGCTCTTTTCCCAAGTGCCCTCTAGCAGGATACACACAAAATCCTCAAAAATGACTGGTCCATTTGCCAATAGTGACCACAGCTTGGAAGAACTCCTCCACGTATATCCCCTTCACCTCCCTGTTCTCATCTCTTCTCTCCCCATCTCAACACACATCATATAAAGATCTTTGGGACAGAAGGAGACAGCTTTTCTTTTTTATGCTTATTTGTTCTGTGACAGCTGACACTGACAATGAGTGTTACAAATTATGCCATTTTGACATTAAGGACTGTCAGAGCACAGAGCAGGTTGTAGCTTTCCTTTAGAAAGGGAGGTCACAACAGTCACACATCTACAAACAGCATTCTGTGCCAGCTCTATTTGTGAGACAACAGCTCTGAAATGGACTCCGGCCTTACACCTGCAATGTGATGTGATACCTTGTGAGGCATCATTTTCTCTCTATTTCTGAAACCACACAGACTTTTATTTTTCTTCAACCTGTCTAGGCAATAACATTGCAAAACACCAATAAATAACAGTCAACATAACATTTATAGCTGCTTCTCCTTGAGAAACTTCTAAGTTAATGTTTGTGTCACGGGTGGTTAAATGCCTGTAAAACATTAACTTCTACCAGAGGACACAACCACTGAGAGCAACAGTCAAAATTTGAGGTTTTTTTAAATAATTCTCAGTATTACTGTGTGGAAGATAGCAGGGAAAAAAATGGATGGTGGAAATTCACAAATAGAAGCTTTGAAAGCATTCAAATGTCTATGGCAGGGAAGAAGCTGGGTATCTCTGCCAGCATTCTCGGTGCAGCCCTACACAGCAACTGTTGCTAAGACACCGGAGGTGCTGCCTCACAATTCCAGGTGCCCAAGGCAAAGCTCACCAAGATGATGTTTGTGCATCAGCTGGTACCAACTGGAAGATGTTTACAGGTGATTTCTAAACAGATTAAGCCCCCTCTAACTTCGAGGCAAAGCTAGTACGTAAAACAAAAAAAACCCCACAGCAAAGAAAAGAAGACCCATGGAACACCAAGAAAGCATTAACTGAATAAGGAAGCAGAACAGGACAATTACAGAGGGAAAAATCAAACCAATTCACCACTTGGCACTTCCTACTGCAGTTTGAAGAAAACCACCAGGATCAAAGCAGCAGGGAAGTTTCAGGATGCTGCAGAGAAGGACTAATGCTGGCTGATTTGTTAGACCAGCCTACAGTGCAAGGCTCTGTGAAGTAGAATAAACACAAACACATTTGGGCCCCACACTAAAAGGTTCCTATTTGATTTATATTTACTCTGGTGCTGCACCATCAGTGATGCAAGTTGTTCCAGACAGCTTATGTTCTTGTTTTATGATATGTGGCCAAAACTGGTATCTTTTTTCCTGTTCAATGAGAACAGATCATCCACACCAGAAAACCACAAGCCTCATTTCTTCTCTGGCTGTGCTGATGGCAGTTTCTAACTCTGTGGACACCCCTTCAATAAAATCCTCACTAATTTTTCTGTATAAAATGGAACTGTTAAGCTGCACATTCAAGTCTCACAAGTGTAGGAGGTGAATCAGCAGAACACTGCAGAGCTCTTAACATCTTAAAATGGTACTAACAGCCTAAAAAGGTAGTCACACATAGCAACTGTTGCTACGATGGAATATTTTACTGCAATGACATGGCCAAGACTTCTGGAGGAAGGAAAACATTTGACAACTGCATTTTTAGTCCTCCCAGACCTGCACCTGAAAGCTTTCTGGAACACTAATCAGGTGCTGTCTCACAGTTCAAAATTTGTGTTTTGGTTTACACTTTCATGAACACTAAGATTATTATTGTAGTTTTATGCACTGAAGACTTCTTATCAAAAACAAGATGGAGATGCTACTATGACCCTATAGTTCAATGGCTAAAAAAAGTTCCACACACTCTTTACCTCAATAGATCTTCCAATAAAGCAAGTAAAACTCACTTCTTTAGGGCAAAATAAAAATAAACCAAATATGAGTCTATGACAGGTAAGGGAGCTAGTAAAATAAAAATTAAAAAAAAAAAAAAGGAAAGAACAGAAAACTAGAGGAGAAAAAGTCATATACCACATGAAAAAACACCATTTCTCTATTCTTCAAATAATACTGAATATAACAAGCTCATCTTGCTCTGTCCCATTCAAAACACTAAACATGACAACTTGGCAGGATTTCAAGAGCAAAACTCCAGATTAAAAACATTTTATCAGATTGTCTTTACACAATAGCATATTTCTCCAAAACGTTTTTCTTCATACTTCATTGCTAAAGGTTACACAACACAGAGGAATTGTAAAAACTTGATTTTCAGCACCTGAGTACACCATGTAAAAAGAGCTGAACAGTGAACTGAATTTTGGTATCTCTTGCTATGCAATACAAAATAACAGGTTTGGTAAGGAATGTCAGTGCCTGCAGCACAGGCTGGCAAGGTAACTGCACCATTAACACCAGCTGAACAAAAACTTCTGGTTACAAATCCTGACAGCATCTGGCAGGAAAAAACCCACAAGGTCAACAGGAATTTCTGAATCCAAGTCTGTGCCATAAACCCAACACTTGACGAAGCCCACTATGAATCCAATCCCACTTACTACAAAAAATCAACCTTCCTACATCACAAAAATCACATTCAGTCTTACTACCACATTATGCACAAATACACCACACTCAAACACAAACAGTTTAGTTTATCTGTTCAGGAACAGACATCAGGTAGCTCTGATATTGGTAAACAATTACTCACAGAAGCCTTAAGTACCTGGTGACTAAGTGCAACAACCTAACAATTGCCAAACGTCTTCCTCAATTAGTGTATTTCATGTTTTGTTTCCAAACAATTCCTATAGACAAAGTAAGTTCTACAGGAGAGAAATTATTTTTATCTTCTTAAAACTAACTTTTTTTTAGAGTTTGAATGCAAAGCAAGTCACTAGCAATATGCACAATCAGAATTAATTATGATTTGCAGTCTGGAACTGAAATTTTCTAATCAATGCTTGAAAGAAATAGGACCCCTTCTTCCTTTTCTTTTTTAATTAATAAACTACATCTAAACCCAAAACCACCACCAAAAGTCACCAAAAAAATTAAAAAAAAAAAAAAATTACTTCAAAGTAAAAAAGAAATTACTTTCAAAGTCTGACTGAACCAGAAAATATATTTGCTTTGGAAAACCAGAAGTGCCACAGTCCTTGTTTTACAAATGCTGAACAATGAAGGAAGGCAAAAAATTTAGATGAAGCCCACAAGCTTGGCTCCCAAATGGATTCAGACACTGATGAGAAACTGCAACTCTCCCGAAACTCTCCAGCACCTTTCACAGCAACCAAAACTTGAAGTTAAAACTGAAGCTGCATTACAGCACAACATAACACAGGATGAATCACATCACTTACTTGGAGGTTTCTCGGTCAAACCTGTGACAGCCATCATACTAAATTATTCTGGACAACAAGCTCTATGTGACCTAAAATCTGAGGTTTAGTATTTGATACAAAAAAGTTTGGCCTGGCTTTCGTAAAAACAATTGATACTGAAGTTATGTTTTATTTCAGATGACCTGAAAAGAGAAAACATTCAGAAGAGTGAAACCTCATCAAAAAAGCCGAGACATTAAAAATTGCTGTGTTTAAAGGACATCTCCCTGTCTCAAGGACACTGAAATAGCATTGTATTTTGGCATTACTTCTTAGTACAATACTAAGTACAACACAAGGGCACTAGGTTCTTGGTACACACCGAGCATATTATTTCATGAACTGTAAACTTTATAGGCCTTTAAGATTTGGAGTTTTAGTGTAGGCACAAATGCAGAATCTATCTCCAGTCCCTGGATGCCACTGCTGAATAGCCTGAAGCACAAGTCCAAGTGAATTTGTTACACTGGACAATTTCTACAACATCCTTGGACAGTGAACCACAACACACAGAATGTACCACGCATGCTGTGCTAGCAGTATCAGCTTTTCTCCACTTCTTATCAACTGCTTCACAAAGGCTTTTAAAGCCCTTACACTGCTGAGAGTGCAACAGCAAACCTCATGCATGTTTAAACGAAAATAACCTGATGACAACCACAGAGGTAAAGAAACCCCCATTCTGCAACTCTCAGTACAGGACTGCAGCAGGAAGGGACACGTGTGGGACCCTCTCCAACTCCTCCTCCACCCCATACCATGTCATGACTCACAACCCAAGGACATCTCCACCCAAAGTCTTGTGGGACACTGACTTCATCACAAGTAAACTAATCTGAAAGGAAGAAAATATACAATAATTTTCCCTTACTGCAGTGTAGCAGACAATGAAAATGTGCTCCTTGTTTTGTTTTGAACATGGTTTGTTGTTTAACCTACAACCATCTCTCCCTAAATGAGACTAAAATCTAGCCACACACTGACTGCAGTAAATACCAAGAAAAAATTTCAGCATCTATACAAAATGGTTGTTAACTTACATGATCATTAAATAACATAATAATGTTTGAAGGGACTCTCCAAAACCACTGGTCTCCCGTGAAAAAGGCAGCCCAGATGAGATTTATCTAGCACCCTGTCCAAACATATCCTGAAACCCTCCAGGAAGAGGTTCCATGGTGTCCCTGAGGAAACTTTTTCAGTGCCTGATTACTCTCCCTGTTAAAGAGTCTTTCTTGTAGCAAGTGAAACCTCACCTGGTGCGATTTGTAGCCACTGTCCCTTCTTTTCTCCACGTGGCTCCTTGGGAAGACAAAGCCTCCATCCTCTCTGTAACCTTTATGATAATGTTACCCAATATTCAGTGTTTCCTCTGGTTCTGTTTTTGTAGGTAAAACTGCAAATAAGTTTGGGAACCATTGCCCTATCAATGAGCAACTATGAGCCCTCAAGTTCCCTCATCACTAGCACTCTCACCTCAACTTTTGATGTTTCAACACAAAGCCATTCTAGAATTAGAAGCAGGCTGATTGGCCAAAGAGATTGCCAACTATTATGCAACTGTGAATTACTCCCAAAAACCTCACAGACCATCACTTGAAAACTTTTTAGTTTGTGAAACCTAATACCAAAAAAGCCTTAACAGTCATCCTTAGAAAGCTTTGCTGCACCAAAACATCTGGTCACAAAATACTTGTGAATGCTTTATTCTTAAGAAACATGTCAGTATTTCCCCAAAGCTTTAAAGCTTATAAATGACCAATGAGTCCACGGATCTTCCTTCCATCAAATACATTTAAATTTTCAGCCAATGCAGACATTTCACATTTCTTTCTCAGTCCTGTAACACCCCCATACAGAGGACTTAAACTTTAATTTGCACTCTCAAAGCCAACACTATCTAATTTTTTCAGCTGTTAACATACAATGTCATCGAATTTACACTAATTTATATCAATACATATTTTGTACTACTTTACCAATCATTTGTCCTTTTTTTTTTTTTTTTAAGAAAACAGTGGGGTGCTGTTCTGTCCACATCTTAAAGTCTTTCCATCACCCCAAAAATTCAAAAACTAAATCCCAAACATTAGTTTCTACAGCTAAAACTTTAAATGACCAAAACCACTTAGAAGTTCGGACCTTCTTCCACGTGCTACCACTACTGACTTTAGATAGCAGTCCCTTTCCAAAAACAGTTGGAATTTTTGCATATTCCATTTCTGTAAGTTCTAGGTTTTCCTGACTGGGCTTTAAAAGTGTGTTTTTTTTCCCTGAGTAGTCACATGGACAGAAGTGTGTGATGTGTGGGTTCCTCCCCTCGACTGAACAAACACTGTCTGTATGGGGCAGGGATCGTGTTGAAGTGGCCACCATTTACTGATGAGCAGAGTGTGAATGGTGAACAAACAACGGCTTGTGCCCACTTAAAACAAAGGGACCCCAATTCATCCTTGGACACAAATGGAACTCCACAGCAAACAACAAAAATCAACCTTGAAACTGCAGTTTCACAACTTTGTTGAAGGTTGCCTGCTGCAGCACACGCCCTTGTACATGAAAGCACGTTCAACTGGAAGCAGTTTTAAACACAAGAACCAACATGCTTCAAAAGGGACACTTTCTTTAGATTACTCTATCCTCACAATACCACAAAACCTTCCACCCAGGACATGAACGGTAACCTTACTTCCACATCACAAGTGGAACCACAGAACTGAACCACAAAAATTAGCACTAAGATTTTTGAAAAGGAACCCAATATTGCAGTATATTTAATACTATTATACAATGCTGAAGGTATTAAACTATTTGCTGTTTTAGCAGTAGTGCTGTCCTTCCTACCTTCTTCCCAAACTCAACTCTTGAATTTTGGAATTTTTTTGGTAACATTTACCTTTATGTATGGCAAAAGTTCCCATAAAAATGTAACTGTGTTTATGTGCCTTGTTACCCATCAACCCAACCACGGAGCAGTCAGACCCCTCAGCTGAGGGAGCACTCAACCAGCCACCCCTCTCCTCCTTGACAACAACTCAGAGAGACTAAATCACCAAAAACTTCTGTACAGACAAGGACAAGTGGGTCAACTGACCACTCTGATCAGTCTTTATCAAAAAATGCTACTCCTAATGAAAGCAAGCACAGAAACACACATATCCTCTTAATTTTATCTCTCCTAAACCCTCCGGAGAGACCACTAAAAGACTTTCTTTTAATCACCCAACCAAATATTCTCATTTTAAAGTTTGCTTAATCAGAACCACAGAAGGTTTTGAGCTGTTAAATGCCGCGTGTAGAGGTGTCCGTAGTCATGCAGAAGCACAGCGGAACAGCCGAGAGTCTTGGAGTCAAGTACTTGACTTTATTTCACACTTTTCGAGTGAGATCTTCTACTTCTGGACACACCACGAAATAAATTATAACCACACCGCAGATTACAGACGTATTACTCAAACCACATACCTGTACCTGTAAAAACTACGTGAAAAAAATACCCACCATCCCTAGAGGTGTTTAAGGAAAGACTGGACGTGGCACTAACCACCACGCTTTAGCTGATACGGTGGTCTTCGGTCACAGGCTGGACTGGATGGTCTCCGAGATGTTTTCCAATCTAACCGATCCTGTGATTCTGTGAATGCCTTTCAGTAAAACACACCCGCATCCCCCGAAGGTCCCGCACCGGCGGCGAGGCCGCTGTCCCTCCGGGCCCTGTCCCGACCGCCGCACCTCCCATCGCCGCTCCACGCCGACTCCCAGCACCCGCAGCGGCGCTCCCGGGAATCTGCGGGGCCCGGGCAGCTCCTGCTCCCCCCATCCGCCTCCACCCAGCCCCTCAGGAGCCCGCGGCTCCCCGCCCTGAGCCGGCCGCGCTCCCCCGAGTACCCACCTGCGCCTCCTCCCAGCGCCGCAGCCATGGTTCCACGCCCGGCCCAGGGGGCGGCGGCGGGTCGCGGCAGCGCCGCGGTGCCGCCCACCGGAGCGGCGGGTGTGGGTGCCGCGGCGGAGGGCACGGGCAGCGGGCCGGGAAGGGCTCGGATTCAGCGCCCGGCGGGCCCCGCTCCCGCCGCCGGAGAACAACAAACTAGCACAACATGGCGGCCGCCACCGCACGCCGAAGCCACGCAGAGCATCATGGGACGAGGAGGACATGGGGCCAGCTACGACGGCGGGGGCGGGCCGGCGGCCGGCGAGACAGACGGCTGATTGGCCACGCGATGGCGGACAACAAACGAGTGCGCAGAGAGAGGGGAGGGGAGGGGGGGTGTGTGCGCCTGTTGATGAGCGGGGGGCGAGTGTGCGACGCGAAGGGGACAGGTGTGAGGGCGGAATGGCGGCGGGGCGGGGGCAGTTGGGCAGGGGACAAGCGCCCCCCGCGCCACCCAGGGGAAGGGGGCCAGGGGTCGGCTGTGTGCTTGTACAGGACACTATTGTGCTGTAAGGCTGTGTCAACTGGTCCCGGATACTAGAGGGGCGCACCCGAGCCGCTGGTGGAGAGCCATTGGCTATATGGACAAAAGGGGGAATGCGGGGAGGCGAAGACGGGAATCAATGGACGCGACGGTAACGGTAATGTCTCTTTTTGGATCGAGGTGGGTTAGCAGACTATGAAATGCGGCGGCTCGCATTGAAAACGGTCTAAGGTTGGGAAAAACTCTAGATTCAACTCAGAGTCAGGGCACATGACCGGAGCAAAGTAATGAGCTACACCGCGGATACTGGGTTGCACGGAAAGGGAGCGATTTCATTAAAAAGTTCTCAGGAGTGTGGACACCTACAAGCAAATGGGAAGAACATACAAATCTAACAGGAGCCTTTTGTCCAGAGATAAGGCACTTCACCAGGATGAGGTTTTTTTTGATTTTAAACTTAAGACAGTATTTCCTCTTGTCTATAGCAGATTGCTTTAGAATTGAGAGGGTATCTCGCGCTTTTGTGTTTAATTTTTAACCAACTCAGTGGGGCTGTCGAGGGTGATCAGGTCCATCCTGAGACACCCCTTTTCTACGGGTCGAGCGCCCGCACCATCTCCCGCAAAGGCCTAGCGTCCAGGGACCACGGTGCCCTCGGTCCAGCGGCGAACCATGGCACATTCCTGGGTCGAGGGTCCCAGAGAAAATAGCGACCAGCCCTTACACTGTATATTTGGGCTCTTCAGGAGAGAGTCCGCTTGAACACCGAGTTCGATCTGGGTCCTGTGACCAAAATGAAAACCTTCATGAGTTAGTGAATTTAATACACTATGACGGGGGATATAGGTCTCTGATAGGGGCTATGTTAGGTAGAGATCTGTTGCTCCCTACGGTATTTCAAAGGCTTAGAGCACGCAGGGAAGAGCTTATAAACCCATATAATTGACGTGAAGAAGTTTCCGAACTGTGGTTCTTGCTCCCCCATGTCATCGTTCAACCGAGTTCTCCTTTACAGTTCAGTCCATCGCAGCATGCTCGGTTTGTTCGCTGCAAGGTGATCCCTTCCTGCTGGCACTCCAACGCACTCCACTGCCCTCCGGACTGACTTGGCTAACTTGCTCCCATTTACGGGTTTTCTCATTTCAAAAAGGACCACCGTGTGGCTCGGAAAGAAGATGTTATCAATTGGTCATGTCAGAAACAAGTAATTAATTACTAATTAATCACCAAAAGCTTTCCTTTCCTTTCCTGACTTCTCCAGTTTAACGCAAATAAGACTTTTCTGCACAGTCAAGGTTAAGTGCGACATAAAATTATGCCGTGCATATTAAACCACAAAATTCTAGTGTGTACTACTGGTTACAAAGGAAGGAAACCAATCTGACCCTAAAAACAGTTTAATGGAGGCCTACTAACAAGACTAGTTCAAGGGTAAACCGGCAAAACTTTCCCAGGGTGGGAACAACCATCATCTGGAAATAATTAACAATGTTAGTATTTAAATTTATCAGCGTTATCTGATTAAACCCTTGCTAAAGAGGAATAGGGAAGTTCTCATGTCACTTCTGTTCTTGTGCTCCCCTGCAGACTTTTCTTACATCGCATTTGAATCTCATTTTTCAGGTTTTTCTCAAAACATACAGCCTAGAGGTTTATTCTTTATATTCCTACAAAACTCACAGCCAATTCTGTC
>CM031858.1:7330980-7416524 GCA_018697195.1 Certhia americana | reverse complement strand
GGGTTTGAAAGAACAGGAAAATAGAGGAGGAAAAAGTCGTATCCACATGAAAAAACACATTTCTTATTCTTCAAATAATACTGAATATAACAAGTCATCTTCTCTGTCCCATTCAAAACACCTAAACTGACACTTGGCAAGCATTTCAAGAGCAAAAAACTCCAGATTAAAACATTTATCAGATTGTCTTTAGCAAAATCGCATTATTCTCCAAAAAAATTTTTCTTCATACTTCATGCTACGGTTACACAAAACAGGAGGAATTGTAAAAAACTGATTTTCAGCACCCTGAGTACCACCATGTAAAAAGAGCGGACAGTGAATGAATTTTGGTATATATGCTATGCAATCAATAAAACATGGTTGGTAAGGAAATGTCAGTGCTGCAGCACAGGCTGGCAAGGTAACTGCACCATGAACACAGCCTGAACAATAAGAATTGGTAACAAATCATGACAGCATCTGGCAGGAAAAAAAAACCCCACAAGGTCAACAGATTTCTGAATACTAAGTCTGTGCCATAAACCCAACAATGACCAAGCCCACAGGAATCAATCCCAATATACAAAATCAACCTTCCTACATCACAAAATCACACATTCAGTCTTACTACCACATTAGCACAATACACCACACTCAAACACAAACAGTTTAGTTTATCTTTCAGGAAACAAGGAAAGCGTTGCCTTGTTGATAGTTTGGTAAAACAATACTCACAGAAAGCCTTAAGTACTGGTGACTCTACGTGTAACAACAACAATTGCCAACCGTCTTCCTCAATTAGTGATTCAGGTTGTTCCAAAACAATTCTATAGACAAAGTAAGTTTACAGGAGAGAGGAAATTAATTTTTATCTTCTTAAAAACTAATTTTTTTAGAGTTTGAATGGCAAAGCAAGTCACTAGCAATATGCACAATCAGCAATTACTTATGATTTGCGTCGGAACTGAAATTTTATAATTCAATGCTTGAAAAGAAATAGGACCGTCTGCCTTCTTTTAATTAATAAACACATCTAAACCCAAAACCACACCAAAAGTCACCACAGAAGAAAAAAAATTAAAAAAAAAAAAAAAAACTCAAAATAACAAAAAGAGAAATTACTTTCAATGTCTGATTCTGTAACCAGAAAATATGGATTTGGAAAACAGAGTGCCACAGTCCTTGTTTTACAAATGTGAAACAATGAGGAAGGCACAAAATTAGATGAAGCCCACAAGCTTGGCTCCCAAATGGATTCAGACACTTGATGAAAACTGCAAACTCTCCCGAAACTCTCCAGCCCTTCACAGCAACCAAAATGCAATTAAAACTGAAGCGCATACGGCACAACATAACACAGGATGAACACCTCACTTACTTGGGGTTTCTCGGTCAAACATATTGACAGCCATAATACTAAATTTCGGACAACAAAGTCTATGTGACCTAAAATCGATGGGTTGGATTTGATACTAAAAGTTTGGCAGGGCCTTTTTTTTTTTTTTCGTATAAAAACATTGTACTAAAGTTATGTTGATCAGATGACCATGAAAAAGAGGGAAAACATTCAGAAGAGTGAAACCTCAATAAAAAACGCCGAGAGATAAAAATTGCTGTGCTTAAACCGAGACAATCCCTGTTCAAGGACACTGAATAGCATGGTATTTTGGCATACTTCTTAGTACAATACTAAGAAAACACTAGGGCATAGTTCTTGGTACACACCGAGTATTATTTCATGAACTGTTAAACTTATAGGCCTTAAGATTTGAGGGTTTTAGTGTAGGCACAAATGCGGAAATCTATCTCCAGTCCCTGGATGGCAAGGCTGCATAGCCTCTGAAAGCAACAAGTCCACGTGATTTTGTCACACTGGACAATTTCTACAACATATGGACAGTGCACCCCCAACACACAGAATGTACACGCATGCTGTGCTAGCAGTATCAGATTTCTCACTTCTATCAACTGCTCACAAAGGCTTGTAAAGAGCCTTTACACTGCTGAGAGTGTGCAACAGCAAACCTCATGCTGTTTTAAACGAAAAAACCTGTGACAACCACCGAGGTAAAGAAACCCCATTCTGTAAATCCGCCGTACAGGACTGCAGCAGGAAGGGACACAGTGGGGCACCTCTACAACTCCTACTCACCCCATCCCATGTATGACTCACAACCCAAGGACATCTCCACCAAAGTCTTGTGGGACACTGAATCTCACAATTAAACTAATCTGAAAGGAAGAAGAAAATATAACAATAATTTTCCCGTACGAGTGTTGGCAGACAATAAATGTGCTCCTGTGTTGTTTTGAACATGGTTTGTTGTTTAACCTACAACCATCTCTCCCTAATGAGACAAATCTAGCCACACCAATGACTGACAGTTAAATACCAAGAAAAAATTCAGCATTATACAAATGTTGTTCCCTTACATGATCATTAAATAACATAAAAATGTTTGAAGGGACTCTCCAAAACACGGGTCTCCCGTTGAAAAAGGCAGCCTACGATGAGATTTATCTAGCACCATGCCAAACATATCTGAAACCCTTCAGGACGAGGTTCCATCATGTTTCCTGAGGAAACTTTTTTCAGTGCTTGAACTCCCGTTAAAGAGTCTTGCTTGTAGCAATACGTGAAACCTCTCGGTGGGCGAGTGTGTAGCCACTGTACCTCTTTTCTCCACGTGGCTCCTTGGGGAAGCCAAAGCCTCAATCCTCTCTGTAACCTTTATGATTATGTTACCCAATATTCAGTTGTTTCCTCTGGTTCGGTTTGTAGGAAAACTGAAAATAAGTTTGGGAACCATTGCTATCAATGAAAGAACTATAGGAGCCCTCAGTTCCTCATCACTAGCACACTCACATCAAATTTGGATGTGTCAAGACACAAAAGCCATTCTAGAATTAGAAGCAGGGTGATTGGCCAAAGAGTTGCCCAATATTAGCAACTGTGAATTACTCCCACAAAAAACCCACGACCATCACTTGAAAATTTTTAGTTTGTGAAACTACTACCAAAAAGCCTAA
The DNA here is from genome assembly GCA_018697195.1 of Certhia americana. Taxonomy (NCBI): domain Eukaryota; kingdom Metazoa; phylum Chordata; class Aves; order Passeriformes; family Certhiidae; genus Certhia; species Certhia americana. The sequence continues at coordinate 7,413,512 of CM031858.1, read as the reverse complement.
CAGTCATCCGTAGAAAGCTTTGCTGACCAAAACATCTGGTCACAAAAATACTGGTGAAGGCTTATCTTAAGAAACATGCCAGTATTTCCCCAAAGTTTAACGCTTACTAAAGACCAATGAAGTCCACGGATCTTCCTTCCATCAATACATTAAATTTTCAGCCAATGCAGACATTTCACATTTCTTTTCACGTCTGTAACACCCCAATACAGAGGGACTTAAACTTCTTTGCACTTCAAAGCCAAACACTATCTAATTTTTTCAGCTGTCTAACATACAATGTCATCGAATTTACACTAATTTATATCCAATACATATTTGTTACTACTTTACCAATCATTTGTCTTTGTTTTTTTTTTTTTTTTTTAAGAAAACAGGGGTGGTGCTGTTCGGTTCACTCTTAAAGTCTTTGCCATAGCCCCAAAAATCAAAAAATAAATCAACAAATTAGTGTCTACAGCTAAAACATTTAAATGACCAAAACCATTAGAAGTTCGGAACTTCTTGCCACGTGCTACCAATACTGACTTAGATAGCAGTCCCTTTCAAAAACAGTTGGAATTTTTGCATATTCCATTTCTGTAAGTCTAGGTTTCCTGACTGGGCTTTAAAAGGTGGTGTTTTTTCCCTGAGTAGTCCATGGAAAGAAGTGTGGAGTGTGGGTTCCTCCCTTTCGGGGGGGGGGGGGGGGCTGAAACAAACACTGTCTGTATATGGGGCAGGATCGTGTTGAAGTGGCCACCATTAATGATGAGCAGAGTGTGAATGGGGAAAAAAAAACGCTTGTGCCCATTTAAAACAAATGACCCAATTCATCCTTGGACCACAAAATGGAATCTACAGCAAAACAACAAAAATCAGCCTTGTGAAACTTGCAGTTTACCAACGTGTTGATAGGTGCTGCTGCAGCACACCGCCTCTTGTACATGAAAGCACGTTCCACTGGAAGAAGTTTTAAAACACAGAACCAACATTCTTCAAACGGGACACTTCCTTTAGATACTCTATCCTCACAAATACCACAAAAAACTTTCACCCAGGACATGACCGAACCGTACTTCCACATCACAAGTGGAACCACAGAACTGTGAACCAAAAAAAATTAGCACTAAGATTTTTGAAAAAAAAACAGGAACCCAATATGACAGTATATTTACTACTTATTATACATGCTGAAGGTATTAAAAACTATTTGCTGTTTAGCAGTTAGTGCGTCTGTCTACCTTCTTTTCCAAAAATCAAACTCTTGAATTTGGAAATTTTTTGGTACCGTTTACCTTTCTGTATGGCAAAAGTTCCCATAAAAACTAATGGTTTAGTGCCTTGTGACCCAGAACCCAACCGGAGCAGGACAGACCCTCAGCTGAGGGAGCACTCACCGCCCACCTCCTCTCCTCCTTTGACAACAACCAGAGAGACTAAATCAAAAAAAAATTCTTGTACAGCAAGGACACGGGGTCAACTGACCACTTGATCAGTCTTTATCAAAAATGCTACTCCTATGAAAGCAAGCACAGAACACACATATCCTCTTACTTGTATCTCTCCTAACCCTCAGGAGAGACCTAGAAGACTGCTTTAATCACCCAACCAAATATTCTCATTTTAAAGTTTGCTTACTCAGAAACCACAGAAGGTTTTGAGCTGTTTAAATGCCGCGGTAGAGGTTGTCCGTAGTGCATGCAGAAGCACAGCGGAACAGCCGAGAGTCTTGGAGGAAGTACTTGACTTTTTTCACACTTTTCGATGAGATCTTTACTTCTGACACACCACGAAATAAATTATAACCACCAACCGCAGATTCAGAAGTATACTAAAACACATACCTTACTGTAAACAAACTCGTGAAAAAAATACCCAACATCCCTAGAGGTGTTTAAGGAAGACGGGACCGTGCACTAACCACCACGACTTAGCTGATACGGTGGTCTTCGGTCACAGGTGGACTGTGGTCTACGAGATGTTTTCCAATCTAAACCGATCCTGTGATCTGGATGTCTTTCAGTAAAAAACACCCGCATCCCCCGAAGGTCCAGCACGCAGGCGCGGGCCGCGGTCCTCCGGGCCCTGTCACGACCGCCGCACATCCCATCGCCGCTCCACACGCCGACTCCCAGCACCCGCGAGCGGCGCTCCCGGGAACTGCGGGGCCCGGGCAGCTCATGCTCCCGATCCGCCTCCACCCAAGCCCATCAGGAGCCCGCGGCTCCCCGCCCCTCGCGGCCGCGCTCCCCCGAGTACCCACTGCGACTCCTCCCAGCGCCGCCGCCATGGTTCCCACGCCCGGCCAAGTGGGAGGCGGCCGGGTTCGCTGTCCCCAGCGCCCCCGCCCCCGGTGCCGCAACCGGAGCGGCGGGTGAGTGGGTGCCGCGGCGTGGAGGGCAACGGGCAGCGGGGCCGGGAAGGGCCGGATTCAGCGGCCCGGCGGGCCCGCTCCCGCCGCCGGAGACAACAACTAGCCACAACATGGCGGCCGCACCGCTGCCGCCGCCGCAGCGTGATTCCTGGGACGGCGGCGGACATTGGGGGCCCGCTCCGCGGAGGGGGCGGTAGGGCTGGCGACGCGCCGCTGATTGGCCACGCTGGCGGCCACCGCGCGTGCGCGCAGGGGCGGTGTGAGGGCGGAATGGCGGCGGGGCAGGGGCAGGGGCAGGGGCAGGGGCAGGGGCAGGGGCAGGGGCAGGGGCAGGGGCAGGGGCAGGGGCAGGGGCAGGAGTCGGCTGTGCTGTCCTGGCTGTGCTGTCCCGGCTGTGAGCGGGGCGGCCGAGCCGCTGTGGGAGCCCTTGGCCTGGACAAACAGGGGGAATGGGAGGGAGGGACTCCCTGACGGCGGTCGGTACATGTCTCTTTTGGACGCGGGTGGCACCTCTGAAATGCGCGGCTCGCACTGAATCACGGTCTCAGGTTGGGAAAGACCTCTGAGATCATCGAGTCCGGCCCATGACGGAGCACCAGCATGCTGCTTACACCGCGGCACTGGGTGCCACGGCCAGGCTTTCCTTAAACGCTTCCAGGAGCTGTGACCCCTCCAGCACCCTGGGCAGCCCATTCCAATCTAACCGCGCTTTTTGTCCAGCCTAAACTTCCCCCGGTGCGGTTTAAGACTATTTCCTCTTGTCCTATCGCAGATTGCTTTAGAAGTGAGAGGGTCTCTCCGCTGATTTCACACTCAGGTGGTTGTAGAGGGTGATCAGGTCCCTCCTGAGCCCCCTTTTCTCCGGGCTGAGCGCCCGCAGCCTCTCCCCACAGCCCTGCGCTCCAGACCCTGCTGCCCTCGGATCCAGCGGGAACAATGGCATTCCTGGGTCGAGGGTCCCAGAACTGCACACACTACACTGTATATTGGGGCTTCAGGAGTCCAGCTTGAACCACTGAGTTCAGCTGGGGTGACCAAAAAACCTCATGAGTTAGTGAATTAAATACACTATGAAGGGGATAGGTCCTGATAGGGGTATGTTAGGTAGATCTGTGCTCCCACGTCTTTCAAGGCTTGAGCACGCAGGGAAGCTAACCCATGTATTAATTGAAGTGAAGAAGTTCAGATCATGTGGTTCTTGCTCCCCCAGTCATCGTCACCCGAGTTCTCCCTTTACAGTTCAGTCTTGCAGCACGCTCGGTTTAGTTCGCTGCAAGCTGTGAATCCCTTCCTCCTGGCACTCCAAGAACTCACTGCCCTCCTGGCTGCTTGGCTACTTGCTCCCCTCTCCCTTTCAAAGGACACAGTGTGGCTGCGGAGTGTATCACATTGGATCACTGATCAGAAAAGTAATTAATAAAAGTAATCACCAAAAAGCTTTCCTTTCCTTTCCTGACTTCTCCAAGTTTTAACAGCAGAATCCAGACTTCTGCACAGTCCAGGTTAAGTGCGACATAAAATTATGCCGTGATATAAAACAAACTTCTAGGTTGTACTACTTGTAAGGAAACCAAATCTGACCTAAAACAGTTTAATGGAGCCTACTAACAAGACTAGTTCAAGTAAACGGCAAAACTTTCCCAGGTGGACAAATCCTCATGGAAATAATTAACAATGTTAGTATTTAAATTATCAGCGTTATCTGATTAAACCCTTGCTAAGAGAATAGGGAAGTTCTCATGTCACTTTGTTCTGTGCTCCCTGCAGACTTTTCTCTACATCGCATTTGATCTCATTTTTCAGGTTTTCTTCACAACCATACAGCTAGAGGTTTATTCTTTCTATATTCCTACAAACTCACAGCCAAATTCTGTCTTTAACTTGGGGAAACAATTGGTAGGTGATGCTTGCTGATAATTTAATGTGTAGTCCATCAGTGCAGCTCTTATTGCCTGACGTGGGGGTGGTAAGTGAATAAAGCAACTACCAATGGTAAAAACCCACCATGATTTCAGTGGGGGGCCAGGAGTTCGCCAATTGCATCTTGGTATTGATCTTTCTTTCCTGAAGCTGGTTTGCAATACAAAAGGGTTTCCTGGCAAGGGAAGGAGTTTCCTGGCCCCTTTAAAGGCTGTATGAGGCAAGAGTCAGCCAGGTTCAGCTGCAGCTTGTTACAATTCACATCTCTCATGTCAAAATTCTCTGTATCCCTTTTGTCTGATGCTGGGAAATTGTTAGACATAAGCAGTGTTCACAATGAGCAGCTTTGTGGAATTCAGATATGTAGGAGAGTGCATTTTATGGATATTTTATGCTCTATATTTTTGCTGATTTTAATAGTGAATTTTTTTGACTGACAGTCCAAACAGAAAACAGTTCACCATTTTCTTAACAGACCAGTCCTATGTTAAAGAGGAATAACAGGACACTTAACTATTGTTCTATTAATATACAAACACTTTAACCACTTTGTACAGCTCTGGTACAAAAAAAATGGCCATTCCTAGGTGTCCAAACTTCAGCAAGTGTAGAACAGTTATGGTGATTCTACTCACCTTCAATCAGAAGTCTCTATGAATTTTCAAATTCCGGGAACTATACTTGCTCTGGATTCTGTATAAAAAACTCCAACTTTTTCTCTGTACTACCTACGCCATGCCATAAAATGCAAATATGCTTGTGTCTTTTTGGTAAGTTAACATACAGCTTCTGGAACCCATGAATTAAAATTACTTTATGTGAACTCATCTTCATCAGTTTAAAAAAATACTTTTGGAAAGTCTGCTTAAATAACGTATTTGCCTGTATGTCTTCCAAGCAAATCCTGTTGCAGTCAGGAATGCAACAGATTGTCTTGCAAGGGGATTAAGTAAATGACAGAGAGAGAACTCAAGATCCAGTAATCCTGGTTCTGCACTCACTGCACTACTGGAGCAGGTCACTTTGCATTTCCTGCCTCAGATTTCTTCTTTTAAACCTTTCAGTAAAAATTATTGTGTCCTAACTTCTCTATATTAACTGATTTCTGCAGTAATAGTCATTATCAGTTTTATTTACAATGGGTTTGGATATTAACATTTTCTTTTCAAAATAATTTGTGATTTATTTCTGGAGAAGACATAATAATTTTTAAATCTTTATTATATTTAAATAATTATTTATTTTTGCACTCTAGAATGGTTAAAAATCAGTCAGAAATCCAGTACAGCAATGTTGCAAGTTTAATTCCATGGAACACTTGGAATTATTGCGAGGGTGTTTAGAACAGTGTTACCAGCAGCAAATGGTTCCTGAATCCATAGACAAAATATACTTTTGCCTTACTTTTGAACCACAGTTACCTCTTTGTGAGTTTGCTTTCTAGTCTGGCAAAACCAGACTCAGTTTTCACAGCATGGCAGGCTGGCCCAGATGGATGATCCAGTCATGGGCTTGGCTCATAATCTCCTTGTGCCTCACTCTGAGGCACCAGCTTCTATTCAAAATGAAACCTGTCTTTGGGTGAATTCCTCCAAACCAGACACTAAACACCTCTTGGGTTATTTCAGCAACATCCTGCGATGCAGCAAATGTTCTGTCACACCTGACAGAAAATTCCGGATTTAAAGTGTCAAAATGAGTGCTGCAAAAACAAATTTGTTCTCTTGTAGGTGTCACTGGGCCTGATCTATGACCTGTTGGCAGTGACAGCAATCATAGGAGCCAGAGAAAGAGAAACACAGGTGAAAGGTGCCTTCCCTTAAAGCCAGTCCCTTGGAAGGGCAGAGGCAGATTAGGAAATTGCAAAGACTTAAAACAGCATTCATGTGTATCCCATTTTAGTTGTACTCTAATTCTTCTTTCTGTTTCTTTCTGTTGCATATTTATTCTTGTTGCATATTTATCCCCTTGCTGCAGTTTATCTGCCTTTTAGTCTGCAATCCAATTGATGCATCTTACTTCAACTGTAATTTCTACAGAGCAATGTGATCCTGGGACCCCTGAAGCAGCTGCAGGGTGGGGAACAGCTTGTGAGCTGAGAAATGGCCTGAACGAGCAACATGTCAGGTGTGCTATTGGTGTGTCACGTGTGGAGTCTGTAGAAAGCTGGTCAATCACCAAAGATCAAAATCTCAACAGAACACATACCCTGTTGTAGTGTAAAATATATAAATTTTTACCATCTCAGACTGGTTGCAGGGAGGTTTGGGCTGTACTTTGACTCTTAAACAGACAGCAGCACTCAGAAGCCTGGGTAGTGCTCTGGAACTCAGCGTTTGCAATATATTTTAGGAATCTAGTGAAAAGAAATCAAGAAACACCAAGAAAATCCAAGTGTAAAATGTTTTACAGTGGTTTATTTCTAGGGTTTTTTCCATCCTGGATGCTGGAAATCTTACTAAGCTTTGCTTCATTTCGCCAGGATCCCATCTGGTGTCAGGGACAGCATGTGAATCAGGGTGAAGCTGACAAATATAAGGCAGTCCTTCCTTTCAAGAATGAGTCCATATAGTGGATAATGTCTAAGATCTATTCTTAGGTAAAGGGAGTGGTACCCCATGATAAACACATCAGAATAAATAAAGGTTAGGAGTGTTTCCCGAGACTTCCTGACAAGGAGCCAATGTACAGCATTGTTGGCCATGCCCAAATGCTGAGCTTTGGGAAGAGCTTGCTTTCTCTGGACACAGGCCAGGCTGTAAAAGAGTGGAAGGACATGTGATGGCTCTAGGCAAACCTCAGAGCATCACAAGGAACTCCTGTGGCTCAGATTCCTGTGACCCATACCTGTGAGCAAAGCATGGTGTTCTGTGGATCCCCATTGAATGTTGTGCACAGGTACCAAATGTCAGCAGTCGTGTACAAACTTCCAGATACGAGCTCATGTTCCTAAGAACTCCTCGTGCCAGAATGCTATAATCCCGTTAAAAGCCTCTGGGAACTACTGCAATGCAAATAATAGTAGCAATAATTAGCTCTGCTTTAATTGATACTGTGTATTCCTCAAATGTCAGTGAAAATTTGCTTTTCTAAGCCAACAACTTCTCCCCTGGAACTCTGCTGTCTTTACCAGAATTACACGAGGGGTGAGTTTGGATCATTGTAAGTTCCTGGCATAAATTATCAGCTGTTGATTTCTTGCCCTTTAAAACTTGGCAAGCATACAAGAAGAGTTTGCCAGACATGCAAGAACTAGGTCTATGCATTTATGGGTAAATCCTCTGGGACTATGCACAGAAAGGAGTACAATTTGCTAGAAGTAGCCAGCTGTGAAATCCAGGAACTCCTGCACACAGCTCGAGCAACTTAGAGCATATTTAGCCTGGCATCAGTACCAGTGGTTCCTGGAAGCAGTTTTTGCACCCTCAGCTTTATGAAAGCAGGATGTGATAGCAATAAATCCTGTAAATGTGTGGAGATGCTAAATTTACAGAATAATCCTAATGGGGGTGGTTTGGAGTGGCATAATCTGGAGTCAGTTTATGGTTTATCCCAGTGGCTAGGAGTTGGCTTAACATTGAGAGTGCAGGTCTGGCATAAATCATTGGCATAAATTAGTAAAGATAAAACACTCCAAAGCTCTCAGCATCTTCAGCATTAGCCATGTCCTTATCTGGACCTTTTGTCTTACTGAGGGAACTGAGAATTTTAATGTCCCATCCTTCACGGGCAAACATCTTGCCTTGTAAAACTCCGTGCTCAGATGCTCCTCAGGGCTTCTTTCTAAGGGGAGGATAAATGTTCCTTACCTCTGGTTGTGTAAAGGTCAGAGTTAAGCTTGTTGTGTAACCTTCACTCAGTTACATTAGATGGGCTGAATTGTGGCTTTTAGGTGTGGGAGACCTCTCTTGGTCAAAGTGAAGGGAAATAAATCCCTGCCATAGAGTCTATTTTATAGTGCTGAGCAAAATTAGTTCTGGTAGTAGATCTTGAGTCCAACATTTTCCACATTTACCAGGGAAAGACTCCTGTCTTGGAGAGCTTCAGTGCATTATTTCAGAACCAAGCATTTTTGTGTTTGCTGGGCCTAATGGGTAATGGGTTTAGGTTATAATGGGGTCCTTCAAAGACTCAGAGATACAATGCACCTGATTTTATGGGTTTTCCATATGTGCAAAACTGTTGTTGCCAAACAGACTCAGGAACAGATCACTCTAGCACATTACTAATAAGCCAATTAGTGAAATGAAGCATTGCGAGTATTAGACTGCTTTATGCAAATATGTCTGCATAGAAAACAGAGTCATTTCAACTGGGTTTGCGTTCAGGAACACCTTGCCAAGTATGATATGTGGTGATAGTTGCTATAGCTGTTATTGATTGGTTTCTCTTTTCATCCTGATATGTGTGGATTCAAATGTAATGAGTGATGTGAACCTTAATGAACACAAAGATGGTCAGGATTTAGACCTTATCATGTGTTTTTCAGTAGCTACATTTGGTCCACAGGTTTTGCAACACCTTCTAACCTTAACTTTGGTTATACTATTTTTCCAATACAGTCATTGGGTCCAAAATCCAGATTTTTTTTACATTCACCTCAATTCATTACAAGAAAGAATGATAGAATTAGGGCTTATATATCAAATCAGTTTGATTTGTGAACTTTAATTTATCTAGTTGATCTAACAGATTTATTTATCATAGCCTGTCCATGTTAGGCTGGGTACCCTTTTTGTAATGAATTCCTGGCAGCCAGAAGCAGGTTATGGAACATGACCCATTACAGTGGGCTGAGGCACAGGCTGAGGTATAGATAGAGATGCATTATCCAATGCACAGGTTGAAGTGCTATCTTGTATAACAAATTATTGACTTCATTGTACATAGTACTAGGATTTAATTAAGCGATAAGGCCCATCATAGTGGCCCTTTATCTAGCAGATAAGGATTTACCAAGCTTACCCAAGAGGTCTTTATCTGAAAGATAAGAAAAAGGTACGTAAGGTGCCTTCTGCTTTTAAATCTTTAATTGAAAAGACCTTATTTTTTAAATTCTAGGTTGATTTTTTTTTCATGACTTAGTATTAAAGATTCAGATGGATTTTTGTAAGGGAGGTTATAGTAGAGGAATGTTACCAGTGGCCTTCACTGTGTGAAATTAATAGGATTTATGTCATTTCTATTCACAATGTACCAGCTCTCAGATGAAGGAGAAATTCAGCCTCTGATTTCCAGGAGATTTTCCAGTGACTTCATGATCCCATGGCCATAAAAAAAGATTCATTCATTGACAATTTCAGAGAGTTGTAATTGTGATTATGTTGTGAAGTTTAGATAAAATTGTGATTGTACAACAGACAAAAACGAGGGAAGAATAATTTCAAGACCATTCTTTTAGTGACTGTGTTGTTAGCTAAGCTAAACGATGCCTAAATCCTTTGCCTATGTGACGTAAAGACATGTAAGCAGAAAACATATAAAGAAATTAAGGCTAATGCAGAGAACTGGCACTTAGAATGAAATTAACACAAAATACTGCTAATGCTCAGTAGAGAAAAACACAGAGGAAATTCCAGAGGAAGGAGAGAGGAGCATATGTTTTTTATGAGAAAGGCAAACATAAGGGCCACTGCATGGTTGAAAACAGGACAGGATCTTTGGATTTAGCTGATTTAATCCCTAATGTTACAGACACTTTTTTAATAGAATCATTTCATAAAGGCTCAAGCTCTTTTTAGGAGTAGCTGGGCTATTGCCTCCCCCTCCCTTAGAGAAAGGCTGTTGTGTAACATCTGTACACTCATAATTACCTGGCATCTTCCAGTTTACAATATGACTGTATTTCTGGCCAGTCCATACTTGTTTTTTTCTTCCATGCTGATATTATCTTTTAACAGAGTGACTTTCCTTCCTTCCCAGTGTTTTTCATTCCCATCCCCATGTAAGCCCAGACATCAGTCAGCATTTACCACAGTACTTGAACAGAGCCCTCCTTGGACACTCTTTCCTTGCCAGTCCAGAAGTGACAACCACCAATTGACTCTGTGCCCCTTCTGGGAGCAGGGACACATCAGACTTACTGTTCATTCCACCTCAAGTTGCTTTATGTATGCTCTGTGAAATTCTTCTGAATTTCCAGGCATCCAAAAACCTAAGCTGCCACATACTGGAAATCCAGTAGGTTACTGCCCAAAGCAGTTGTCTACCACATAAATTGATAGCGTTGGCAGCTCTGCTTGTGAAAGACCCCCTGTTCCCCAGATTGTTAATCATCCTGCTCTGCACCTGTTCCAGCTTGAATTCTTCATGCTTGAACAAGGGCAGTAAAGCAGAGTCTGAAGGGATCAGATTGTATTAGAAGAGCTTGGAGCAATTCAAGCCAGGACCAAGTAGCAATTTTAATGAGAGATACCCTCCAGGTTACACGAGAGGCAAATTACCTCAGTGGTGAGCAGAAGTTTGTAGTGCTACTTTGAGCCTGTTTGTTCAGGAACCAGGGCATTTCATTTCCATTGTTGACAATATGACACCTTTTATGGACATTTGATTCCTATTCTTAAAAACTGGCACAGAGGTAATAAATGAGTGGTAAGGTGTGAATTAAAATATGTGCATGGCTAAAGATGATCACTCAGCTCTTTGCTTAGATCTGAAATTCCAGCTGCAACGCTGGTATTATTCTCTGTTGCTCCAACTACCCTCCAATAAATGCCCCATGAGTAATTGTGCTGTGTCTTTTTACTTATTTATTTGCAACTTTGAAAACTGATTGAGCTTTCTGCCTCTGAGGAAGCTATAAGCAGGGTCCCTTCACATTAATATACCCCACATGGAGTTCCTTCACACTGGTGTAACCTCTCATGCTTGCAAGTCTTTGAAAAAAAGTCTCTGCTGCCTCATACCCCAGAGAAGCCAATGAAGCTGCATCCACTGGCTTCAGCAAAATCGCTTTCCCACCACACACTTCATGTTTGTTTCACTCAGAAAAAAGATTTTGTCTGAGTGTTGTCCGCAGGAAATTCTGCTGTCCTCTTCTTCCCTAACAACCTGGGAACAAATTCAACACCCCTTCTCTTACATGTATTTCAACATGAAATTATTTTTCTTAGTACATTTGAATGGTATCTTATAAAAAGGGATTTTACTTCCTGGAAATCACACTCCAGCGGGAGCTGCCCCAATCAGCATTGTGTGCTCTCTCACTCTCTTTCTGCAGTTGTTACATTAAAGTAGTGTGAAAGCTACAACTGTGTGTCCACTGTCATTCTGTATTAGAAGTCAGGGGTAAGGTAATGATATGCAAGGTTGATCCTTCTGTAATACTTTCCTTGGAAGTACAGTTCTGCCTTTTCTGCTGTCAGCCTGTATTTAGAGTGCAGAGAGTTGCTGCATGACTTGAAAGCAGCAGTAGACAATTCCCAGTTTAAGCCTTAGATATTTACATATTTATGCTCACTTCAGAGGAGTAAATATGATATGAATAAATCCTATTATGTTTGAAACTGTACTTACAGTATAATAAAACCACAGTACTGTGGTGCAATCTCAGGTTTTACTTTGGTGTCAATAAGGGCATAAATTTTGTAAATTATATAATTTTAACATTACATTCATTGTCCAACAGTGAGTAGAATACCTAGTATAATGTGAGAAAATAATGAATAAAAAGTCCTTTAATCTTTAAACAAGAATTGAAGGAAAAACATTGCCTGCAGGGAAGACAGTTCTGATAGAAATGGCCAGTCCATCAGGGGTGACTCTATAGCTGTTACCTTTGTTATTACTGGTTTTTAAGTTGTGTACATCTGAATATGCCATCTAATGCAAGAGATTTCTTTCAAAGGGCATTGCCAGGTATTGCTGATACAATGCCATGATGGTGCACTTGTCACAACCATATGCTGGTGCTGAGTTCTGGGGAAGAGATCATTTGATACCTGCCAAAATTTCTCAGAGTTTATGTTATGGAAAAGGTGGCTGGCTACTGCTTTTTTTTGCAGGACCCCTGCAGCAGTTATTGCAGCATTATGCTAAGATGAGGGATCCCTATGAGAAGGGAGGTTTTTATTGTAACAGAAACCCCAGCCAGAACATCTCCTTTGTGTTCTGAGTCTTGCTACCAGCCTTTTCTGTGGCTTTCCTCAAGACATGACATCTTCCTCTGCTTTTATTTCCTCCCCATCCTCCATCTGTATGTTGTGTATGCTTCATAATATTACCATCTAAAGGAATTTTAAATGCTTTCATTATTTCAAAGCACTCATTTATGTGTTCGTGTGTGTACAAATCTTTAGCACCAACATCTCATCCAGAAGACTCCTGAAGAAACCACCAAACTGCTCACTGTAGGAAGCTCTGCAGTATGCTCCACATTGTTTCTTTGCTTTCACAGCTTGACCCCAATTCCACTGAAGTAGAAGAGTTTCACATTACCTCAGCACAGACAATCCCCTAATGTTTACCAAGAGCCTTTTGGTAAATCCAAAGATCAAGTCTTGCTCCATCTGCTAGATGGTGTATGAAGACTACCCCTCTTAATTGGAATAGTCGTAGGATTTTCCATGGAGTATTTGACAGCATCAATCTGGGCTAAAGCTTTCACATTCAGAGATGACCTGTATTGCAGAGGGAACTTCTCAGGCTCAGAAGCAGACTCAGAGAAGCTGAAAATGTAACACTTTTGTGTCTGTTCTCCTAGTGCAGGGCACGAGAAGTCTCTTACAGGGAACCTGAATGAAAAAAAAAGGAGTTGAAGGAGTTGTGGAGTAAGGACAGTTGAAAAATAGAAAAGGTGAGAAATTATAAAAGCTGTAAAAAGAAGAAAATGTATCTCCAGCTAAGCACATCAGAACTTAAATAACAGATAGTCATGTCAAGTTGCTGATGATAATTCAGGATTTGCAGGACACAGGGATTTGGGCTGAATCCAGTAATATTTACTTGTCAGTGAAAAGATAAGAATCAATAAACCTTTTGAAATTTGCCATTGAGACTGAAATGTTCTTCTTAATTTTGAGGGACGAATGGAAAAAACCACGCCTCCAAAAGGCATTTGATGGTTTTTTTCAAAGTACTACCTCTGAAATTTCCAGGTGGGATACTTTTCAATAAAGACCAAATTTATTGGGAGTTGCAAAAAGAGGCTTGTGCCAGTTCAGTCTGCAGCCTTGGACTGTGAATTGATTGTGTGAGGGGTAGAAGAGTTGCTGTGCTTGTCTCAGAGCACCTTCATGCAATGCTCGAGTGGCTGTGCCTATTGTAGGACATAAACCATGCAACTTTCTGTGGGGTTGGTGTGCTGTGGCAGTGGCCATTTCACTTGTCATAGTTGCCTCTCTGTTCCTTTATGATCCTCATTACTGTTTTCAATACATTGTTTTTATTGCTTTGTATGTTTAATCTGTGAGTTCTTTGAGGCAGGGACACCCACAAAAGCTTGGAGAAGGCAGATCCTAAACTCAATAGGAGAAAGAAACACAAGGATCTCGTAAGAACATCACTTTGGTCAGAATTTGAGAAGATTAGGAATCAGTGTGCAGTTCTACTTTGAGCATCTACTGGCAAAATTAGCTCAAGAAACAGAATATCTTGTGTGCTGCCTTTTATTGAAGTCTGGATCAAATTTGCTTGTATTTCCTTGCAGTTTGGTTTAGGGAAAATACAGATTTCCTTCTGTTAGACATCAGTACTGTGTTCTTGTTACATATTCACAGGCCATTTATTCAGTCAGCACAATCTCAGGTCACACTATTCACCACAGGTCCATTATTTAAAAAGCAAATGAATCCTTCTATTAAGAGAATGGCTACAGCTGTGTCAGTAAAGAGAAGACATCAGAGGTCACCCTCTGGTCCTCAGCATGAATGGTCCAGCTCACTGAACTCTTGTTACCCCCAGAAGAGGGTGGCCAGGCTCTCCTCACTACTCACCACTATCATCACCATTTTAAAATTAAGAATAAAATGTTACAGGAGAATTAAGGGTCTATAGAGACATATGAGCTACGTCAGCAGTTGCTGAAGCCTAATATCACAGGAATCAAAGCTCATTTTCTAGACTTCTCAGGTCTATACCCACAGATAGTCCCAGGATCACAATGCAGATTAATGTAGGGGTACCTACACTAGGATCTGGCTCAGGACTCAGGAATGGACCAGGGATATGAGGCTCCAGATACACCAATTCATCACAGTCACACTGCTTCCCAGGCAGAGCAGTGTAGACCTTCACAAGGATGTTGTCCAAGATCACACAAGAAGTTTGATGCTATGGCAAAACTGAATTCCTCTCCCCTAATTCTCAGTCTCATACAGGACTATTGGGTCATTGTTCCCCTCTTAGGAGGTTAGATTTCATTTCTGTGGCGAATCAAACACAAATCTCCAGAAGATTGTTGTTCCACAGAACACAGACTGCTGGCAGTTGTTCCCAGACTCGAAGGCCCATAAAACAAATTATGGGGTTATTTACTGAGAGAACAGAAAGATACTTTTAAATTGTAGCAAATATATTTCTAAATTGAGTCTATTAACATTGTGGTGGGTAGGATTTTTGACATTGTTTTCAGTGAATAGAGCCCTGAGAAATTTGAAAGTATGAAGACCTCAATTTTTATAATTTTTTTTATTTTAGAAAACATGAAAAATGGTATGTGGAGAAAACTTTTGTACAAACCACAATAACTTGACAGTTCTTCTGCTGAGGATAGAGTGCACCAGAGCAAACCAGTATGTCTTAATTAATAACCCTGTCTACTCAGTACAACTGCAGTAATACTAATCATTTCCCAAGTAGTCTTGGCTGAATACAAAGGCTTTTTAGACTTCTGTCTGATTTGTTTTTTCAGAACTGTAGTGTATTGAAGATAAATAAAAGCTGCTAATGAATATGTATATATTTCCTGATGCAGAGTATCTCAGTGAATATTCTAGGACAGTTTTGTAGTTTGCAGTGAACATGTTCCTTTGAAGTTTTCACTGATCTAAAAATGAAGTCATTATGTTTGGGTCACACATTAATTTACTGATCTAGTTAGACAAAGACACTAAGCTTAGACAAAATATTTCAAGACAGGAACACTTTTCAACTTCAAACCACAAAATACCATGAAAATTCTTCTCAGTAGCTCTCAGACAATTAAAAATTGGCTTCATGATGTGGAACAAGTATTAGTTTTACATCTTAGGAAAAACCCAACACCCCCCACACCCCACCCCCATTTTCTCATTGCTCAAAACAAGATAAGTGAATGAATTGAGAGGCACTGGAGGGCTAAAGATGTCCATATGAAGGTTGTATGGATACAATATCTGGAAGCACCTGCTGTACAGACTCATGACTCTACTGCTGTCCAGGGAAAACAGTGGCAGCTGGGTCTTGGGAGGCAGGGATCCCTGCTCCACACCCATGGGTAATCCCAGGGACAAGAGCAGAACTGGCTGTGTGGCTCTTTGCTTGTTGACTGTTCACATGGTCTGATTTCAGAATGACAGCTGTGGGAGCATCCTTTGATTTGGCTTTGATGGGAAGCAAAGCTGGGTGAGAGGAAATCTTCAGTTTACTTCCAAAGCAAGGGAACAAGAATGAAAATTCCATTTCCTCTTTGTGTTTTCAACATTCCAGTGTCAATGAAAAGGCTGGAGCAAGAGCACTGTCCTGTTGCATAAAGTACTGCAGAAGCTCCAGGCAGCCCAGCCACACTCAAGCTGCTGCATTTAAGGTTATTTTGGAAGCATCGTTTGCCTTTGCTGTGGGATGAGGGGACTATGCTTATTATGAGAGCATTTATAAGGATTATAAGAATTTACAAGAGAGTTGAGCAAAACTGAGATTAACTGCCTTGATTAGAGCATGGTGCTAACAAGGTCACAGACTCGATCCCCTCTGGGCCATTCACTTACGAGTGGGACTCGATGATCCTTCTGTGTCCTTTCCAACTCAGACTGTTCTGTGATTCTCTCACTGCAGAAATCAATGCTGAAGCCATCACAGGCTGCCACCCAAACCTCCTCACAACCCCAAAATTCTTGCTCTAGACCTCTCTGGAGAAGATGCTATCTCTGTGTGTGTGTGTGATTGTGTGTGTGTGTATAACACTCCTGTGACACAATCAACTGGGAATTAGTGAAATCCTATATTTACTGGTGACGTACAGGAGGACTCAAATTCCCTGAAGGGGAGGGGACAGATCCTGCAACCATCGATGCTCAGGTCCTGTAAGACAATTAGCATTACAATCAGCTTTACTGCATCATCCAGAAATCCTGTACTAAGACTCCAGTGAGGTCATTTCACCTCAGGTGCTTTGCCATGAGAACTCCAATTCCAGCCTCACCATGACACTACCTGGCCAGAGCTCCATGGCAGGCATGGCAGGGGGCTCTGCTGCTGAGGCTCTCTGGTTCTCCTGGCTGCTGTTGTCACCTCCCAGGGTGGTGGCAGTATCAGAGAGCCCTTGGAGCAGACCTGTGATATCCTTGCAAAGTGCTGTGTCTCTTCAACATAGGTTCCAGATGGCAGATGCCAGTGGAATGAAGGATGTCTATCTATCAGCCTTGGGCTCTGAATGAATCCAGCCTCAACTCAAGATGGGCTGCCTGCTCTCAGATGGAGATGGTGGGTTTGGGGAAGGTTTCAAACCCAGCTGACTAAGCTGACAGGTGTTGGGCTGCAGCTGCAGAGCAAAGGCTGTTCTTTGATGGGACCTTCTGACCTTGTTAATCTGGGGAGATCTGTGGCCAAATGTTCTCTGCAGGCAGAAATCTGCAGGGGAAAATGCAGCATTTTTCATCTGCTTGATGTTTTGGCTACGTCACGTTAGACAGCCACTTAAAAATTGGGTTGATTTTGTTGGGTTTTTTTGTTGACAAGTATTTTGTGTTTAGTTAGTCAGAAGCCAGGGACTGATGGCTGCATTCCTCTCTTTCCAGCAGGAGGTGTGCTGAAATGCATGTTTGCTGCCTGTCATAGGCCAGAGCTGCCTGCTCTGGTACCAATGGTGCTGACTTTGCATTGTACCTTCCAGAACCTGCTCACCTTTATATTTACAGACAGTACAAATCAGCTCAAGAGCAAATGTCAGTGACTGTAACAGTTACCAGCTCATGATGTATCCTTAAGTGTGCACAGCACTTGCTTAGTTGTGTTGAACAGATTATTCCAGAAAGTGCTTTTACACCATTCCAGACATCCTGCAAAGAGAATAGGCCAACAATACTATTTAGTGACTAAATTTAGCAAAAGGGATCTTCTGCAGCACGCTAAGGGAGTAGTGCTATCACACTTTTCTGAGTTTGAAAGCCAGGCTTTGTTGGCCTAAACATCCTGCCTACCAGTTTGGTGTTATTCCAGCAGTTTTTCCGAGAGCTGACGTACTTGTGGAGTTTGTTGTGGTCCTGGCTGTGAGAAGAGCCTTCTGACACACACTGATCCAGTTCTGTGAGTGCATATGGGCTGGATGTGTCTGGTGTGGAAGCTCCGGCTGACAGAGAACAAGAAGGACATCAGTGCCAGGTTTTGTTTCATGCCTCCCAGGAGGCACAAGACAAGGGAGGAAAACAGCTCCATGATGTCCTTGCATTTCTGGGCTTCAGGACTGATCCAAGGGCTGGCACAGCTGCCAGCCGTCACCCCAAGCGTTGCTATAGCTCATGGATGCTGCTCACAGTTGCCCACCAGCTGCTATGCAACCCAAAATAGGCTCAGCACAAAGCACTCCAGGAAGCTCCCCCTTCTCTTCCCTCCATGCCCCCTTCATCCGGCACTCTGATGCAGAGAGGTTAAACTGAAACGAAGAGGTTACCTCATGAATGAATGGAATTAATTTGATTCATATTTAATACATTTTTAAATAGCTGATTTTCTCTTCCAGATTTGAAATGAAGCAGCATTTTGGTGCTTTTATTTTTACTTTTAGCATTTATTTTCATTTCTTAAGATAAATTTAAATACTTTTAGCATATAAATTTAATACTCATTTCATCTCTTTTGACTTGTGGGAAATAAAATGAATGTTGGGTGGTTCTTTCTTTTCCTTTGTTTTTCTTCTTGTTACCCTGTAACTACTTAATACTTTTCTGGTTATTTCAAATAGTGCAGGGGACAGGGGAAAATGATAAAAATAATAATAATAATAATAATAATAATAATAATAATAATAATAATAATAATAATAACGATAACAACAACAATAACAATAACAATGACAATAACAATAACAACACCCACCAAAACTTTGAACTGTTACTAGATTGATGGCATTACTTATTCTTTTCCTTTTATATTTTTCAATGCTTCCAAGCATGGAAGATTTTTGGAAAGCTTGGCCCTGATCCTACAACCACATAAGTTATATATAAGGTCAGAACAAAAGTCCACCTGATACACTATTTATCTCCAGGAAAGACCAGTAAGAGATAGTTAGAGCCAAGACCAAAAAAAGGAAGGAAAAACAATTATATGTACTCAAAGTGTTTTCCATACATTAGCGACTGAGGAACTAAAAATTATATCTTTGTGACTAAAAATGTTTTGTTCTTGTCATTGCTGTCTTGCTTCTCAGTACAAGACCAAGGTTCAAAGGCAAGGTTAAATCCTTTGCTCCTGTTGCAAAATTTAAATCATGAAAGACTGCAAGTGACTGCTGAATTTGAGGGATTTTCAAGAAATTTCACGTCTTGCACAGTGAAATTTTTATAGGCACTCTTGGTTTCTAAATGAATTGTGGCTATTCAGCACAGACTTAAATGAAAGTGTTAAGTACAACCATGGTGTGGGATGAAAATATTTGTTAAAGAGGCAATACTAGCCAAGGAGGTTGCCGGAATGCTTGGGTGAGAAATTAATCTTATCAGAGACAATAGAAAATGGAGAGGATATATACTGAGAAAAATATGTTTAGAAATTTTCAGTTAAGCCTGTTAAGGAGTGTTGAAGATCAAAAGCCATTTGTTTGCTTGTTTTTTGTCTTTCCCTATGGTGCTGTATTTCTTCCTGAAGAAAATAATTTCCTTCTAAAAGGTTTTACACAGTTTTACCCTTTAGAAAGGATTCTTGTATATCAAGTTGGCTTAAACATCCCATCCCAACTTTCACTTTCTCCACACTGAAAGAGTGTTCAGAAGGTCATCCCTGCACACCTCACAGAAGTGTCTTATGAGTTTTGTTATCCTCTCTAAAAATTTGCTGAAATAAAAAACCTCCATCACTCCATTTATCAACTCATTTATCAACTTTCCAGGGTTCTGAGGGGTGTGCTGAAGGGACAACAATGTCCCCTGGCCTCCCAGCCTTGAGCATCTTATATTGTGATCATGAAGATGCCTTGCTCATGGAGCAAGACTCTCGCTCTCCTTTGCTTGTTCAGCTTCTGACAGTTTTTCTCCCTCATTGAACAAGATGTCCTGCATCACACAAGAGAGGTGTTTTTAGTGATGTGTTTGAGGTGTGCAAATTATAAGCAGCATTTGCTGCCTTGCTTCATTCCCTGCCATGAAGACAAGCACAGGATGGCTCCTGAGTGTCACTCTACCAAACACAGATTTGCCACAGCTTTAAACTTAATTTTGAGATAGAAGAGCTGGAGGCCCTGGAGTGTTACTTCTCATATCTCAAGTATATTTCTTTACTATTCCCATCCTCACCAGGACTTCCATAGATTTGCCATGAACCAGAGGTTTGGCTCTGTGATGCCATGTGATGCTTTCACCCCTTGATTTGGAGTGGACCATCATGGTTGTGATACTTTAAAGAAAGAGACTGTCAGGGAGAAGATGGGGAGGAAGAAGGGTGATCCAAGGGAGTTTTCCAAGGATATCTGGTCAGCTTTAAGGAGAACAAAGCTGCCTTAACACTTGGGTTTGTTGCTGACTTTTAGGCTTGGAAAAATGCCCATTTGGCTGCTGAGGCAGCAGCCTGAATTGTTGTGCAACTTGGCTGTGAAGGGAATGCAAAGGGATTTCTTCCCCTTCAGGTTCACGCATCGCTAACCATGCCAGGCATGTTGCTCCGTACTGTACACCCTGAATGAATAAACTGTTCCTAATAAAGAACTGATGTTGCTAATATCTTTGTGTAATTTAAACCAAGGCTTTTTGAATTTAGCTCATTTGGGGAAGAAAAAAAAACCACTGATGTTGCAAATGCTTATGCATCTGATTAACTTCGCCGCTTAGCTTAATTTGCAGGATCAGGGCCTTAGCTATCAAGAGGCTACATGGCATTACAGCCCTTCTATACATCTTCATTAGAGCCTCTTTCTTACGAATTTGCTTTCATGCGTATTTTTACAACCTCAGTTATAAACTGGATTGTATCTGCCAGCAGCAGTGTTTAACTATGTCAGCTCCTCAGTGCCTGAGCTAATCCCTTGTCCTCCTTGACAGGAATCGGGGGGAAGAGCTGTTTCCTAAGGATCGATGTGTAAAAGTTGGCATGTTGCTGCTCATTTGCCTAAAAAATTGAGGAGATCATAAGTTTTTTTATTAGGGCCAGTATTTTTGCCCATTTGGAGTTCTTTGTTTGGGTTTTGCTTTAAAATTTTGTAAGAGCAAAATTGTTATTTTTCTCCAAAAGTAATCATTTTCAGGACTGAAAGTGATGGGGTTTTTTTCCTGTTTTCTGTTGCTTCTGTTCCTCTTCTTTCTACCCTGGGCTGCCTGCAGCTTTTATTCTTCCTTTCCTGGGCTTCTTTTTTTTTGTTTTTTTTTTGGGTTTTTTTTTTTTTTCTTTACTTTAATTCCATCTTCTTTTCCATTTACAATTCAGGTTTTTTTGAATGACATGATAGAAAAATAGTTCCTCACAGCTTTCTCCAGCTGCTGTGGCTGCTGGACCTCATGTTTTCAGATTTTAGATCTGGCAGCCCTAGTGGGTGTCCATCTGGGGAATTATACAGGTGCAGAAAGGAGCAAGTGTTTCTCTTCTCAAATGCTTGTGTTGTTTCTGCCCTTCCTGGTGTCTAAGGACATGCTTCCTGAACCAGCAGATCCCTCCAAGGTGCCATGACTCTGGCCTGCCCACCCCCCAAAGCACTCTGGGAAAAGCTGGACAGAGGCTGAATATGAATGCAGATATTAAAATACAAAGGCTTTGTTTGTTTTAAGGGTTATGCCTAATCCTTTCCCTCTTGGGGCCCTCTTTTTTGGAGTCCAAATACTTGCTGCAGAACACAGCTTCTAGAAGCAGATGCAGCACTGGCAGCTTCCCAGTTGTAAGAGACCTGGAGGAAAATTTTGACTGTGTGGGTTGCCACATAAATGCTGGTGAGCTTGGTCCATGGCTGAAGCATCCCCAAGCCAGGGGACCCTGCCAGCTGTCCCCTTGCCGTGCCATCAGACATGCAGGTGCAGTACATGGGCACTCAGAATGGATGTGTGAGGGCAGACCCTGCTGAGAGCTCAAGGCAGGCAGAGCTCTTCTGGAACTTGCTTTAAATACAGAGATTCACATGTCTCAAAGATGTATGTGCATAACTTATCTGTTTGTTTGAAAAGAGTTTTATGAGTTCTTATGAGGGTTGTTTCATAGGCATGCTGTGAACTTAAATTATAGTAGAAGCAAATTAATGGAGGAAGTAGAGAAGAGATCTGCAAATTAAATTATCCTTTCCTCTAGCCAGGGTATTCTATTTAAGTGGTGAATTTTTTTTATTTAGTTACATCACTTGATAAATTAATTCCTGATTCTGCTCTGTGAGATGGGAGGAAGGAGCCTCAACTACACACAGACTTCAAAGGTGAAATCTCTGTAAGGATGAACTGAGCATCAGTCAAAAGTTGCATTTGTCTGGAAAAATCTCGGGTGAGAAATGTTGGTCCTTTGGTGCCTCTGTGGCACCTCAGACTCTCCCCACATCCTTCATGATTCCTGGGGTTCACACCTGATCCCTAGGGTGGTGTATCTGAAGCAGGGACCACCTGAGCTGCCTTTGCAGATGCACAGAGCCTGGTCAGAGTGAGCAGCAGGAGCCCTTGAGGTTTGGCCAAGGTAAAAGGTTTGGTTGAGCTCTGCATTCATTGAGTCCTACTTTCATAGGAAGTGGCAGATGCAAACATCTGCTGGCACCCCAAAATGCTGCCTCCCAAGGGACCATCTAGGTCTGAGCTTTGAAAGCAGGTTTGCAGAAAAGCTGAGCACCTCAGGCTGCTGGGAGCACGGCTGGGGATGAAGGGGGGATGTTTCTAACACTGGTATAATTCTTTATTTTTTGTTAATTTTCAGAAGGCCTTTCTGCATGCCCACCTCAGAAATTTTTCCTCATATGCAAAGAAATGCTTTGCTGCTTTTGCTGCTGACTTGTGTCTGCCCAGAGAACAGCAGAGCTGCTTACACTGGGAAATGACACTGCTGCCACCCTTGTGATGGGAGAAGTGCTGTGAGAGCAGGATAAAATTTACTTTCCAGTGAAAATAAATACAATGTCAGTTTCTATTCTGCTTGGGTGAAATACCTGTTCCAAAGGCATCACAAGTGGAGAATGATCTGAGCAGGCTGGCTCTTTCTGTAAAACTTTCGTTCCCAACCAACATCCCCTTTCTGCAAGCCTTCCAATTTTCAGTTAAACTTCCTGTTAGAATGTCCCGTCTGTAAAGTCTCCCCTTAAAACCTCCAGCCTACAGGCTCAGAAATGGACCCAGTCACACTGGAAAAGTGTGAGCTCAATATTAAAAGGTGTGATTATCATCCCTGGAAAAAGGGAATGTTATTGATGCTGATGTCAATAACTGCTTATGGCCCTTGGGGGATGTGGTACTCACTCCATGTTTGCTTTTCCCTGCAGGACTCTGTGGGTCAGTCAGCAGAGCAGGTTTCCTCTGCAGTCTGGGGCACTGGGGACACTGTGCTCAGTTAAACTCACACCAGAGCTGAGGCACCTCCACAGAGATAGCAGCTGAGGCTTTGGGTTTTTTCCTGTCTCTGAGGTTTACGGTGCTGTTGCCAGATGGTGATTTGGGGCAAGCACCATCCACAGCCAGCCAACAGGAGGGTCAATCTGCAGTGGGGCTGCACGTGTTGCATGGAGCCACACAACCTCCTTCTTGAGCGCTGCTGCTGGAGTTTTTGCTCAGTGTCCTGTAAGTCAGAGGGGTTTTGGGGGCCTGCCCTCACTGGTGCAGTCTAGCTCTGTTCATTCAGCTTGTCTGCATGCCATGAGTCAAGGTTCTTGGGAAAGCCTGTGCAGCAGCACCCTTCTTCCTAGGTATGCTTGTCGTGGTGGTGATTCCACTTGGCTCCAGCTAGGAAGGCTTTGGCATGTATTGACAGTACTGCACACAGGGGGAAAAACTCCCCATCTGTGGTCACGGAGCGGAGAGACGAGCGGCTGCCTTTCCTAGCAGATGGCATAACAAACTACATGGAACTCACATCCCCCTGAGACACACAGCTTGACATCAGATAGTTTCAAGAACATATTGAAATAAGTCCTCCCTGATGATCGCCGTGACTTCAGACGCAGCCGCATCTCTCTCCCCGAATCCCTTGATGAAGCTGTGGGTGATGGAGGCACAGCAGTTTTGAGGGGTCCCACCCTGCTGCCTCTGCTGGCAGCAGGATTTGGGGCAGCAGGCTGAGCAGTGACTGAGACAGCCCCCAGATGCTGGGGAGTGGAGCAGCGGGGAGCTAAGACAGTAGCACTTCTCCATAGGTAATAAGTCTTTTCAAGCTGAATAAGCTCTTTGTTCTGAGAAATTCTAACTTTAAACATCTGTGGAAGGAGTTTCAGTGTTTTACTTTAGGGATAATAGACTTGGGCTCATATAAATGGAAGAGGAGCAGAACTACTTTGAGGAACAAGCATGTTGAGAAAATGCTTTTGCTGTTGGGAAGCTCTGTGTAGTGGAACGCTCCCCTAAAGCTGGGCAGTGGTCATGGCATTCTGGCCCTAAGAATACTCTGAACATGTGAAGCAATGCTCAAATATGAGCAAATTTGAAAAATTGGGAGCTCAAAATCACAGTGGTCAGTAGCCCAGATAGAACCATCAGCACCAGAGATGCCTGCTATGTCTGTAGCAGATGGGGCAGGACTCCCATTCCATGTCAGTCCAGGGCTTGGGATGCTTTGTGCCAGTAGAGCTGTGTCCTCAGTGATAGTGGTGAGTGAGAAAGAGGAAGAAACAACCCACACGACATGCAAATAGCATCAGCATCAGATGGAGTGGGAGCTGATAGAGAAACAAACATTAAATTAATTTAGTTCACAACTCTCCTGTAGGGTATGGGATCTCCCTGTTTTCCCAGGAAGAAGTCTAGAGAGATTAATGTCAAAAAGATCCACTAATTTTGATGACCCAATTTGCATGCCTAATGACCTGATTTTTCTGAGCACTTCATGTTCTCTAGCATTTTATGTGCTGGAAGGACAATGCCCTTGTTTTCTTTCACAGCAACGAGTGCTCAGCAGTTTTGTGAATCAGAACTTGGGGTATTAATTTATGCATTCAAAAAACAAAACCCCACACAATTACCAAGACACAGCTTTCAATGTATGGTTTGGATGACTTGGCAGTCTCTCAGAAAAAGTCTTCAGTAGGGACAGAGATAGCAGCCAGTGCCCCAGGACACCATTCAGCTGCCTTCACCATGTCTCCTTCCTCCTCAAATTTCCTGCCTCGTTCACTGGGCAGTTTCCAGTTTCAGCAACAAATGAGAGGGGAATTGAGTGGATACAGGGCTCTTTCCCAGCAGATGCTAAGGCGGGTGTTTACAAACTTCTGACATCCTGATTTGAAACCTTAATATATTTGTGTGATTACTTCTCTAGAGCATAACATTCTCTTTTTTGCTCTTTTATTATTTATTTTGTCCTTTTCTGAAGAACTTGCACTCTGTTTTAACGTATGGCAGAATCACAGAATTGTTTGGGTTGGAAGGAACCTCTGGAAGTCATCCAATCCAACCTCCCTGCCAAGGCAGGGTCACCTGGAGCAGATTACACAGGAATGTGTCCAGGTAGGTTTGGAATATCTCCAACACGGGAGACTCCATGACCTCCCTGGGCAGCTGTTCCAGTGCTCTGCCACCCTCAATGTTAAGAAGTTCTTCATGCTAAGGTGGAACATCCTGTGTTTTAGTTTATGGCTATTGCTTCTTGTCCTGTTGCTGGGAACCACTGAAAAGAGTCCAGCACCCTCATCTTGTCACCTGCCTTGGAGACATTTATATGCATTAATGATAGCCCCTCTCAGTCTTGTCTTCTGCAGACTAAACTGGCCCGGCTCCCACGTAATTTCTTTCCCTTAGTGAATCCATGCTGACTGCTCCTGATGACCTTATTTTCTTCTACATGCTCCCCCCATTCATCTGGGGATGACCTCCAGAATGACCTGTTCTCACTCCTTTACTGGGATGGAGGTGTGGCTGACTGGCCAGTAATTTCCTGGGTGCTCTTGCTTTAAAATACTGGGTACTCCCTTTTTTTAAAGTTGGGAGTAATATTGCCTTCCTCCAGTCATTGGGCACTCCTCCCATTCTCCATGACTTTTCAAAGATGGTGGAGAGTGGCTTAGCAACATCTGCCAGCTCCCTCAGCACCTGTGTGTGCATCAGAGCCCATGGACATATAGGCATGAGGTGTGTATAGCTGGTCTCTAATCCAGTCATCTATGACCAAGGGAACTCTTCCTTTCTCCTGACTTCTTCTCTTACCTCGAGGTCTGGGACTGCTGAGAGCTGACATCAGTAGCAACAGCTGAGGCAAAGAAGGGGTTCAGTAATTCCATCTTCTCCATGTCTTCTATTACCAGGACACCCAACTGATTGATCAGCAGCCCCATATTTTCTCTAATCTTGTTTTTGCTGCTGGTGGAGTATCTGTGTAGCTTCCTTCTTGGGTTCTGCAATTATGTGTGTGGATTTGAACATGAGGAGGCTCTCACAGCCTCCACTGTGGTCCTGCAAGGAGCACTGCCATCAAGAGTGACAGCTTTTCCCTTCCCCCCTCCACCACTGTGCCACCACGGCAGGTATGTGACTGGGTACAGACCAGAGTAATGATTCCAGATAAGCACTAAGACTTTCATCCATGGAGCTGAAATAGAAAGCACTTTGGATTTGGACAGGCTGCTGAAAAGGAACGATATTACTTCTCATCAGTTTCCTGCTATTGGTCATACTTGTTGGGTGCTGGTCTGGCCCCACTGTGGACCAGTGCAGGGGGATAAGATATTCAAAGTATCTTCCCGGGTATTTTCTTTGTTGCTGATCCCAGCATAACTTGTTCTCTGGCATGAGGAAACCCCCTCCTGTGCCAGCAGGTTCACTTCTGCTGCAGTACCTGTGCCAAATGCAGACCATGCTACCTGCACAGGACAGAAACTGGGAAATGTTCCAGGGGCTGGTCTGTACCTGGGCTGATCTGTGACACCCACAGAGAACCTACAATGCAGCAATGTTCAGGAGAAGTGGGGAGGCCTTTTGAGTGTGACATGTTACACACAGATTTGAGGCAGACGGTGAAGTAGAAATTCTGGCGGCTTGCTTGAAATCAAATGTCAAATAAAATCAACATGATTTAATTAAAAGGAAAAAAAGATTCTTTCCAAAAGATCCTTGAATTAGATTGAAGACTCTATCTCTTAAGAACATACTGCAAGCTTAATTTTTGATGTTACAGTTAAATAAAGACATACTTATCTGATTAGCTGTAATCCTCTCATGTTTATTCCTTGAGTCAGAGACCCTATAAAAATGTATCTGAGCTTTAAAAGTGGAACCCAAGGACAGTCTGCACCTGGTCTCTGCATATGATTGCAAGAAGATATCCCTGCAATGTTACCAACAGAAAATTACTCAGCTGTTTTGATAATCTCTGTTGTGCTCAAAACTAAATGTAAAACAAATATATTTGTCCATCTCCTTCCATGGTTGCCAGTCCTCACTCAAATTTTTTGGACTTTCTCTCTTTGTAACAGAAGTAGAGCACAGACTTGACCAAAATCTGAAGACCCATGATAAGGGGGTTGAAACTTTCCCCAGCCATAAACAAGAGCCTCCATCCCATGGCCCTGATCCCACAGTTTGGGCTCCCTAGAAGGGAGTCCTACATAGTGTCCTCATTTCAGCCATGGTTTTCCTCACTGGTTGAGCACAAAAATGGTGTTTTCTGTGGGACATCACCTTGGAGTCATGCTGGGGCCATCTCCATCACACGTCTGGACCAGTTGCCCCAACTCCATGTTTAGTCAAGATAGAAGTTTGTAGGAAAATCGAATTCATGACTTATCCCATGTCTGAAATAGGTCAGACCATCAGTGGGAATCACACCCTGGATCTTGCTCCCTTGTATTTCTAGAAGTCTCTATTGAAGGTGTCTGATGGTGCGATAAAACCCATCCAAGGATACTAATATTCAGATTATTTTCTGTCATACTCCTATTCTGACAATAGAAAAAAATCATGAAAATCTAGTTGGTAACTGTACTTTTAGACATTTAAAACCTAAACACCAAAAATGGGTTGAAGAAGGATTTGCAGAGGGTATTTTCTGTCATTGCTCTGTTGGGAGTGCCCGAGCTTTCCCTTGCTGCCATTAGTGGGAGCCATCGCACAGGGCAGGGCAGGACCCGTGTCTGCCTGGGGCTCGCTCCGCTTCGATTCTGGTTGAAATTGGCTGCTGCAGATATTACAGAAACCAAAATCTCAGAGAACGTCTCAGGTGAGATTGTTTTGGGGTTTTTTTCCCTATCAGTTATTGCATTTGTTTGTGAAAAAACGCATTTTCTAATGTACAAATTTCCAAAAATAAAGTGGTCTTTGCCCACTTCATAGTAAATCTTTAACATAATCAAAATTAATTAGTTTGGATTTTCAGTTTAAAGTGATCTTTTGAGCCAGAAAGCTGTCAGTGTCTGCCATTGACTGTTATTTCCTATTTACTCTTGTGTACTCACAGCTGCCTTGCCTGTGAGCAAATGTTACCTACTACTATAACTGAAAAATTGTTAAGTTTATAAATCTCAAGAAGACACAGGCTGAGCAATCTTCATTTCCATCAGCTAGCCATTTTCTCAAGTTTTATATTTCTCCCATGGTAAGGGTCCCATAATGTATTACATCAGACATCAGAATCTCACAGGATAGCAGTGAGGGTCTTCCTGAAGCACACATGGTAGGAGTGGGAAATTGAATTTGTAGGGCACTGGAAAATATTTTCAAACCACAGAGCCAGAGGTCCTTCAGTTCCTATTTGCAATATAATGGCATATACAATGAAACTGCTCCTTTCCGTGGAGAAATGGGTCTGGTTGTGCTTCTTGCCCCTGCAGGCTGCTACACTGTGATGCAAAGGTGCTGTTCCTCCTTGGGAAGATCCTCAGCCAGAAGACTCTTCTCAAGTCCCTTCCCCAGGGACTTGAGGGGCAGTCCAATTTTCACTGAAGTTGGTGACAGCACTGTTGCTTTTGGAGGGGGTATGATCCAGTCCTCCATCAGGGCTTTATTGGGAAACCTCTGCCTGTTCTTTGTAACCCACACAGATAAACAATCATAAAAAGCTTTTCTGTCTGATTTGAGAGCACAGCTGTGATAGAGGTGTGATAAAAGGACCAGCTCCAAAACCTTTGTGATCATGGTGGTCCTAGTGTGAATTACAGCAACATTTCACATCTCTGTTTATTTTAGTTAAAGAAGAAAAGTTTCAGTTACTGTAGACTTAACAGATTTTTATCTCATATAAAATATGCCTAGCAGAGGACACACTTCAGTATGGTTTCATTGTTAGCAGACCTTCGGCAGTTCGTGTCAAATATCAGTATAATGGACTTACACACACTATTGATTTAATGACAGCTATCACTGCGAGGAATTGATCTAATGTTTTCATTAGACTTAAAAAATGTTTCAACAACAAGTTCATTCAGAACTGGATAATTGCAAAGCCCTACATGGCCAAAGATCACATTCCCTATTGAAGTGTAGTTTAGACGATCTTTTTAGATGATAAGTAGATTAATAATAATAGAGGCACAGTTGAGGGAAATTAAAGCTAGTCTTCATGCCTTAAAAACATAAATAAGTTGAATTATCACCCATTACATTACTAGAGGGAATTTTCTGAACTTTTGAACAAATCTTAATGAATATGCAATGGTATTTTACTTGCTCTTGTTGGCACAATGTAACTGTTTTTGTTGCCCTCTTCTGTTTGTCTGTCCTTTTTGTTCCCTGCCCCATGGACATGAGCAGAGGCTGGTATCTTCAATTATATTTTATTAATTTATTAATACAATTTTATTAATTTTCAGCAGTAATAGCATCTTTTGCCCTTGAAGGTGAACAGGCCAGGGAAGGACATATTGTAGGAGATTTCAGGACATGCTGTCCTTGCACACATTCCGTTGGACTGTCCTCCAAGGGAAGTTTTGCATTACTGGAGCCACTGATCAGTTGCTCTATATGAGGGCATTGCCTAAATACAAGTGGAGAAGGAATTTTACTGTGCTGATGTGGAAAGTGCAGACACATTTCCCCTATGACTCCAGGTGACAGTGATTTTCTTGTCAAATAATCTTCAGCTTCTGCTTTGCCTTATACAAAGGCTCCTCCTTTCCAAGTACAATGATCAATATTCCATTTTTTTGCTGACACTGGACTCATATGTCAATGCTCACTGAAATGGCTCATGGCTTGCACATGGATCTTTTTGGTATTATGGGTTTCTTGATAAAGGTAAAGAACTGCTCTTGGTAAAGGAATGCAGCTTTCAAATACTTTGAGAGCCCAGTGTCCCTGTGCACCTTGGCTCTGATTGCCTGCATTTTGTTGTGCTCAGATCTCTAAACCAAATCTTGGATATCTTGGATGTTTGAATATAAGAGAAGACAACAACATGGTTGCTTTGAATATGGTGGTCTCAGCATCAGTAAAACCTGGGTCTTTCCTCCCACCTATGGAAAGAAATACTTGTCCCTAAATTACAGGCATCTTTTCCTACTTGCTTTGCTTCAGTTCACATTCTGGGGGACGTTATAGCTCAGGAAATTCTAGAATAAAGAGTATGTCTTGTTATCTAGACTGGTTATCAAACAGAGCAATCCTGAACCAACATGCCCATATCCTATCTCAGAAAAATCAGAAGTCCCACTTTCAAGGAATTTCCTGACCTTTTGTATGAGCCATGTAGCTTTACTGAACTTGGGGCTCTGTCTGAATGAATAAATTTCCAGTGTAACCATTAGTATCTGATTGGGGAAACCTGGACCTACAGAACAAATCTGGAAAGTAAGGCAGACCCACCAAAAAATCATACCAGAATATGTGATATATTGTGATATATTATTAGCTGTTCTCTGGTAGAATTATGTTTTGTAAGAAGTACAGTAATAGATTATTCTGATGGTCAGAAGGTACTTAAAGTGATTAAGAAGGATGCAGTGAACACACCCAATCTCTTGCAGCAAAAGTACAACCTACAGCTGCTACTCTATTTCTGCCACCAAAAAAGCTGCTTGCAGGCAAGTGAGTGCATGGTTAAACTGCTGAGCAGTTCATGCATGCCAGCACAGCCACACAACTAAAACCTTTGGGCTGCAGAGTTGCAGTCTGCACCACTGTGGAAGGAGGAGAAGTCCCTTCCCAAAGCCATGGTGATCTGCAGTGTGGCAGACAAACCTCATGTGCTGTGGGGAGCAGTGAGACCAGAGAGACACTGTGGGTGTCCATGGGATTGCCCTGGAACAAGGCTTGGGCTTCTGAACAACACAACTTCCACAGAAATTCAGCCACTGTGGGAACTAAAAGTCTCCATGTGTCCTTTGGGGCCAGGGTTTTGTGTGCTTCAAGGTATAATGAAGATTAAAGGCAATACTCTTAAATGAGCAGGGAGATGCTGATGCCAAAATATACATGAGTAATCTAGAGCATGATACAAAAATGCAAATGCAAGAATAGAAGGAAATCAGGACACTGTAATGCATATTGCTTTAATTTGAGGAGCAAAGGGATTTGAGTGGATTTCTAGGGTATAATGCAATACAGAATAATACAGTGTTTATGTCAGATATAGCTGATGAAATCTCCCAACAGATCAATGCAGGAAAAGGGTAAAAATCAGAAGTATTGGGAAGTGTCACTTGAGAGCAAACCTATTCTCAAGCTGAGGTAATATTTTCTGATACTCCCTGTAGTTGAATATAGCTAATGTGAAAAAATGTAGGAGAGGGAAAAAAACAATCCAAATGGCACTTGAAGGGAAAATGAAAGTTTAAAATATCATCTTCGGGATCCAGATGGTTCTGGGTGAAAAAGAGCACCCATCATCCCCTTAACAATCATGAAGATGAAGTTTGAAAAGCCAGCTTGGCTGCTGGGACAGAACTGAACTCTACCCAGGGCAGGGGAGCAGCACCCTGCACTTGAGCACTGCCTCCAGTTGTTGCTCAGTGCTTGGCTCTGTGCACAAACCCCTCCTCAGACACAGCCCAGCTGAATGGATGGGGCTCCCTGCCTGTGAAGTGCCACACATTTCTTTCACATTGCATTTTTTCATTTTTTTTAAACTGTGTTAAATCACTATAATTACTGTGCTGGATATGAATAATCAAGTTTCTGTTGATCATAGACTTTACTGAGAAAAAAGAAAATTAATGAACTTTACTAAGAGAACTACTATTGTTTTCTTCAATAATTGCTTCTCCTTCATCATCTGTTGAGTTTTAATATGTAAATGAATGGAGGAAGCCTTCTGGCTTTGCAGTCTCTGTGAGAGAAGGTTCTTCATAACAAATACTATTTTGGAGGAAGAGGGAATTTGCTGTAAGGTAGGCCCAAGCTAGGACTCATTTATACTGGTTTTAAAACTCTGGGCTCATTTCCTGTATTTAGTGGTATGAAATCAGACCAGGGGAACACCAGCTGAGCACCTTATCTTCTGCTTGAGCTGGACTCTTCCTGCCTGTTCTGCACGCCTTCCTAGGCCAGTCCTTCCTGGGTTGTTGAATTATTGCTAAATTAAAAGAGAAAGATGAGTAGGTCATTAAGGGCTGAGGAAGAGCTGGCTGCAGTGGAGATGTGTGCCATCCTGCCATCCCAGTCCCCTGGGGCACGTTTGCCTCTCTCAACTGAGTGGATCACTTCACTCCTGGGGGCATGTGAGGGCAAGAGGCATGGGCTGGATAATTGCCACTGTCCCCCCCAAAACTCAGTTTAGCAGTACTTCTAGAGATGTCCTGTTCTGCCTTCAGAAATCATTTTACATGTGTCTGACTGCTTTAGCTTCTGCTTGATGTCTATCTACATAAAGCTTGGAGTTTAATAGATGGGTAAACAGATTCAAGTTATCCTCTTGTGCATGAATGCCTGGGTTTTTTCAGATAAAATTTTCTGACATCTCAAACTTTTATCTTGAACATGTATTAGACAAGTTGCTTTATATATATATATTTGCAGTGTTCACAAAGTGATGGCTCCATCAAAGTTTCTGTTAGAAAATGCTTTTTTCCTGCACAGGCTCTAGGCCAGGGGAGGGGACAGGTTTGTAAACCTCCCTCACAACCTCACTCTCACCTGGGATTCAGTTCCCTCCAGGGTGAATTCTCAAATGCAGAGAGACAGAGAAAATAGTCTTGTTCTTAGGCCACCAGCTGGGGTTTGAGGTGCGTGGTTTCCCCTGCTTCACCATGTGCCTGAGTTCTCCTGTGTTTTCTGTGTCCCTTCCATGGTGGGAGAAAAGAGAACCTGCCCTTCCACCCCCCCCCCCCCCCCCCCCCCCCCATGCCAGGATTCCTCTGCAGAGCTCCTCAGGGCCTCTCCTGCTCCATCACCTGGTGGTAGTGCTGGGCTGCTCTCCCAGAGGAATTTTTCAGCAGGGACCATAGCAGACCTGCAGTGGGAGGTGATGTGACCTCCTGCTTCCCATCTGCCAGGCGCAGATTTTCCCCAGTTTCACACTGACTGTTTTGCCTGGTTCCAATGCAGCCTGCACGGAAGTTCTCCCAGCATTCCTCATTTGGTGAGGAGTTATTTTGTGTCCAGCCACACCAGCTGCCCAAGTGCAGTTGATGAGTGATGCATGTTACCCCACATCCATGGTTATCCTTTTGCTGTTAATCATGGCATCACAGAATGTTTTGGGATGGAAGGGACCTTAAAGATAATCTGGCTCCAACTCTCTTGCCATGGGCAGGGATGCCACCCTCTAGATGGGGTTGTTCAGGGCTCCATCCAATCATACATCAAAAGTCTGTGCCTTCTGATGATCTGGGTTTTTTTCCCCAGATGCAAAATAGGAAAGACCAAGGACTTAGAACCAGGGCTGTTTCAAAATCATCTTCAATTACCGTTGGATTTCTTTTGTAGTTACCATTAAAGGCATATTTTTAAAATATTTTCCTTTCACATATGATATGCCAGGTTAATTTTTGTTGAATTCAGTACCAGACCTGTCACATACTATGGAGTAAAATGAAGTCTCTTATATGTTAGAGTTTAATACTGAGTCAACAACCTTTATGAATTTGCACTGTATTGCATTTATTATAGTAATTTTTATATCTATTATGAATTGAATTCTAAACCAGCACACAATCCTTCCCATGAGCTGGGCCAGCCTAGGATTTAACCAGGTCATTTTACTTCTGAAAATTATTGTTTTGACAGTTGTCCAACCCCCTGCAATTTCCAGGGCTTACTGAATATTCATGTTAATATTCCAATGTTAAGACTTTTGAGTAGGTTCTTTTACATTTCCATGAATAAAAGTTTAACAGAGCTGAAACACAGATTGGCTCTGATGTGGGAAAGGCAGCAAAGCATGAGCAGGGGGGACAGGATTGCTCAGCACTTGATAGGAATCACTAACCAAGAGCCTTGTAGTGGTTTTGAGAAGGCATCCAACACTCTTGTTTAGGATAAAAGAGCTGATAAATCTAGAAGGAGGATTAATTTAGGAACTCTGATCCTCCATCTCTTCCAGGAGTGCAAACTGGGAAGAGCCATGCTGAAGGAAACTCAGAAGAAAACCCCGGAAAGGAATGGGGAGCTGAGGACCCTGCTGTGGTGTGCCTGGGGGGCTCAGGAAGCCACGTGCCAGCTCCCAGCCCTCAGACAGGGGCTGCAGCTCCGTGTTCCTCTGTTGGGAGGCTGGGTCATACGTGCACAAGCCCCCAGGGAATTTTGAGATTAAATGTCACTCTCAGGAATGCAGTAACTTCACTTCTTTTTAAATACATTTTCAGCCCTTTGCCGGTGATTAAAGTTCAAGGTCGAGATGCATCTTTCCTTGTGGACATTTGCTTTGATTCCTGATGTGCTTTAGTGAAAAATCTCAGACATACAGAGAAGGAGGTGACAGCATGTCAGAGAAGTACATATTTAGTTCTAGCAGCAAGTCAATCAGACATCTAGGCAATTACCCTCTGCTCAGGATGACAACTGAGAGATGTGTTTATTCTGTCTACAGGAATCTCTGTTATTTTAGGATCCTTTCCAGAGTGCAACCAGTGCTAACTTGTCAGTACGTGGAGACTCTTGTTTATGCTTTGGTTTCCTATCTGGGTGGGATTATTCAGTTATTGACTTGCTGGCCCCCACTCAACCTTTTAAATTCATTTCTACCTTCCACACAATTTTTTGGCAGGAGCTACAGGCTGTCTAAACCCAAGCTTTCATATCTTCATCTGTGTTGATGAATCTTTTATCTGCTTTTCAAAGGGTATTAGCTCTTCCATGAGCTGTGAGGTAGCACCTCACTATCACTGCTGAGACTCCTGCATTTAGCTG
This sequence comes from Certhia americana, assembly GCA_018697195.1. Taxonomy (NCBI): domain Eukaryota; kingdom Metazoa; phylum Chordata; class Aves; order Passeriformes; family Certhiidae; genus Certhia; species Certhia americana. The sequence continues at coordinate 7,378,517 of CM031858.1, read as the reverse complement.
TGGTTTGGCATCTCCCACAGCCTGACACCAGGCTTTGCTGGTCCTTCCCAGGGCTTCCCACCCTGGTGGTTCTCACAGAGACAGGGCTCACTTTGCTTGTGTGGTGGGATCCCCGTGTGAAATCCTGCTCTCCTTTGCATCCCTATAAATCCACTGACCTCAGAGGCATCACTGTGGGTCAGTATGGGACACTGGAAAGCCAGCTAGTGCCTGTCCTCTCCAGAACTACTAAAGGCACACTGCAGGCAGCCACACTTAACACCTCCTGCCTGAGTCTGATTAGTGAGCTAAATATTTTCTGCTCCATGGGAGCACCCGGTGCCATATAAGCTGGAGGCTTCCCTCAGGCAATGAACAGATGAGTTTAGCTGGAACAGACTTTGTTATCTTTTGACACTTTACTGGGGAATCAGTTACTTCTGTGAGGAAAAAGGTGTTTCTGATGGTGTTTGCTTTTCTGAGTGGTGCAAAGCCTCTGGCAATCTACAGAAGTGAGCCCCAGAGCTCAGCTCAAGGGCCAGCCTCTGTTACCCCCCAAAACATCCCCAGATGGGGCAGGATTTAAAAGCAGTCTACATGCATGGAACAGAAGCTCCCCCTTTTTATTTCAAGAGGACTCAATATAACCTGTACAACCCTGACAAGGCAAGACTCAGAGCACCCAGCTCTCCTGAGTCCTTCCAATGTCACCTGAGTTTTGAGTGCTGCACCCCACTCAAACCCCTCCCCACCCAAACTCTCCCCTCACACACCCTCTGCTCCCACTGCGAGGATGGAGGACAAAGAGGGGTTTTGCAGGTTCAGGAGGCCTTTCTTTCTTTATCTCCCTGGAAGCCTGGTTATTACAGCAGTAGCCTCTAGCTACATCTGTGAAGAGGAGCACCTCCACCAGGCACCTCCTGTATAATGACTTCTTTTTTCTTTGAACTTGTGAGGCACTGTGGTATGACATTAAGAAGGTGAATCCAAAGAGGACCATAGATGTAGGGTCATTCCAAGTAAACCCTGACGGGACACAAGAGAGGAGTAAGGTAGCAGAAAAATGATATGACAGCACATAATTGCTGATATGTGCAATTACCAACCACTTATCCAAACAGCAGTTGGTCTTAATCTTACAACCTTTTTTCTTGCTAAGGGTATCAGCCACTAAATTGCTTCTGCTTCCTCTGGGACCCAAAGTAATCTTTAGGCTTGAAATTGAGGTATTTTCCTTCCTTTTCAGTACCTACATTTCTTTGCCTTTTTAATATTTGAAGTGGTATTGTTCCATTGTTAATCTTGATAAAAAATAAATCAGAGCTACATGCATTATTAAGACAGAGAAAGAAAAAGGAAGAATGAAAGACAGAGAATATATGCTCTACCTAGAGACAGATTGTTATCTAATCAAGGCATTGCACTGAGGTCCAAACAGTGCCCACTGCCATCCATGGGCTTCCTGTGGTTGCTGGATACCTTCAAATTCCATTGCCCACGGAACTGAGGGTCATCAATGTTTTCCTGGACTGAGGAATCCACATTGCCAACTTCCAGGAGCAAATCTTAGCTTACTCCATGTGTTTTGCAGCATGGAAATTACAGATCGTCCTCCATACAAGTAAATAGAAAACCTCCTGGAAATGTTTGTTGAGCTAGGTAATTTAGCAGATATTCCAGAGGATTGTTGTTGGTTCAGATAATGAACCTTTCCATCATCCCCAAGTGGAAACACAAAGGCTTAAGAGAGTATAGAAGGCATAAGCAGATGGAAGCTGCTTCTTTATAAATGGCAGAGCTTTCTCATGATTCTTAGGTCTGTCTTTATCAATTATGCCAATTCTCACACTATTACTGAGGAGGACTTAGGATCAGGCTGTCCAAGGATATGTCTGGAAGAGAGCAGCAGCTTTCCAAAGCAGTTGGAAATGAGAGGACTGGACAGTCCAAGGCATCTGAGTCTTCTGAAGTCCAGGGAGTTTATCCTTCCTGTCAGTGAGAACTCCATGCTCAGGGTACCCTTGTGGCCAACAGCAAGAGACCAGCTCATGGCAAGTTAAATTAACAATTTACAAGAGAATGCGAGAGGAGAGCACAGTGGCTTGGCTGGCATTGCATGGTTAGTCTGTGGCAGAATAAGCTTCTGGGATGCTCCCAGGTCAGTGTCCCAACCCATGGATTTGGCTGGCTCAAACAGCACAGGTCAGACCTCAGTACTGGGTTGACATGTGGCTCGTCCTCACCCAGAGCAAAAAAAACCCCAACATTTCAGCACACAAACCACAGAATGGTTTGGGTTTGAAGGGACCTTAAAGATCCTCCAGTTCCAATTCCATAATGTCTCAATGTGGGCAAGAGTATGGGTGGCTGTCCATACCTGCCTGTGGACACATGGACACACAGGGCCTGACTGCAGCAGATCTTGGTACAATAAATAAAGCAATACAGATAACCAAGCAGATATTAATGGAGACTGACTCTAGTGCATAGTGCCATTCTTGTTTATTCATATGTTGACCCCAGTATTAGCAGTACACATTTCTTAAACAAAATCCGTGTCCTGCGCTGCTAATTGTTAACATAATAGAGGGTTCGTGAACCCGTCTTTCATCACATCACTTAAACATTATTTAAACAGTATTTCATTACATTTATTTCTTCAGAGGCAAAACCATTTCCTTGCTGTGCCTGTCAACTGATTTGAAAACTAAATATCTAAATTGCTGTAGTTTATTTTTCACAATTTTTATATTGTTTTGTTATTAGCCTTAGAGAATAAAACAAAAAATGTAGCCCTCTGTTGTCTTAATTTTAGGATAACAGAGGACTGCTTTCCCAGGAAAGAAATATTGGCTAGCTTGTTAACAGAATGAATTTTAAACCTAGGTTTGGATCTTCAAAAGTGAACAAGGGAGCTAGAAGCCCAAATCCAGTGACTTTTAAGGAGAATTGGTTACTTAAAATTCAGAGGCCTCCTTCAAAAGCTCATCCCTAATCTCTTCAGAACCATTTATTCTTCATTGTAATTAACTGTGGATTTAGACTTCAGTATAAATTCACCTTGACTAAAATTTACAAAAGCATCCTGAAGTCCTTCTTTCAGAATGGCTCAGGCCCCAGAGAGCCCAAATTCTGCTGAAAGTCCCTGAAGTTACTAGGGCTGTACCTAAAGCATGGCATTGAAAACCTTTCCTGAGGTCCTGAGTTCGGATGTTTGCATCTGACACATCCAATTTCCACCCCACAGCGAGGCCTCTGCACCCACTGCCTTCCCTCCCACCACAAGCTGGGGTGTGTGGGCCACAGAAGTAGAACAATTGCTCCTGCTCATTATTCTGGACCTGGGAATAGTGACCAGGATGGTGACATGGGCAGTTAAACACACCTGTCCATGATCTGTCTGGACTGATAAAAGAATGCATTTTATCAGGATATTGGTCTTCAAGAAGAAGGGAAAGATTTGGCTTCGTGTGTTTGAGTAGCAGTTCATAATGTACATTGAATAGAACATAAAGAATGGATAAATATGGAAATGGGTTTTCTTTTCTCAGCTGAGCTGTTGAATGTGTAACATGTACAGTAGGTTTTAAAAGAGTGGCATAATCACCTCCTGTCTATTCATTGCTGTTCCATCTTTGCAAAGAGGAAGGGGCAGTGAAACCCACTATTGAAAGTAAAGTCAGAAAAGCAAAGGAAAAAACGTTCTCTGGGAGAATTTAGATTCCCACTTCTCATGGTGTGATTGCAGAACTCTCAATTCTAAGCTCCTTTTCTGCAGAATTTTGCCTATTTTTATGCACATGAACCATCCTGTAAACCTCTGTACTAGCCTGATCCCAGCATGTTCCTCTGTGTTCTGAAAATCAGGGTTGGGATCCAGGGGCTGCTGACTCTCACTGCTTCACTGCAATTTGCTGCTGGGTGGAAAAAAGGAAGCTGAGAAAAGCCTGTGTTTTGTGCTTTCCACTGGCCAATAGTGGTAGCTCCTAATGCCTGGGAAGTCCCAGAATAAGATTTCCCATCTATTGATTCACACAAGAGTTTTGGTTGCTTTAGGTAGCTTAGGTTTTAATGTTTTAATTGTTGGAGTTCTCTAATTTTAATGCAGAAAATTCTTATTTGCTTATGAGAACAGTTTTTTGAAGAATCACATGAAGCAGCTCTGACAATTTCATAAGGGCAAACTTTTTAGTTCCAGGAGAACATTTCTGTGCAAGGCTGGATAGCACCAGAGCACATATTTGGGAAGAGGAGGTTATATGGGCAGGTGTGTCCTGGGACCCAACAAGGCAGGGACCAGTTCCCTGCCCTGTAAACAAAGGCATGACATGGGATGGGTCTGGATTCATGCTAAACGTCCTTCACCCTAAACTGCTCACTGAAACCTGCACTGTCCCCATAAAATATTCTTAAATAGTGATATTTGAGATTAATTCAATGGTATGGATGGTACAAGATCAGTGCCTGAGCCCAAGTGTGACACTAGGCAGACAGAACCCTGCCTGACACCAGCTCTCCCTTCTGGATAGCAGCAGCAGCAGCATCAGTGTCTCCACTGTTGGCATTGGCACCCAAATTTCGGATTTACCCCAGAAAAGTATTGATTATTCTGTGATCCATTTTCTGCCTTGCTTTTTTTTTGTTTGGTTTTTTTTGGTTTTTTGAACAAAAAATTCATCCTAAAGCTGAGAGCCCTTTTTTGTTCAAATTTTTGTGAGGCTTGTTACATTCAGTATTCAGTTTTGGTTTCAGTAAATCAGGCTCTGTGTGAACGTGTGGACAGAATAAAATACAACTCAGAGCAACCTCCCTAAAAACAGCTCTCCCAGTCATAGTATCACCCTACATTTCTGCCTCTGATTTTGCACTGCTTGTCTAATTATGTTGGCTGCTGTGTAATTATTTTCATGGAACAATAATTTTAACAGCGTGCAGTTTATCAGAGGTGCAAATTATACATAATAGCATATAGAAATTTTCAGTTAAAACTTGCATAACATTCATTTCCTTGCATTTTTCAAGAAATTGAAGCGGGGAAAAATATTCTTCATTTTGTATCTATTCTTTTTCTTAGAGAAAACAACCTAGTGATTTTCTTGGAGTCAATTAAACCCATTTGAAATAAAGCACTTTTATTTTAGAACAAGACTGTCCACATGGGGAGTTAATCAAGAATAATTATTCCTCTCTAAATTCACATCCTCAAACAATTTGAATTAAATCCCCAGTATAGACCAGCCCTAAATGTCAGAGGAGGTTAAAAAAAGAGTGAGCCACAGGAGGTCTATCATGTCAGGAAGCACTAAGAATCAGAACCTTGTTGTGCACCCAGGCCAGGCTTGTGGGGAAAGCCCTGTTCAGGCTGACTCTCTCTCACTGCCCACCCTTGGTCACACATCACTTGCTCAGTGATTTGAAATCAGCCCCATACACGTTCCAGTAACATCGTCTGTACACACACAGGTGGTGGTGATAACAGCACCAGGAAGGGAGGTGCTCTGGTCAGGTGAGAGCAAGGGTAAATATATTCCAGGGAAAGAATTTTGCTCAGGGATGCCTCTTCTCCTTGCTCTTTCAGCAGGCTGAAGGCAACACAGCTTTGATACCTTTCAGAGTCAGGGAGTTACAGAGAATTTAGGCACATCTGCAGTTCCATCTCAGAGCTGCCAAAATCTGGTTTTATTTAAACCCAAGTTTTTCTTTCACATTGTTGTCAATTGAGCAAAGCAGTCTGTAGCTATTATTTCCCTAAAACAACAGTAACACTGCAGTGCCTTTGCTGTGCCAAGAGCCAGTGGCTGCCGCAGCCTCCAGAGAGTCTGGAGGCAGGAGCAGGTGCCCCTGTCCTCTGCAGCGACCCTACAGTGAGAGAAAAATACTTCCACTCTGTTTACCTGTGTGATCCCCCAAGCAAACCACTGCCAAAGCCTGGAGGCAAATCCTGTAGCCATTACAAACCCTGCAGAGGTGGGTGGGAGGTGGCTTGGCCAGGATTTCCAACCACAAAATTTCAATGGAGCACAAACGTCTGAACTCAAGGTTTTACTAAGTACAAGGCATGTGCCTTTCATTTGGGCAGCACTTTCATTTTGAGGTGAGTCTCTGTTCACAGAGCTTTTCTTGCCAAAGTGTGCACTGATGCTCCTCTGCAGGTCTCACAGGGAAATGGGGCTGTCAGGCAGAGATGACAGGAAACATCTTTATAGACAGGTGACCCTGCCCATGGCAGAGGGGTGGAGCTGGATGATCTTTAAGGTCCCTTATAAACCAAACCATTCTATGATTTTGTGGTTCAATGATTCCATATGTCTTGGTGCTCCCCTTATGGGAGGTTAGCCAGGATGGATCCCATAACACAGCATGCGCTGGGGTGTTTGGGTTTGCTTTCTCTGGGTGGAAAAAAAAGAAAGCAAAAAATTGCTTGTGAGTCAACCCCCCAACCATTCCATCCCAGCTTCCTTGTCCCCTCCTCTTCATTCCCTGCATGCCCTAACTCTCATGAGTGCTCCAGATCCTTTTTGAGGAGGGCCCATATAAGTTGGAGGGGAAGAACAATCTCAGTGTCTTGGAGATGAAGGACACAAGTAGCCACTAGAACTATTTTGGGAAGAATTTCTTCCTCCTGATGGGGACTAATAGGGACAAATCTCAAGGGTGACATCCATCCAGAAGGCAAAAAAATACTATTGGTACACAAAGGTGGCAGCAAAATAAAGAAGAAAAGAGACTACTGGCCATTATGGACACCTCAGGCCAGGCATTGGTGCCAATACTGGTGCCTTTCAGAGGCAGAAAGTCATAGAGCAAACCCTCAGATTATTCAGACATCAGAAAAAAATCAAATTGTAGTATTGGCAGCAGTTCAAACCGTATGGAAATGTCTGGAATCCTTGAACTGCAAGAGGATAATGCACCACCTGACTGTCAGTGAGCAGCCAAGGGCAGGGTGTGGTGTAAGATGCAGCACTTGGTACCAGCACCTCAGCTCTGCCCTGAATCACACCCAAGCACTGGGGCAAGGGTTTTTTCCCAGTTCAGAGGGAAATGGCTAGCCCACTGTAATTTCTTTCAGAAGAATGTTGTCCAGAAAGTTTACTCTGGAGTTTTGTAACAACACTTTGTCGTTCCTGTGCTCAAACCTTGCTTTTTTAAGCCAGGGCATGGATATATCAGGGTGTGAATGAAATCCCTTTTCATCTGCTTTGGCTCATGGCAGTACAATCCTGCATCTGTCCAATTTCCAGCTGAGTCGATAGGAACCAGGAGAGCAGAGCTCTGTGTCTGATTCAGTTCCCAAAGGCTGATATGTGCAATTTTCACATTCCCCTGACATGGTTCTTCCTCACTGCATCTGGGGAGTGACTTTCCCCCTTCCCCCATGTCTGATCACTGCTGTTTGATCTAACAAATTCTCTTTCTGGGTCATGGTAGTGTTAGCTCTGGTTTTAAGGAAGAGGAATTCATCAGACAGTTGTTGTGGATTTTAGTCAAGATTTTTGATTCGAGGGAGTGCTGGAGCAAACACCAAAAAACTAGAGGATCCTGAGCTCACTATAAATGCAGGCAGACGTAGCCAAGGAAGTGGAGACAAACAGGATTGCACATGAATTGTCACCTCAGCAGGAAGCTGACAGAAGATTGTGATGATCATACGGGAAAAAAGTGCCCATACTGAAAAAGAATCCAGTGTTTCAAATAAACTTATGATGAATTCTGATCTCCTGCTCCTATGAGGGCAGAGCAGTACTTCCTGTCATCTCTTCTTCTTTATGCTTTCTGCCAGCTCTCATGCTCTCTGACTGGGAGAGGTTTCCTTGTCTCTGCTGTGAGTGGATGTCACCCTTGTTGATGACACACACATGCCTGTGGTATTGATGCCAGCTGAGATTATAATTTCAAGTGCCAGTTCAAAATCCAGCATTTTTCTCCAGAATGATAAGACTTCTTGAATCCATGAATAATGGCTTCAGTAGCCAGAGTAGTGATTTGTGAAGATTCTGACTCATGTTTGAGGGCAACAGGCTCTCCTGGGCTGTTTGTTTCAGCAGGTCTGATGGGACAGGTATAAGCAAAATGAAAAGAAAAAGACCAGCTCAGTCCAGCTCAGATACATCAGCTTCTCAGTTTCAGGTGGAGAGATATTTCCCATTTCAGGTGCTCCAACAGTGTGCACTTCTGCCAAGAGTGGATATCACCAAGGCTTCCATTAAAACAAATTGAATTAGAGAGCTATCCTATTCCATGTAAGCCACTTTGGTGGACATGTATTAGACTTCTTCTGGACCTATCAAGATGCAACATGAATAAGAATAAATAAGCTCAGACCATTTCTCAAATTAGTACCTTGCCACTTTTCTATTGCTCTCCAAAACTGTGCAGGAAATAGAAAGATTGAAAACCTCTGCTACTGTCCACCCCTTTTTGTCACATGGGTTTTCTGATTATTTCTTTCAAGTCTTTACTCCAAAACTTTGACTTCTTGGTTTGGTTTTTTCCCCCAGCAAAAGTTTTCTGTCGCAGAAACTCATTGAGGAAAGTGTCTGTCAGACCAAAGCATAGAGATGGATGGACTTCTTAATACTTCCTTGGACACTCAGAGAAGTCACTGAACAGGATTTAATCTAGTGTGTGACATGAAAGGTTGCTCTTCAGCTAATACTCTGGGCAGGTTAAATGTAACTGTAGGGTCAGATCTTGCAGCAGGAGCAAAATATTTAAGTAAAATGTCAATTCTTCAGAATGTCAATTCTGTTAGCCATGATGTTACCAAGCTTGTTTGGGAAAAGCTCCAAATAATAAAAGTGCTGCTATATAAATGCTTCTTGTAATTCCCCCACCCCCCTCAAGTTTCACACCACAACTGTGATTTGCTACAGTGTTCTCCACTTTACATTTCTGTGCCAGCTGATGTCTACTTCTGTTCATCAGGTTGACGTAGAGTCTCCAGACACACAAATTTCAAGTCAGGGTATTTGTCTGAATTGAATTCTTTGACAAGTTCCATTATTGCATTTTTTTAGACCAGATAGAGAATCCTCACAAAGTCTCCAAACAAACAAAAACAAACAAACAAACAAACAAACAAACAAACAAAGAAAACACCAAAAAACAAAAACACACCCAAAAAAACCCAACCTTAAGACATCAAGATTTATTATTTTTTTAACTAATTAGCAAATTCCAACTTCTAGCAATAAGGCAGAAGAGCTTCCTAGCCAAGGCAGACTATACAGGTGAAGTCTGGTATGGATCTGTAGGTTGTTTTGCTCAAATGAATTGTCTCAGGAAAGCACAAACATGTTCTTCTGACTGTCTGAAATGTCAGCCTGAAATCCCATTTCTTTCTCTAACACTGAGTGCATGCAGCATTTTATGGGTAACAGTGTCTGTCGATATCTAAGCTTTTTGTGACCACTCTGGCTCATGCTATAGCTACAAGGTAAGAAGTGTTGCTCTCATCTCCTATCTTTGCTACATATGTTGGACAGACAACTCAGAAAAATCCACTCTGCAACTCATTTGAGCACATCTGAACATCTTTATTGGATACCTTTTCAGACAGGCATTTTTCTACAGAGTGGATTAAATTCTCTCAATACACAACAATATTTCTGACTCTGAACATGATCAGGGATTTATTTACCTCTTCCCCTTTACAGTTCTTTTCCTTTCCCATTAAAAACAGCACATCAGCAATAGGAGAGACCAACTCCACCAGCTTTTGCAGAGGGCCAGGCAGCTGTGCCAGCAGCAGGTTTGGTATTTCCTAGCACCCATCCCTACAGCCACAAATCCCCCTGAGTGGGGGAGCATCCCAAGGGGTACCAAGGAAATAATGTGTCTGCAAACCATTTGTCTCCTTTGTGCAGAGATTGCGACACTGACAGCAGCTGCCTTTGTGGCTTATGTCCTTGTCCCTTAAAGACAAGAAGCAGTTTTGAAAACTGGGGGAGATAGGTATGCTCAGTGTGTATGGGCACTGCTCAGTGAAGCAGCTACCAAACTGCCTTTTGAATAACATCCCTGAATTTACTAATCTCTGTGCATAAAAGCAAAATATTTACACTCCTGAGTCAAAGGCTGGGATCTTCAGTTTGCTCAGTGCTGTCTCAAGTCTGTTCCTCTTGGATACAATGGAAGATTTACCATCAGTTTCTCTGGGAGTCATAGTTAGGCCAAAACCAAGGGCTTATGGAAATACCATCCATAGTTCCTAATCCTTCGTTGGAAGACTTTCCAGAAAAGCTGTACTGGCAAGCTTCCTTCCCCTTCCACTAGAAGTTATATTTGCATTTTCTGTAGAGTCCCCATTTACTAGATCCTTCAGTGAGAAATTTGAAGCAAGCAGAGATATTTAACATCCATGCAACCAGCAGTGTATGTGTGTTCAACAATGGAAAGATTTTGCTTTAAATCTAGACAGACCCATCTCTTCATGGCAAGGATATCTACTTTAGGATGTTATGAGTTAGACTGCATTCCTAGGCTTCCAGATTTCAGAATTTCCTGGGTGCAATACTAACTTATTTGTTCCAAAGCCAAGGTAAAGTGCATAGGTAGCACAAAATTAATTCCCCATTCCATGGACATAGAGCAAGTCTTGCAGTTCTCCATTTGTTGTTCCAGACCATAGCTTGCAATGCCTGTGCAATGCACAGCTCTTCAAAAGGACTGCTACCTTTAGATCATCATCTCAGTGACTGTACCACACCTCTCAGCAACTGGCTCCATCCCTGCCATGCACTAGGTACTGGGATACTGCAGGCAGGATCAAGGAATAGGGAGAGAACATTTTGCCAGAATAAAAATATTCATCTAGAATTTTCCTGATTAGTCAGTGTGAAGAGACCTATGACATATGTTCGGATCTCTCTTTTAGTTCCTTTATATGTATGGTTTCCTTATTTTTATCATTTGCTATCAAGATATCCAAGATTTATCTGTAGATTTGGGACTGAAGAGGGTGTGCACTGCCCGTGTCTCAGTGCCCACTGAAGACATCTGCTGTTTCATGCTGTAAGCTCTCTGCTCTGTTTGCTCTGTTTCTCCTGGCTACCTTTCACTCCCTAGCTTTCCATATTTCCCAGCCTGAGCTCCCCTGAAGGATTGAATCAAAGTGTCAAAGAAACTGGGCAGACATCACCTCTGTGTCACCAGGTACAGAATTGTTTGCTCACTGGAGCTGTAAAATGCTCTCACAGCCTTGACATGGAGAGCCTGGCTCTGCAGAGTAGAGCTCAACAAAGCTTTTCCTTTGTGACTTCCACAGCATAAATCTGCAGGCTCACTTCTGAGCTGGACTTCTTTTTTAATGGGACACAACTAATGGGACTTCAAGCTTTTGAGGGGTTTCAGTTTACATTCAACAAATGAACCAATTCTGCTTTCATCTGTCAGAAGTCCCACGCATTTTAGAGCCTTTAAAAGGAAATGATCCAGGAGGCTTGGCAGGAATTAAGAACCTCTCATTTACTTGCTGATCAGTTGTGTTGCTTACGGTCTTCCACAAACAGATCTTAACTGGGCTGTGGTAGCAAAAAGGGAAATTTGCCCTTGACATTTCCCTGAACACCCTTCAGCAGTACTATAACTAGGCAGTGAGCACATCCCACTCTTGTGTTTTTCTTTAATGAGTCTCACTTCCACTTATTTTCCCTCCTTATGCTGCACCCTTACCTTTTTTCAGAGACAACTACTGTTCAATTTTTTGAACAGGCATGTTGTCCAGGAATATTGGGATGCCTTATCACACAGTCCATATACAGATTGCTTTTCTTTGTTACCTGTCCCTGAAGTCCCCTGTCAGGGATGCTTTTCTGCTTTGTGTTTCTTTGAGCTTTTTTGTCTAACCTCAGGGCATTGAAACTTAGACCCTTTGATATTCTGTGAGGTCTTCACAGTGAAACAGTCATCAAATAACTGCTCTGACATATATGTTGGTCTAATTTGAGTTTAGTTTGAAGAATTTAGTAGCTGACCCATCTCATGTCTTATTCAGGCTGAACTAGCCACAGGATTGACTCCACTGTCATGGGGCCTGTGTGACACAGGATAAATCTGCATGACTCAGAATGGAAAAGACCACCAGGGAAACCCACAGACATTCAGGTATCTCTTTCTGTGTGCCTCTGCATCATGCCTGGTCCAGCTGATTCCAGCTACTTCTATAACAGCATCACAAAAACAGAGTTTGGGCAGCCCCAGGAATACCCAAGCTGCAGTGGTGCAGGAGACACTAACCTGTCCCAAGGTAGCTCTTGGATGAAGTCAGCTCTGAAATCCGCAAAACTGTGGCACATCAGGGCCTTTGTTTGATTTCTTCTTGCCACCACCATTCTCCTAACCCTGGTCTGGATGCTCAAGTGCAGCCATATCTCCTCTGTCCCCATGTCCAGGAAGGAGACTGGCCTGGATTTGAGGACTTGAGTGCCTCAAATGACAAATTGCTAGAAGTGATAAATCTGGCTAAGCTATGCTGGTGTCTACACAAGCTTTTGGAGACATTTCAGGAAATATTAATGTCATGACATCCAAAACTATCTTCTACTTCCATGCAGAGCATCTCCTTTTCCCAGTGATGTGGGGAAAGAAAGAAGAATTCATCCCTCTTCTCTGTCATCTTCTTGTTCCCAAAACTAAGCAGATATTGGTGCCACCTTTGGGACACTTAACTCCTGTGCACAGAGGTCCCATCAGCTGTGTGTTCTACTCTGTGGCTTTAATCAGCAAAGGAATGACATGGACCTGCTGGAGCATGATCAAAGGAGAGTCATGAAGATGATCAGATGGATGGAATCCCTCTCCACCAGCCTGAGAGAATTTGTTTTCTTTAACTCAGAGAAGAGAGAGCTCTGGGCAGACCTTATTGCAGACTTATTTAAAGGAGTTTGCAAGAAAGATGGGGACAGACTTTTTACTTCAGCATGTAGTGATAGGACAAGAGTTAAAGTTTTTAACTAAAGTTAAAAACTAGTTAAACTAAAGTTATACTAAAGTTTTAATTTAGCTTAACTAAACTCAACTGAAGTTTTTAAGCTAAAAGACTAGACAAGGAAGATATATATATAGACAATAGTTTGACTTGTAACCTGCCTGCCTTTGGGGGTTGTACACCACTGCACATCACCCATCTGCTGGCAGCTAAACCACCCACTCTCCCTCCTGTTGCTGTCAGGATTTGGATCCTGGCAGTCTTCATCTCTGTTTCCTTGTGGTGCTGCTAAGCCTCCCAAATTATGAAGACACGTATTGTCTGTAACCTGGAGATTTTGATACAGAAATATCAAAATGTTAAACAACTTTGCATTTGGGATTTTCATTTCCTGTGTCTAAAATGGCATATGATTTAAAATGACATCTCCCTGGCATCAAGTCCTTATTTCCTCTATGCTACATCTGCCTGATTTGACCGTGTTGGTCTTGCAGCCGCAAAAATATCCGGCAGTGCAGATCTGGCTCCTGCAATCAAATAACAGAATTTCTCTGTTATAAAAGACTGGGAAATGACTTGTGCAGCCATTGAAACATCTCATAAGAGCAGCAGGAAACACCTAGGTGGCACTTGGTGAGCACAACAGACAATAAGGGGTGAAACATGGATCCCACATTGTGCTGGGATCCATGGAGGCTTTTCCCTGGGAGCTGCCCTGGCTGTGGGCTGCCAGGCCTGAGGAGGAGATCCTTGGATTTCCAGCTCAGGACGGTGAAACAAGTGAGGATGGTGCTTAGGCAGAGTATCTCAGGGTTCAGTACAGTACTGTTTAGTGCATACCTGGCCTCTGAAAATTAAAAAGAGAAGGAATTTTGTTTCCAGATGTAACGTAGAGCTGTAAAATGAACAGCAAGTGTTCCTTAAAAAAAACAAAAAAACAAAAGACAAAAACAAACAAGCAAACAAACAAAAAAAATAAAAAAGGAGGGGCAGAAAACCCCCCCTTGCATTTAATTATTTCACACATTGGAACTTAAAGTCTTAAGTCCCATTGTCTCCTGATTTATAAAAAGGTAACTGAGGACAACAAACCCCACTCTTTGTGTGTGATGTGGATGTGCCTTCATACAGAGAAATGCAAAGATTCAGCCAAGTCATAAAAGGCTCCCTGAGGTCTGAGCAGGGATGGACTGCACTTCTGCCTTTACACCTCTGGGCTGCAGGGCAGGCACTCTTTCGGGGCAGTGCTTTCCCAAAAGGATGCCCCCAAAGATGACCCAACAGCACTCAGAAACAGGGAAGAGATTTTTTTTTTTTTTTTTTCCTAAAAGCTGGCACTACCTCTTTCATAAATTAAGATAATTTTGATTTTTTTTCCCCAACACAAAAAAAAAAAAAAACCACAAAGAGAAACCACACCAAAAAAACCAAGCTAAAATTTGCACTTGGTTTAGGAGAGTTGTGGGAGGAGTTGTGGATCTGGGGTTTAAGGAAGAGCTGTTTTACCATTTATTTCCTTTATAAATGACAAACTAATGAGGCTTTTTGATCTTTATTTGTCCATTGTTCAGATCATGCAAAAAAGTTGTTAGAGGGCAAATGCTCTCATAGGCATCACCAAAATTATATAATCCAGTAAACATTAACTTTTCACTCAAAAATAAGCCTTCAAAAGACTGGCTCTTATTTTTTTCAGAAATTTTCTGTAGTTTAGATGTAATGCTCTCAAAACAGACCCTCTCTGATCATTTTCAGAGCAGTTATGTTTGACTAGAGTTTTCAAAGTATCTAAGAGTTTTCTTTAAGTCACCAGTGTTAAACTTCCTATGAATCACTGGCAATATTATAGGCCAAAGATGTAACTATAGCTTTTCAATTCCTGAGATTCCTCTGAGTCTTTCTGGTTCTGTAGGATTTATTGACAACCAAGATCAGATGGGTTCTGGCTGCCTTTAATCCAGACCCTAATACACATGGCTCCACACATATGGATTATAAACAGTAGCTGATACTTACTGCAACTGTTGTGCTAGAAGATTTACAGCAGAATATCAGGAAAGGGGGAATTATTTCTTTAATCCTCTCCCTTTAGATAATCTGGATAATTTTTCCTTTTTTTTTTTTTTTAATATTCTTGAGCAAAGTATTTCACTAAAAGCACTTTTCTTCAGAACTTTTCCTGGGAAGAAGAAAACACTTGGCCAAGCCTGGATTCTGGTATTGCCACACACATCACCAAGGGATGTGGCAGTGGCTGAGCTCCCTGCTGACACTGCAAGACCTTCATATTGACAGGGAGAATATTGCCTGCTAGATGCTTCCCAGGGCAGGAAATTGCAAGGCTGGGGCAGCCCCAGCCCCTTGGTCCAGTCTGGGAAGTTGGGTTCATCAAGCAAAGATATATTGCACATTCCACAGTCAGTGGAGTGAGTTGCAGATGGAAGATTTACAGTAATTTTCTTGGCTTAGCACCCCTCAAGCCCTCACTAGGGTGTTGTTTTAGACAGCATCATTAATGTTCATTTATTTGTCAGTGTTCTGTATACACTCATACCTTTTGTGCTCTGCAGTTTGATGGAAGTGGAGGCTGTGGGTGATTTTAGCAGCGTTTGCAGCAGCCCTGAGGACAGCCTCAAAGGAACTGATGCATCCCAGGAGATGGTGCTGACATCCTGGAGCACACTGGAACCACAGAAACACTGAGAGGTGAAAATTAACCCGGAATCTAAACTGACACTGAGTGTTGGGGGAAAGCACTGACTGGGTGCATCTGCTGAAAAAAAAAGCCAAGAAAAAGGGAATCTGATCAAGCCTCAACACCTAGTACAGGTCACTTGTAAAATGCTGCTCTTTACCTTCCTGTTGGCCTGGATCCATTCAATGGAGACAGGAATGTCCTTTGCTGGTGTGTGCACACAGCATCCAGCTCAGATGGAGAATTTCTGATGCATGTGCACACACATACAGATGTGCACACATATATATGTATATTTAATGCCTAGCCCATATTTGAAATCTCACCTACGTCCACACGAAGCCAATTTATGGGCAGATGATGGAAGGTCATAATTAGAATTAATTAATCCAGTGGGAAATCCGTTCCCCAGCAGCTCTCAGCAAAAGGCAGATTGGCAATATAAGGAGGATAAGCTGTACTTCTAAAGCTCTTCTTAGATATTCTTGTCACTTCTAATATCCCCTGGGGTGTGAATGGCTTTAATCTCCCACCCTGGGAGCCACCCATTTTACTGGTGTGCACTCCTTGTGAGGAGTTGAAACTGAAGACAGAGTCCAACACCTCAAAGGTGCTGGTGAAATACAGACACAGATCATCCTTGCAGTCTGCTTCCTCAAATCCCTCCAAACAATCCAAATGGAAATAAAAATTTCCATCCAAGCCAAGCTCAGCCCCTGACATGTACATAGAAGCAGAGTTGCTGTTTCTGAGGAGTTTGATGAGGAAACAGAACCATAAGTGGCTCACCTGCTTGGCAGCAGGGCAAGGATCTGGAGCCTGGTGCCACCATTCCCTGGACCACATCACCTCCTCTGTGGAGAGCTGCTGTGCAGGATTTTGGAGAAGGAAACAGATCCTTCATCACTCTCAGACCTTTCCAAGGTTTTGCTGTATAGGAGCTAAACAGAAACTTTCACAGGAAATTGGGTTTTTTATTTTGTTACAAAGCAAATAGATTTTACTTCATTGATCTCATTTTGTGGTGTTTACACCACCTCTCCTGAAGGGATGAGATGCAAAAATAAGGTTGCATTAAGAAACTGGTGCTTCTCAGTGCTGCCAACAGACTGGAGTCATGGAGCAACCAACTCTACATCACCCAGCACAAAGACATTACAGAAATCAGCTTTTATCCAAAAGGTGTTTCTAATCAAAACAATTTTAATAATAAAAATAGGTATATTTTAAATAGAGGAAATCAGGGTTTGCACAGAAAATTTGGACACCAGAGGATAAAAGGAAAGCCCATTCCATCAGAGAAGATAAAATTAGCTGTGGTCTAAATTTCATTGCAGTATCTCATGAGCCTTTGGTGTTCTTCAAATGTCCCACACGTATATTAGTTTTATACCCACTTGAGAATGAAGTCATTTTCACATAGGATTTTTAATGCTTAATTATTCTTCTTTTGTTCTTCTCCCTGCCACTATAGGAGTTTTAAGTTGTTTAGTTGCTTGGTGATTTGGGTTTTTCTGAAGAGAGGTTTCCCCAACAGATAGTTCAATGGTGTCGAGGAAAAAGGTTCCACCAGCACAAATGGGGATTGGCATCAGAGGGCATTGGGGCCAGCTGGACAGGCACAACCTTCCAGGGAAAAAAATCAGTGCCCAGTAAATGCCAAATTCAAACTCAGAGGTATTAAAACCTGTGTCTTTCCTCTTCTAGTTACATTTCTATTGGCAGCAGCCTCATGCCTGTGCTCACACTGGGACGCTAACATCCTTTTTTTATCAGTCAGCCAACACACAACCTTCCCTCTGAAATGCAATGTCAACAATACGAAAGCCCAGACTGGCTGTATTTATCTCCATCAAATTTCTCAAGAAAATACACATGATTTATCCTCATTTGTCTCAAGCTGGTAAAAATTTTAGGTCTCATGAAGTCCTTGGGAAAGCCCACAAATCCATGAACATGCCAGCAGTGCATGCCTGCCAAAAATCTTGTATTCCTTAATCTCACTCCCTTATTCACTCCCTTTTCTCACTCCCTTTGTCCCTTTTAAATTTTATGTTTTTAAATGAGAGAAAATCCCAGAGACAACATCTGTGTAAAATGAAGATCAGAGTTGAGAATGTATTTATAGAACTTAAGGGCATTTTCCTAGCAGATTGTAATTATCCTTAAAAAGATCATAAACCCCCCAGGAAGCCCAGATATAAATATACACTACTGAAGAATTAAAAGCATGTTAAGGTAATAAACACAGAAGTATCCAGTGACCCAATCTGGCTTCCATCAGAATAAATGAAGAATACTATTGCTGTCAATGGGACACAGATCCTGATTCAGCCATAGGCTGGGAGGGCTGGAGGAACAGTTGTTCAAATCAGTGATCATAGGAAATTGATCACAGTTCACCTCAGGTGATAAGAGTTGATATAATTTCCTTGTGCCCTGCACTGTCTTTCCCTACAATTTTGACTATCTGGTTGTTTTACACAGCTTTATAATGGCACACCTTTTCTTTTCTTGAAGTATTTAATGTTTTCGTTGATTTTTAACATGTTGAGAGGGTTTTTATGGAAATTATTTTCACCTGACTGAGGTTTTCTTAAAGAGCAATTGTCATTGCACTCCCCAACAATTGTTTCTTCATTGAAAGAAGTCAGGCAATCTTTGAAAACCACAGACCATCCAGTATCTCCCATCAAAATGCATTTGAAAATGGTATCACCACTTTAGGACACAAACCCAGGAACCCACCAAAGAAATGCAAGACTTTAGTCTGGAAGTGACTCATGGGGCACCATGGCCAAGGGTGCTGGGCAGCCCCTTCTTCCCAAATGGGTATTGAAGGAGGCCAGGACCTGGCCTGGCTCTCAGCCAGGGGATGTCAAAATCCTTCAGGAGCCTTCTGCTTGTCAAACTGAGCAAAAAAAGGGGCATCTCTCTAAAAGTCTAGGTTAGCAGAATTGGGCTGGAAAAGGTGATTTCCAAGAAAAAGCTCCCAGACATTGCTGAGACATCCTGAAGACTTACATCATGGTCAGACCTTCTGGTAAATAGCTTGGGCATTTTGTCAACGAGCTACAAAACCAGAAATGGCAATTTTCCCCAAAATCTTTCTCTTTTTTTCTTTTTTTATTTTTTTTTTTTAATTGCATGTTAAAAATTAAGTCTAGCCGGGACCCACATCCTTAAAGAGCTGTCTGGGGAAGCATCACCTCCTGGGCTGTAGGAGTACCTGCTCAGTACTCCTGCTGCAATGGCTTTGGTGAAAAGAGGTGATTTGGAAAGGAAACGCTCCAGAGAAATTAAGCCCTTTTATACAGGTAATCAACTGCAGTGAGTGAAAGGGCTTTTCCTCCCGAGAGCTCCTCGCCCTAGTGGAAGTGATTCTATAGATGCTATTTTGAAAGCATGTCATATCCATTGTGTTTTGAAACATTTAATTATTTGTGACTCCCTTCAGCGTGGGAGCCTTTCCTCGGCAGTGCTAGGTGGGGTAATGTGCTCATAATCATCTCCTGAACATCACGTGGAGTCTGTCGCTGTGGGATGGGGAATCGGGGACGGGAGGGTGTTTGGGGGTGCCTGGGCTCCAACACGGATTTATGTTCAGGGTATTTAGCTCATGGCATGCAGGTGTGCCTGCTTTTGTACAACATTTTTCGATATGCAATCAGCCCCCTTCATTTGCATTTGCTTTGAAAACAGATGACTTTGGTATTTAGAGATTTCTGTTCAATTTTGCTGTAATAAAAGCACTCATAAATGTTTAGGGTGATCTGGAAAAGTTACACAGCTGTATCTAAGGCACTATCAAATATATCCTTAGAGCAGATGGCCCATAAAAATATGCATGTGCTTGGAATACTTGGATACACCATCCCTAGAAACATTCTTGAAACCAAGCTAGAAATTAGAAAGGCTTAACTCAGAAAATTAGGATTATTTCAAGAAACCAACTGTTCTCCATATTTTAACTAAAATAACATCCATTTTTATCAAATACCTTTGTGCATTGAACAGAAAAACAGACAGACTTGGGTTTTGACCCACCAGCTGTACACAGGGGATGATTTAGGGACAGCCATCCCAGTAAGATAAAACCACAAACTAGTTCTTACTGTTAATTTCCCTATGTGTATAAACATTTCCAGTGTTTAAGTAAAGTCAGCTCTTAGTTCTCTGCAGAATGGGGGTTAACTCCCCGGAGAAAGGCAGGGAGTCCCAGCAAGTGGCTGGAAGGAGCTGACCTTTGGTACCTGTGAGTGCAGCAGGGAGGAGGCCACTCCTGCCAGCTGGGGTGATAATCCCCTGTGCCTCTGGTAAGTGATAGCTGATAAGTCTGCACAGAATTACTTGGTGATGTTTATTTATCAACTGGGGCTCTTTTCACCACTAAGTTACTCAGAGTCAATTTTTTGGGGGGTAGGGAAGCTCAGTTTAGATTGCTCATAGGTGTGGTTATGAATTTCTGCTGGCTTCCTGTGGGCAGGTATGCAGGCAGATGTGTTGGGGGACAGCTCTAAATGTTTGCAGTAGATATATTTTGGATAAAGACCAGATAAAAATGCACAAAAACTTCAACATTCCTAGAATACCTTTCACAGATGCTAAATGCCCTTGTTTTTGTTCAGACTGAAGGAAGAGGGAGTATCTGGTTTTCTCATGGCTGCTGAGATTCTGGCAATGCTCTTTGGGGCAGTGGGGAGGAGACCCTTGACTTTTGTGCTCCTTGTCCATGTCCCAGGCATCCCAGCTGTGTGAGTTACAGCTGTCTCTAGCAGAAGGCAGGAGCAGGGCTCTGCAGCTGGGACATGCTCTGCTCTCCTCAGTTTTGAGCAGGATTTTTACCAACAAGACTTAGGCTGGGAGTCTGCAATGCCATAGAAGACCTGGCATAAATACATAAATCTCCTGGGCAGCCACTCATTCTTCTGTGTGTAGAGCTCACCTGGATCACCTCTGCTCTTAGTCCATCTTAAAGCAAGACTCAAACTGCACTTGGATGCCCTTTCTCAGGACAGGAACACTCAGAGACTTATTTTGTGCTGCAGAATTGGAGTGAGGCTCTTCTGAACACTGTGGATCCAGTGTGCTTGGATACCCTCCAATAGCACACAAGGTTATAGGTATACACTTATGTCCTGCTCGAGTCAAGGGATCAATGCTTTGAGCACTGACTGTAGGTGAGGAATAACACAATTCTGTGCAATGTTTTTAGACACACCTCAAATGGACAATTTGCCATAGCTCTGTAGTACTTTGTGACCTAACAATATCATTTAAGTAAACCTCCTGCTCACTTCTTGTTTCCTGGACATGCAAAAGCTAGTGCAGCATGCAATGGAAGGCACTGTAAAGAAATGAAAAGAAATCATAAGTGATGAGATGTGAGAAGCAGCCCAGCTAGGGCTCTGTTTCTTTAGCAAAGTCTTTTTTCTGTCAGCTAATTTATGGCTCTCTCCTCAAAAGATTTGTGTCACTGTGCTGGGGTGGCCCAACAGAGCTGGGAAGAGCTTTCTCAGGCAAAGGTTGCAATGCCTTCCATCCTAAGATAGGAAAGGGAAAAAATTCTGTTGCTGTTGACTGAGGAGAGGCAATGTCACCCAAAGCTGCTGTCCACAAGAATGTATTTCATCATTTAGACAGTGGAGTGGGTGGTCCAGAGACATGGTGAAGTCACCATCCCTGGAGATGTTTATGGATAAATACTGGACATGGACTCAGCACCATGGTCAGTTGACATGGTGGTGCTCAGTCATAGATTGGACACAATGATCACTGAGGTCTTTTCCAGCCTAACTGATCCTGTGGTTCTGTGATCATTTCTGTTAAAAGTGAGCATGTGCTCATAGGACCTTAAGGGCAGAAAAGGCCCTGTTGTAGAGGAGGGCCTGGAAAATGGGGCTGTGAGACAGTTGTCCCTTTCGCCTGGGGCCAGGGCTGTGTGAGTAGCTTCAGACACAAAGGAGTGAGTGAGGATGGAGTAGGCAGGGAAGACACAAAATCCATCCCCTAAGGTAACAGGTGACAGGGAGAGCTCTAGCTTGAGTAGCATCCTTGCTGCTAATATCATGTTAGAGGTGGTTTTAACTGGAAAAATGGAACTGCTTTAACTGAGCTCCCAGGAAAAGAGAAAAATGATAAAAAGATCATTTACATGGAGACCTGTTGTTCCAGACCTTGTACTCATGGAAGGATAAGTGTGAGTACCAAAGGATGGGCAGTGATCAGCAGTGTGCAGTCACAGTACAGTTGGCACAGCCCTGGTAAGCTGGAATAGGATTCATCAATCCACATCCCTACTGATCCTGGGGAGACATGTACCAGCTTAAACCTGTCCCAGACTCAACCACTGCTGTGACAGTGTGGGCAAAACCCAGGGATTCCAGCTGAAACCTAAGCAGGAGCCTAGGTTAACTGTAACTCAAAGTCATGGCCAGATGGTTACCATCCAGCAGAGGAATAATGAAGGTATTAAGGTTAATTTAACAGGCTTAAGTCTATAGGTGGTCTTAGAGGGCTGCAGCCAAGTAGCTGAAACCTACCACCCCTTCCTAGGCCTGGGAGCGTGCAAGCAGCAGCAGTGGATGGAGGCTCCTGGTGCAGGTTTAGTGTTGTGGAGGATGTGGAGGATTTCCCCAGGGAGCATGGGGGGAAGCTGAAGACCTGCCTTCCTTCCTGAGCAGATACTGCTGGCACAGGGGGACAGAGGAGTTTGAGAAATTCTGAGGTTTTAGCATGGAAATCTGTGAAGCATAGAAATTGTCCACGGATTAGAAAATTTTATCTACTGTCATGTATAAGACTGGTTAAAAATTTCCAGCGGGGTTTCCCTTTATCAGAGCTATTTCCTGTGCTCCAGTCGCAGCCTGTCCCCTGACAGGCATGTTGCTGCTTTAAAATTACAACTTTAATAGAGCAGTGAGAAGAACTTGCTGTTTTATTTTGAGCACCAGGGAGCAGCAACCCTTTTGACTCACCTGCTCCCAGGGATGGAGAAAGAGGTTCAGGAAATCCAGGATGTCACCCCCCGGGAGGAGATGGCCTATCTGGAGTCAATGGAGAGTGTCATCCCTTATCTGGGAACCGATGGCTCCGGGATGCAGTAACTCTGCCCAGATCTGGGATTCCCATGGGAATCCCAGTGGGCCAGCACTTCATCTTACCCTCTTTCCCCCACAAAAAACTCCACAGTGTACTCTGCAGTACTGAGGCCTCCTGATGGGGGTGAGGCCCCAGACAAGGTGCTCATCTCCAGCCTGGCTTCCTCAGCTCATCACCCCTCAGACCTGCCCAGCTGTCCCCTCCAAAGAGCTGCCCCTAGCCCAAGCCCAGCAGCACAGGCAGCTGCTTTTCAGTGCCTGCAGCAGTGCCTGCTGAGTCATAGCCCAGGTGTGGCTACTCTGAACACTCAAACCTTCTCCAGCACAAGAGACTATCATACTCAATTTTATTTCATATTTTCTTTCCTCTGCTGAGTACTCTGTCACACATATGAGTTCTTCCAGGTTCTCTGCCCAGCCAGGCTTTCCAGGCAGTATCAAGCATCCCTTGCAGACAGCCCTTCATTAGGAGAGCTCCTGTGCCTGAGGAAGAGGTGGGAAAGGATGATCAAAGCACACGGGTTCTTCCTCAGTCCTTTTTGCTTCCTTAGTTTATCCAGTCAACATGAAAATGCATTTGAGTCCATCCTGCAGAGCAAGGGAGGAAAAGGGCCCTTTGTTTGCTTGTTGCTAAAGCACCTTACTTCTAATTAACAGAGTGATTTAATTAACATTAGGCAGAATCAGCCTGGTTTTGTTCCCTTAGGGAAAAAGGGGAGGATAGCAGGCGAGGCAAACAGGTAACATCCTCTTCTGACACTAATTCTCCAGGGCACAGTCCTGATTTCTGAAGGCTGCTCCAGGCTATCTCCTCCAGACGCTTTGAATCTAAGGAAGAAATAAAAACAGAGTGTGAATAAAGTTCATATTTGGGGAGGAAGGTTGGTTTTGACTGACTATTTGTTTCCTCAAATGGTGGTGTGGAGTGGGGGGAGTTTCTGAGACATCACGAACAACTTTGGAACAGCTTAAGGCAGAACCTGGAAAAAACAAACTAAATTATTTTCTTTTCTTATAGCTGAAAATGATGTGTACAATATTATCTTTTTCTATCATGCTGAGATTCTCATTATTCAGAGGAACAAGTACTTGCTGCTGCAGATTTCATGTGCATGGATCAGAAAAGCATTAATGGACAGCTACTGGTGCCATCCAGGCCGCCACCCAGACCTAGGTACAACAGTTTCATAATAAGCTATGCAAAGCATGGTAAGTTTGTAATATATTCACAGCAATATATTCATTGCCTTTATTAAGTGTGGGTTTGTCAGATTTTTGGCATTGCAAAGAGCATCTCTGTGAAGCACAGGGCCAGAAGTGTTTGGGTAAGACACAAAGAAATGAAACATTTGCTAGGTAGCCCCAGCCTGGCTGCATGGACAACTCGCCTGGCTGCAATTTGTGCTGTCTCCTGCCTCTCCTCCCCAGCAGGCTGGCAGGCCACTTACTGGGATCGTGCTTCCCCTAGGTTTGGTTAAATCTACTGCTTAAATCAGCACTTCTGATTTTTTTTCGTAATGTGTTGCTACTGATTGCTGTTGACAGGGAGAGAAAAAATGCCTTTCTCTGAATACTACACCAGCACAAACTATCCTGTCTTTATTATTTTCAGTTAATATTAAGACTGAATAGTGCAGCCTTGGCACAGTTTAAATTGTGAACAAGGCGAATTAGACGAGAGATTACACATTTTTGGCATTCTGGCATTAACTAAAATAATTTAAGCTTAGTCTTTGGTGGTGGTCTTAAAGCAAGTGGAATGTGAAGGTGGAATTCAGGACCGGCTCCGGAATACCCTGGTGTGAATTTCTTTCTTTAGAAGAGAGTGTTTAATTCCCCATATTAACATGTTGGGCTATTTTACTAAAAGTGAAGTTACGCTGATTAGTTACACTACAGAAGCTAAAGTATGTACATCTGCTTGAAGCAGGCATTTAATGGCAGGAATAATGGCTAACTTTGCTCGTGTAACATTTCACTTTAAGGATCTTTAAGAGATACACATAACTGACGCTACAGCTGGGAGTGTTTTTTTTTTTTAAATTATTATTTATTTTTATTTTCTTTTAAATAAGCAGAATTCAAGTAGTTTATTTTTTAAGTTACTTCCCCTCCCTTAGATTACAAGAATTTCACCTCCTTACTTATTACAAGAATGCAATCTCCTTCCTTGCGAAAATGAACTCTCTTTCCCCTAAAATAAAACTATGATGAATGGGACTAGAAAGGTAAATTCTTAAACTTTCTTTAAAATGTGCCATTACACAACAAACTTCCTGGTATTGATTAAGCCCAGGTGGTCTGCTCACCCAGCAAACAGATATTTTACAAAGCTTTATTACACCTCATTAGAATTCAGTCCTTTAGAAGATTTCTAATTATATTGTCTAATAAAACCAAACCTTCGAAGCTATTTGCATATTATATGAAGAAATCTCATACAACAAACTCACAGTGGATTCAATTAACATAATAGCTAATTATATATCCCATCAGCCTTTAGAGTAGCTCAGCATTCATGTTGCTCCTGTTTTAGCCTAGAGCAAAGGAGGTTTGAATTTTCACTTCTAAATATTGACTTTTAACTAATATCAAAAATGATTTGAACACTTTTGTGGATGAAAAGATAATGATTAAACTACATGAAACATTTTAAAAGACTTATTTCCAAGTCATTGAAACAATTCCTATTTAAACCTAAACCTTCCCAGATTATCCATTCCAAGTCTGTCCATATTTTATTAAAAAAATGACCAGATATAGCTAATTATTTTGATAAATGTTGGATTGGCAGTTCGATTATTTTGAAACTGCCTCCTTCCTGCAGTTACATTTTGTATATTTTTCATTGCACTTTGTAATGCAATTGTATTCTTGGCCAGTTGTGGTATCTATCAAGCAAGAAATTTAGGACTAGATTAACAGAGACATAGTAATGAGCAGGCATTTGAGCACCCTATAATTGACTGTTATTAAGGTGTTGTCACAGTAGTCTGTAATGAATTCTCTGTTTTCTTTTGAAATTAGATGAGATATTCGGGAAAAAAAAGAAGAAAAAACCCCACAAAAACAAATGCAAAAGTTTCCTTCAACCTTCAAAAAAATGCCCCAAAGAAACAAAGCCCTTTTTTTTTTTTTTTTTTTTAAAGATTTCAAATGATTTGAAGGTGCTTCCAGTCTTGAAACACTGAGTAGAAAAATCAGGGAGGGAAGGAGCAAATTTTGTGACTTATGTGAAAACTTAAAAAATTTGCGTGTTTATCAATCTCCTTGTTGAATGTAATGAAAAGTCATATTTGTATTTTTGCACAAGATAGAAGATAAAGTTTGATGCTGAGTACATGGTTTTCTCCCATTACAATGATGGCTGCCTTTTCATTCATATTTTAATGAGGTTAGTATCTCTGAGACAGCTTTTTCGGGGTGGAGGCCCATGTCTCCGGTACAATTACAATAGGAGTTGCTTTATTGACAAGTACTATTCAAAATCTTCACAGTATAGAAAGAAAGGCTTTAGTTTTCCACCACTTGTCCAAATACTTATTCCTCTCTTACTATTAAAACACTTGCAGAAAAAGCACTCTCAACTGCCTGGAGCCCTGTACACCAGGCAGAGCACAGCTCAGCAAAAAAAATACTTTGCTTAAATTCAAGTTGCTTTTACGTCTGCAAAAATTTCCCTCGGTAAAACCCAACAAATGGACAGCAGAAACTAATAGATAGTCTTGGCAGCTTCTGCATCCATGGGTTTACAAGAAACAGGCTCATATAAATGTTAGTCCCTACCCAAACTGTGAATCTGACTCCAAACATATGAAAGCAAAGTTATGCAGAGATTACGCATCCAATATATAATTTATTAGACAGAAACAAAAGAATTTGTAAATCCAGCTCTTGGCAAGTAAATCTCTTGTGCTTTTTTTCATCTTCTCTATGTTTGTGCTATCTCTCAACTACTTTTTATTACTGTAGGAAAGGAATACAGCCCAAATCTAAATATGATACTGAATGAAAGCCTGAAGCACAGAAGTGCTTCACATAGTGCATGTACAAAAACTTACTTTGGGGCATTCAAAAGAAAGTTCACACAGCAAAACCCTCTCTGTAAATTTGTGGGGATCATCACATGAATTTTGAGGGTTCATTATTTCTTTCTGATGTTGGATACATTTTCTTCCAGCTCAGTCCTTGTCTGTGGCACACATGATAACGTTCAGGAGAAGGGAGTGCCCTGTGTTTGGGCAGGGTACCCCGTGGCATCCACAGGCTTTGGCTCAGCCACACTCACACATTCCTGACCAGCCAGGAAGCCACAGAGAAGTTCTGCAGGAGATATGACTACACACCTGAATATTGGTTGGAGTACAGCCATACGAAAACCATTTTTTCCAAAATTTGCAGAGTAAAACCCTTCTGCTGCAGATATTGAATCTCTCTATGTGAGAAGAAGCACAGCCACTTGAAGTGCCTTTCCCCATCAACTAAATTAAGTTACTGTCCTGGATGTAAACTTAGAAAGGGGATGAAATTTAGTGCAATTTATTGCTAGAGCAGTCAGATCGCGAAAAAAACCCAACAAATCCCACCCAAAACAACACTGACCTCAGTAAAAGGGATGCCAGGCCTGAAATTTCGAGTCCCACCTTCTGTTGTACAGGCTATAAAGCCTTCCTTCCATGTTCACAAGTGTTTTTATTTTTTATCTTCAGAAACTGCCACGTATTTCTTGGAATTTTTGGGGGGAAATGGTTGCTCTATGCCTGAGCTGCCAGAACCTCTGCAGTTCCTGTCCCAGCAAGAGAAAGAAGCAGCAGAGTTTAGAGCATGAGTTTCAAACTCCACTTCTGCCACCACCTTCTGCCTCCACCAGCATTTTTTTTCCAGTTTGCAAAACATTATGTTTTCCTAGAAAAAAATTATTTGCATCCCAGTGGATGTGATGGAATTTTAATAGCAAAAGGTGGCTTTGTGAGAGACGGTCTTTACAGTAAAATAAGTTATGCTGCCCTACAAACAGGGTTGGGATTAAAAGGCTGCAAGGCTGCTCTTTTTTTTTTTTTTTTTCCTACTAGGGGCTTTTTTTTTTTTCCCAACCTTTTTTTTTTTTTTTTTTTTTGTGTGTCCTTTTTTTTTTCAGACACTTTTTTTGCCCTTCCCAGTTTTCATAAAAAGTAGACTCCCCATCCGTATGTGACTGGGGGAGGGAGGGATTTCATAATGGGCCTGATGCAAGAAGAAGACGAAGGGGGAGAGAGAGGAAAAAACCCTCTAAGCTTTAATTTTAATTCTCCTGCCTTTATTTATCTGATTTGTGGCCAGATGGTGGTGAAGCAAGGCAACCCCTTTGTGCAAATGAAGCCCACATGTGAAAGTCCTTCTGTAATGTAATCATTGAGACCGGAAGGGTTCATACTGTGTCTGAAAAGAGACAATGGAGCCGGGATATATCAACATCGCCGAAATCGAGTTCATTTGCGATGCAGGCCCTTTGACTATGGTTGTCATGAAAACTTCCTACTTTGATCAGCAGAGGGTGGAGAGAAAGAGAAGAAGAAGAGAAAAAAAAAAAAAAAAAAAAAAAGAAGTCTTCTAAAGGGGCAGGGATGCGGCGCGGGTGTTTGCTGTGCACTTGGCTCCGGTTCACGCCCCTTTCCGGAAGACGCAACAGGGAGAGGAGCATCTTGCACCTTGACCTGTCTAGACGGGGCGCGAAGTTTGGGGGGTTTTTTTGTCCCCGTTTCCAAGGGCGAGGGTTTGCTCTTTGACCCCCACCACCAGCGGTGGTGGCTCGCAGGGCGTAGGTAGCGGCCAGAGGTTTCCTGCCGAATTCTCGCCGCGGCCGGGAGGGAAGGGGATGGACAAAGACACGGACCAGCTGTTCGGAAATAAAGCTGAAATAGTAGAACCTGGGAGAAGCTAGGTTTTGTAAGCTATTATTTTCTGCACAAAACCCCTGGGAGGTATTAAACAGCTGCATCTGAGCTGGCGAGCAGCGGCTAAGAGACAGAGCAACAACTGAGAGCCCAGGACTTTGGCAAACTCCACTTCAACCAGAGAAACAAGTGGCTGGAGCGCCAAGGGCTTTCATGGCCCGAACGTCTTCGCCGCGGTGTCTTCGGGCTGCCGGGAGGTTTCCAAGTGGGAGGCTGGCTTTGGAGGAGGGCGAGGGGCGCGGGGATGCGGGGGTGTGAGCTGAAGGGCCCACGCAGGTTCTCCAGGGCCACCTTCTCTGGAGCTGACGTTTTTAATTATGTGTGAAATGTAATGTGTCGGCGGTTCTACATAGCGAGAGGGATGCTCTTTTTGGTCTTTCTGCCATCGAGCTAGGCATTATCTGTATGAAGTGTGCGGTTTTGGTGGTGTAATAAGCAAAAATAATCAGTTTTTTCCTCCGTGAGGTTTCTTTAGCAAAGTCAGAGAGCAACTTAATGGAGTTGTTGGGGCAGAAAAGGAGATGGGATGGATTTGCTCCTGGGTGAGGGGAGAAAAATCTGTGCAGACTACAGGAAAAAAGAAAAAAAAATCTGTATTTAATCTGATGCTTACCAGCCTTTGAAATTTGGGGTAGGCTAACAGAACAAACAAGTAACCTTTTATTTTCCAGCCACAGCTGCATCAGTGTGCCCACTCTTTCTCATCACTAGGAAATTCATGCAGATCAAGCCTTGTTTTAATATTCTTGCCATATTTTAACATGGTCTGTACTGGTTCCTCACAGAAATCATCTGAGTATTTTGCGATAACACTGCATTTTGTCAGATGCTTTATTACGTTATTTAGAAGCATATTTGGATCTATTTAGGGCTTCATAAATATGAATAAAGCATTTACAAAAGGCAGAAGTTACCCACAGATTAGACCAGATGCTTTATATGTTACAAATTTCCTAAATTTCAACAGTTCTAAACTACATTTTACTAGTGTTTTTTTTTTTTTTTTTTCCTAAGTGATTACATAAAAAATTACATTTCTCAAAAAAAAAAAAAAATCTCTGCAGATTTATGTGCAGGAAATAAGGGAATTGTACAAGTGGCTAAAATACAGATTGCTAACTGGAGTTTCAAATATTTATAGACAAATTAGGGGAGGAGGGGAGGGATGTCATATCTTTTTTTTTTTTTTTTCCTCAGGCCTTGTGTTAGACATGGGTTTTTCTCAGATAATTCTGCTAAAAACACCGAGGTGCTCCGCCTGGCTTCGTGCCAGAGCCTTCTTCAAAATTCTATTTTATATATTTTTCTTTAATGCTTTTGGGGCTGTTTCGTTTTGTTTTGTGTTTTAAACTGTTGTGGAAAGTGAACAAAAACACACAAGAAAAGACGCAGAAAAGGCAGGGGGTTGTGCTGGCCGTGGCCTTCTGAGCAGTTGAAAGAAGCAGGCGAGTGTGGGTGAGGAGCACAGGCACAGCTCTGCCTCTGTCACTGCCAGCTCACGGTGACTGCGTGTCCTGGCAGGTACTGATTTGATTTTTTCAGTCAAGCACAGCAAAGGGCCTTTATTTGAGTGTGTGTGTGTGTGTGTGTGTATGTGTGTGTGTGTTTGTGCGTGCCTGTGTACGACTCCCAGCAGGCAGATTTTCTTTCTTTTTTTTTTTACTCTGCCCACGTAAAAGGGCTTCCCCTTGTTTAAGGGTTGAAGGCTGTATTTTGGAGAAAGGAATTCCCTCTTAACCAGACTTCCTACAAGGTGCCAAAGGCCAGGTTGGGTGGTGCACCCCCTTGGACCTGCACTCGCCCACCCATCCCCGGGGGGCAGAGATGCATTTTGGGGCACAGGAGGTGAATTGCCAGCAGCTCCCTAAATGCTCCCTAAAAAAAAGGGGAGCTGGGCAGCTCTCTGCTCTATCTGCACTGAAATCAGAGCTGCCTCTGCAAGGCCGGGGAGCTGTATTTATGGCACATCGTCACCACTAATATCAGACTACAAAAAGGGCTCGTTTTATTTAAATTTCGAGTGCCTCCTCCATGAGTCCGTGTTGAAAGGGGCGGGGGGAGGTGGTATCCCTAACCAAGTGAAATGCCTTTTAGAGGGGTCCGGCCGCCACCCCCCCGCCTTCCCCCCAATTCATGAATGTGGTTTTGAAACAACAGTGAGGCTGGGCATGAAGTTTAAGTAATATTTGGTAGCATGAATTCTCGGGCAGCCCCCATTCATCCCCACGCTGAGCAGGGCAGGGAGAGCGGAGCGAGCCGAGGGCTCCTCGCAGCCGCCCTGCCTGTTCCTAGCTAAAAAAAAAAAAAAAAAAAAAAGCACAGTACGAGTATCCTCCTTTTTTTTTTTTTTTTTTTTTTTTTTTTCATCCTTACAGTGGGAAAGTATCGTAGAGGAGTATGAAGATGAAATATTCTCACTTATCGCCCAAGAGGCAGACTATCTAGCTGACAAGCTGTGCAGTGAAAAATCAGGTACTGTGTCTGATGTAACATGTGCTCTCTCTACAGCCGTGTGGGGTTGGGTGTTTTTTTCAAACCCATCGTACTGCTTTGCAGGAGAAGTGGGCTGTTGTTGAATAAGCAATGACACTACATGGCTTTAAAAAAAACCACCCAAAACAAACAAACATCCCCTTTCTTAAAAGCTTTTAATTCTTTTTATTCTTTTGTGCATATTAATGCGGCATGATTTGAGCATCCCAGCTAACGAGGTGTGTTTTCCTCCTGGTGTTACATGACTTTTTGCTCCTTGTGTGTCTGCGCTGTCATTTCCAGGTCAGAAAAGAAACTAACCCTCTTGCAACAAAATACTGGCATTTGTTTCTCCTGTTTAATTGCTAATTGCAGCAACTAAGCTGAAATGGGAGCCACGAGAGGGGAGGTTTAGAAATGTGCTGTTCATTTCTAGGTGAACTCTTCGTTGCCATCAGACAGGAGCTGTCCTTAGAAGGGCTGGCCAGCCCACCACCATCACCTCCCAGGGAAAATGCATTTTATAATCATTAATGTTTTCTTTCTCTGTAAAATATATAATTCCATATAAGTAAGGCCTCTTTTCAGTCCTGACAGAGTAAGAAAATGCTTTGAAAAATTAATTTTAGCTTATTTAAAATCGTCCTACGTTTGTCTGTTTCGTTCCCACATTTTCAGTGTTTGGGGGTATTTTTTCAAGTTTTATTTTCATTTCTGAGTGTAAAAAGCACACAACTTGGGGCACTAAGTATTATAAGATTATAAATGAAGTTGGGTTATCCCTCCTCAGCATGCTGCCTTCAGTGCTAGAATATGCATGAAAATATCGATCTCCGAATCAACGCTTGTAAATAGTGGTTTGTGGGCTTGAGATTTAAAGGCTGTAAGCATTATTTGGGATGTAAGAAACAAGGCCCACAAAAAATACTAGAGGGTGGAAAAGAAGTTCACGGAAATAAGTTTGTATACTTTAAAACACCAGGGTATTTGTAATACTTATTGAAAACACATAGTCTGGAGCACAGAACTCCATCTTTAAAGACACAAAGTTCTCTCTCTAATCTTGGACAAATAAACTCCAAAAAATAAACTTTCCAGAACAAATTTGATTAATTACAACTATTTCCTATTCGTTGTCTCTGCCATCATGGAGCTACTCTTGGTTGTGCCAGAACAGACACAGCGAGTAGCAAATTATTTTGAAAACAACATACTTCCTCCAAAATGGACGGCAGGATTTCTGGTAGTGGATTCCACACAGAAAAACTTTCTGAGCATTTCAGAAAAAAAGCCCAGAAGAGCCTGTGGGATAGTGTAGGAAAAAAAGCACCTTCCAGAGTGATTTTCTCAGAGAAGAAGAGACTGGGATAAATCCCCTTTCCTTCTTGGCTCCCGTTATAGCAGCCTCTAAACCTTTTGGAGAACAAATTGCAGTTTTGTGTGTCTTCAGTAACACTGTAAAAATATTTTCCAAAGGCCCAGGCAAAATATTGGTATGGAAGTATCAAAGCCCACGCTGTTAATTTTTTTTTTTTTTTTTTTTTTTTTTTTAGTGGATACGCTCAAAAGCTTTCTCCCCCCTCCTTGAAATGTATTTTGGGTTTAAAACCCACACTGTGTTCTCACCCAGCCTTCTTACATTAGGAAGATAATTTCCTCTCTCCTGGCAGATGAGATTGTTGTAACTGCACGTTAACCTCCTTCACACAAATATCCCCCTGCATATGTGCAGGGCTGCTCTTCCTGACTATAAATAGTGGTCCACAGAGGGGAAAGTAGTTTAGTTTTTTTCCTGGCAATTAGCACAGATAAACAAGCTGCCATTTAATAAACACAAGTGCAAGTCCTCTTCGTTGCAAATATAGGATGCTTGCAAAAGCAGCAGGAACACTACAGAGCAATGCTGAGCTACGTTGATATAGAATAAGGGCAAGGAATTAATCTGCCATTCCCCATATCACCCTGTTGCCCATTTTAAAAATGTCAGTACATGAAAGAGTAAAGACTAAAAAAAGCCACGGGGACTTCTTTAAAATCTAGTTCACCCAACATTTAAAATGGGATGAAAATAAATGTATTAAATTACATTAAAAATAATGAAAACATGTTTTCATTAACTCCGCAGCAGGCAGGAGATGGCAGAGGAGTACAGTAGTACCTGACAGAGCAGGGAAGTGCCTGCTTGGGTTTTTCCAGGGAAAATAAATTCAGGCAGTGGGGGCACTGGAAATGGCGAGACTTTGAAATTGTGTCAGGCTTCACGCCAGCCACACAGCACCAACATATAACTTACTGAAGCTTCTAACTCACAGAACACAATGACACTTATATTATTAGGTCTTATCTATCTTACAATGGCAATTTTCATTAATACGTTATATTAAAGCAATATTACACTTTTATCATCCTACTGTAAATTATTGGCTCCTTTTATTCAGAGCTCCATGTGTTCATTCAGAATGGCATTTTTGACTTCTTTTTTTTTTGGGGGGGGGGGGGTGATGCAAATTATCATACTAAGTGACAGAAATAGTATAGAAAACCTCTCCACAGGCCAGTTGTAGATTTTGATGCTGTGGATTTCATCATAAAGCAGCAGAGAAAAAAACCCAACAAACCAAGTCAGTGATGTATTCATTTCATTATTATGCTTTTAATTTTCTTTTAAAAGGCTGTGTACATGAACTTGGCTTATTTCTTGTGGGCTATTGCAGACTTAATATTGATGTAATCAAATCCTTTTTCTAGTGTTCTGTGGTAAAATAATAAGGGCTGCAGTTTTCTGTCAGCCTACAA
Source organism: Certhia americana (assembly GCA_018697195.1). Taxonomy (NCBI): domain Eukaryota; kingdom Metazoa; phylum Chordata; class Aves; order Passeriformes; family Certhiidae; genus Certhia; species Certhia americana. Next base: position 7,344,611 of record CM031858.1, on the reverse strand, counting down.
ACATGGCATTAATGAAAACCCCATATTATGGTAAGCAAACCCCTTCTCTGAAAGTCCCATTTAGTACTTTTCTTTAATTCTAATATCATAGCAGACTTCTTTTTTTCTTTTTTTTTATGGCTACTGGAGGTGGATGTTTCTTGTTTGATTAAAAAGTGGGAAACTTCAATAAAGTCTTTTAGCGTGATCAAACCGTTTGATATTTACAAGCATAGATCCGTTCGCTGTCATGTATTCTTTGATCACACAAAAAGTCTCAGTGCTAGACAGGCAGGCAAAACCTGCTGAGACGCACCTTCAGATCCTCTACTATTTTTACAAGCTTAAAAAAACTCTAAAAGTTAATTTTCGAGGAGATTACCTTTTTTTTTTTATCCCCAACCCCAAACAGAAGGCATGCCAGTCGGCCTAATGGAATAACACAGATTTTTTTTTTAATTGCCCTCTAATTTTCTTTGCTGATTGCAATCATTTTCTGTGTGCTCTTTCTGGGGTTATATATATTTTTAGTTGTGATGGCTGAGGCTTAGTGCCATGCCAGCAGCATTTCATTTAGGGTTAAATGGAGTTATGTGAAGGCCAGTAAGGAGCCAGAAACCAGTTAAAGCTCGTGCTAATGTACAGACCAGAGCCAGCTGATTTATAAGTGGAAAATAATTTAACACCACATGTTTTATGAGTATTGAAAGCTACTGTTTAAGTAACAGCAGGACTTCTCCTACATAATTTTCCTTTTATGGGCTCACAGCCATAAAAATGTTCTGTTTGGTTAAAATCTTATCGCCCCCATTTTATCTTAAAAGTGACTTACCCCATGTGTTTCTCTATTTAGCTGTTTGGAAAGTTTGACTATTATTTAGGCATCCGATGTTGAGTTATACAAAAGTGAAACAAAATGCTCTTATTCAACTGCTAAGAAATCCAGAAGTCTTTTTCTGCACAATTATCGCTCAAACTATTGTGTTTTTTGCAAACTGATACTTTCTAGGAGGCTCATTCCCAGTGAGAACTACTCTCCTGGAGAGTTTAACAAAGCTAGTAGCTACATCAATTAAAAGCAACTAAAATGTCTGTTATGGGTATGTGCAGAATATTAAGATGCCATTCAGTCATTTACTGCTCACCTGAACACTCTGCAAGGTTGTGGTTTAATAAGGCAATATATGGAGTGAGAAGCTGTAGTTTAATGCTGCCACAGCACCCTGGAATTATATATTTTCTCACGTTTTTCTCCCCGTACAACTAGGAAAAAGAACAGGAGAGAGAGAGAGAGATTAGCCTTTGCGTCCCTGCCTTGAAATAGGATCTGTGAGCACACATTTCTCCAAATTCTACAAGGGGCTGGAGGATCCATATCGGTGGGGTTTATTAAAGAACTGAGCTGTAATACTCCTTGTTTTAAAATACGAAGTTTGATCTAAAAATACCTTCAGATTTTAGGTGCAGCAATGAGGTTATACTGGGAAGACAGGGGAAATGAATTTGAAGACTAATGTGGGCCCCTCTGGAGAGAAAACGGGGATATTTTCTGTATTTTTTGGTGTCATATTGTGCAATATTCTGAGGTCTGTTCTCCAAGGCTGATCCATGGCCAAACCCACCCACAGGAGCACCAGCAAAAACCCAAAGCCAGATGTGAAACCCACCTGGGCAGCGACAGGTTCACAAAGAGAACTTGGGTGCTTCCTAGGTTGTTTTCCAGCAAGTGTTTAAAAAAACTCCATAAACTGTGTGGATGTGATGTGGCAATCACTAAAGAGGCTGGTGTGGTGGGATAATTTTTCAATTCAAATGAGCCAGAGTTTTCAGGGCTTTGCAAAAATGTCCTCTTATATGGGGATGCATGAGTTGTATCCTTACCCTGTAAGGGAAGAGTCAGGCACTGAATTATTTAGCATATTTGAGGACAGGAATTGAGAATAAATAGATTGCTTTACTCTTTTTTAAAAAAAAACCTTCTTTATCTGATTCAATAGAAAATATCTCAAAGAGTCTGACATTGTCAGTATGTCATGGTTATGCCTCATGCTGTCCCTCATTCCTGATTTATTGTCCAAAGTTGCTTAACATGTTTTAATTTTCACCTTCACAAGTTCACTGGTGGAAGTGCTTCGAGAAGAATACCTGTGTTTTTCTGGCTTGGAAAATACGTATTTTTGATTAAAGAAACAGGTACTTTCAGCAAAGTGTTACTCTTCAGGACATCAGTAAATCTCATGGAACTTTTCCTACCTTAGGTGCCTGAGCAGAGGCTGCTGCTCACAAAGGTTGCAGAAGAGATCAGCTCTTCATTGCAGACTGAAATAAGATGAGAACACCAGTTTTTTCCTTGTGTAGTCAATTTTGCTATTGTAATATCTCTGCTGGTTTCTATTTTTAATCTTTGAATGTGGCCACATTCCACAGGGTTTTGTAAATTATTATTACTAGTAATAGTAATATTTTAACTGTTTTTATGTTTCTGATATTTTGATATGAAATGTGCAAATGGGAATGTGCACTTTTGATGATGATGTGGAGTTTAATAGGGGCAGTTGCTTTTTATACCTTTTTTCTATGTTCAGATTTTTATTTACCCCAAGCTATTCATTTCACTTGTGCTGACTTTCATAAAATCAACATTTGATTGTCACAGAGTTGGGCTCTGTGAAAACTGAGTCTACTGATCCAGCAGAAAAAGATAACTCAGAGAACTCAAAAAAATCTATTATTTTTCCCATGCATTTAACAGATGACTTTTTCATCTGTATTTCCAGACCAGAAAGAGTTTAGAGTTTATAGCTAAGAGCTGCAAAGTTTCTATCCCTGTTATTGAGATGATTATGGCAAACTTTTGAAATAATTTGTCCTTTTAAAGGTGAAATAACTTAGTAGTGTGCAGTCCTTAAAACAAGCCATTCCTTTAAAATTTCCATATCAAAGTCCTACTGATCCCGATATAAATGTTCACTCAACATGAGCACCACTAGTGTAATAACTTTTTTTTAATTAAAGCTTTCTTGCTGAAGAAATGGCAAAAACATCAAAATATTCCTGGAAGAGGTTATGCCTTTCATCATTGGGGTGTTTTTTTATGTCCAAAATATTTATTAATCAGTATAAAACATTTGGTCATAAATCTCACCCAGAGATGGGACTCGGTTCAGGTTGTTGCTATGTCTCCAGAAGATAAAGTAGGAGAATATCTGCTTCAGGGTCCAATACTCTATAAAAACACTGTTTAAAAGGATGTTAACTACTTCGCCATGGTTTTAAAGTAAAAAAAGTTTTTAGTTCATTTAAAGCAGTACAATATTTATGGTAAAAGTAAGTTTTATAACAAAGAAAAAGTTCTGAAATACGTAGGTGACCTTATTACAGATTGAGCGAACCCCGAAGAATATAAAATGAAGAAGTGGTTTATGAACAGCAAAACCTCTCTCTGATTAAAATGCTCTTAATAACTGTCACATAATTTTAAAGATTATTTATATATTTTTACAATATTTCTAAAGTTAAATATTTCAACAATAACACAATCCATCCCTCAGTGCATGTAAGCTGCTGGAGCTTCACAGAAGCAATTAGAGCAATGCTGATTTACAGCAGTTTAATGTCTTGTCCCCTAAATCTGTAACAGAAAGATTTGTTGTCTGATTTAATGTTTTTAAAAAGTCTGAAGTTTTCACTGCAGGTGGAACATTCCCCACCATATCTTACTGACAGACCAGTTTTGCAGATTGCTTTATCAAAGTTATAATTTGAGTATCGTGGAGCAGCTGTACTCTAGAAAATGGAAATAATGCCTTCAGTATTTAAGGAAGACTTTCTTCACACTTAATCCAAGCCAACACCTTATTTGATGTGTATGTAAACATCAATTTTTAAAGAAATTTTCAAATATTTGAACTCTCTTTCTATTTTATTCTGCTTCCGAACAGCCAGTTTAGGCTGAGGTGGGTTCTGTAGTGTGGGTACTGAGCTCACCTCACACAAAACTCACAATCCGCTGTCTCTGTTCAAAGTCTGAGAGCAAGAAAATGTTTCTTATTGCGCATAAAACTAAAACATAAACATATCAAACTAATGGGAAAGGTTTGGATTTCCCTCCTGTTTCCATTCTGTTAAATCTGTTGATTTTTGAGTGGATAGAAAAGACAGATTTGGCTCAAAGTACATTTAAAAAATCACATTACCATGTCATGTAAAAGGAAGACAGCTACCGGGAGCTATTTCAGCAGCTATTTCAAAGTCTAGTTAATTCTCACCTTATTTTAATCATTTATTTTTCAAAAAAAAATTTTAAAATATTTTACCTTTCTCTGGCATCCTCTATCATTCGACAGGAATAACTTGTAAAAGTAACTAAGAAAATGGATTATCTAGGAGAACAGCACAGTGCAAGTGGCTGACTGTTATAAATAGATCAAAATAAATAAAGTAAGGTAACAACAGGGAGTAACTTCTGGGGTTTTTTCCCTTTGTATTTTATAATAGAGGAAACCTCTACTTTCTGTAACTGCAACTGCTAAATTATTTCAGGCAGATATGTTAGAATGTATCTTTAAAATTTAAGTGCTGTCTTGTGCTTTGATATGCCCTCAAAATTGATCACAGTCGTGTTATAAAAGAGTTCTTGAGTAACCAGGCTGGGTTTTTTGCTGAGCATCAAGTCCTCCAGTGCTGCACTCAGTGCACGCATTCAACCACTGTGGTTGGTGTGGTTTGTGCTGAGAAAACGCTATGAGATGGTAGCAGTGAGATATCCCTCCCTCAGAAGGAAAGCCTTTCTTTAAACTATGATTTGCACATTTACACTTTTGCCATCTGTCTTTGAATTTCACACTGCAGAACTGCCAGAGAATTTTGGTGTCTGTTGCTTTTTGCTTTCGTGTTAAGATCTGGGGCAAATTCACCCTGGTGTCACTCCAGTCCTATCCTGATGTAACCTGGTACAGCTGGGACAATACTGGAGTGGACCACATCTGATGTATACTCTCCCCAGCCCTGGGGTATTGATTTTTGGGGTAAATACTGAGATTGTTTCTCTATCTCTATTGAAGCAGATACTGACTGAGATGCAAACTTAAAATTTGTGAGGATCTTCGTGAAACCAAACTCATCTTGGGTTCAGTAAGAAGAGCTCAATTAAACAAAAAAAAAAGGGATTCACGTTTCTTATCATCTGTGAATTAGCAGATTATGTAAAATGATGATACATATGATGTGACATGACATGAACTGCTTGGAGTCCCATGTATCCAGATATTTGTGTAGCTGTCCTCAGCTGGTCCCCTTGGTTCCTTCCCTCCAAGAAATGAGTGTCTCAAAACCTATATGGAAAAGTAAGAAAATGCATCCTGACTTCGGACCATGTCTTTTCTTCCTTATTTATCTCACTCTACTCTGATGAAGTCAGCAATGGATCCAAAGGCATGATGTTGCCTTTTATCAGTGCAACAGAAGTATAAAGGTCATTTCTAAGGAAGGAGGACCAGATTTTTGCCCAGAGCAAGTAGCTTTAGTCTGTTGACTTGGGATAGAGCTGTCATATTTGACCTGGGGAGACTTGACTTCCTCAGTTCATGTGGACTGTTAATAATTTTTTAAAAAACAGTTAATTTCATTTTCATGCCAAATATACCAGGGAAAGAGCACTTTCCTGGTGACAGATTTTATTTCAAATGTGGCTTATGCTGAAAGAGGGGAGGTCACTAAGTTCATTTTACTAAGGAACAAAAATGGATGAAGCAAGATCCTAAATGGTCAAGATTGATTCTTTATTTATTAAGATAAGCCCTAAAACAACGTTGTCCACTAACTAGTCATGTTTTTTATTCATATTTGTCTTTGTGGTATAACATTTGTGATAGCTTCATCACAAAACAGCTTTTAGAAAATGCATCTTTCTTGTCACTGTTTCACTGACATAAAGAACAAGCATGTTAGAATTTTATGAGCAAAATATTAACTCGTATGGTGTCCCTAATACATATGAAGTTTACCAGGAATGAGGAGAGCCAGATTCATGTTAAATGAAATACTATTAGTGAGTCTTACAGTGGGAGCAGTGAGGAATACCTTGTAATTATGGTGTACACGTCCAAGTGCAGCATACTTTGTTCTGGGGCTTAAGTAGGTAATTAGCATTTTGGTTATGGAGTTGTGAGTGATCTTAAATTGTGTTGGTCTCTGAAAATTTTCCTTACGTTGAGTGCTGGGTTGGATACAGTTACTTCTGGAACAAGTCTCTTGGAATTCCCCACTGGGCAGGAGCACCTGTGCCACTGGTGGGGTGGAGGTGGCAATGGGGGACCAGCCCAGGGTGGGGAAGGGGGCGAGGAGAGAAAAGCTCTTGGGATGTTACTGGTGGCACAGAGTGGATGTAAACCCAGCACTTACGCCTTCTGTTGCCTGAGCATGGGGATTTCTGAGACTGGGGGAGAACAAGGAAAGCCTTTATTGAGGGACAAGTGTGAAAGGCTGGGAAATAACTGCAAAGTGGAGTTGCTGCACTCGGCAAGTTCCCCACAGCCGTGCCTGTGCCGGAGCTGGGCTGCAGCAGCGTTGATCACTGCACGAGCCTTGATTAACAGCAGAACTGTGCTTAATGCAACACAGGTTAATACAGAGGCTTTCTTTAGGAGCGCCTCAACAAGGCTGCCTGCGAAAGAGTGGGAGAAAAGGAGAGACCAATTCACAAAGCTCATTTAAACTGAGCGAGAAGCTTTGGAAAACAAGAATGTCTTCGTGCCTTTAACCGTATTTACAGACCTGGCTGGTTTAATGGCATTCAGCAATAAATTCCATCGCCTTCGGGAGCAATTGATAAAGGTTCTGGTAACCGCCTGCTCCAATCTACTTTGGGGAATGTTAATAAACCAGTACCCAAGGACTCCTAGGTGTATGCTGTGGAATAGAGGGAGCTAAATGTCAGCTAATTAAGCAGAGCTGAGACCATGAAAGATCTTGTGAGTTAAAAGTTAAATATTAATATCGGTTTCAAACTTTATGAAAAGCTGGCTTAGTGGCAGGGAAGCAGAAGGGATATATATCCAGCATGTTCATGACATTTTCTATTTCTAGTTAACCTCACAGCCACATTGAAAACTAGCTGAAGTTTTCTTAAAGCAAATTCTAGAAGAGCAGCCAATAAGGAATTACAACAACCCTTGAGGTGACACAGACATTAATGAAGGAAGAAAGAAAAAGAATTCAATATGGCAGTGTTTCTTAAATGGTAGGGGAAAAAAAAAAAAAAGAAAAAAATCTTCCTAGTCATATTAAACCACTACAGTGTGACATGAGCAAAAGGTGAGAGTTCAGAAAGCCTTTGTGCTTGTCAGGGTTGTATTTATCTGGCTGCACATGTTGATCAATTCTGCAAGTTCCTGAGGCTGGGGCCAAGCTCCAGTCAGCACTAGCCTTGCAAAAGCACAGGAGCAGTGCCTGACTGCCACAGTTATCAGGGCCAAACACACCAAATACCAGGTCAGCACCAGCCATTTGGTGCTGATGGAGACCAAGGGTCAGGATGTCATTTTCAGCATGACCCTGGTGCTCGTTCAGAGTGGGAAAGTAAAAGTTGAGCACTGTGCAAAATATGTCCTACAGCTCACCTTGCCCAGGTTACCTTGAGCTGATCTGAGTTTTAATTTCATTATTACTGTTTTTCATTAGGAACTGTGTAGGAGGGGTGGCTCTCAGCCCTGGTCAGGATTGGGATCCCCTGTGCTCAGCCTTGCACAAGCAGCAGAGTTAATTCACCCAGTGCTCATCACACACCAGCCAGTGTAGGATCACTGCTCCTTCATTTACACAGCTTGAGAATTGGCAGACATAAAGCACCTTTGCCTTGCCATGGCCAAGTCTTAACCACATGGCCATGGCTTCCATAGGGATGGAAAATTACTAGAAAGTATTACTTGGGGACAAAAAAGATTGATTAAAAGCTTTTTTACTGATACCAAAGGAGAGGGAGCCTTGTCTCAACTTCTTTGCCCATGTAACCTCTATCATGATGACTGATATTCACAATTTCACTGAGACAAGGGTTTTACAACCTGTGCTCAGCTATGTTGGCCAGAAGCAGGACAGTGTGGTTGTGCACCCAGCCCACTTCTCTGCCCATTGCAGGACACAAAGCGAAGTGAAATATCAATTTCATCCAGCTAGATATTCCTGACTCTTCCAGAAGAAGAAGAATCAGTATCAGAAGTAGAATAATTCCTAATCTGTGAAATTCATGATTCTTGGAAACAAAGACAGCACCCCAGCACCTTGCATGAACCTCTGGGTACCTTGGCCCTACATGGCTAAAGGTAGGGAGGAGCTGGAGATGTGCCTCCTGTGTGGCTTTGCTCATCAATATACTTCATGTGTGTCCTTCCCTCCAAATTCCCCCACTGCCAGGGAATTTCAGAATATAAAACTGGGCTATCTAGGTTTGGAAGGTTTTATGGTTTCAGATTCCTTCCTTCCTGCCTTCCTTCCTTCCGCGCCTTCCTTCCTTCACGCCTTCCTTCCACGCCTTCCTCCCTTCCTTCCACGCCTTCCTCCCTTCCTTCCTTCCTTCCTTCCTTCCTTCCTTCCTTCCTTCCTGCCTTCCTGCCTTCCTGCCTTCCTGCCTTCCTGCCTTCCTGCCTTCCTGCCTTCCTGCCTGCCTTCCTTCTTGCCTTCCTTCCTTCCTTCCTTCACGCCTTCCTTCCTTCCTTCACGCCTTCCGTCCGCGCCACCTGCCTGCCTGCCTTCCTCCCTCCGTCCCTCCCTTTCTCCCTCCCTCCCTTCCTCCCTTCCCTCCTGTCCCCTGTGCCTAATCCCAGTGCAGGCAGTGGTGCCAGCCCTCAGCCCCCAGCCTCTGATGCTGCCTTTCCTAAAGAACCTTCCCATGCACAATTAAATCCCAACGCTCACCTCATCCTTTAACACCTGGAATGGGCTTTGACTCTGTGTTTCCCAGAGCCTTCCTGGTCATCTCTTACCTACTTGGAAGCAGAGGGATTTGTGGTCACCTGGTGATGGCACAGCCTAGAAGAATGGTAATGATGCCCAAATCCCAGGGACTGTGGGAGTATGTGAGGTTGGTTTTCTCAGTGTAATTTTGCTTTAACTTGTAAAGACTGAATCTTAGATGACCAGGTAAGATCATAAAAAGAATTTCAATATGCTTGGTGTTTTCTGAGACTGAGTCATGTCTCATATGGCCTTTGACTGTGCTCCTCCTCAGGGCAGCCTGAAGACACCACAGCATTTTACCAGGGGAGCAGCTCTCTTTTGGGATTGAAACTAGGGTGAGAAATCAGCTGGTGGTGCTGAGCACAGCCAGGACACTTCAAGGCAGCACATGGAAGGATGATAGCCAATATCATTCTGGGTTGAACCACTTGTGTTGGGGACACTTGAGGGCAGTGAGAACATTTGGAAAGATGTGAACTAGGGCAGGTTGTGATTGTGAGGTTTTCTGGTGTGACAGCATAGCATAGTGCACAGGGAATTTCCTGGTTTTAGATTGCCTCATCTTCCCAAAATGAGTCACCCTCACATTTTCACCATGTTAATTCTTCTCCTGTAAAGTCAATCATTAAGTTCTCAGGAAAGCCTCCTGTCTGCTGTGTCACAGATTCTAAAGAGGGATGAATGTCTATCTATCTGCCTGTAGCCTTTCCCATATGGAACATCTAAGGAATAGGAAAGTGAGATACCTAGAAAGGAATAGATATCTTCTCTCCATGAAAAGAAGAGTCTTTTTAGGTTAAGACTACTTCTTCACAGTGGAGATTTTGTTACCCTTGTTCATTGTGACCAGAACTGCTGCACTGTGGAGGATTTAAAAAGTACTGGAGGAGAGCTTTGGAGTATCCACATATAGAATAAGAGAGAGCTGCTCTCTCTTTAGTGCACACCAGGTGGGATGCAGTGTAGGCATGAGCAGTCACTCACCTCTGACTGGCTTTATAAACTCTCCATCATGGGAGATGTTCCTCCGTCCTCCTGTCCAATCTGCTTATTTGATTCCACCTATTTCTCTTCTCCAAATAGCAAGGATGGAGCTCATAATAATTCTTATTACATATTGGTGCAAAACTTAATGTCATGGTCTGTCTGATTTTAGGGGGCTCCTGAAACAATACAGTGATGGAAATAACAAAGATTATCACAACCTCTGGCTGTTTCTCTTTGGGAAGTGTCTTCCACCTCTCCTGTAAAGCCTGTAAGCAACCCTGGATACATCTAGGAAAGCCCTCATGAATGAACAGCTCCTTGATTCATTTGAAGATGATGATAAAAGACAGAACACAAATAGCTGAGGTCAGCCATCTGATCTTTCCCCTTTCTGTGCAGATAAAAACACAGATTTTGAACCTTTGAGCCCTTCAAACAATATCCTGATGCGCTTCAGCAATGGCAACAAGACTTAAGCTGCCACAGTTCAAGGGAAGATTGCTTGAAAGCTTCTTTTATACTTCACAGCTTTGGGTTTTAGTTCTATGTGACAACAGTTTTTAATAAAATATTAGTTTACCTTGACTGGAAGCTGATTTGTCATGGCTGCATTCAGGAAGGCAGGCAGGTTCCACTTCCTTATCAGGGGTCTCAGCAGTAAGTTGGTGTCTGCACAGAAAACACTGCACCTGCCCCTTGTCAAGACCTTGTCTTGACTGCAAGAAACTAGGAGGGGTGACTTCTAAGCACATGAAACATGAAGGGAGAATTATCACTGAATTATAGAATGGATTGGGTTGGAAGGGTCCTTAAAGATCACCCAGTTCCCACCCTTTACCATGCACAGGGACATCTTCCACTAGATCTGGTTATTCAGAGCCACATCCAAGCTGGATTGTTGTCCAGATACTTCCAGTTGCCACAAGCCGTAAGGAAGGAGTGATTGCATGACCTGTCCCTCTGGTCATTTATTTACAGGGTGACTCAAGGAAGAAAAGCATGTAGCTGAAGTTTTGTGGTACCTTGGATATAACCAGAGACATTTTTTTGCATACAGAATGCAGGCTGGAGCCAGCAGAGGTGTTCTGAGGTTCTCTTCAAATCCCCACAAAGAGCTGGCATTTACAGCAATGCCTTCAGGTTTTTAGGTTGTGTATAAGCCACAGGTTTGTATGGGAGGTCCTATTTGGATATTGTTTATGGGAACATCTCTAGAAGGTATCCAGAACACCTTTCAGGTGTTTCTCTTCCAGTTCCACAGACACTGGGAGGAGTTTAGGCAAGCATTATAACACAGTGCTTGCCTAAAAGTTTCAAGTGCTTAATTCTCTTCTTGATGGGACTTATTTAATACCAGGAAAATTGCAGGGATTTGACTGAACTTATTCATGATGATCCCAAAGGAGAAATGAAGCCAACATCTTGATGCAACTACAGGGAAGAGTTTTTCTCTTTGACTAATTGTCCAAATAAGATTTCTGACTACAACTGTTTCTTCCACAAAAGTGTTACTCTTTACCATGTTTTAAATTTTGCTTCCATAAATCTGGATAGCAGAAATGAATGAACCTCAGTGGGAAACAAAGAGTTCATTTAAAGCACACCTCAAAAAAATCTAAGAATTTCTATTTCTTTATTCTCTACTACCTGAAGGCAGTTCTAAGAGGTGCTTCAGACAGAATATAGTTGTCTCAGACTTTTTAGAATGGATGGTTCTTGGAAAAGCTGGGTAGTATAGAAACACATAAAGACCTGAGATCTCCATATAAAAATTCATTAACAAATCAAGGAAGCTCGTCTAATATTTTGATATTTTCTTGCACAAGTTAAGAACAAATCAGTAGATTTTTTTTCACTGCATGGACATTGTCCATATCAACAGGAACATCTTTCTATTTGTCTGCAAGTTTCCAGACCTAAGAAAGTCTTTTCATCACCAGGTACCACCTCTAGCAGTTCTTGTTCAGGATCACATCTTGGATCATGAATGAATTATACCTAGTATACACAGATTATGTTTTCCATCTTCTTCATCCTATAGAGGGGAAAGATCTAAAAAAAAAACTTGTCCAAAGGGCTCAAGTTTGGTCCCTGCCTTCTCTGCAAATGAAGAGTCTGTGCCACCATCCCTTCTGATGTTGTGTCCTTCTGAGTGCTTGCGTCTTCTCCAGGGCAGGCTCCAAAATCACAGGGAGAAGGAAAAGAGGAAATCCTGAGGAGGAGCCAGGCTGTGGAAAAGAAGAGAAAGGCTGAGGCAGAGTCAGGAAAGCTGAATAAAACCTAAGGAGTGAGGAAACAGAAGAATAAGGACAAGAGAGAGAAAAGGTCCAGTGTGGATCAGGAGCTAGAGCAGGACTGCACAAGGCACAAGGGGTACCAGGAACAGGAGCAGAGAGATTTACATGTAACACGCAAAATTAAATACTGTTGTGAATGGTTTGGGGTTTTTTAAGAATTACCTTTTAGAGAATTTTTTTAATAAAAACAGTGGAACAAACTAGCAGAGTTGTTCAAAATTAAGAAGGTGTTGAGAGTCCTTCCCCCAAACAACCATAACAGTAGCACAAGTGGTGCTGTAATCACTGCTGTGGGATGCAGAAATCACTGGGCTGCACTTCTTTACCCCTCAAACGTGGGAAAAGTTATTTACAAAATCAAACAGAAACCAATATCCCTGAAGGAAATGAAATAAAAGCTAAGTTTAAATCAACTTACAGGGAGAGAAGAGGAAAACTCAGTTTATTGGAAAAGGCCAAAATGCAAACTCAAACAGGGATACCAGTGATGGAGGTGGTGGTGAATGTGCAGACCTGAGTGATGACTTGGTAGTGTTTTGTGCTGTGTCAACCTGCTGCAACATTCAGACCTTGGCCCAAAGGTGATGTGCTCCAAAATGGAAAGACCTCTATAGAGACCCTAGCTAGCCCCAAAAAAGCTTGGCTGAAGAAATGGATGAATTTTGGGGTGAGCTTAATTTTGTCTCCTTCCCTCTGTGGGAGAAAACTGAGCACTGAGATGTGTGTAAAGCTTCTTGCTGCCCATGCCCAACCATCCTCACACTGTTCTATGTATTGGAAATACATTAAGAAGGCATCCCAAGTATGGTCCAGAAAAGAATGGCTTTTATGCTGATCCATTTTCCCAGCACACCTCCCAAGAGCCCCAAGTATCAAGGGGCAGTTCCAGGCATCCCCAGCATGGTATCCTACCTGATGGGAGGATCTTTATCTCCTGGATATTTGTGGGGTGGGGAGTGCTGGGGATTAGAGCTCCTTCCTTCTTAAGTCTTGTATGAATGTTTCTGAGGAGATAAGGAAGCTGAACAGGAGGGGGACAGGATAAGCAGGTAGAAGGTGGGAGATGGGAGGAGATGCAGCTCTGAAGGGAGCCAGGAGCTTTGTGGGGACACAGGTGACAATTGCTTCTCCCTTGGGGTCCATCTAGTTTGTCATATGCAGCCCACCCTCCACCTCTGAGGCTGGGCAGAGGAAGGCCTTTACCCTCCTCTTCACACAGAGGCCACTGTGCTAGAACTGATGGTGCCACCTAAAGAACAGAAAATTTTCCTGTAAAATTTTCCCAGTTTTCTGAGTATATGATAAAATATGGATTGCTTTACAGCCCTTACCTGACCTTCTGTGTCCCCCCCTTTGGAGAGGACTCTCCTGTCCTGTCCTGTCCTGTCCTGTCCTGTCCTGTCCTGTCCTGTC